>OY720441.1:150989591-151638287 GCA_963082915.1 Dolichopus griseipennis | reverse complement strand
AAACCAATGGAGCAATATTAATTGAAACAGACACAATTGAAGAACGTGAAAAAATAAAAGTTGAATTAGAAAAGAAAATGACAGACAGTTACGAGATAAAAATACCAACGGTAATTAAGCCAGAAATTGAATTGGTTAAATTGGTTTTATATTCAAAATTTTAATTTTTTAACGAATTTTAAGCTATTTTTTAGTTTGGTTCGGTATTTTTTAGTTTTTGGATTTTTCAGTATTTTGTTTTGCTTTTTCTATTTTTATTTTTGTTATTTTGATACTTATTAAAAGAAGTTTGCCTAGATTCAAAATATACAATTGAATCTTTCTTGATTGCTGTCATTTCTTATTAGGAAAAATTTAATTTTTTTATTCATATATGAATAATATATATACAACAAAAAAAAATTATATTCAGTATAGGTATCTCTCGTAAGTCATACTATTGGTTTGGCATACTATCTATTCTATATCTATTATGAAATTATAAGTAATAGTAATCTCAATTTTTCGTTTGTTTATTCTCTCTTCGTTGCTATGGTTTTTGCTTTTTTTGTTCTGTTTTTTTTTTTATTTTTGTTTTTATAAAATACAATACTCAATAGTCAAGGTACCTATTCTTCTGTTTTCCTTAAATTCAAAGCATAAAATTGAATCTTCGTTGAAAAAAAAAATATCGAATTCGCCGAAGAGAAAATAAAAATCAAATTTTGTCGATGGTTCATATTTTTTTCATAGTTCTTACTTAATAGATTCAAATAACTAAATTGAATATATGGCAAGCAAATTAAATTGCATACTTTAACATAATAATATAATACATACAATTTAACGCGAATAATAAATATTAAACATTTATAAATGTATGCAAATAACAAAAATAAAAATATAGAAGAAGAATTATGTAATATTGTGGATTCTATTTGTTCTACTGAATCTAAGCTAAAATAGATATTGGTTTTGGACTAAAATATGTGTTTTCTTTTGTTTTGTTCGAAAAAATATAAATTTTTTTTAAACTTTTAGATTTTCAGTAAAGCTAAAAATTACAACTGATTCAATGAATCAGTTGAATCTTATGAGAAGCTGCTACTCCTTTGACTGCTACATAACTTAAGTATCGTACACGATGACTTAATTATGTACTACCTATGGTAATAATTCAATAAAATATAAGATATAATAAAATTTAAAAAAAGAATTTTAATCGTTTATTAAAAAAATATTTTATTTTTAATTTATAAAATATAATACATAATATGTTTTATGGTAAAATTCTTAGCCTTTTAAAAATATAAAAGTTTTAAATCAGAACGGAAATAAAAAAGAACCCTCGGGTATCAAATTTAAAGTTTCTATCTCCATGAATTTCGAAAATAAGCTTTTTAATTTTGGGATTTCTTAGGAGGCACCGGTGGTTCAGGGCTAAAATTAAGTCTAAATTTCGGGGACACATAGCAAATATCTTCTTTGATTCCGAAATTATACTCGTGTGGCCTCAATTCGATCAAAAGCTTCTAGAATCCTAACCCTTTGTCCGAATTCGACCAGAACCAATTCCCATTGTACTTTCATTACTAGTAACCTAGAGTTTAAATTTCATCAAAATAGCGTTATTAGTTTTTGAGTTATGGTGTTTTTAAGATGTATGTTTGTTAGCCCTTGAACTTTTCAAAGGTTCCAGAACCCGAAACCATGGTACGATTTCGCCCATATGCAGTCCCCGTCATACTTTCAATAGTAGTTAACGCTTCTACACAATTGGAACGTTCTTTCTTAATTTTAGGTTTCTATTTTTATTAATTTCGATAAGCTTTTAAACCTTGGGGGTCTAAGAGAGGCACTGAACCACCACTCCAATTGACCTTAAATTCGGGGGCACGCAGGAAATAGTAAAGTACACCCATGTGCCAAATTTGAAGCTTCTACTATCTATTAATTTCGAAAATATGCTTTAAGATCTTCGGAACTGTGTAGCTGGTCCCCGACCCATTACTCCAGTTGGTTTCAAATTTCAAGGACAATAAGAAAATAGAAGGAGACACACTGATACTAAATTTGGAAATTCTATCTTCATTGGTTTCGAAATTATGTTCGTTTGGCCTAAATTCCATTAAAAAAATACTAGATTCGGAACCCATGGTCCCAATCCCTACCGTACGCAATCCCCACCGTAGTGTCAGTACTAGTAACCTACAACACAAATTTGATAAAGATAGCGTCATTGGTTGTTGAGTTACCTATTCCATAGGTGTAGTGTATAAAAACTTATTTTCTGCGAACAATAATTAAACATAATTATATTTTTATGAGGAAATTCTTATTTTATAGAAAATTTTACAGAAAACTCAAATTTATTTTAATATTAATTAGTTTTTTTTTTATTATTTTTATAACAAAATTCAAAAAAGTTTTTCAAAACAATACAATTGTTACCACAGTAATATAATAATTTCCAAAAAAAATTAAGATAAACAAAAATTCAATGGGTTAGTGGTTACGACGTTGGCTTTGCAATCGAAAAGTGTCGGTTCGAATCTCCGTCAGATCATATTGTTTTTATTTATTCTTTTTGTAATTTAAAATAAAAAAAAAAGCAAATATTTTGAGATTTTTGTCAAAAAGTTCAATTGCAAACCAAAATAGGTAATTATATCATATAAAATTTGTTATTTGTTACATGAGAAATTCTTCTATATTTTATACATCAGAGTTGGTATGTACGGGTATCTATAAGTTGACAAGGTTTGCTATAATCTTCCTCTTTTTTTTTATATTACAATGATTGCTCAATATTATTTTTATTTAACAATTAACATTGTCGCAGAATACGAACACATATATGTATATTATTGTCTTTTCTATTATTTTTTGAAAGTTTTTATAATGTTAAGCATATTTAGTACACAGTTGAAAAGTAAAAGCAATTTTTTATTTAAAATTTAAAACAACTTAGAATGAAAAAATGGTAATATATTAGTGAAAATAGTGATTGCAGCAATAATTGCATAATTAAAAAAAATTTGAATATATCATTTCACAAAGAAGTGTCAGTGAAAAAAATTATATTAAAAATATGATAAGATAAACTACTTTATTACCAAATCTTAAGTCAAAATTTAAATCTAAGAAAACGCATAATTAAAAAAAATTTGAATATATCATTTTCACAAAGAAGTGTCAGTGAAAAAAATTATATTAAAAATATGATAAGATAAACTACTTTATTACCAAATCTTAAGTCAAAATTTAAATCTAAGGTTAACGAGGAAGATTATAGTTGTCCTTGTCAACTTTTAAATACCCGTGCAAGTTATGTATAAAAAACCCCTAATATTGAAAAAAAGATATTTTAATACAAATCCAATAGATAATATCGATATAGATATAAATAGAATTAGAAATTTATCAGATAATAATTTTAATAATATCTTAAAGACCATTTCGGTCAAAAATAATGAAATCTTAATGAGGAATATTCTAAGGAACAGATGTCTGTGGTTATAATTATTATGGGAAAGTGCAGTATAATCTGTTTCTAGAAGAGTAATAAAAGTAATTAGAGATAAGATTATATATATTGTTTTCTTTTGTTCATTTAGTAATAAACATTAGATATGATGCTAATAGTTTTAATTCAAAAGAAAACAAAAGCAATTTTTATAGTTTTTTTTTATTTATTTAATATACTTTATTAATTATTTGCGCTTACATATTATATGTTACTAAAAAGAAATAGTTAATTTATAATTATAAAATTTATTTACTAGAAAGGACTACTTCCTTTGTACGTTCTAAAAACTCTGCGTGCGTTTCTTCTTTTTTTTGTTCTATATATACCTTCTTGAATGACGCCACGCTTTAAAGTATATATATATATATATAAAAAGATATATTTTAATATTAACAAAACATTGATTTTGAAATCGGAAATGATTTCGAAATCAATATAAAAATTTATTATTTTAATTCTTTAAGTTAAATTTCGTTTTTTTACTTTTTTAAAGAAAGTGCAATGTGCTGAGCAAATGTTTATTACTTTTCTCTTTTCTTTATACATTGCATAAAATATCATCGTGTGGCGTGAAATAAGAATAAGCAAAAAATATTTTCAAGTACAACGTACTTTTTATTTAAACGTTTTTGTTTTGTTTGTAATATGAAACCGTAATAAAATTTAAAATAAAATAAAGTAAAAAGAAGAAACATTATTAGAATTTAGTTTAAACGTAAGAAAGAGTTATATTATATTCTTCGTTTTAGGTTTTTGAGGGTTGGTAACGTTATCATTTATAACATCACCACCGTTAGTCTGAGACTCCGACGAAAAATTTATTACAATTTTTTGTTTCTTACATACTAATTTTTTTTAAGAGGAAAAACATAGCTATTGTAAACATGATCATTATAAAATTTATTGATGAGTTTATTAAAATGTTTTCTGTTTTTTTTTCAAAATATTATTAATTTTATTTCTATTATCTGTAATGTTTCTTAAATGTATACTTTCAAAATTTAAATAATCTACGGTATTGTTTTCCACTATATTTGTGGTGAAGTAAGGTAGAATTACATTATCATTTATTTTAATGAATGAATTTTCAAATAACGCGCCGTTTAAGTTAATTTTACAATTTTCGTATTTTATTAAGTAATTCCCCATAAGGGTGAAATTTAAATTATTACAGGTATGTGACACATTTAGTTTGTTTACATTTTTAGTTATGATGATACCTGCAATAATTTCCTTTATTTCTGTTCTTTTAAAATTTTGCATTGTGCAATAGGCATTTTCAAATTTCATTATATTAGCTATGCAACTATCTTTAATTTCAACAAGATTTTTTTTTTAATTTATCTTTTACATTATTATTATATACATTGTTTTTATAATCTATTAGAACAATATTTTCGTTAATTAGTATAGCTTTCATGTTTTTATTTGGAATCGGTTCTATTTGGATTTTTGAAAAAAGTTTTTCATTATAAAGTGGTATTTGTAATATTATGAGTGGTATTAAATATATAAAGTGGTATTTGTAATATTATGGTTTAGATAAAAGGCCACAACAATTTTTATATCTTCTAAACTTTCGAGATCAGGAATTAAATCCATTTCTTTTTCTGTTAGTATATTTCTTGTTAGTATACCTAGTTTACTTGTGAGTGCTATATCTTCTATTTTTTCTATATGGTTTTTTAACAAATCTATGTCATAGTTTATTTGGTAGATTTTTTGCATATACTGAATTTCGTCTTCTATCTCTAGAATTTTGTTTTGATTATTTTCGTTAAAGGTGTTTAAATATTGAGCTATAAGGTTTTGTTGGGAATTTATGTGATTAGTGATATTTTTGATTTGATTGGAAATTTCATTGTGTATTGAGATTTGTTTGTTGCTTTCTGCTATTAAGTCGGTACTGCTTTTTGTTAGGGCTTCTAATTTGGCTTTGATTTCTATCTCGTCATTGTAATCCATTGTGCCGGGTAAGTATTTTAGTCCAGTACCTAAGGCATCTTATATTATTTAATTTCTGTTCTAGTGAGTGATAATTGTGTATAAGTGTATTATACATTGGAATTAAGGAGTTTTTTTGTCTTTTATTGATAGAAAATTTTTATGAATTATATCTTTTGTATTTAAGTACTCTGTAATATTGATTGTATGTAGAGTTTCTTTATACTTTTTTATTATTTTGACGTCTTCTAGTTCTATAGTCATGTAGCGATTGTTGTCATTTAAGTTTTGCAATTCAATTTTTTGGCATTGCACTTGGAACATTTGCAGAATTAGAAGCGGTTTTATTGTTAAAAGTAACATCTTGCACTGAAAGAAAAATAGATTTCTTTTTAGATTTTTTCTTAGTTTTGAGTTTTGCTTTAATTGTAGGTAAGTTAATATTCCGAAATTTCTTTTTCTTTTGGATATGTGTTTTGTAATATTTTAAGCCCGAATTTTTATCTATAACGTGGTCATCGTCAATTTGTTCGATTTCAATCTTTCTAAATTTAGAGTGGTTTTTACCTCCCCGAGTATCTTTTAGAAATGTTGTATCAGTCCCTTGTTCTATCTCTATTTCCTGTCTGTTTTTATGTAAATAGTTTATAGTCTTCTCTTTTACTTTCAAAATTCTATTATAGATTTCTTCATAATCTGTGTCTTTTATTTTCCCATTTATAAAATCATTTGGCTTAACGTTCGTCGTTGAATGGATAGTATTGTTATAAGCAGTTATAGTTCTTAGTATTTTCTCGTCTACTGTGTCAAGGTCAACTCTTTCGTCATGTCTAAGTGATCTTATATGTTCATTAATTGTATTGTGAAGTCTTTCAATATCCGAATTCGATGTGTGGTTGTTGTTAGATGTATAGTGAATTTCAGTATGTTGTTTACGCAAAAATTCTCTGAATGGAAGGGCCTTAAGACCCAGTTAATTGTCGGCTACAATTTTTTTTATGTATCCAGCAATTGACTGGTATTGTAATATCGCTCTTTTAAATTCAGCCCAAGTTCGTGAGTTTATTTTGATTGCTTGTGCAGACTTTGTGAACTTGTCGATAAAAGTTACAAATAACGTTTGATCTAAACTATAAAAGACATCGATATGTACTATCTGATTGGGACGTGAGGGTGTTTCTGTAATCTTGAATTTTGGTTTAATAGGTTTTCTATCGTATTTTTCTATATTACAGATTTCACAGTTATTTATGAACTGCGTAATTCTATCATACAGTTTAGGGTGGTAATAATTTAATTGCATTTCTTTAGAAACTTCTACGATTCCTCTATGGTTGTTTCTGAGATGTTCTTTCTCTATTAATTCAACCAATTTCTCTTCATCCGTAATGTCTTCTAAGATTTTACAACATTGAATTATTTTCGTTTGAGGAAAGTGGTCATGGTGAACCTCTTGAATTATTTTGAGGAATTCTTGATTTTCTACATGTATTGCACTTATTAACTTAGAGTCAAAATGGTTTTTGAGTAGGGTTATTGTGGTTTCACTATCTAAATTTTTAGTACGTATTATTCTTCTAGATTTATCGAAAATTGTTAAGTTTTTTATTGTTAAGGACCCGAAATTACTTTTTTGAATGATTATTTGCCTTTTAAACAAATTTAGAGCAGATTTACTTATATGAAAATTGTTTTCGTTAGTTTCTTCTGTTAAATTGATTTCGATACGTGATAGTGCGTCAGCATTTCCGTTTTGAATTCCCTTTTTATATTTTATCTCATAATCAAATTCCGATAGTTTAAGACGCCATCTCACGAGTTTTGAATTTGGCTCTTTTATTGAAAACAGCCATTGTAGTGGCTTGTGGTCCGTCTCTATAATAAATTTCCGGCCAAATATATATGGACGAAAGTATTTTGTGGCCCATACCACACCTAATAATTCTTTCTCACTAGTACTATAATTCTGTTCATGTTCGTTAAGTATGCGACTTGCATAACATATTGGATTCCCTTCTTGAGAAAGTATGGCACCTAAAGTGTACTGACTCGCATCCGTTGTGACAGTGAATGTTTTGTTAAAGTTGGGATATTTTAGAATTGGATCGTGAATTAGCATTTCCTTTAGCAATTTGAAACTAGATTTATATTCAGTGTCGTTTATATTTATTTTTGAATTCTTTTTAAGATATTTCGTAATGGGCTTAGCTATTTTCGAGTAGTCTCTTATAAACTTCCTGTAGTAGCCTGTTAACCCAAGAAATTGTTTTATTTGTTTCGGAGTTTACGGAATTGGAAAGTCTTTCACGCATTGTATTTTCTTAGGGTTTGGTTTTATCCCTTCTAAGGTGAAAACATGCCCTAAAAATTCAGTTTTTCTTTTGAGAAATTCAGATTTTAGTTGTACCATTAAATTTACTTCCTTCAATCTTTTAAAAATTTTGGTCAAGGAGTCTAAGTGTTCTTCGAGTGAAGAAGAGAAAATTATAATATCGTCCATGTATGCAAGGCAGATTTTGTTTATATAGTCTTTGAGAATATAGTTTATTAGTCTTTGAAACGTTGCCGGGGCTGTTTTTAACTCGAACGGCATACGTACAAACTCGTAGAGCCCATCTTCGACACTAAAAGCTGTTTTGTAAACGTCCTTTTCATCAATCTCTATTTGATGAAACCCTTTTGCTAGGTCTAGGGTTATAAAGTATTGGCATCTTCCCAACTTTCCCAGGATGTCATCTATATTGGGAATAGGGTATCTGTCGTCTATTGTGACCTCGTTTAGTTTACAATAATCAATGACGAGTCACCACTTAGCTTTTCCACTAGCATCCTCCTTCTTCGGGACTATCCATACGGGGGCTGAGTAAGGCGAACTACTGTGTCTTATGATACCTTTTTCTAACATCTCTGAAATTTGCTTTTGAACTTCCTCTTTATGGATTTGTGGGTACCGGTATGATCTTACAAAAATGGGAACATTGTTTGTCGTACGAATTTCATGCTTAATAATATTTGTAAAGGATAAATCAGAATTTTCTTGGTAAAAAATCTTTGAAAATTATTTTATGACTTTGTATAGCGCCTGAACCTCTTGGCTGTTCAGTTCTTATTTGCTTGAATATATTTTTGTGTTCGAGTTCTTTGATAATGTTAAAATTGTCAGAGTTTATTACTTGAGTTTTGATAGGTTTTACGTCGATGATATTTTTGTTATTGTTATCAATTTTAAAATTAGCTTCTACTTTATAATTTTCAACATTATATATGCCCTCACAGAGAGTGACAGTTTCATCTAGGGACTTCTGCTCCTCTAGATAAGCTAGACCTTCTCTTTGTTGGACTGGAATAGACAATGTATAGTTTCCTTTTGCTTTTATTTTATAATTAGAATTTTCTTGTTTATATGAAAAATGTAGTTTTATTTTATTATCATTTATTATTAGTATTTCTTTTTCGTAGTCTATTTTTGACTTAAGGGGTATTAAAATGTTGTTTCCTATTAAACCATCATATATTTCATGAAAAGAAAATACGTAAAATTCAACTTTTGTATCTGGACTACCGAATTCTTTGAATAACGGAATAACGGCTTTTTGAGTTATTTGAATTTTCTGTTGAACTGTTTTTAGTATGTATTTTGTTAGTATGTTACTATTTTCTAAATATTTTGGTTGACAGAGATTGGGGTATATTATAGAATGTGTAGCTCCAGAATCTATAATAAATTTTAACGGTCTAGTATTGCTGTCAACTATTACATAGGGAAGCTGGTAGTTGACGCCGCTAAGTGAAAATTTTGGGCTTGTGGTGGTTCCTTATCTTGATTATTTTGAGGAGCCATATTAATATTAATATCCATCGGTTCTGATGTTGTATTTGGATTTCTATAAGCATAAAAGTTGTTCCTATAAGGGTTTTGGGGTATATTTGCTATTTGTGGCAGTTGTTCTTGGTGGTTTGAATTTTGGTTTCCCTGATTTGGGTAAGAAACATTTCTATTATTGAAATTATTGTAATTATTTCTATTTTGCAAGTGCTGATTTCTATTTTGACTAAAGTTACCAATATTATTACTATAAAGGTTATAGTTATTGGGCCTATTTTTGTTGTTATTATAATTATTAAACCTACTATTATTATTATTATTATTTGGATTATTTTGGAAATTTCTATGATTTGGTTGGCTAATCCTATTGTTATTGCTATTATTATTATTATTTGTATTTCTAACGTTTCTAGTATTGGTATTGCTATTATTTTTTTGAATATTTTGGTTATTATAGTTCCTATAGTAGCAATAGTAATGCTATTCCCAAAGTTTCTATATGCATACCCAGCTTCGTGTAATATGTCCATTGCCTCTTCTAATGTTTCCGATTTTCTACAATATAAAATGGATCTCATGGGTTTTGGTGTATTGTTCTTAAATATGTTCAATGCTGAAATTTTATTATTATTAATAGCTTGTTCTATCGCGTGGAGGTCGTCCGAAAGCGAGAGTTTTGTTTTTACGTTAAGTTTTCTTAAGGCTGTTTTTAATTCGTTGTAAAATGCTAGACAACTTGTCCTAAAATTTGTACCACGTAATTCGTCAAATAATTCCTCCAAACTAGTACGATCTCCAAAGTTGTTAATTAGTATCTCTTTCATTTCTAACTAACCCGTAACGTGGTTATTTATCTCAACCACTTCTCTTGCTCTTCTTTTTAGTTTAGATTTTATTGAATCAGAAAAAATACTTTGGCTTAAGGGGTCGTATCTTAGCAATAAAGGATGTATTTTATCTATAAGATCTGTAAAATTTTGTAAATCTCTAAAATCTCCATTAAAGTCAGGTAATTTTCCTATGTACTTTAGAGGGTCGATAGAGAGAGAAAGGGGGGTAACTTGAACTGGACCATCATTTGCCATTCTTGAAATTTGATTATTACTAACTTGATTGTTACTAACAAGATGTCTATTTTGTAATGAAATATTGTTCAATAGTCTAGATAATTCGTCTACAGTCCCTTCATTAATATCTTTGGACATAAGAAGATAGAATTTTGTTTTATTATGAGTTTCTTATATTTACCGTATCAAAAAACAAGTAAAGAAAAAAACCAATGGTTTTTAAAAAAGCACATTTTCAAAATAATAAAGTGATTCTTACTAAGTATTTTAACGGAATATAATGTTGAAGCTTCAATATTAACGTTTAATTTAGGAAATATATACGTAAGTGACTATAAGTTCCTGCTTACTTTTAAAAACAGTAAATTTTTAATTTTTAAGCCCTAGTAGCCCTTCTATGGGGAAGGTTGCCAAATTTCTCAAGGATATAATCCTCACTAATCCCCTTCCCCCAAATTTTTTTAGGTTCCAGCAATTAAATTGTGAATTCCGCCAAAATTTTGAATTTTACTTAGAATTTTACTATTTAAGCAAAAATGGTTAAGACTGAAAGACACTTTCTTCAATTTAAAGAACATCTTTTAAATTTAAGAAAATCTTTTAACATATGTTAAAGTATAATATTGGACCTTCAAATTTTTTATATTAAGGAAAAAATAATTAACAGGTATTCAAGTTACAGGTGTTTAAAAATAGAAAAATTTCAACTTTCAAGCCCTTATAGCTTCTAAATAGGGGGCTTGACAAAAATTTTGCAAAAATTTAGTTTTGCATAATGGTAAATTTTAGTACCGTATGGCAACCCTATACATTTTAGCAACATATTTTTGTAAAGTCTATAAAAGCAGCTTTCGATTGAAAATAAACCTAACAGAACTCTTGTTATATCAATTTAAATATAGGGCTTTTTTGGGATTTGTAGGGGCTGTAACTTCGTCACCCTTCAAAATTAAGAAAAACCTTTGACATATGTTGAAATATAATTATAGAGCTTTGAATTTTGTATATAACTAAAAAAAAATTTGGAAAGGTATTCAAGTTACAGGTGTTTAAAAATAGTAAACTTTCAATTTTCGAGCCCTTATAGCTCCTAAATAGGGGTCCTGACAAAAAATTTTGTTAACCGACTCCTACTAATTTCTGATTATCTAACTTTTCCCAAAATTTCAAGACCGTAGCTTGAACCGTTTAGAAGATATGTGTGGTCAAAAATTTTGCAAAAATTGAGTTTTGTGTAATGTGAAATTTTAGTACCGTATGGCAACCCTAAACTTTTGCCTTTTAAAAATTTATAAAGTTTATGAAACCAGCTATCGTTTGCCGTTTTCAGATTGAAAATATATCTAACAGAACTCTTGTTATAACAATTTAAATATAGGGCTTTTTGCAACTTTGGGGGGCTGTAGCCCCGTAACATGTGGGACTACAAAAAAAATTCTTCTACAAATCATTTTTTTTGCAATACCTACCCATGGTTAAAATTTCTTTACTTTATTTCAAACGGTGTAAAAGTTTTGTAAACATACGGACGGACGCACGGACGGACGAACAGACGGACGGACAGAGTGAAGCTATATAGGCAAATTTTTACAAAATTTTTTGAAAATGTACTAAAAAGGAGAAAGTCAAGTTTATCTACGACCAGATTTGAACTAATTTAGTAGTGTTAAGTTAAAATAAACCATAAAGAAAATTATGCTAAATGTGTTAAATGTGTAAATTATGTTAAATTATGTTAATATTCAAAAAACTTTTAGATATTAGATTTATTATCATTTTAATTAATAAAAAGAATTTTGTATTTTCAAAAGTATTCAGAAATATAATATAACATTAAAAGAAGGATAAATATATTTATTATTAAAAAAAAATTTCGAATATTTTCAAAAATCCAACTTGAATAACGATTTACAAAATATAATTATTTAAATTTTTTTTTTATAAGTTTTTACTCTACTTAATTTAAACTTTTAAAAATCTTTTAATCTATTTTAAAGTACCAAATTGATTTGTGATATTTTAATTTAATATTGTTAACTAATTTTAATATATTTTCCACAAGATAAAATTTAAAATTATATATTTCTATTTCAATTTAATAAAAAATAATTTTTTTAAAATAGCTCACTTTGAAATTGGTGAATCTCTTGATGTGTTTTAGGTGGAATTTGGTTGCTTTATATATATTCTTCTTTATTTTTAATTTTCTTCTGTCTGGAATGAATGTCACAATTCGTTGTTTTTGCTTGTAGATTTCTTGTAGCTTTCAGTCACTGCACTCCACTTGTTACGTAAACTTTTTGTATTTGGTTATGATATAAAATTTTTTTTATTTTATATTAATATATATGTATTTGTATTATGTTTGGTTTTTTATTTAAATTTTTGTTATTTTATTATTTTTACTTAGAGTCACTGAATTAGCAGAAAAACTTATATGCTTTTGTTTTAAATTTCTTTTTATATAAATAGTTTATTATCACTTCTACTGATAATTGTTTTATTAGTACACGTCATTAAGTGTTAAAACACACGTGAAAAAAGGTAGATTATATATATTTTTTTTTTTTCTTTTATTAATTTTCTTAAATTAATTTATACCAAAAAAAAAATGTACACTTTTTATTTTTATTTCACTTGACACATCCTACCGACTGCGCCAGTTTTAATTCAAAAGAAAACAAAATCAATTTTTATAGTTTTTTTTTATTTATTTAATATACTTTATTAATTTTTATTTATTTGCGCTTAAATATTATATGTTAGTTAAAAGAAATAGTTAATTTATAATTATAAAATTTATTTACTAGAAAGGACTACTTCCTTTGTACATTCTAAAAACTCTGCGTGCGTTTCTTCTTTTTTTTGTTCTATATATATCTTCTTGAATGACGCCACGCTTTAAAGTATATATATATATAAAAAGATATATTTTAATATTAACAAAACATTGATTTTGAAATCGGAAATGATTTCGAAATCAATATAAAAATTTATTATTTTAATTCTTTAAGTTAAATTTCGTTTTTTTACTTTTTTAAAGAAAGTGCAATGTGCTGACCAAATGTTTATTACTTTTCTCTTTTCTTCATATATAATATAGCTCAGAACATTGCATAAAAAATTATCGGGTGGTGTGAAATAAGAATAAGCAAAAAATATTTTCAAGTACAACGTACTTTTTATTTAAACGTTTTTGTTTTGTTTGTAATATGAAACCGTAACAAAATTTAAAATAAAATAAAGTAAAAAAGAAGAAACATTATTAGAATTTAGTTTAAACGTAAGAAAGAGTTATATTATATTCTTCGTTTTAGGTTTTTGAGGGTTGGTAACGTTATCATTTATAACAGCTAATCTTCTATTGGTTCTTTGGTAATTAGACAAAATTATAAATAGTTTGTGTTAAGAAAAATACAGTATTATTGTTAAAGCTGTCAAGATATTAAGTCGATATAACTACGTTTGTAAATTAGAAATAAAGTGTTTAAATTTTAAAATAAAAAAAAAATAAATTTTTTTTTGTTAATCACATCATTAACGAATAAAACAATTCTAAAACGAATTAGTCGGTGAAAACGAATCGATAATCGGTAAATAACATTAATAACTAAATAATAAATTTAACAAAAGTGTTAACAAAAATTTAGTGAAGGAAGTGTCTCAAAATAATACTGAGAAACAATAAATTAAAGAAAAGTGGAAAACGAAGAATAAATTATATTAGCAGAAACAAAACTTAATTTAATTTAAAATAAACACTAAATTTTAATTAAAAAAAAAAACAATAATAAAAGTGGAAAACGAAGAGCTTACAAAAAAAATTCGCTCGCAGAAACAAACTTTCTAGTTAAATCCAAGAAGTAATCTAATGAATAAATACAACGTCAATCGAGAAGTAGACATGGCAGAAACACCTGAAGAACAATCACTCCAAGTACAACATCAAAATCTAATGCAATAACAGATAGATGCCGATTTAACAGTAGTTTTTCAA
Source organism: Dolichopus griseipennis (assembly GCA_963082915.1). Lineage (NCBI taxonomy): Eukaryota > Metazoa > Arthropoda > Insecta > Diptera > Dolichopodidae > Dolichopus > Dolichopus griseipennis. Next base: position 151,623,945 of record OY720441.1, on the reverse strand, counting down.
AATTTAAGAGCTCAAAACGGTTTAAATTAGGATAAAAATAGAAATTACAATCAAACAAGGAATATTATGAGAGATATCAGTTACATGTCCACATTCACAGAGCGTAACGAAATAAGCTTAAATTCTTTCATATCGAGTGCAGAGTATCATCTTTCAACTGTACGAAATTCAGATCAAAGGAAACAAATGTGCAGATCAATATTTTACGAAAAAATACAAGGACAAGCAAAGATGCAGTTATAAACATCCCCGATCCTTCAGATTGGAATGCAGTTTGGTTGGTGTTAAGAAAGATTTATAAACCTGTTACTGAATCGATAGACATCTATAAAAGAATTAACAACATTCGCGTTAATTCCGAAAGTGAACTTTGTAATGAAATTCAAGATATTAAATATAAAACAGATGAAGTTCAAATATACTATTACGATGATTAGTGCATAGATATAAGTAACGTAGATAAGATAGTATTTTAGTTAATATGGTAAAAGATATTACCCAAGGAATTTTATTAGATAAAATATATGAAATAAAAGAATTAGGTAGTAAAATGAGAAAAACAGAATTAGAAATAATAATTTTAGACCGCAGAATAAGTTAATAATAGGATTATTATGACCAATTTAGGCAAAATAATAATAACAATAACAACAACAACTTTCAAAATAATAATTTTAAAAATAATGGGCCAATATCGCCACCAACAGAGCTATACTAGGCAAAGGCTGGAGGAATTTGAAATAAATTTAAAAAATGATGAATCAAATAACGTAGAGTTTTTTATGAATCAACCTCGGAAGAACTACCTATGATCGAAGTTACTATAAATAAACGAAATATCATAGCATTAATAGACACAGGCTCAACTTTAAGAGTTATATACGATAAAATTTTAGGATTTAGAGAAATAGAATACCACCAATATATTTTTCAACAATTAGTTGTAAAGACTCAATTAAATATGAAGTACATACTCCCTCACCTGAGCAATTCAGAAAAAAAAAAATGATCTATTGACAATACTGAATACAACAATAGTTTTAGAAAAGGGAATAATTACATTAAATAATCAAAAACTGAAATTTCTAAATAAACCATATTAATCAGAACAAATTTGCACTTTAGAATCAGTGGGCAATGACATATGGAAGATTTACTATTTAACATAGAAAATGAAAATGATAATATTACAATGGCTGTTAAATGGTACATTCCGCAGAAGAAGAGCTGTTAGACCATATTCCAATTAAGGAAGAAATAGTTAATAAATATAAAACTCCAATTAATATAACTAATAATAAAACAAAAGAAAGAGAAATAATTTTAGGTAGAAAAATTATTTACATAGCAGACTTTGCTTTCCATAATTTAGGAGAAATATTTCGAAGACATATAAACAAAGGGTTAGTAGTGATATATTTAGAACTACCAGATATCATTGGCAATATAATTTATAGCAAATAAAATTTATCAAATGTTCATTTAGCAGTGATGTCCAACCGAAGTTGGTTACTGGGCCAAAATAAAAAAAATAAAAATATACTGTGGGCCGTATATATTTATTTATTATAAAACATTACAAAATACATTATTTTATACATATACATTAGAGATCTGCACAAATACATTCCTTTATAAAAATTATCAAATGTATTTAAATACTGTATTCTAATTCTATCCATTCGTTCAAAATGATTTAAATATGGTGTATACTCAAACTACAACTTAACTATATTTATTCTATTCGTTGTATTTCAAATACAAATATTGAAAAGCTTTTTTTTTAACAAATACTTTGATGTTTTGAAAATCAAATTTGAATACTTCAAAACATTTTAAAATATACCAAGTATACCGAGTACTCTAAATATAATGACAAAGAAAAAGAAAAAAACAAAACAAAAAGAAGAAAAAAAAAAACAAACAAAACAGTGACAAAACAAACAAAGCTACATATTACTCATCGATATAATACATACTGGTTATACGTAGTACATATTAAAATTTTTTTTATTATATTTGGTGTTCTCGGTATATAAATTCAAATACTATAAATATTTTTATTATATTTGGTGTACTCGGTATATAAATACAAATAGTATAAATATTTTATTTTCGGGTACACATAATAAATCAAATACATATTCATTCTATTCTACAATAATTTTGTATTTCATTTACTCTATTCTATAATCATTTGTAATGAATGCATTTGGTTTGAAAGCTTTCAAAACCGAATATGAAAAGTTTTACTTATTATAGAATGATTTGAAAGTGCTTTTGAATACAATTGTGCAGATGTCTAATATACATTACTTAATGTGAAACTTATTTTTAAATTTTTTTATGTCCACAATGTCCCAATCTTTAGTTTTGGAAAGAAAGATTCGCAAAGAAAGGTGGTTCCCATTGCAGCTATAACGCTCATTGCTAGTTTTCTTAGGTTAGGAAATTTATTATTACAGAAGTATTTTTTATAAAACTGAACTTTATCATTGGCTTCAAACATATATTTCAATTCAGATGATGCCTGGAGATCTATTAACTCCATCTGCAAATTTGTTGGAGCTGATTCTACAACAGTGTCAAATGGACATAAGAAAATATTAAGTATATTTTCATAATTCTTCAAATATGAAAATCTCTCCTGAAATTCTCGTAGCAAATTAGTAATTTCTTGTGCATATTTAGAAAATTTTTTATTGTCACTATTAAATTTATGTAATAATGGAAAGTGGCCCGAATTTTTTGATATTAATTGACTTTAATATAGTTTCAGTTTTGTTATGAATGCTTTTATATTTTGATAACAGTCTGTGATTAATTTATTTTCACCTTGAAGTTGCTTATTAAGTTCGTTTAATTTCATAGTTATGTCTGTAAGGAAACATAAATCCAAAAGCCACTGTTCATCATATAATTCAGCAACATTCTGATCATTTTTATTCATAAAAATTTTGATTTCTTCCCTCAGGTTCCAAAATCTGTCTAAGCATTTACCACGACTTAACCATCGAATTTTCGCATAAAAAAGCAAATCGCTGTACTCAGATTCCAATTCTTGAAGATAATCTTGGAACTGACGATGTTTCAAGGAATTATTTTTTATTGCGTTAACTGTTTTAATAACGACTGACATCACATGATTCATATCAAATACTTGTGCACACAAATTTTCAAGATGTAAAAAACAGTGACAAATAAAAAGCTCCGAAGATTTTGAACTTTTTTTCTTGACATCTGTATGATCAAGAATTAATTTATCGGCTCCAATATTTTTACTGATCATTGATGCTGCACCATCTGTGGTGATCCCAATTAGGTTTGTTAAGCTCAGACCATGATCATGTGTACATTTTAGGACAGCTTCTTTTATATTTTTTCCGGTAGTTGTATCTTTCAAACTCAACATCGAGAAATTCTTCAGTGATATGCATTTCACTATCCACACCTCGAATAAAAATAGCAAGTTGAGCAGTGTCCTTAGTATTTGTAGTTTCATCCAAAGCCAGTGAGAAATAAACAAACTGTTTAGACACCATGTCCAGCGAAGAACAAATTTCATTTGAAATGTTATTAATTCTTCGTACTACAGTTTGATGTGACAGGCTGATTTGATTAAAAATCTTACCTTTTCTGGAAGGCATTCTTTGATGTCATAAGGCATTCTTTGATGAACTGACCATCCGAAAATGGTTTCATATTTTTCCCAATAATATGTTATATTCGCATACTGCCGTTAACGATGGCATTTTATTGAATTGTTTGTTTATGAAATATGTTTCGTTCTGCAGTCAGACCTGCCTTAAGTATTTCTAATTTCACTTTTCGTTCGTCTTTAGTATATTTTTTATAATTATCATGTTTTTGTTCAAAATGTCGTTTCAAATTGTATGATTTGAATATTGAGGTAGAATTACGACAAATTAAACATATAGCGTTTTCTTTCACCTGTAAGAAAAAATATAAATTTTCCCATTCACTTTGAAATTTTCTGTTTTCATCTTCAACTTTTCTTTTCTGCTTATTAGACATAATGTAAAGAAGGACCTTAATAAAAAATTAAAATTAAAATAAATTACAAATACAAATGCAGCTAAAAATATTTTACTCAATGATATTTGATTCAGTTGTATATGTTTCACTTCTGTATATGTTTCACTTAACATTAAGCACTAGTACAAGTGCTGGCTAATTATAAATGATATAATAATAAACTTCTTTACTTTATAAAATCTAAACACACAATGATTAAAAAAAATAAATAAAACAACATAAAATTTTACGATTTTTAATTTAGACAAAGAACAATATCCGCACAAAGAATAATACAACAAGCCGTTAGAAGTTATAACGAAAGATTTCATTCTTCAATAAAAAACATACCAAAAGAAGTGCAAAATCGTAAGGAAGATTTCGAAAAAGTTAAAATGTATGTGGAAACAAATAAATCAAAGAAAATTGAAAGTTTTAATAAAAATAGTGAAGATTACGAGGAAACTAGAACAGAAGGGTTTTTAAAAAAATATATAGCCAATAGATATAAACATTTACCTAAATACAGAAAATCAAAATTTAATAATATACATATAGCAAATATTAAGAGAAAATTAAAATTTTTAGAGAATACAAATGATGTTGATATGGTTTCTGTTAATAACACCGACCATTGGACTTCTGAGCATACAGAAAATTGATGAATACAACGGTTTTACTGTTTAAAGTTTTAGACAAAACAAAAATAGTAACAAAAACAAATATAATACTACATATAATCAATACGACAGAAATAATAGAAATCATTAAAGACATGACAAAAAATGTACATGAATTAGACGTTAAGAATAAACAAATGTTACTCGTAGAAGTAGAATTGACAGAATTAACAAATAAAGTTTTTACATTAGTACCAAGACATAAAAGACAAAAAAGAGGACTTATAAATATGGTAGGAAATGTATCCAAATGGTTATTTGGAACAATGGACGAAGAAGACAGACAAAAAATAAAAGAACATTTAACAGCAATAAATTTAAACAACCATAAAACAATAATTGATAATCTAATTAAATAAAACAAGTCGAATTAGAAATAAAGTGTTTAAATTTTAAAATAAAAAAATAAATTTTATAATAAACCGTTATTTATTTCATTTATGCTATTATATATATACAAAAAAAAAATAAAAAAATAACAAAAAAAAAACAAAAAAAAAAAAATATTGGTCCACCCGAGTGATGTCCAACTTTGCCGAGTAACTTATCCTATTACTTTAGCTGTCTAAACCTCCTAGCTTCATTAGATTCACCAGTTATCGAATTGACAACTTTGTATGGCAGCTCCCCGAAAATGGGGCCGTAACATTTTTAAAATTTATATAGGTGCTTGTTCTATTATAAATCTAACCGTGTGTAGTTTTCATCTCCGTAGTATAATTAGTTTGGAACAAATTCGTATTGGTGCAAAGAAGTTGTATAGAAGCCCCTCAAATATGAAACCGTAACATTTTGAAACTTTATATAAGTGCTCGATTCATTATATAACTAACCTTGTGTAATTTTCACCCTCGTATTATTAGTTTTGAAGAAATTAATTTTGGTGCAAAGAAATTGTATGGCAGCCCCCCCGAAAATGAAGCCTTAACATTTTGACACTTCATATAAGTGCTTAATTCATTATATAACTAGCCATGTGAAATTTTCATTCTAGTATTTTAATTAGTTTAGAAGAAATTCATATTGGTGTAAAGAAGTAGTAAGGCAGCTCTCTAAAAATGAAGCCGTATTGTGTTCGATGTTAAACAGTTTGTTGTACAACTATACGGACAATGAATAATTGTCATAAATGCCGTACTAATATAAAAGGCGAAACCGGTATTAGATGTGTCGGAGTCTACGGCAAAATTTTTCACTGCGCCACCAAGTACTCGTCACTTGAACAGCCTGCAAGTAACTTATTAGACTCTAATGTGAACATAAAATTTATTTGTGTTGATTGTATTCTATGTATACAAAATAAAGCAAATACAATACCCTAACTGGAACAAAAAGGAAACACCAAATCCAAAAACCGAAAATAAGGAACAGATTAATCTAAATATTTCTAAAGATACCAATACAAGTTTGCTTGACCCTATGGTACCTCCAATTGTAAAACTTACAAAAAGAGCAATTGAAAGTGATGACAAGGTGTATGTACTATCATGATTAAGAGATCACAGAATATATAGCAACGTAAGAATATATTTATCATATTTTTTTACAAACAAAAATCAAAGTAAAAATCGATCAAGAAGGATTACCAACAGATTATAAAGAACTACGTAAAATATACTATAAATATCATGAAAATATCCGAGTCTCTCATGAGGATGTTATAAAGGATCAAAAAGCGTATAGAAACCAAATTGCTAATAAATATCAAAAGTATGTTCAAAAAATAAGAGAAAACCGGCAAAATCATATGATAAGCATTCGATAATGATCAGTCACCCAAATATAAGAAAACAAATAGGGAATCTAAATATTTTTTACTTAAATATCTGTAGCGTAAGAAATAAAATATTAGAATTAGAAGTTTTAATCACAGAACTCGAAAGATATTGATATAGTAGTACTTACAGAGGTATGGATATTCGACGAAATTGATATACATAATATTCCCAATTTTAAAGCGGTTTATAACTGCAGAAAAGAAAAGGGGAGGAGGAGGTACAGCAATTTTTGTAAAGGATAACATACCCTTTAATGTAGTATTTAAGGATGAAAGATATAATTATGTGGTAAATGAAATCCTAAACTCTCAACCAAGAGTAAAACTTGGAACATTCTATAAAGCTCCAGTGGAAAACAGCAATTTATTTATAGAAAACTTAGAAACTAAAATGAAGGATAATTCAAACCACATATTTTTTGCTGATACTAACTTAAATTTGTTTGATAATACTGTTATGAACCGAATTCGAGGTTTATGATACTCTTCCTTATTAATGGTAAAATATAGTAAATAATTAAAACAAATCATATTTCAATATCATTAATTCATTTATTCATTTACTTTTTCGTTATTGAAATATGATCCTAAGTAACACAGTTAAATGTAACATACTGAAATGAATATTATGACTCAGTAATGTTAAGCATATAGTAAATTTATAAATAAATTTATTTGTTATGTTTAAAATCGGAACAGGTCAGTTTATTCATATTTTTTTTAATATAAAAATATAAAGTACAAAAGATAACATTTAACAGGTTTAAAATGATATCTTTTGACCCAAGCGTACCACTTAAAACTGGAACGCTTGGCATTCTTTGTTTTCTTTTCCTTATTTCGAAGAGACCTAATTATTAAAAATAAAATGTACTAGCAGTCAGAGTTTGATATTTGTTCAGTTAAGACTGAATATAAATATATGTATAAAAAATCAATTAATATTGTATAATTTATTACAACAATGTTATAAAACTGAAGAACTAATAATAAATAAAATAAATAAATTTAATTTAATTTAATAAATAAATTAAAACTAAAATAACGAGTTTATTAATTTCTTTTTGTATTAAGAAAATAATATAACAAAATTTATTCACATAACATTTTTGGTGTCAGGTGTGGGGTTGACTGGATAAAGCATCTGCCAGCCAATCTATAAAAAAAAAAGTGAAACAATAAAAAAAAAATATACTTAAAAGATATTGCACAAGACTCCTTCTGCTTAAAGTTCACCAGAGTCTGGGTGAACGATATCTATATAAAAAAAAAAAATTTCATACAACAAGTTTACTATAAAATTACAACAATTACAACAAATTTCAACAATTACAACAAATTTCAACAATTTTTCGACTCAACAATCAAGCACAACAGAATTTAAGGTTAGAAAATTTGATTTCTAAATTTAAGTTAAGTAAATTCTTTCAAAAAAAAAATATTCTAAATAAAAAAAAAAAAAAATTAATTAAATTCTTTTTGTAATAAAAAAAAAATTTTTTTTTTAATTTAAGTTAATTCTTTTTTAAAAACAAAAAAAAAAAAAAATCTAAATAAAAAATCAGTTCAATAAATTTTTTTCTTTTACGAAGAAAGGAATTTTTAAGTTGTTGTTTCTTAAACATTTATAAAAAAAAAAAAAAAATCTTTGTGCGTTATGATTTATTTTTATTTATTTATTTATTTATTTATATTATATGATGACTAATTAATTAGTTAACATATTTTACAACTAGCACTAGCAACTAACGGCCTTAGGCTATTTTATTACATTTTTTTTTTTTCTTTTTTATATATTATACATTTATTATATTACATTACATTGTAAAACTTTTCTCTTTATTTACTAGTAGGTATATATTAAAATTAATAAATATATATTGGCTTTTTATAAGTTGTATGAAAATAATTATTTTTATTTGTTTTTTATTAATTTCTTATTAAAGTATTTGAGAAATAATATGTAAAAGATTTAAGTTTTTGGAACACAATTTTTGATTTTGTTAGTTAAATTTTTTGAAGTTTACAAGTTTAAATTTTTTTTTTTTTTTTTAAATTTTATTATAAATATTAATTTTTTTTAAAAATTTTACAAAGCTTGTAATGTTTTCAGCTGTGACTTGTGAGAGTAGCACGTGCAGCGGTTCTATTCTTTGTTGGATCCTTATGGTATCGATGGATGGGCACTCCGTTATTATATGTTTGATGGTTAAAGATTGAATATATGAATTATTTTTTTTTTGGTTTACTATATAGAACTGTGACTCATTTAATAAGAGGATAAATTTGTAGATTATTTTTGTATTTTCTTTTGTTATTTTACTTCGCATGAGTGGTGTTAATTTTAATATCAGTTTAAGAAATAGATAAATACCTAGACCAACTGATAAAAACCAAACCTCCATGCCTGTAGGCCGTTCTCCACCATTACCTAGAAAATCGGAGACTCTAAATAAAACCCAAAACGAAGATCCGAAAACACCCGAAAGCCCGAGTACTTCAAATACAGATTCAATTAAAAATCCTCTAAATAAAATAAAAAACTTTCCATTAGTTCAGCCTATAAAACAAACAAATAAAATGGCTAAATTCGATATTAATCAAGCAAATAAAATGATTCCCGAATTTAGCGGGAATCCAGTAGAATTACATAGGTTTATCCAACTCGCGGAGATACAACACAGCAGAGCTGTAAGTGATGGAAATGAATCCGATTTTATGGAAGTCATCACTTCAAAAATTTCTGGGCGTGCATAAAACGCTTTATTAAGGTATAAAAAGTTTGATGTATGGAAAGATTTAAAAAATTCTTTAACGGAAAAATATTCTAAAACTAGATCAACACAGTTGGTTCAATTAGATGTTTTTGGGCTAAGTCAAAGTCCAAAAGAGACTATTAACAATTATTCTGAAAGAGCTGAAAAACTTTTAGACGAATTAAACTTAGCAGTCATAAAAGATGCTACCTCCGAAGGTGGCAGGTCAGCAATTAGAGAATTAAATGAAAAAACAGTGATGAATAATTTTATAAAAGGACTATTAGACCCAATAAGGCTAATCGTTCGTACAGCTCGAAAAGAGACTTTAGGTGAAGCTATAGATTTAGCTATAGAGGAGGAAAAGTTAAGTAAAGCAACCAATTTTAGAGGGAATAGTCATTATACTAATAATAACAAAAATATTAATTATAATAACAATAACAATAGACCATATTGCAGTTTTTGCAAAACACAAACCCATCATACTAGGGATTTTCGAAGGACAGCCCAGCAACCTAATTTCAGACCAAGGTTTAATCAAAATAATTTTCAAAAACCCAATACAAGTTCTACTCCGCAAATTGCTACCATAACTGAAAAGAAAATTTGCTGCTACTGCAAGAAACCTGGTCCTACCATAGAAGAGTGCAGGAAACGCGCTTTTATGGAAAATAAAAAAGGTAATAATAATAAAACTATTCTTCAAACATCACAAGATTACTCGGAAAACTACAACCAGCCTGGTCCGTCGGGCCTCAGGACACAGGCAAGCACTCTAAAATAGAGCGCCCAAATAATTTAATTCCAAAACAAAATTTTAATAAGGTTGAAATTCCAAAACAAAATTCTAATAAGGTTGAAATTCCAAAACAAAATTCTAATAAGGTTGAAATTCCAAAACAACATTTTAGTAACGATAAAATATATACAAATAAAATAGGAAATAAAACTTTTTCTAGTACATTAACTCTTAAAGTACTAGGTACTGAAAATCCATTATGTAAATTTTTCTTAGATTCAGGTGCAAACATCTCTTTAATAAAGGCTAAAGCATTACACGACGAAACAATAGTCGAGTTAAATAGTGTCGAAATTACGGGAATTTCTGACATACCAATAAAAACATTGGGTACTACGATACTTAATTTAAAAACGTCTAAAATTATTTATCCTATTAAATTTCATGTAGTCCCTTCCAATTTTCCAATATTACAAGAAGGCATTATTGGAGAGGATTTTCTAAAAGCTACAAATTCTATAATTGACTATGGAAACAACAAAGCTATTTTTCAATTAAATAATAATAAAATCTCATACAATTTTGATATATTAGACGAGAAAATATCCATACCACCAAGGACAGAAAAATTAATTAAATATGGTCCGATTAAAATAAATATGCCATTTGGATTACGTAATGCACCGCCAACATTTCAAAGATTAATGAACAAAGTCTTATCCGGTTTACAAGGTATACGCTGTCTGTCTGGTATACCTTGACGACATTATAATATACGGGAAAAATCTGAACGATCATAATGTAAAATTAATAGAAGTTCTAAATGCTCTAGATAAATATAATTTAAAATTACAGCCTAAAAAATGCCAATTTTTACACAAAGAAATAATGTATTATGGGCATGTTATCTCTGACCAAAGAGTAAAACCAGATCCTGGCAAAATCCAAGCCATACAATCAATATTACCTCCTACAACACAAAAACAGATCAAGTCATTTCTAGGCTTGGCTGGTTATTATCGGAAATTTATCAAAAATTTTTCAAAAATCGCTCAACCTTTAAATAAGTTATTAAAAAAGGACACAGCATTTATATGGGATGCATTTACTGACGAATCTTTTAGCCAATTAAAGAAATCTATTGTCGAACCACCTATTCCACAATATCCTAATTTTGCAGAAAATTTCTTTTTAACTACTGACGCCAGTAACGAAGCCGTTGGAGCGGTACTTTCGCAACAATGTAATCCTCATAAGCAAGATTTATCAATAGCATATGCAAGTAGGACTTTAAATAAAAGTGAAAAAAATTATTCAACAATTGAAAAGGAAGCTCTAGCAATAGTTTGGGCTGTTTCCCACTTTCGACCCTACCTATATGGTCGAAAATTCACAGTAATAACTGACCACAATCCATTAGTATGGGTGTTTAACTTGAAGGATCCTACTTCTAGAATTATACGCTGGCGCATAAAGTTAGAAGAATATACTTTCACTGTTAAGCATAAATCGGGTCATTTAAATACAAACGCAGACGCTCTTTCTCGACTAGAGGTGAAACTAATCACGTACAAATTGTAACACGAAGCAAAACAAATTCTACTTTAAACAAACATTCCACATCCGATAATGTCAAAATCCAAAATAATGTTAACAATAATATTAATGCTAATAGGAATTATAAAAATCTTTCGCAAAATTTTGTAAACAAAAATTTAATTGAACTTTCTGCACCAGAAGACATTAAAAGGGTTTTTTATGAATACCATGATGCACCGTTAGGGGGTCATCAAGGTGCAATCAGGACCATTCATAGGTTAAAAACTCGTCTCCAAGATGGTTATGGGAAAGTTCACCAAAGCCATATAGAGGATAAATAAAATTCAAAATTGCACTATGAGCAAAAGGCAAAAGAGGTTAAATTCAGTATAGGTGATAAAGTTTTATTAGAAATTTGAAATAGAACTAATAAAAAACTTACGCAACCTTATAAAGGCCCTTACGAAATAATCAAAGTTAAATCGCCAGTAAATTCTATTATAAAGATTGGACGAAAGGAGAAACTTGTCCACAACAATCTTCTAAAACTATATTTCAAATAACACATTAATTATTATTAAATTTTATCTATCTATATTTCTTTTCCTTCCAGAACATATTTTGGATAAATAATTATGATCATAATAATTTTACTATTAGTCCCATCGCTATGTACCAGCGAACATACAACAATCTCTCAACCAGGAGTTTATTCTGAAAAAATTGGGAAATTACAAAATTCTCTGACTAGTTGGAAATTTCTATTTCTATTAAATCACCATCTTTTGAACGAGATACATCAACTATAGAATTTAATATTAACACACTAAAAAGTCTTTGCAACAAAACATTAACACTATTTCCGTTAGATCGTTGTAAAATCACTTTAAGTTTGACTCTAAAAACATTTAACGAAATAAAACGAAATAACGAAATAATCAAATAACTTCATGGTACAAGAATAAAAAGAGCATTATTTGACGGGTTAGGGAAAATTCAAAAAATTTTATTTGGCGTTATGGATTCTGAAGATGCTGAGCGTATTGATTTAGCTCTACAGAATATTGAAAGTAAATCGAAAAATTTATACCACATTTCTGAGATGCACATCTGTTATAAATAAATAGTTTAATTAAAACTTTCAACGAAACTCAAGTAAAGCTAAATAAAAATTTCGCTGAAATTAATGATAAATTAAACGAAATCTCTGAAGATCTAAATTTCTACAAAGGTTTTGAAAATACATTACACTTGTTTGACAAAACTGCTAATATTTTATCTATCTCTGCCAATATGCTTATCACACAACAAGAAGAATTCCTAGATACTTTGCAAGAATCACAGTTAGGTCAATTGCATCATAAATTCTTCAATTCAGAATTTTTTTTGGAAGCAATAAAGGATATTCAATTAGAGAATAATGACCATCTAAATTTACCTTTTCGCTTAAACAGACTAAATTTAGCACTTCTAAATAAAATCGATTCTGTTAAACCAGTACAAATTAAACATCATCTTATGATACAAGTAACCATACCTCTGGTCGCAGAAATTTACGATTTACATAAGCTTACTAGTTTACCAGTAAAATCAAAAAACAACACATTTTACTACCTAAATCAAAAACAGATTATGTAGCTATAAACGACGAATTACATCGGTATATATTTTTTAGTAAATCAGAAATAGATCAATGTATGAAATACCACGAGAACAATTTCATATGTAAACAAAATCTTGTTTATTATAATAATCATATGCAAAATTGTGTAATGAAGTTAATGGAAGGTTATACAAAACCAGAAAACTGTGAAATCAGAATTTTTAAATCAGATCATGAATTATGGTTTAATTTAGGTACAACCAATACTTGGTTGTATGCATTACCTAAACCCACTAATATAAAAATCTCTTGTGTAAACAATATAAGCATAGAAAAATTATCCGACAGTGGAATTTTTAGACTAGAACCAAATTGCAAAGCTTTTACCAATACTGTCATGTTACAGTTTCAGGTAACAAAAACAATAACCCATACTCATATATTTTCATATGAATTTATTCTAACAGAAGAATCATTAGAACTCTCACAAAATATAGCTACGATCCCACATAATATTAATAATATGAAGGATTTCAAGTTAAATCAATTTAGCACAGAATTGAAATTAATAAAAAATACTAATAAGTTAAAGCCTGTTATAACACATTTGCATACATCTTTAATCTCAATATTTTCCTCACTTTTTATTATTATTGTAATAACAATTCTATATAAGAAATACATAAAGGTCAAATGTACTAAAACTACCAATAATATTAATGCTCAAGATGCAACACAAGTAGAATAACATAAAATCAAAATTTTGTTCTTTTTGTGTAAAAGAAAAAAAATAATAATATTTGTATGAAATTTATATATTATGAAATGTAATTGAAATTTTATTATTATGTAATTTTAGTCAAATATTTTTTTTAAACATTTTTATTATGTAAGCTTATTTTCAATGTCAATTTTTTTAACATAATATCAAATTTTTTTTTACATACTAAGCATTTAATAAGTTTATTTTTAAATTTATTTTCAAATATCATTTTTTTTTTCATTATAAGTAATTCAACTTAATAAGGTATTAAACTATTAAAGTATTAAAAAAAAAAAAAGAAAAAAAAAAGTTTTTGAAAACATAATTTTAAGAATAATTGAACTCTAATTTTTGTTTTAAATAACCCATAATAATAAAAAAAAAAACATAAAGTAAATATTATATATTTTTAAACATAAAGTACATAAACGAATTCCAAATAATTTTAAATAATTAATTTTTGTAATAAATTCTGACTGTATTAAAGTAAGTATTAACGTCGAAAATTCATAGTATACACAATATGAATTTTCTTTTTCCAAGGGGGGAGGGAATTTATGAACCGAATTCGAGGTTTATGATACTCTTCCTTATTAATAGTAAAATATAGAAAATAATTAAAACAAATTATATTTCAATAACATTAATTCATTTATTCATTCACTTTTTCGTTATTGAAATATGATCCTAAGTAACACAGTTAAATGTAACATACTGAAATGAATATTATGACTCAGTAATGTTAAGCATATAGTAAATTTATAAATAAATTTATTTGTTATGTTTAAAATTGGAACAGGTCAGTTTATTCATATTTTTTTTAATATAAAAATAGAAAGTACAAAAGATAACATTTAACAGGTGCAATGCAAATTGACCGAAATTAAAATGATATCTTTTGACCCAAGCGTACCACTTAAAACTGGAACGCTTGGCATTCTTTGTTTTCTTTTCCTTATTTCGAAGATACCTAATTATTAAAAATAAAATGTACTAGCAGTCAGAGTTTGATATTTGTTCAGTTAAGACTGAATATAAATATACGTATAAAAAATAAATTAATATTGTATAATTTATTACAACAATGTTATAAAACTGAAGAACTAATAATAAATAAAATAAATAAATTTAATTTAATTTAATAAATAAATTAAAACTAAAATAACGAGTTTATTCATTTCTTTTTGTATTAAGAAAATAATATAACAAAATTTATTCACATAACATTATAAACATAACAATACTAACTTACTAATAACTAATAAGATATAAAGATATGATAGCTACTTCTGGATAATATATACTTTACAAGAGGCAAAGTACAAGAAATACTGCTCAATCTAAAACTCTAATAGATCATATAATAACAAACTTCAATGAAAAATATTAGGTTTCTTTCACAATAAAGGATAACAGTTTATCTGATCACCAAATAGCCGTAACATCAATCAAAACAATTATACTATAAATTTACTATTACTTACTATTACTTACGTTTTAAAGAAAAATGGCGAGAAAACAATTAATGAAAATGAGACGGCAGATACTATTAATAAATTTTACAAAGAAATAAGTAAATGTATTCTAATTGAGAGTCGGAATTCTTGCACATATATAATAGTAAATCGTTATTTCTTACTCCAGTTATAGAAACTGAAATCTATCAAATTATCATGAATTTAAATAAAAATGCAACTCCAGGATTAGATAAAAAAACAGTAAAAGACTTACAGGAATTGGTTAATATAAAATATTGGTTGGCTATAAAACAACCTTTAGAGATAATTTTTTTTTTTTTTTTTTATTAAACATCCCTTTTTGGATATGGTTAGTAAATCTTATAAAATATTATATAAATTATTACTATTTTTAACAAAGTACTTAGAATTACTAAGCATAACTTGTTTGAGTTTATAGAATCAATATCCTATTCTCTATACTACTTCTACAATTACATTACATTGCATTACATGTATTTATTTATTTAATTAGATTATATGGTTTTAATCTTCTTAATCGTCTTGTGTTGTTGCGGTTGTTCATCAGTTGTAAAACTTCTATGTTAACATGCTGCGAAAGTCTGTTTTGATGTTTTGTGGCATATTCACCTATTACATCTTCGATTACCTTTATGTTAAGGTCATTATGAATTTCTTCCTTGGTTACATAACGATACGCGTTGGAAATCGTACGAAGAAATTTATTTTGACTACGCTGAATAATTGCTCTATTTGATGATTTTGTACATCCCCACATCTGGATACCATATGTCCATATAGGCTTAATTATTGACAAATAAATGAGTCTTTTGGATGAAAGTTTGAGTTTAGAATGTTTGCCTATAATCCACCACATTTCACGTAGTTTTAAGTTTAAATAAGTGCAATATTGATCGTTTTTCTTTTTTAATGTGTATGTTACTTGTACCGATTTTTGTTCATTAAGTTTAATCTTCCAATCATTTGTCCATTTGGTTACTTTATTTAAAGCACGTTGAAGTTTTCCTGTTGCATCTTGTTGTGTTTCACTGACTGCCATTATCACTGTATCATCGGCAAATGTTCCGATAATAGTTTCGCTTGACGTAGGTATATCTGCGGTATAAATTAGGTACAAAAATGGTCCTAGGACGCTTCCTTGTGGTACACCTGCTAGTATTGGATAAAAGTCAGAGCGAGCTTCTTCATGTGCTACTCTAAATTTTCGCTCAGATATGTATGATTTCAGGAGTTGGCAAAGGTTATTCGGTAATAATTTACTTAATTTATGAATGAGACCCTCATGCCAGATTTTATCAAATGCTTGTGATACATCAATAAATACGGATGGACAATATTTTTTCTCTTCAAAAGCCTGTTCAATTACTGAAGTGATTCTGTGTATTTGGTCAATGGTGGAATGTTTCTTTCTAAACCCAAATTGAAAATCTGGTATCTTAATCAATGGTCTTACGTTTCAGTACTAATTTTTCAAACAATTTTGATATAGCTGGTAACTAAGATATTGGGCGATATGATGAAATCTCATTCGGCGGTTTATCTGGTTTTTTCAGCATAATGATTTGGGCTACCTTGAAACATAATGGTACATGTTTTAGTCTAAAGCAGGCGTTAAACAAGTATGTCATCAAAATAATACACTTTTGTGGTAATTCTCTAAGAAGACCAGGTGAAATTTCATCAATTCCAGGAGCTTTTTTTGGATTTATATTTGTATCTATTTCTTGTGCAATTTCAAGCCAACGGAAGCCAAGTGTTGAGCGAATAACTCTGCCTTCTCATCATCGCGTCTCGCCCATGTTCCTCGTAGAGTTTTTATAGGTGGTACATGCGTATCCGGTCTTTTAAAACATCGTGTTGCTTTCCATAAAGAGTAATTTTTATCAGCTTTAGGACTTAGATTTACAAGAAAATTATCAATATCACTTTGCTTATAATTTTTGATTAATCTATTTAATTTGTTACTGGTGCTATTAAATATTGTTTTGTCAGCAGGATGTCTGGATCTATGCCAAACTCTTCTCGTTCGACGTCTCTCCTTGATTAGTTCCCTAATTTTAAGAGGATAACCAATACTTTTCGCAGCAGTTTCTACAGGAACAGGAGTTGCACTTTTGGCAGCATCTTGTATGTTGTTGATAAATCTCTGTGCCTGTGATTACAAATCATCAATTGTTTTGATTCTTATTTTGAGATTCACTAATTTTTCCAGATTGTCTCTAAATAGATCCCAGTCAGTGTGCTTATCTGATGACAAATCTGCCATTCCTTCTACTTTAATATAACTTGACGCTATACCTTTCGTTATATAAAAATCAAGCACATCTGGTATTTTATTGGAATCTGTTGGCCAGTATGTTGGACTGTTGGATGAGTGGTATTCACAAGATGCTAACTTAATAGCATTTAAGAGTTCATTGCCCTTTTTGGGTGTAATTAGCCGAGAACCCCATGCTGTATGCTTCACGTTAAAGTCACCGGCAATAATAAATCGTGATCCCAGCTACTTAAAGATTTCCATATACTGTTTTTTATCAGTTTTGTGAGATGGTGGACAATATGCTGCTGCAATGTTCAATTCTGCATCATTATGGTTCACAGTTATTATTGTGGCTTGTATATAATTTTCTCTTATGTCATCTTGTTGATAGTGTGAGATGTTTTTCTTAATAATAACTGCAGTTCCTCCTCGGGCACGTTCACTTGGATGTGTGGTCCAGTAACTCTTATACCCTTGAATTTTTATGTCGTTTTTATTTGTAAAATGCGTTTCTGAAATGAGTGCTATGTCTATATTATTTGTGTTAAGGAACACTTCTAGCTCACGAGCTCTTTGGTTTAAGCCGTTTGCGTTCCATGTTATCATTCGTAAAGAATTATCTGTCATTTTTATTTTCTATAATCTGGTATGGCGTCGATGTTTTTTTCTGTATTTCATCTACACGCCTTGCTAACTGCCTGAAGTTTTGTTTAGCTTCAGACTGGAACTTTGTTATCAACTTCATAAGGTCATTTATTGTTGTTTCATTCTCTGTTGTAGGATTTTGTGTTTGTTCATTTGGTTTATCCTCTACTATTTTTATAGCCTGCGCAAAAGTTTTATTAGCAGTCACTTTCTCTGCCGGTTTAGCTTGTACAGTTTGAACTGCTGATCTCTTTTTCGGTGCTTGGTTTTTTGCAGCTTTTTGGTAAACTTCGCATCCCTTGTAGTTATCCCGGTGGCCGATTTTTCCACATAGAGTACATTTATGTTGGGTATCAGGACTTTTTTTACACTTGCTAGTGTGATGATCTTCGGCACATTTTATCTGGGTTGTCTTTGGCAAAAGTTTTTGGTATGTCCTAATCTTTGACAATTCGTGCATTGAGGAATACCTTTAATTTTATTTGGTGTTTCTACTTTTATCTTACAATGTAGGAGATTTGTCATTTGAAATACTTCTTTATTATTGTTTTTTGATATTAAATCCACATAGAATAACGGAAAAGTTTTTGTAATTTTTTTACCTTCTACGATAGATTTTTTAATGACATTTGAAATTGCAATCACTTGATGGCCTTTTTGTTCTAATTCACTTTTAATGTCTTCCAGACTTGTAGAAGCCGGTAATCCTCTTATGACGAATCTATAGCATTTATCGTCCTTAAGCTGATATGTGTGAAATTCTATAATTTTTGGAATGTTTTGGTTTGAAACTATTTCTTTCAGACAATTTTTGATTTGTCTGTAATCATCACTATTTGTTGTTGATATCTTTATATCTTCGTTAGCTATGGCTTTGAAAGTAACTTGATGTCGTGTAATATTCAATATGTTAGTTCTGAATATGTTGAAATTTGCTACGTTGCTAACAGTTATTGGAGGTGGTAATGGCTCTCTCTTTTCTTTAGGTGCAGGTTTATTTATGCCCCCACCCTCGTTATTTGCTTTGTCTACTTGCTTCGTTTCTATTGTTTTCTTTGCCTGTAATGGACTATTACCTTGTATTATTTCAGGTGAATTTTTCATTTTTCTTTTCTTTTTAGAGATAATGATCAATAAATGTTTTAGAGAAGGAATATTCCCAGATCAACTTAAAAAAGCCTTTTTAGTTCCTATACATAAATCTGGGCTAAAAGAAGATGGTAATATTTATAGGCCGATCTCAATTTTAAATTCTATATCAAAAATATACGAAAAGCTATTAATATTAGAATTAGAAGTTTTATTACACAAACCAATACCAATCAATACCAATCAATATGGTTTCTTTCAAAATAGTGAGACAGAGTCAGCAATTACAGCAACATTGTAAAAAATCTATGATGCATTAGATGATGTAGGTGCGGTATTTATTGATTTAACAAAATCATTTGACATGGTGAATCATTCCAGATTACTTAATTTTTTAGAGAACATGGGAATAAGAGGAAATAGTATTCTTTTATAAAAAAAGTTATTTAACAAATAGATTGGGTCCAATTAACCAAATTTTGGGCGATGAACTATTAATAAAAACAGGTGTACCACAAGGTTCTCTTCTTGGGCCGCTTTTGCACTTACTTTATATAATGAACATACCAAGAAACAATATCATGTCAAATTACAATGTTTATGCAGATAACACCAATCTGATTGCAAAAGCTAAAACAATGAAAGAATTGGAAGATGTCCTAAATAAGGACCTGGAAACATTATGTAATTGGTTAGTGTACAATGAACAAAGCGTAAAAAAAGCTAAAAAAAACTATTTACATAATATTCAAAATCCAGAATAAAATATAATGATATTACTCGAAAGATAAAAAATAAGATAATTCAAAGAGTAGATAGCGTTAAATATTTAGGAATGATAATTGATGAAAATTTAATTAAAAGAAATGGTGGCATTCCGAATCATGCACCTAAGCTTGTTTACAATGGATATTTTATCAATAATTAGATATAATATTTGCGGCTAGAGTCACTGCTCAAAATTTCACGTAAATTCGATTGGAACTGTAATGAATAAGGCATTAAAAATGTTATTTAAAATAAATCCTAAAACTAGTACTAAGTAAAATGTGGAGATATTTAAAAATAAACTTAAGAAATATATTAAGAAATTAAAGTAGTTTAAATTATATTTAAGAGTAAAATGAATTTGTATTTAAATTTTGATTTCTTATACATAATTTTATATTTATATTGTTTTTTTTATTATTTTATGAGAGAAATGTAGGCTTCTTTTTTGCAAAAACTGTTTTAAGATACTATGTAAATACCGTGATCGAAAATTGCCCACAGATAGTATTGCGCACACGATTAATGCCCACACAGAATAATGCCCACACAGAATAATGCCCACACAGAATAATGCCCACAAGGAATAATGCCCACATAGAAAAATGTCCACACGAAAAATTATTTATAAAACAGAATTGCCGCTTTTTCCAGAATATTTAATATTTTATTTTAAATCACTAATAGATTATCTCCTAGATAGAATATAATTTTTGATTTTTTCTCTATTTATTTTAATTTAATTTTTATATTTAAAATAATTTTTCGTGTGGGCATTTTTCTATGTGGGCATTATTCCTTGTGGGCATTATTCTGTGTGGGCATTAATCGTGTGCGCAATACTATCTGTGGGCAATTTTCTGTGGGCAATTTTTGTGTGGGCATTTTTCGTGTGGGCAATAATCATCGAATCGTAAATACATACTATGTCTTAAGCATAATATATACGAAATTATTTTTAATTTTTGGATTTTATTTGAAGAAAACGCAATTTTAAACTGAAATCTATTTTTGAAAAACAACAACTGCAATATAGATAAAAAACAAAGACTTACGGAAAAAATGTAGTGAAGGAAAATGTTTTATTATTTAAATTTAAAGATAATATTATTCGCTATTTAGTTTTTGCACTATTTGAGACCATTTAAGTTGAGCAAACAAATTAGTCTTATTAATTAAGTGAGCTTTTGGAATAAAGGTTAGTTAACTTGCGTTAATACCAAAATTTTGAAAATTTCTTTGAATCTTTGTTCAAAACGCGTAAGCAGGTCAAAACCAAATTAACCCTGTGGGTTTTTATAATTAAAATGCTGGTACAAAATTTTTAATGTAATTCTTTTAATCGTTTAAGCAAATAAAATTTATAGAAAACTTCATGACGTCGTAGTGGAAAACGGGTTAATCGAACTTAACTAAAACTTTTTGCAGCCAGTGGCGTAGCTAAACATTTTGGGCCCTTGTGCAAGAATCAATTTTGGGGCCCACCTAGAAATCTTTTCTTATTAAATAATTTTAATATTACAAAGAAAATTCATTTTGTATTTGTGGATTTAGGTACGTGACTGAACCAGAAGGCAATTCAAGGACTTGTTTCATTACATCATCATAATTAGCAAGTAAATTGACTTGCGACAAGAAGTTTCCGTTATAAATATCTGAAATTTTTTCCCGATGACCACGAAAAGCCAAACAATTTTTGGCAAGCATAAGTGTTATACGAAATAACCGTTCTAAAACCATTTTCCAAAATGAAGCTTTATATCGGACTTTCTCCTCATGACTTTTGTCAACTGTTTTATTTTTTTCCCACAGTTCATAAACTGAACAAGCCTCAGTATGAAATGTTGATGAGCTATGGGAATTTATACGGTAACTTAAATGCCTCCAATCTGTTACACCAGTTTTCCATTGACTGTCGTGATTTGAAAACAGCCAACATGGCTGACAATAAGCAGCATTTAAAATTTTTGAATAACATAGCCATAAACGTGGAACTGGACCATACTTAGATTTAGCATAATAAAAATTTTCGTTGAAACTTCTATTATTAGACTCCTTAGAAAACGGTGCTTTTGGTCGGTATGGCGAACTACATATTATTTTACGCTTTTCGTCATCAGATATGATTTGATTTAAATATTTACCTAAATCGTTATCATTGATATTGTCGAGATTTTTGGAGCAGGACTGTTCAGTTTTATTGTTGAGTTGAATGCTATTATCTCTCTCATTTGCAATTACGGGCCTTACATTTTCATTTATGGATATCTCAGCAACATCATCTTCACTTGAATTTGCAGACTGTTGAGTATTAAAGATCTGGATATTTTCTCTGCCTTTCTCCAGAAATGAATCAAGTTTCGGTAATTTTTGTAGTAAAATCTGTTTTTCTTTCTTGATTTTACGCCTTTTGGCTCCACTTTTTACTTTTTTAGAAGAATTCGGTTCCATTTTCATTAACTTAAAGGTGAGGGTCAAAGGGTGACGGTAACTTGAAACAAAATAATTTAATAAAAGTATAAAAGTATAAAACGTTAAATATTACAAAATATTTTAAAATCGAATTGACATCAAAGTTAAGAATGATCGATATCGATCATTTAAAAAAATTAAATCAACAAGAAACAACCACATACAAAACAAAACATATTTATAATAATCAATATGCGATTTGCGATCAATATGGGGGGGGGGGGGGGGGGGGTTCTATGGAGTGCTCTTTGGGTAGCTCTATAGGATCAATGGGGGTAGTATGCGATTACAGCTGACGGGTATCCTGGTACGTTGGCCCAGCCTCTGCTACTTCAAGTCAAATCTCACCTTCACGTTGGTCCCCCCTGTTACGTCGAGCAATCCTAATGGAAGATCTGGTACCCAACCCAGGTGGAGTAATTAGGATCGGCTAACCAACGAGATTTTGGCGGGTCAAGTCTTATGTATTGTAAAACATAGGCTTGACTAAAGCAGTTTCTTTCGAAGTAACTGCCGTTTTGGTGCTGCCTTGTACTTCATGGGATTGGTTTCTCAAAGGCTAGGAGATGACAACTCCGAAATTAAACTAAATCCAGAAGCGTCTGACTCAGAATGAGCGGCTCCTTGGTCTGCGTCTGACCCCAGAGGGGCGGCAGATAAATAACCTGGCAGTAGGTATAAAATGCGGTCATAGGATTGACGATTCTATACCAATCACAAATGTCATGAACCCGCAACAAATGCCTCGGATATTAGATCGGACTTTACGGCAACGACCTATGGCAAGAATTAAGGAAAATGATTTGACACTCGGATATTGGAATATTTTGACAATGCTTAAACCTGGTAAAATGGCAGAGATAGCAGACGAATTGAAACGATACAAAATGAATATAGTGGCGCTTCAAGAAATAAGATACAAAGAACAAAATGTAATAAAAAAGAAAGACTATTATATATACTATAGTGGGGGGGAAAGAACTGGCATGAACGGTACAGGCTTCTACATAGATAAAAAAACCCATAAAAGCTTTCTTTCTTTTGAACCGGTTAATGATAGGATTTGTTGTATGAGACTGCAAGGAAAATATCAAAATATAACTTTAATGTCAGTATATGCACCAACGGAAATTAGCCCGGAAGAAGACAAAGATAATTTCTATGATGTGCTAGCAAGTACATGTAGCAAAATACCAAAACATGATATGGTCATTATAATGGGCGATTTTAATGCCCAAATTGGTAAGGAAAGCTTTACCAAGCAAGTAGCAGGCGGATACTCCATGCATGATCTAACAAATGATAATGGATCGAGAATTATCAGTTTCGCAGCAAGCCAAAATATATGGGTTAGTAGTGTATCATTCCCTCATAAACAAATTCACAAACAAACTTGGAAAATACCAGGCAGAAGAGGTGCGAACCAAATTGATCACCTTTTGGTAGACAAGCGGCATGCCACTTCCGTAATTGATGTAAGGAATTGTAGAGGTGCAAATTGTGATTCTGATCACTATCTCATCAAAGCTAAAATAAGGCAAAGAATTTCTGTAGTAAATACAAAAAAGAAACAAAAAACCAATAATTGGGAAATAGATAAACTAATCACAAATGAAAACCTAAGAAACGGATACCAAGCAGAATTGGTACGCAAAATAGAAAATATTACTCTAGATGCCAATAGCAATATTAACGAAAAATGGAAAGATATGCAAAATGCAATAGTTACAACGGCATCGGAAATTATCCCCAAAAACAACGGAAATAGAAGAAATGAGTGGTTTGATCAAGAATGCAAAGAAATTATAGAAGTAAAAAATGAAGCGAGAAAGAAGCTACTAATACAAAGCACAAGAGCAAATGAAATTATATATAAGCAAAAAAGAAAAGAAGCGGATAAACTAATGAGAAAGAAGAAGAGGCAGTCTTTAAATAAGCAAATTGAAGAAATTGAAAATAATTCTGAAAGGCATATTAAGAAATTCTACAACAGCGTAAAAATACAGACATCGTCGTATGAGCCAAAACTCAATGCATGTTTAAGTAAAGAAGGAAATCTACTCAACGAACAACAACAAATACTAGAAAGGTGGCAGGAGTATTTTGACGAATTACTGAATAATGAACAAGTAAGGAGCAATACAAGCCAAATGGAGCCAATATATTCAGTTGAAAATGAAATTCAAGAACCAACTCTAGAGGAAGTGATCAATGCTATTAAGAAACTTAAAAATGGAAAAGCAAGTGGGGAAGATACTATAATATCTGAATTGGTGAAATACGGCGGAAGGGAACTGTATAAGAAATACCACGACCTAATAAAAATTATATGGCGTACAGAAAACATTCCAGAAGCCTGGCAAAAAAGTGTTATTATCCCAATACATAAAAAGGGAAACAAAAAAGACTGCAATAATTATCGTGGAATATCTCTGCTCAATATAACATACAAAATATTCTCTAACATACTACATAGTCGTATTGACACTATAACCGAAACAATTATTAGTGACTATCAATGTGGTTTTAGAGTAAACAGATCAACTATGGACCAATGCTTTACTCTGAGTCAGATATTTGAGAAATATAATGAATACGCAAGAGATATACACTGTCTGTTCATAGATTTCCAGAAAGCTTTTGATAGCATAGACAGAACTAAAATTAGTGGTATACTTAATAGACTTGGCATTCCAGAAAAGTTAACAAGATTAGCATGTCTAACCCTGACAAACACATCTGCAAGAGTCAAAATTCAAGGGGTGTTCACTGAATCTTTTAGAATAGAATCGGGAGTTAAGCAGGGTGATGCTCTATCAACATTACTATTTAACCTAGTTCTTCATTATGTCGTAAAAGAGATAGATCCTCAAGGAACTATATTTATAAAATCCATACAAATATGCGCTTTCGCCGATGATATTGTAATAATTGCTAAGAATTTAAGAGAGCTAAAAGAAACATTTACACGTTTGGAAACTGATGCTAGAAAAGTGGGACTGATAATAAATGAACCCAAAACTAAATACTTCGTAAAAAGCAAATCTCATATGCCAACGCAAGATTTGAATATTTATGATTATAAGTTCGAAGGTGTTCATCAGTTTAAGTATCTCGGAGTTGTATACAGTAAAAGTGAAGACACCGCTGTGGCAATACGGGAAAAAATACAAGCTGCAAGTAGATGTTACTATACATACTCCAGACTTATGAAATCCAGGCTGTTGTCGAGAAATACGAAGCTAAAATTATACAAAACATTAATCAGACCGGTTCTAACATATGGATGTGAAACATGGACGCTTAAAACGGCAGATTGTAGACAACTGGGAATATTTGAGCGTAAAATACTTCGAAAAATATATGGACCGGCTAGAAACGAAGATGGTACCTACAGATCAAGAAATAATTTCGAGCTTGAACAATTGACTGAACATAGAACCATAATAAGATTCATAAAAGCGCAAAGGTTAAGATGGATAGGACATGTTATAAGAATGCCGGATAACAGAACAACAAAAAGAGTGTTTCTCCACCAAATGCAGGGTACTAGAGGTAGAGGGAGACCAAAAAAAAGATGGCTAGACGCTGTTGAAGATGACATAAGGATTTTAGGAATAAGAAATTGGAAGAGAGTTGCACAAGATCGGGATGTATGGAAGAGAATTATAGCGGAAGCTCAGGTTCATCAAGGACTGTAAAGCTATAGAAGAAGAAGAATATGCGATTTATTTTTGTAACAAATTATCAACTTAATTATGTATGTGATTCCTGCATGGATATTCCTGTCGTAATATTCCATAGTAATATTTAAACGATCAAGTTCTTCGAACGGTGAAGTATTTTGAATAGTTTTTGTACTGTGAAAAATATAAGACAAGTGGAATACTATACATGAAAACCATACTATAAAAAAATGTTTGTTTATTTTTGTAGCGAATGAGTACAGTACATCAAAGCAAAATGGGACACTAAAATAAATATTTTTTAATGTACAAAATTTTAAATAAAAAAACTATTTAACAAAAACAAATTTATAAAGGAATGATAATTTTTATGAAGGAATATATTTGTGCAGATGTCTAAATAAATAAAGATATTTTATTTCGGAAAATTATTTTTATTTAAAATTTTGTAGAATAAAAAATATTTTGTATTTTAGTGTCCCATTTTGACTTTTATGCACTGTAGTATTTGGTGTACTAGGTGCATTAATATAATTACCAACTATAAATACTTTTTCTTCACGTTACACAAAATTAAACAAATACATATGTATTCCATTCTATACTAAAATAATTTTATATTTAATTTACTCTATTCTATAATAATTTTGTAATGTTGCATTTGGTTTGAAAGCTTTCAAAACAGAATATAAAGCGCTTTTAAATACATTTGTGCAGATGTCTATGGCATATCATAAAGCAAGAAAAACGAAAAAAAAAACAAAAAAACCTAAAAATAAAAGCAAAAATAAAAGTCTCATTCTTAACTGTGTAAAACAGAAAATTGAAGAGAAAGAGACTTTCATGAATCATATAACATATTACTTTTAAGAACATTTAAAAAAAAAAAATGTTTTTGAAAATTTTAAATTAGAAAATTAAAAAAAAAAATTTTTTAATTTTATGGTTTGACGAATGGGCCCCTAAACAGGAAGGAATGCAAAATCAACCTGTAAAATTGAACACAAATCGGAAACACAAAATTTTTTGGAAGCCCGTCAGGCCGAAATGCGTTAATTCATTCCAACCAAATTTATGCAACTAATTCCGGGTGCTAAGAGGAACATTTGTACAAAATTTCAAGTCAATCGGTCAAACCGTTTTGACTCGACATCAAAAAAACGAAAAAGCTAAAAACGGCTGTGGAGCCGCAACCTGTTGACATTTAAAAATGTGATATAGCCTATGTCACCCCCCGGGTTCTCAGAATTATTCCTTTAAAATTTTGTGACAATTAGACCAGTGGTTTTCACTTGAATCCTGGACAAACAAACAAATTTTCTCCTTTATATATTAGACTAGCAGATTTACCCGGCGTTGCCCGGAAGCTTGCAAATTGTAAAAACGCAAGCTTCAGCCAATTTTTTGAAATACTACTTTGCTTATAAATGAAGCAACAAAAAAATATTTGTAGAGTTCCGTTAACCCATCGTGGCCCAACAGCTTTTTATAGGTTTTTTCGTTGCTTTGTTATATATATTAGAAATGATTTAACCGATTAACTTCAAATTTTGTATATGTGTTCTTCTTTGAAAATGAAGTTCAATTTACTAACAGACTTGGAAGTTGTTAACCCCTGTCGACCCGACGATTGTTCAAAAAAAAATTTGTAAGTAAATTACGTCCAATTTCTGAAAGTAGGTACAACTTCATAGAATTAGGGGAATGCTTAAAAAAATGTTTTGTCGAGTTCTTTTAACCGATTGCGAAACAAAAACTTTAAAAAACAGTTTGAACGATTATCTCTAATTTTTCTATACATGGTGCTTCTTGAGAATTTGGTGCTCCTTGACGATAGAGTTGAGGATGTTAGGTTCCCGGCGAATAATGTTAACTGAATTAAAATGACTATTGGTCAAATGGGGATACTAAGTTTGCCATTATGTCATTATATTATGTCAATAGTAGTTATCTTGAATTGCCAACGTTTGAATAAAATATAGTCGATGGTTTAGAAAAGATTTAAAAATTTGCTTTTCAACTTATATTTTGTTTAGTACTCACCTGAAATGTTAATACGCTCTTCCTCGTTTTTTTATGATTTGATGAGAGAAATGTAGGCTTCTTTTTTGGAAAAACTGTTTTAAAATACTATGTTTTTAAGCATTATATATAAGAAATTGAATTTTTTGATTTTTAGATTTCATTTGAAGAAAACTGAAAATTTCATTGAATCTTTGTTCAAAACGCACAAACAGGTCAAAACCAAATTAACCATGTGGGTTTTAATTAAAATGCTGGTACAAAATTTTCAATAAAATACTTTTAATCGTATAAGAAAATAAAATTTATAGAAAACTTCATGGCGTCGTCGTGGAAAACGGGTTAATCGAATTAACTAAAACTTTTTGCAGCCTCTCTTTATACTGCAAAATCAACCTGCAAAATTGGACACAAATCGAAAACACAAAATTTTTTGAAAGTCCGCCAGACCGAAATGGGTTAAATTATTCCAACCAAATTTATACAACTAATTTCGGTTGCTAAGAGGAACATTTGTGCAAAATTTCAAGTCAATTTGTCAAACGGTTTTGACTCGAAATCAAAAACATTGAAAAAGCTTCTTTGCGCCCTCGTGCCCAAACGGGTTAACCGAACTCAACAAAAATTTGTGCCAGACTCTATTGTCGACTGCGAAACCACCTCGTAAAATTGAACACAAATCGGAAATACAAAATTTTTTGGAAGCCCGCCACGTCGAAATGGGTTAAATTATTCCAACCAAATTTATACAACTAATTGCGGTTGCTAAGAGGAACATTTGTGCAAAATTTCAAGTCAATCGGTCAAACCGTTTTGACTCGACATCAAAAACATTGAAAAAGCTTCAATGGCCCTCGTGCCCAAACGGGTTAACTGAACCCAACAAAAATTTGTGCCAGCCTTTCTTTTCGACTGCAAAACCACCCTGTAAAATTGAACACAAATTGGAAACAAATAATTTTTTGGAAGCCCGCCGGGCCGAAATGGGTTAATATTTTCGAACCATCTTTGTACAACTAATTCCGTTTGCTAAGAGGAAGATTTGTGCAAAATTTCAAGTCAATCAGTCAAACTGTTTTCGGCTCGACATCAAAAACATTGAAAAAGCTTCATTGCGCCCTCGTGCCCAAACGGGTTAACCGAACCCAACAAAAATTTGTGCCAGCCTCTCTTTTTGACTGCAAAACCACCCTGTAAAATTGGACACAAATCGGAAACACAAAATTTTTTGAAAGCCCGCCGGGCCGAAAGGGGTTAATTTATTCCAACCAACTTCATAACATTAATTCCGTTTAATAAGAAGAACATTCGTGCAAAATTTCAAGTTAATCGGTCAAACCGTTTCGACTCGACATCAAAAAAACGAAAAAGCTTAAAACGGCTCTGGAGCCGCAACCTGTTGACTTATAAAAATGCGACATAGCCTATGTCACCCCCCGGGCTCCCAGAATTATTCCTTTAAAATTTTGTGACAATCGGACTAGTGGTTTTCACGTGAATCCTGGACAAACAAACAAACAAATAAACAAACAAATTTTCTTCTTTATATATTAGACTAGCAGATTTACCCGGCGTTGCCCGGAAGCTTGAAAATGGTAAAAAAGCAAGTTTCAGCCACTTATTTGAGATACTACTTTGCCTATAAATGCCACAAAAAAATATTTGTGGAGTTCCGTTAACCCATCGTGGCCCAACAGCTTTTTATAGGTTTTTTCGTTGCTTTGCTATATATTAGAAATGATTTAACAGATTAACTTCAAATTTCGTATATGTGTTCTTCTTTGAAAATGAAGTTCAATTTACTAACAGACTTTAAAGTTGTTAACCCCTGCCGACGATTGTTCAAAAAAAAAATTGTAACTAAATTACGTCCAATTTTTGAAAGTAGGTACAACTTCTTTGAATTAGGGGAATACTTAAAAAAAGGTTTGTCGAGTTCTTTTAATCGATTGCGAAACAAAAACTTTAAAAAACAGTTTGCAAAACAATTTGAACGATTATCTCTAATTTTTCTATACATGCTGCTTCTTGACAATTTGGTGCTCCTTGACGATAGAGTTGAGGATGGTAGGTTTCCGGTGAACAATGTTAACTGAATTAAAATGACTATAGATCAAAAGGGGATTTTCTTGAATTGCCAACGCTTGAATAAAATATAGTCGATGGTTTAGAAAAGGTTTAAAAATTCGCTTTTCAACTTATATTTTGTTTAGTCCTGAAAGTTGTAATACGCTCTTCCTCGTTTTTTTATGATTTTATGAGAGAAATGTAGGCTTATTTTTTGGAAAAACTGTTTTAAAATACTATGTACTATGTATAAGCATTATATATAACAAATTGAATTTTTTGATTTTTAGATTTCATTTGAAGAAAACTGAAAATTTCATTGAATCTTTGTTCAAAACGCACAAACAGGTCAAAACCAAATTAACCCTGTGGGTTTTAATTAAAATGCTGGTACAAAATTTTCAATAAAATACTTTGAATCGTATAAGAAAATAAAATATATAGAAAACTTCATAGCGTCGTCGTGGAAAATGGGTTAATCGAACTTAACTAAACCTTTTTGCAGCCTCTCTTTTAGACTACAAAATCAACCTGTAAAATTGGACACAAATCGAAAACACAAAATTTTTTGAAAGTCCGCCAGGCCGAAATGGGTTAATTTATTCCAACCAAATTTATACAACTAAATGCGGTTGCTAAGAGGAACATTTGTGCCAAATTTCAAGTCAATCGGTCAAACAGTTTTGACTCGACATCAAAAACATTGAAAAAGCTTCTTTGCACTCTCGTGCCCAAACGGGTTAACCGAACTCAACAAAAATTTGTCCCAGACTTTATTTTCGACTGCGAAACCACCTTGTAAAATTGGACACAAATCGGAAACACAAAATTTTTTTGAAGCCCGCCAGGCCGAAATGGGTTAAATTATTCCAACCAAATTTATGCAACTAATTGCGGTTGCTAAGAGGAACATTCGTGCAAAATTTCAAGTCAATCGGTCAAACTGTTTCGGCTCGACATCAAAAACATTGAAAAAGCTTCACTGCGCCCTCGTGCCCAAACGGGTTAACCGAACCCAACAAAAATTTGTGCCAGCCTCTCTTTTTGACTGCAAAACTACCCTGTAAAATTGGACACAAATCGGAAACAGAAAATTTTTTGGAAGCCCGCCGGGCCGAAAGGGGTTAATTTATTCCAACCAGTTTTATACCATTAATTCCGTATAATAAGAAGAACATTCGTGCAAAATTTCAAGTGAATCGGTCAAACCATTTCGACTCGACATCTAAAAAACGAAAAAGCTTAAAACGGCTCTGGAGCCGCAACCTGCTGACTTATAAAAATGCGACATAGCCTATGTCACCCCCGGACTCCCAAAATTATTCCTCTAAAATTTGGTGTTAATCGGACCAGTGGTTTTCACGTGAATCCTGGACAAACAAACAAACAAACAAACAAACACACAAACAAACAAATAAACAAACAAATTTTCTTTTTTATATATTAGATTAGAAATTTGCATTCAAAACCTTTTAGAAAATTACAAATAGATATGAGTTAAAAGTTTTAAAAATATTGTTTTCGACCGTTAGGCAGGCCAACAAAAACTTAAAAAAAATACATTAGGTCCAAACGGGTTAATAGAGCGCAATCATGTTTTTTGGTGAGCTTGTGAAATAATGCAATGTTTGCGTTAACTTTAAACTGTGTTAGTCGAACAATTGTTTTTTTTTTAACATATTGATTAAACCTTTTCAACAGAAAAACAAATTTATATTAAAGATTGAACTCTTTAAGGAGATCAAATTTAATGAACCCTTGTGACAAAAGGGGTTAAATGATAAAAATCAAATTAACCCTGTGAGCTTTGCTAATAAAGATTAGCTGAAAAATGTGTTCAAGATTAGCTGAAAAAAGTGTTCGTTTAAGCTCAACAACAAAAACATTGAAAAAGCTTCATTGCGCTCTCTTGCCCAAACGGCCAAAAAAAATATTGAAAGGCCGCCAGGCCGAAATGGGTTAATATATTCCAAGCAACTGTATAAAACTAATTCCGTTTGCTAAGAGGAAGATTTGTGCAAAATTTCAAGTCAATCGGTCAAACTGTTTCGGCTCGACATCAAAAACATTGAAAAAGCTTCATTGCGCCCTCGTGCCCAAACGGGTTAACCGAACCCAACAGAAATTTGTGCCAGCCTTTCTTTTCGACTGCAAAACCACCCTGTAAAATTGGACACAAATCGGAAACAAATAATTTTTTGGAAGCCAGCCGGGCCGAAATGGGTTAATATTTTCGAACCATCTTTATACAACTAATTCCGTTTGCTAAGAGGAAGATTTGTGCAAAATTTCAAGTCAATCGGTCAAACTGTTTCGGCTCGACATCAAAAACATTGAAAAAGCTTCATTGCGCCCTCGTGCCCAAACGGGTTAACCGAACCCAACAAAAATTTGTGCCAGCCTCTCTTTTTGACTGCAAAACCACCCTGTAAAATTGGACACAAATCGGAAACAGAAAATTTTTTGGAAGCCCGCCGGGCCGAAAGGGGTTAATTTATTTCAACCAACTTTATACCATTAATTCCGTTTAATAAGAAGAACATTCGTGCAAAATTTCAAGTGAATCGGTCAAACCGTTTCAGCTCGACATCAAAAAAACGAAAAAGCTTAAAACGGCTCTGGAGCCGCAACCTGCTGACTTATAAAAATGCGACATAGCCTATGTCACCCCCCGGGCTCCCAAAATTATTCCTCTAAAATTTGGTGTCAATCGGACCAGTGGTTTTCACGTGAATCCTGGACAAACAAACAAACAAACAAACAAACAAATAAACAAACAAATTTTCTTCTTTATATATTAGATTACCTAAAATTCTTTTAAAAAAAAAATAAACAATTTATAGTTAAATAAAAAGTTAAATAAAAATAAAAATATTTGGTGTTAAATAATTTTTCTAAGTTATAAATAAAAATGAAATAAAAATTTAAAGTAATACTTAAAAATGGCGCCATTGGAAATGCAGCAATGTGGTCCAAACCAAAATTTAAAAAAAAATTTAAAAGAACCACCACAAATTTAGCTATACTCACACTAAATTTAAACAAAATAGAAAAAAAAAATGATAGAAAATTAAGTGAAAGAACAGAAAGTACAAAGTTTAATAAAAGCGAAACCTGTGTTATTTCAACGAAGGTTGAATACGGAGTGATACCTGAGAAGAGCTTAAAACTTTCATTACGGAGAATAAAAAGAGATCCACCAAAAATTTATCGTTATTGTAAAAATCCTGGACATACTTTAGAAGAATACGACGAAGGTTGAATACGGAGTGATACCTGAGAAGAGCTTAAAACTTTCATTACGGAGAATAAAAAGAGATCCACCAAAAATTTATCGTTATTGTAAAAATCCTGGACATACTTTAGAAGAATTAAGAAAACTATTATTCAATAAACAAGTGATGAAAAAAAACCAAGGGTTTTTAAAAAAGCACATTTTCAAAATTATATTGTATTACATACTGAGTTTAACTTTCGAAATATTTACTTGGAAATAGTTACTGCTTACTTATAAAATTTACTGCTAACAGTAAAGTTTTTATTTTAAGGTTGTTATAGCCCTTCAATGGGGAAGGTTGCCAAGTTTCTCAAGGATCTAACTTCATCTAACTCTCCCCCCCCCCTCCACCCCCCTTCATGTTTTTAGGTTCTAGGAATTAAATTGTAAATTCCACCAAAATTTGGAATTTTACTTAGAATTATACAATCTAAGCAAAAATGGGTAAAACTGGGAGACACTTTCTTCAATTTAAGGAACCGCTTTTAAATTTAAGAAAAACCTTTAACATATGTTAAAATATAATGTTGGGCCTTTAAATTTTGTATATTAGCAAAAAAAAAATTGCACAGGTATTCAAGTTACAGGTGCTTAAAAATAGCTAAATTTAA
This sequence comes from Dolichopus griseipennis, assembly GCA_963082915.1. Classification (NCBI taxonomy): domain Eukaryota; kingdom Metazoa; phylum Arthropoda; class Insecta; order Diptera; family Dolichopodidae; genus Dolichopus; species Dolichopus griseipennis. The sequence continues at coordinate 151,589,654 of OY720441.1, read as the reverse complement.
ATTTTCGAGCCCTTACAGCTCCTAAACAGGGGGCTTAACAAAAAAATGTTGTTAACCGACTCCTACTAATATTTGAGGATCTAACTTCTCCCAAAATTTCAGGACCCTATCTTGAACCGTTTAGGAGATATATAGGACCAACAATTTTTCAAAAATTGAGTTTTATATAATGGTAAATTTTAGTACCATATGGCAACCCTAAACATTTGCCTTTTAAATATTTGTAAAGTTTATGAAACCAGCTATTGTTTGCCGTTTTCAGATTGAAAAAATATCTAACAGAACTCTTGTTATAACAATTTAAATATAGGGCTTTTTCCAACTTTGGGGGGCTGTAGCCCCGTAACAGGTGGGGCTAGAGAAAAAAATTCTTCTACGAAATTATTTTTTTTGCAAAAACTACCCATGGTTAAAATTTCTTTACTCTATTTCAAACGGTGTAAAAGTTTTTGTAAACATACGGACGGACGGACGGACGGACAGAGTGAAGCTATATAGGCACATTTTTACAAAATTTTTTGAAAATGTGCTAAAAAAGGAATAATATTAATCATTCTCAAACTCATGCAAATGAGGAAAACTTCCAGAAGTATGGTCCGTCGGAACTCAGGACACCGACGAGTGAATTAAAATAAAGAGCCCCAATTCAAAATCAAACAAAGTACTACATCTTAAATCTAATCAAAATCAAATTCAAAATCAAAATCCAATTCAAAATCAAAATCAAATTTAAAATCTTAATCGAATTGAAAATCAAATTCAATATAAAAATCATAATCAAAATCAAATTCAAAATCAAAATCGAATTCAAAATCAACATCAAAATCGAAATCGAATTCAAAATTAAAATTGAAATCAAAATCGAATTGAATATTAAAATCGAAATAAAAATCGAATTCAAAATCACATTAAAAATCAAAGTCAAAAACACAATATAAATCAAAAATTAAATCTAAATACAAAACTAAATCCTATATTGAGCGAAATTGCAAAGTTGAAATTTAATCAAAATTTAACAGAAACAATAATGCTAAATAAATCAAAAATTCATACCTTTTCCAGTATCCTGTCGCTAGAAATACAGGGTGCGGAAAATTAATTTACTAATTTGTTGATAAATTTTGGTGCAAATATAAGTATTATTAAAGTAATTTGCTTGACAATACATATGCAGATTGCATGTCTATTGAATTGGAAGGTATCTGACCATAACCTATTAATACAATTTGAACTACTACATTATTTATTAAGGTCATAATTATTAAAGTCTTCATCATGAACTGAAAAGATATGCTATACTTTTTTTTGTAGATTCCCCTAATTTTACAATCGCACAAGATGGTATAATTGGCGAGAACTTTTTGAATAAAACTAGAGCAATTATCGACCATGGTAATGATCAAGCAGTTTTTAGCACATTTTCAGAAAATTTTGTAAAAATGTACCTATATAACTTCAGTCTGTCCGTTCGTCCGTATGTTTACAAAAACTTTTACACCGTTTGAAATAGAGTAAAGAAATTTTAACCATGTTTTTGCAAAAAAAATAATTTCGTAGAAGAATTTTTTTCTGTAGCCCCACCTGTTACGGGGCTACAGCCCTCCAAAGTCGGAAAAACCCTATATTTAAATTGTTATAACAAGAGTTCTGTTAAATATATTTTCAATCTGAAAAAGGCAGATGTTTAGAGTTGCCATACGGTACTAAAATTTAACATTACACAAAACTCAATTTTTGCAAAATTTTTGGCCACACATATCTTCTGAACGGTTCAAGCTAGGGTACTGAAATTTTGGGAGAAGTTTGATACTCAGAAAGTAAAACAAAATTTTTTTGTCAAGCCCCCTATTTAGGAGCTATAAGGGATCGAAAATTGAAATTTTTCTATTTTTAAACACCTGTAACTTGAATACCTGTCCAAATTTTTTTTTAGTTATATACAAAATTTAAAGGTCCAACATTATATTTTAACATGTGTCAAAGGTTTTTCTTAATTTTGAAGGTTGACGAAGCTACAGCCCCTGCAAATTCCAAAAAAGCCCTATATTTAAATTAATATAACAAGAGTTCTGGTTGGTTTATTTTCAATCGAAAAACGGTAAGAGAGCTGCTTTTATAGGCTTTACAAAAATATGTCGCTCAAATGTATACGGTCCTAAAATTTACCATTATATAAAACTCAATTTTTGCAAAATGTTTGGTCCTAAACGGTTTTTGATAGGGTCTTGAAATTTTGAGAGAAGTTAGATCCTCAAAAATTAGTAGGAGTCGGTTAACAAAATTTTTTGTCAAGCCCCCTGTTCAGGAGCTATAAGGACTCGAAAATTTAAATTTTGCTATTTTTAAGCACCTGTAACTTGAATGCCAGTCCAATTTTTTTTTTATTAATATACAAAATTTAAAGGTCCAACATTATATTTTAACATATTTTAAAGGTTTTTCTTAAATTTAAAAGCGGTTCCTTAAATTGAAGAAAGTGTCTCCCAGTTTTACCCATTTTTGCTTAGATTGTATAATTCTAAGTAAAATTCCAAATTTTGGTGGAATTCACAATTTAATTCCTAGAACCTAAAAAAATGGAGTGGGAGTTAGATGAAGGTAGATCCTTGAGAAACTTGGCAACCTTCCCCTTTGAAGGACTATAACAACTTTAAAATAAAAACTTTACTGTTAGCAGTAAATTTTTACAATACAATATAATTTTGAAAATGTGTTTTTTTAAAAACCCTTGGTTTTTTTCCATCACTTGTTAATTTTAATAATTTAACAGTTCTAATCAAATTACAAACAGAAAATAAAGTTGTAATAATACCACCACTTATAGAAAAATTAATTCAATACGGTCCTGTAATAATTCAGGAAGAATCAATTATTATGTTAAATCCCAAATGAAAATTTTATTTAAATTTTATTTAAATTTTATATGAAAATGGGATAGTTATAACTAATACAATCGTTAAACCAGAAAATGGTTACACATATCTTAGTATAATAAACGTAATGAAGAGTCATATGAATTACGTAATAAAGAATTAAAAATAAACTTTTCTCCCGTCGAAAATTTTAATATCTATTCGTTAGCACAAGCTAAAATTACAAATTTAATAGAAAATCGTTTAAAAAACTTAAATGAACAACTAGATCTATCTCATCTAAATTCGGAAGACAAAACTTCCATCATAAATATACGTAGAGAATTTAGTCAATTGTTTTACTTAAGGGTGATAAGTTGACAGTACAGATACAACATGAAATAAACATACAATCTGATAAAACACCCGTTAACGTTAGCCCATATGGGCTACCTGCAATTCATAAATCCGAAATCAAAAGACAAGTCGATGAAAAGTTAACGCAAGGAATAGTCCAACACAGTAAAAGCTCTTGGAACAGTCCAATATTAGTCGTTCCTAAAAAACCAGATGGTAACGGAAATAAAAGATGGCGTGTCGTGGTTGTTAATGGAATTAAAAATTAAATGAAATCACCATAAGCGATTCATATGCCAAATATTGAAGATATTCTTGGACAGTTGGGAGAATCTAAATATTTTTCCACTTTAGATTTAGCAAACGGTTTCCATCAAATCGGTGTTGCAGAAAAAGATCATGAAAAAACTGCTTTTAGTACACCATATGGTCATTTTGAATTTACATGAACGCCTTTATAGTTACAAAATTCGACTCCCCACTTTGAAAGGCTTATGAATATAGTTATCACCGGCCTCCAAGACATCCGTTGTTTCGTGTACCTAGATGATATTTTTATCTATGGTAAAAATTTCATTGACCATAATGAGAAATTAATTCAAGATTCTGAAGCATTCAAGGAATATAATTTAAAACTACGACTACCAACATCCTGATTTTACGAAAGAATTTTACCTTACAACTGACGAGAACGACACAGCTTTAGGTGCCGTTTTATCACAACAAACATTAGAACAAGGCAAAGTAATGGATCTACCAATCGCCTATGTTAGTAGAACATTAAACAAAGTCGAACGTAATTACTCCACTATTGAAAAAGAAGCTTTAGCAGTCGTTTTGGCAACGTTTTATTTTGACCATACCTTTATGGTAGGAAATTTACGGCTGTTACCGATCACAAACCCCTTGTTTGGATTTTTAACATTAATAATCAAACTTCTGCAACTATGCGCTGCCGTATTAAATTAGAAAAATACGATTATTTTGTTATCAACAAATCGGGTCTTGGATACAATTGCAGATGTTTTATCTAGATTAATATTATCCAATAATAACGTAATTACAAGAGCACAATCTAATAAAACAAACCATAGTCAAAAGAACGTATTATAAGACAAAACCCTTAATAATTCTGAAAACAACAATTTCGATCAAGATAAAATTGATAAACATAATACAAATCAAAATATACAATCAGACGATAATATAATAGAAAACAAAATTACTACTCTTACCGATCCTACAGAAATCAAAAAAATTCTAGAAGAATAGAATAATAGTCCAGTTAGTGGTGTAAATCGTACACTCCAAGGAAATTTTTTTTTTCAAATGAAATTGGATTAAAACGTTAAATAATATTAGTACATTTTTAAGGTAGAATAAAAAAATAAATCAAATGCTTTTCTGAAATCGGTGTAAATTACATCTGTTTAAAAACCTTCCTAAATAAGTTTTAGAAATGTAGATGTACATCCAACAAGATTGGTGACATCCGTGTTGATGGGGTAATAAAAAGCTAGTGCAGTGATCATAATCATAAAAGGTTATTGAAGTTATTCAAATGGATGAACCATTTAAATTCACTATTTTTTTTAAAATGCTTTCATATTCAAACCAATTATTTCAAAAGTGGTTCAATATTCAGCAAATTGACGTAAAATGTTATAGATTCAAAATTTATTACAATTCAAAAGCCGTGAATATAAATAATTCACTACATAATGAATTACTGCAATGCGGTTCTTCGTTATTTCAGACCCAATACCATCTACAACTGCATCACTTTTTACGTTTCCATTAATTGTTCCAATTAAATTAGTTAAAAACAATTCTTCGACATCAACGTTATCGTCATCCTCATTATCGTCATACTCATTTTGTACAAAGTTAGTAACCAAAAAAGTTCGTTTTACACTACCAGTTGATAAGAAAATCTATGCAAAACAAAACAAGTAAAGAAACAGTCAGTGCAACCGACTTAGAAATACCCTACACCTATTTGATTCAAATTTAAGGACATATCCATAAGTCATTTTAACACCATAAAAGCTGTTATTAATTTGATCGTAAGACATAGCTAACCAAATTAACTTTATAATACTAAAAACATTTCTAATTACACAATCTATTAAAAAATATTACAAATTCTTACCAATTTATCTATTTAAAAATATTAAAAAACAAACAAACTTGAAATAAATGAAAATATATTTATTCCAATTCAATTACAAAATGAAAAAATTCTAATTATTAAATTTTGTGATAAAAAGATAATCAAAGCATAATATATTTAATAATCCAGATTTTTAAAAATTGCAATTATTTTAAATGGTTAGTTTATATACCTAATAGAAAAGCTTATAAACGCAAAATATGCAATAAATGTATTTCTAAAATACAATTACAAATTTAGACCTTTTCATATAATTCATTTAAATATTAAAATAAATTTTATATAAATGCAGCAAATACCTTTGAACATAGCTGAACCACTACAATTAAGTCTAGATTTCGGAGACACATAGGACATAGGAAATATATTCTTTGGCTTTGAAATTAAACTCGACCACAACCAATTCCCATGGTACTTTCATTACTAGTAACCTAGAGTTTAAATTTCATCAAAATACCGGCATTATTTTTTGAGTTTTTAAGATATATGTTTGTTAGTCCTTGAACTTGTCACTTTATCAATACTAGTTAACCCTTGTATACAATTGGAACGTTCTATCTTAACTTTATGTTACTAGTATTATTAATTTCGATGATAAGCTTTTACACATTGGGAGGTCTAAGAGAGGTCCTGAACCACCACTCCAATTGATCCCAAATTAGGGGAACACGCAAAAGATAGTAAAGAACACCCCTGTGGCAAATTGGAAGCTTCTACATTTTTTCAAGTTGTTATCTTTATTAATTTTAAGGATATGCTTTAAGGTCTTCGGAAATGTGTGGCTGGTCCCCGACCCAGTACTCCAATGGGACCCAAATTCCCAAGACACTTAGGAAATAGGAAGGGACACCCTGATACCAAATTTGGAGGTTCTATCTTCATTGGTTTCGGAATTATGCTCGTTTGGCCTAAATGCGATCAAAAGTTCTAGGTTCCGAACGCATGGTCCAATCCCGACCTTACGCAATCCCCAAAGTAGTTTCATTACTAGTAACCTACAGCACAAATTTGATGAAGATAGCGTCATTAGTTGTTGAGTTATCGTGATTTTTTATATATGTTCGTTAGCCCTTAGACCGATTAAAAGGTCCAGAATCAAAACCCTTGGGCTGATTTCGCCTATATGCAGTCCGCGCTGTACTTTAAATACTAGGTAACTCTTGTACACAACTTGAACGGTCTATCTTAATTTTATGTTACTAGTATTATTAATTTCGATGATAAGCTTTTACACATTGGGAGGTCTAAGAGAGGTCCTGAACCACCACTCCAATTGATCCCAAATTAGGGTGGCACGGAAGAAATAGTAAAGAACACCCTGGGCCAAATTTGAAGCTTCTACATTTGTTTCAAGTTACTATTTTTATTAATTTCGAAAATATGCTTTAAGATCCCGGAACTGAGTGGCTGGTTCCCGACCCACTAGTCCAATGAGGCCGAAATTTCAAAGTCACCTACGAAATAGGAAGGGACAGCCTGATTCCAAATTTGGAGGTTATATCTTCATTGGTTTCGGAATTATGCTCGTTTGGCCTAAATTCGATCAAAAAGTTCTAGGTTCCGAACGCATGGTCCAATCCCGACCTTACGCAATCCCCAAAGTAGTTTCATTACTAGTAACCTACAGCACAAATTTGATGAAGATAGCGTCATTAGTTGTTGAGTTATCGTGATTTTTTATATATGTTCGTTAGCCCTTCGATCGATTAAAAAGTCCAGAATCCGAACCCATGGGCCGATTTCGCCCATATGCAATCCCCGCCGTACTTTCAGTCCTAGTAACCTACAGTTAAAATTTCATCAAGATAGCTCCATTATTTTTTGAGTTATCGTGCCTACGGACGGACGGACGGACGGACATGGCTATATCGACTCAGGCGGTCACGCTGATCACAAATATATATACTTTTCCATATCTAGCTCGCTTCCTTTAGGTGGTTACAAACACCATACCAAAGTTAATATACCCCTTTACCTATTCTATAGGTGTAGGGTATAAAAAAAAATCAACTCAGATTTGCATTCGTTGTACTTTACAAAATTAGCAGCATCAACAACTCAAAGTTACTTCTTTAAATTTCTTAAAAATACATTTAAGTTAAGAATACAGAAATACCAATAATGAATATTATTCCTAAGAATTTAGATTTAAACCTAAATTTAGATCTTTTAAAGTTAATGTACCTAAATCCAAAATTTGTGAAATAATATATTATAAAAGACGGAAAAAAGATACTATAATAAAAAATTTCATAAACAATGCAAACGCACCCAACAAAACTTTAAACACTCCACATAATGACAACTTTACCACAAAAACAAGTCTCTTAAATCCGTTCGCCGTTAATTTTTATAATCACACAAAAAAAAATTCCAACTCAAAGTACAATAACTAGCAGTTCTAAATATACTAACTTTATTAGTGGAGAAACTTTAAAACCAGTATTATCCAATATTAATAATAATACAAATAATAATACCAATAATATCAATATTAACAATAATCTAAATGTTCATTTCTCGTTAAACCCGTTATTACCTCCAATTATAAGAAGATACAAGAATCTTAAACTGAAGACTGTAACTACACACTTTCCAGATTTACAGATATTAAAATATTCTGAATTATGTGTGTTTATTTCTTGCATATTTGCACGATGATACAAATAATCGCCTAATTGAGGGAACTAGCTTACTTGTTTTGATACATAATCAAGGCTTACCATCAAATTATAAAGAATTATAGAACCTTTATTTGAAGTATCTCATATATGGGTACTTAAATATTGGTTTCACTTCAAAACAGATAGAAGAAGATCTGAGGGCTTTTCGAAGTAATAATCTTTAAAAATCTGTAATTATTCTAGTACAACTACAGCAGTAAACTTAAGAAATTATTTATTAAGGCTAAGCCATACGAATTTAATATACAAGCTATCATTGAAACATGGCTAAACGATTTCTTTGTAAATGACGAAATTTTAAATAGTAATTGGTAAATATATAGAAACGATCGGGATTATCTTGTTACAAATTGTTACCGTGGTGGTGGTGTTCTATTTGCAGTAAACAATAACTTTTAAGTTAAACTTGGGTAACAATTTTTTATACATTGGTATTGTTTCCTAACTCTGAAAACTAATAATATTTTGAATTTTTGGAGATATATAAACTTGTTAACGGACATGAATCGAATATGAATGAGGATGATTTAATTTTAATTTTCAGAAACTTTATTCGTCCTACTTTATCATTTATTGTAAAGGAATCTGATAATTTGTTACTACTAATCAACTTTTGGACGACATAGATTTCGATCCTATTAATGCATTTTATTGTAATGATTTACCCAGCTTTTCGAATAATCATAACAAGTGGTTAGATTTAATTGTCGAATGCATATGACAGATTGTAACAAACTATTTAAAATAATTAAAAATTCAAAAAGACTCTAATAATGACTCGTTGTACGTGCATGTACAAGGATCTTATTTTTGAATTTAAACAAAAATTTAGCCTAGCTTATGATAGTTACATCGCCAACATAGACAACAAATTAATTACAGATCCTAAAAACTTTTTTATACGCGTTTACTTGTCTTAGAACTGTCTAGTTTCGCTAATTGCTTTAGGCCAACCAACTTTTAAACAAACTATGGAAATTAAACTACTTTTGATCTAGTTTAATTAGGTATAGAATAATGGTCATATAAAAAAGAAGTTGCATTGCAGCTATCTGAACCTACTACACTAAACCAATCAAATTATTCACAAACTTTGGCCATTGAACTAAACAATTTTGGGCAAAATTTACTACACATGGTTTAATTAGGTATAAACAAATGCTCATATAAAAAGGTAAAGAACTACGGTGTAACCGACTTAAAAGTACACTACACCTATTTTGTTCAAATTTAATGAGAAGGCCATAAGTCATTCTAACACCATAAAAACTTTTATTAGTTTGATCGTAAGACATAGCTAACGATTATTTAACACCAAAATTATTTTCTAATTATTTTATATTGTTACAAAAAAGTAATATAATTCATAATAGTAACTGTCATACAAGTATCATGCAACATATTTATTATGAAGATAATGTACATTTGATAATGGAATCTGTTATGTGTTGTGATTCTTGCATTTATTCTCACAAGAATACCATCACACTATTTATCAAGCGATACATAATTAATTAGATTACAATTACATACAGGTTAGTAATTAGATTACAACTATACATAAGTTATTTTATAAGCATTACTTTAAGAAATTTTTAATAGATACACAGAAAATAAATAAATGACTCATATAATTTCTTGTTCTATCTTAAAAACTTTAAGATGAATAAGTTAGTTAGTCTACTTTTTGTATGTTTCGTATTTTATAAAATGTTGGGGTCGTTAGTTTAAATCCCTTCGTGGTCGAATTTTTTTTTAATTTCAATTAATATTTTTTTTTTATTTAAGTGCGTACGTTAAAAGATTTTAAATTTTTTTTATAGGTTTATTTTGTTTCAATAATGATCTATTTCTCCATCATTTAATGTTTTGTATATATATTTTTAAATAATGTTGCTATACATTCTATATTGTTTCCTTTGTTTAGATTCAAATCGAAATACTTGTTTGTTGCTAACATTCTATAATGTACCTACCCAACATGCTCAATAATGTATCTATTATTTATATGTACGTAAAATTGTATTAAATAAATGTTGATTTTTGAATTGAATTTTGCATTATCAAATTCAAATTAAAAATTTTATTTGGAGTTTTTAAAATATACCTAATTAAGTTGAAAAAAAAATTGTTTTGTTTGGCTTCTATGGTGCATTGAACTCAGGTATTGTATACCCGAAGCCACTTTCCCAACCTGTGTGTAATCTTCCATTTTTAACTTTTTTTAAATAAAAAATATTTAAAAAATTATGAGGAAAAGATGAAAGAATGAGGGATAGATGAGGGAGAGTTAAGAGCGAGATGTGGAAGAGTTAAAGGAGAGATGGAAAACTTTGAAATTATTTTGATACGTTGCATGGTTTACTTGTTTGGTTTACATTTGGCCTTCGCCCTTATTCCAGATTTTCACTGAAAATAATTAAGACTTACTACACAAATGTTCTTGTGAAGCATAGTCTTCTTAATTTTTATTTTCAAAATGTTTTACTATTTATTCAAAATTTCCAGAGAATCATCTATGATTTTTAAAGGCCAAATGAATTAATTCATAAACTAATAAATATATTTTATTTCATAAAAAATTTTTATTTTGTTTTTTTTTTATTAAAAATAAATAAAATATTTTTTGGCCTGCTTATGATAATTTTGGATATTTTATTTTCTAAAATAAAACACATCAAACAAAACATTAATATTTTATTTTTTTATAATTAAACACATCAAACAAAACACATTTAATTGAATGATTTTGTTATACCTCATTCTAGACAAATATATTAATAATAATTATATAAGAGTTGTTGTTTACCACTCAATTTACAAAGCGATCCCTTTACTAAATACAAAACTAAACAATAATAATTAAATATAATATAAAAAATAATATTATATTTTATTTCTTGCTAGAATAGAAGAGAGAGTTTAATACATAACTAAAATCGAATTAACATAAATACATACCAAAAATATATAAAAGAGATTAAATAAAATAAATATAAATTAAGAAAAATTAAATCGATTTAGATAATAAATATGTTCTATTTTTATTATTAGAATGAATAAATGCTGTAACATTACAAATTGATCTGTTCATTCAAAAAAAAATAAAACAAATTATATTATATATATATATATAAAAAAAAATACATAAATAAAATTTATTTATACATGAAAATAATAAATAATCACTACCGCATTTATAATTAAAATAAAAAAAAAAAAAAAAAAAATAATAAATTAATAAAATTAGAATAAATAAAAATTTTTTCTTAATAATAAGGTACACTAAAATTCGCACATTCACAACTATTTACAATCGTTTTACAAAAATTATTTATTCTATAACCAATTAGCCTTTTAAACAACCTTGCCATTTAAAAAAAAAATTTAAATTGTCCGGGTTTATAAATAGAATTGAATCTTTAATTCCTCTGTTCAATCACCTACCCGATGCCGTTAACAGAATTTTCTTAGGATTTATCACTGCCAAAGTAAAATGTAAAGCAAAAGAAACCCTTATAAGAAATGGAACTATAACAACATGGGAATCTCTTAAGGCAATACTACTAAGTAATTATGGAGAACGTATTTCCGTATCGGATTTAATGGATGAACTACTACTCGCAAGATGTCACTCTACTATAGAAACTTCTTACTTTTAAATTTAAATAACAAAATTTTTTTATTTTAAACGGGCCAGATGCAATAAATGAAGTTGCAAGATTTAAAAATATAGCACTACAACGTTTCACTAATAATCTTCCAGCCCTGGCAAAAAACCTAATTGCCGAAATACACAAACATTAGATGACGTCTACGATATTTTGTTCATGTACGGATACTTATCATTCAAAAATAAATACAGTAGACAGCCACAAAGTAATAACACATAGGTATACCACCGCAGACGAAACAACAAACAACATCAGGTTGTAACCAGCCCCGACTACGTAAGCAGAAACTCTCCGGATTATGACCAAAACGTAACTAAGTTTTCGCGAATTGGGTATCGGACAACAAAATGAAACAAGGAATAACAATCATAGTACGTAAACTCGGAGAACAGGTAATTGGAAACGCAGCGGAAATTTTAGAAGACGAAATGACAAACCCATGGATACCTTTGTTAAAGAAAATAAAGGTGCATCAAGTAGAATTCGTGATAGAAATCAAAATTTTCGGGACGACACCAGAAGAAACCACTTTATATAGTAATTAAAACCCCACATCGTAATATGAAATTCATGCTAAATCGGGGAGCAGAAAATAGTATAATTAACCCTTCTTTGTGTAATCCTAAATGGATAACAAGCTCATCGAATAATTTTAGAAAGGTACTAGATAGAAATATTGAAATCAGGCATTATAGGCATTATAGTTTTCCGATCTTCAAGGAATTCAATGAAGACGACAACTAGTTCGTACAAGTTATGGAGCACCAATTTCATAATAAATTTGACGACAGCATAGGTAACAACATACTAGTCGCACTAAAGAACATTCGGAAAACAAATAGCAGAAATGCTCGAAAAACCAAATATTAAAAATAGTAATAGTCCAAACAATTTCCAAATATGGATTGCACCTAAGAAAATTGACAAAGCTGGTCAACAGAAGTAGAGAATTTTGGTGGATTACAGAAAACTCAACGAAATCACCATGGATGACCGGTTCTCTTTAGCGAACATAAATGAACTTCTCGACAAATTAAGGAAATGCACGTACTTCTCAACAGTCGCAGAAGATTGTTGTAGAACAGCATTCTCCACCTTAAACGGACATTTCGAATTCAACAGAATCCCGTTTGAATTAAAAAATGCACCCTCAACGTTCCAAAGGTTAATCAACAAAGTACTCAATAAATACATAAACAAAAACTGCGTCGTATACATGGACTTGTTTTCTCTACAAGCCTCGACGTGCATATACTATCTTTACGAAAAATATTTAAAAAATAAGGTGAAACGAATCAAAAAATTCAAATTGATAGGTGTCATTTTGCAGCTGAAACTACAGAATTCCTAGGACACATAATATCGAGCGGGAGTATAAAGCCCAGTCCAAGGGAATTGGAAGCTATTCAAAATTCGATTCAACAAAACAAATAAAACATTTTTTCAGGTATCACTGGATTTTATAGAAAGTTCATTAAGTATTATTCCAAAGTGGTATATCCCTTGATAAAATACTTAAAAAGGATGACTTTATACCACTTTGGGATATATTCCAAAGTGGTATATCCCTTGATAAAATACTTAAAAAGGAAACACAAGAAACTGAAAATAATCTTGAACACGAAAACTACATACATCATGATGAAATTAATTAAGAAACATCCTTATAACGAATTAGACAACGCACACGCAAACGATGATATTGTTTCGACAGCGGCTACTATTCACAGCGCTACGGAAGACACCTCTTACTGTATACCAATATACAAATATTCAATATACCTTCAAAACGGGGAGAAGGAAAAAATTATAATTAAAATTGAAAATCCAAAATCAGGTCACTATAAACCAAAATAATAACCTTTTCGACATAATGAAAAAGATTTTAATAAATAAAGGAATAATTACCATATACTGTGAAAATTTAAAACTAATTATAAAATTTCAAAATATCTACATTACATTACGAATTTTGCAAGCAATAGAAGTTTGAAACTGTTTAAATCTAATGTAAAATTAATTGAAGTCACAGACAAAGAAGAAATTTTAACAATTATTAAAACAGAACACCACAAAAACAATCAGCGTGGGATTAACGAAATACTTAATGAACTAAAGCAAAAATATTACTACACAAATTTAACTAAACTCCTGATAAGATATATTAATAACTGCGAAATATGTATACTGGCCAAACACGATCCGCAATCAATTAAGATACCCTAAATTATAACAGAAACACTAACCAGATTTAACGATATAGTGCACATCGATATCTGGTTCTCTTCGAAAAATGTTATGTATCTTACCACCATAGATAAATTTAGTAAATATGTTACAGCACAAAAAATAGGCGACAGAAACTGGATTTCGATATTAAAAGTAATAAAGGACAGATTTTTTGGTAAAACGAGGAAAATCATATACGATAACGAACGCTGTATACTTCGTCACTCTATCGAATTAAGTCGATATAGTGCAGTGTGCAGACATAAAACGTATAGAATATAGTAATAGAATATAATTATAACTATATGTAATTATATTATAGATATTACTATATGTAATTATATAATAAAAGCGGAATTAAATATTATACTAAACAGCAAAAAAAAATATAAAAACCAAATACAAAAAGAAAATAAAGAAAAAGTTTTTATAACAAGACGAAATAATTATTTTTTCCTTTTATTTTTAAACAAAATATAAATTTAAATGTCTGTAAACCATCATAATAAAATAAACATATAAGTTGCTTTGCGTACTAATTTATAAAACACCAAAAAAAGAAAATTCAAAACTAATTTTTTTCAGATCTTTTCAAAAAAAATTTTGACACTTCTATTGTATTATCTTCTGCTCATCTTTTAAATTTCAAAATTTATATTTTTGTCACGGGGTCTGCAACCAATTTAAGAAGGGAGATGTTACATAAAAGTAATATAATTTATAATAGTAACTGTCATACAAGTAACTTGCAACATATTTATTACGATGGTAATGTACACTTGATAATAGAATCTGTTATGTGTTGTGATTCTTGCATTTATTCTCACAAGAATACCATCACACCATTTATCAAGCGATATATAATTATTTAGATTACAATTATTAGTATTACTTTAAGAAGTTTATTGGTGTCACTACTTTTCATTGAAATGAAATTTATTCGAAAGAAATATTAATTTGTTACAATATATATATAAAAGTTTATATAATTTGATAGTTTTTAATGTAAACTAAAAACATTAATGCTTTAAAAATTAAAATAATATATGTACTTATAGAAAAGCTTATAAATGCAAAATATTCAATAAATGTATTTCTAAAATAAAATGACAAATTTAGAACTTTTCATATAATTAAATAAAAAAAAAAAATAAATTTTAAGGCCATTCGTGTAACAAATTAAAAGTTTCTGTCTTTATTAATTTTAAACCCGAACCACCACTCCAATTGATCGTTCATTTCAGGAACATGAGGAAAAAAAACATATCTATTAAATCTGATGGTTTTGTCTTTGTTTTAAATTACTATCTTTATTAATTTCGAAGATAAGCTTTTAAATGTTGGCAGGTCTTAGGAGGTCTACCTAAGAACCACCAATCCAATTACTTCTAAATTTCAGGGACACGAAAGAAATAAGAAAGAACACCGTTACACCAAATTTAAAGCTTCTAAATTTATTTCAAGTTAATATATTTATTAATTTCTCATATATGCCTTACGGTCTTGGGATTAGTGAGGATGGTCCTCCAACCGCTACCCCAATTTTTCCCAAATTTCAAGGACACGAAGAAAATAAGAAGAAACATCTGTGCCACAAATGTTAAGATTCTATCATTATTGGTTTCGAAATTATTGTAATATTAATAATATAAGATAACATATTAAAGTACAGCATAATGAATTGCCCTTAAAATAGAAATATATAGGTGTTCAATATAATTTGCATTCTTTAATAATGCATTGACCTACTTGATAAATATGAACATGATACCCACTAATATAAATCTATGTGAAATACATTGCACATGCAATCAATCATATTTATTATTTTCTTTGTTCTAAGTCATTGACTTAAGGAATGCAATAATTATGCTATGCTTTATTAAATATATCAATTAGCGATAAGAATGTACATGGTATCAAATACCAGCATTAAATATATTAGAACAATTATCATTGTATTAGTAGCGTTAGTTTAAGTTTATAAATAAACCAAATTGTTAAATTAAGGGAAGTCAAGTTTTAACTTCAAAACTAAATGGTTTCATTAAAGAGGATATCCACCTTACATGGCGACCGTGACAAGTTTTCGCGTACGGATATGTTAATAATATAAAATATAATATAATAAATAACTAAAAGAAAAATTTTTTTTTAAATTTATTAATAATTTTTTATAAAAAAAAAAAAAAATAAATAAATAAATATATAATAAATATAAACTGAAAAATATATATTTTAAAAGTACAATGTTAAGAAAAATGGATAATGAGTGATGCTTTAAATAAAAGAAAATACTGCCGAAAAGTACCATTAATAACCAACGAAGGTTATTTTCAGAATAATCCTGAAAACTTAGACATTAACAAATTTGTGCGTAAAAACAATTGCAAAACTTATGGATATAGTTGGGTGGAAATAACCCACCAAGAATATCTTATAATAATCAGTAAAGCAAAAGATTGGGATGATTATTGCTGGGCATCCGGTAAAGAGTTACGTTATAGAGATAAATAAATAAATTAAAATATTATAAATAAAATTAAATAAAAGAAATTTAAGCTAAAACATTAAATAATATAAAGTGAAAAAAAAAAACAAAATGGGTAATACAAAGTCCAGATCGGAAAACAACGGGGAAATTAACAACAACATAATCATCGAAAGTCTACAAGAACAACATGATAACATTTTTTTGGATTCTATTAACAATAGCAGGAGTTAAAATAATTTAAGCAGTAAATCTAATATACCAGGGAGTCAGAAAAAACATCAAAAGGCGGTATCAGGCACGAGTTCCGCAGATCGAATAAAACAAAAGATAAGTCAAAATTTATATATAATTTTTTTGTAGTTTGTTTAAATTTAAAGAAATTTCTAATTTAAAGTATTACTAAAATAATAATTATTATCTTTTATCTAAATTTAAAATTTTTTTTTTTATAAATTAAATAATGAATAACGTTTCACTTAAAATAGTTTTGTAAATAAAATTTTTTTGGGTAACTTAAAATTTTCTATAATATAAAGTTTCTATAAAATAAAATGACTATAAAACTAAATCATCTATATTATAAATAAAAAATGTAATTTTTTCAATAAAATAAATTTTTGCTAAAGTATATGTGTATGTATAAAATTTATTTATATATAAAAAGAAAGTTTAAAAACATAAAAAAAATATTTTGATTAAAAATGAAATTTAAATATAAAATCAAACTAGAGCCAAAATAAGTAAACAATTAAAGTAATTAATGAAATAATATATAGAACTAAATGAAATAACTTATATGTTAAATTTCTCTAAATTAAAAATAAAACAAAACCGTTGGTCAAAGATCAAAATTCTATGAATAAATTTTTTTTTCTTGTTTATTTACGAACCCACAAATTTTTACCGTATAAAAAGTTTTTTTTATATATAAGACTAACATGATAGTACTACCACTAATTAACACTCATGTACAAAAAATTAATTACAACAAGAAACAAATTTATTAAGGCAACAAAAACAATTCTGAAAACGAATAGACCTAAAAATCCGGTGACTTTAAGTAAAAACAGAAAACGAATTGTTAAGTGCTACAACGAATTAATAAATTCCATAAAAATAATTTGGGACAGAACAAGTAATAAAAAACTTTTATTAAAACATTTTTATTTTGCGAAAGAAAGATTAAGAAGAGTACTCAACGTACTAAATCATAAAATAAAAATACCTACAAATATAACAACGATAAATATCGAAACCGACTCAGATAATTCACAGGATCTGATAGTAACAAATCGGTAATAGAAAATATGGCGCTTTCTAACCCTGAATTTTTGAAACGAGCATCATGCACCGGTAATAAAAATTATGGTGGTGACCCGCTAAGTTTACAATCGTTTAAAAATTCTATAAATCTTTTAGAGGAAATGGCAACAACTGCCCCACTAAAAAATTTGTTAAAGACGTTCATGCTATCGAAGCTAGAGGGAAAAGCTAGAGAGCATATAACTGATGAGGATACATCAGGAAAAATAATAGAAACCCTAAAGAGAAAGATAAAAACTGAAAATTCAAAAATAATAGAAGGCAGAATGCAAGCCTTGAAAGCAAACAGAATTCCACTGCAAGAATTCGCAAAGCAAGCGCAAGATCTTGCAGAAATTTTAGAAGATCCTTAGTTATGGAAGGGATCAATTCTAGCAAAGCCGTCGAACTATCGATTGAGAAAACAGTCGATATGTGTAGGGCTTCAGCTAGATCAGATCTAGTGAAATCTGTTCTAGCGGCTTCAAAGTTTCAAGATCCAAAAGAGGTCGTAGCAAAATTCATAGTAGAAACAAATACAGAAACTAAAGAAAGACAGGTATTGTCATTCAATACAAAGACTAACAACAGAAATTTTAAGAATAAAAATTACAATTACAATGATGGTAATAATAATGACTTTAATAGACAAAACAATTTTCATAGGTTTAATAAAAATAGATATAGGAATAATAACAGTAATGGTAATTTTAATAACAGGAATTTCAATAATAACAATAATTTTAATAATAATAGGAATAATTCTAGACAAAATAACAATTCATACAGAAATAACAACAATAGAAACTTTAGAAACGTAAAATACGGAAAACTGTACTGCCCCTCAATGGCATTGGCAGAGAGGGGTACAAGGAACAGAATTGGAAAGGACAAATGTGGAAGATTTAGAGTAAAAGAAACAATTAAGAATATCTATACTAAATTTAAATTTTTCAGACTATGTTTCAATCTGTACTAAATTAAATAGGTCCAAGCTTAATTTTTTAATAGATACACAAGCAGATATTTCGTTAATAAAAATTTCATCTATTAGCTTAAATAATTTTCAACTAAATAAAAATAATATCATAAAAATTAAAGGAATAACAAACAACTATAAAAGTCTTTAGGTACAATATATACAAAAATATATACACAAAACCACGAACTATCATGCGAATTACACGTGGTACCCGACAATTTTTTATATACCAGCAGATGGTATATTAGGTAAAGATTTCACTAAACGTTATAAATGCAACATTGACTATGAACATATGAGGATTACGATTAAAACAAGCTATGACATCTTAGAAATCCCAATTCATAGTGGACCAAGTAGTCAAACAATAGCGTTACCAGCTCGCTCAGAGGTGGTAAGACAATTCTACTTACCCTCTGAAGGAGAATACTTAATTCTAGATCAAGAAATTTCAGAAGGCGTGTTCATACCAAGAACAATAGTGGCTTCTAAAACCCCTTTGTTCGAGTTATGGATACGAATTCAGAAAATAAACTAATACCTCAAACTATACAGTTAAAAACTTTACCATTGTCTGACTTTGAAGTAATAGGCTTAAAACAAAACTACAACAAAAATCTTAATCGTAAGAAAAAACTAAATGAGGTAATTACAAATAATACAAATAAAATATCAAACTACTTAAACTATGTGATGAATATTCAGACATATTTCAATTAGAATCAGACCCTATGTCAACTAACAATTTCTATAAACAAAAATTAAGGATTATGGACGATAATCCAGTTTATATTAAAAACTATAGACAAGCTCATACACAAACGGACGAAATAAATAGACAAGTCAAAAAATTACTTAAAAATAAATTGATTGAACCAAGTCAATCAAATTACAATAGTCCAATAATTTTAGTACCAAAGAAGGGAAATACTAATAAATGGAGAATGTGTATTGACTACAAGATGGTTAATAAAAAATTAATAGCTGACAGATTTCCACTTCCAAGAATAGAAGATATTCTTGACAATTTAGGCAGAACAAAATTCTTTTCAGTGTTGGATTTATACTTTGGTTTTCATCAAGTACCATTAGATGAACAATTTAGAGATATAACTTCATTTAGTACACAATCAGGTAGTTATAGATGGAAAGTATATATCCGGATGACTCTAAATATGAGGCAATCTCAAAATATCCAATACCAAAAGATAAAGATGAAACTAGACTAATTATTATCGCAAATTTATACCAAATTTTGCAGGAATAGCAAAACCCTTAAACACTTTAACAAGAAAAAAAGCTACATTTAACTGGAATAATGAGTGCCAGAAATCATTTGAAAAATTAAAAAACTCGTTACTAAAACCACCAATATTACACTATCCAGATTTCTCAAAAGAATTCACACTAATTGTAGACGCATCAGAAGATGCTATAGGAGCTGCACTAACTCAGAATTATAATGGCACAGATTTACCAATTTCATTTGCTTCTAGATCATTTACGAAAGGTGAATCGAATAAATCACCTATCGAAAAAGAGTTAGCAGCCATACACTTTGGAATAACACACTATAGACCCTTTATTTATGGTACACACTTCGTCGTTAAAAGCGACCACAAACCATTGACTTACTTATTCGCGTTAAAAAATCCGTCATCTAAACTAACACGTATGAGATTAGATTTAGAAGAATACAATTTCACTATAGAATATATTAAAGGTAAACTCAACGTAGTAGCAGACGCACTGTCCCGCCCGTATAAACATAAAAGACCTACAATTTACCCATGAAAATACTGAAAGCAAACAAGTAACGAAAGTACAAACTAGATCGACAAATAAAAACAACAATAATGAAAATAAAAATGAAAAAATTAAAGATAAAGTACAATCGTCTGAGGAGGATTGTAATGAAAAAGATAAAATTAAAGTATATGAATCTATATAAAATTGGTGTGTTCCCAAAATAAAAATAATAAAAGTATGCTAGCTGAGATATATAGAAAAAGAAAATGTATAATTAGAATAGAAATGAATAAATTCGTAAATAAAAAGAAAATAATATTAGAATTATTTTTATGTGCACTAGAAAACGAAACAGAAAAATAAAATATTAAAGAGATTCAAATTGACAATAATGATCTTATATTTTTTTTTTTTTTTTTTTTTCTTTATTTATAATATAAATTTAAATATACATACATAATTTAGCTTTTCAGTACATAGTAAATAGATTGAGACCTATGCCTAAGGCAGTGCGGTCATATAATTTTTTGTAAGAATTATTTAACAATTAAAAATAGGATCATTATTTAACCAAGAAACAAAAACAAATTTTAAAGAAATAGGTAATAGAGCGCTAAGAAACTTGAAAATCGCGATAATAAATACACCAAAAACGGTGGAAAGGGAACTTGATATAAATAATATACTAGATAAGTATCATAATGATCCTATTTTTGGAGGACATGTCGGACAAAAACGACTCTACGCAAAATTAAAAACTAAATACTACTGGAAAAACATCGCAAAAGACATTGCAAAATTTATAAAGAATTGCAGAAAATGTCAGATAAATAAAGCAAAAATAAAACATAAAGAACCATTACAGATTACTGAAACACCACAGAGACCGTTTGACGTAGTAGTAATTGATACAGTAGGTCCATTACCAAAGACCATAAATAATAATCAATATGCTGTGACAATTATTTGTGACTTGACTAAATTCTTAATAACTGTACCAATTCTCAACAAAGAAGCAAAAACTGTTGCAAAAGCTATTGTTGAGAATTGTGTTTTAATATTTGGAAGGATAACAAGCATTTTAATGGACAGAGGAACGGAGTACAAACCAAATTATGAGAGAAGTACTTAATCTGTTAAATATAGAACATAAATGCTCAACAGCATATCATCATGAGACATAGGAACAGTGGAAAGAAACCACAGAGTTCTTAATGAATATTTAAGATCATATATAAACGAGAACAAAGACAATTGGGATAGTTATTTACCATATTTCACGTACTGTCACAACCAGAAGGTATATTCAATGGTAGAATCGAACCAATATATAATTTTGATAGTTATAGTAAAGAACTTAAATATAATTTGCAAGTCATGAACAAAAATGCTAAATATCTACTACAACAGTCCAAATTAAGTAATAAAAGAATATATGACCAAAACATAAGAGGTTAGACTTTAAAATTAATGATGAAGTCTTAATAAGAAAAGAAAATGCGCATAAATTAGATGCATTGTACAGTGGTCCATTTAAAATAATCAGTATAGAAGGTTCAAATATTAGAGTGAGGAGTTTAGAAAATAAGGAAGACATAGTACATAAAAATAGGCTAGTTAAATTCACAAACTAAGTAGTCTTTAAAATAATAATAATTCTAATAAATTTTAAAGTTTAATTATAAATCAAAAGGAATAATCCGAATTAACTTTAAATTCTAACTTTAGGTTATATTGAATAATAATAAACACTTATAAATTTTAATTTTAAATCTAAATAAATAACTTCAATTAATTTTACTTTTTAATCTTGACCTACATTAATAATAATATAATTTGACCTAATTTAAAAACAAGAAATGAGTCGGCCGCTCAGAAAAATAGTAAGTAAAAAAAAAAAAAAAAAAACACAAAGTAACTATAATTTTTTTGACGAGATTCAAGTTACAAATTAAAAGAAAAAAAAAATGAAATAAGAACTAATGTACACAAATTTTTTGTCCCCTCACGATAAAAGAATGCAAAATTTCAAAACATTGAAATTAAATGAAAAGAAAAAGAGAAAAAAAAAAACCAAAAAGTAAAACTAATTTGTAAACAAAAAATAAATACATTTTGGTGAATTTTTTTTTTCCTTTCCCTTTTCTTTCGGAGGGAGATGTAATATAAATAATATAAGATAACATATTAAAGTACAACAT
This sequence comes from Dolichopus griseipennis, assembly GCA_963082915.1. Lineage (NCBI taxonomy): Eukaryota > Metazoa > Arthropoda > Insecta > Diptera > Dolichopodidae > Dolichopus > Dolichopus griseipennis. The sequence goes on along the minus strand of OY720441.1, from coordinate 151,566,957 downwards.
AATGAATTGCCCTTAAAATAGAAAAATATAGGTGGTCAATATAATTTGCATTCTTTAATAATGCATTGACCTACTTGATAAATATGAACATGATACCCACTAATATAAATCTATGTGAAATACATTGCACATGCAATCAATCATATTTATTATTTTCTTTGTTCTAAGTCATTGACTTAAGGAATGCAATAATTATGCTATGCTTTATTAAATATATCAATTAGCGATAAGAATGTAAATGGTATCAAATACCAGCATTAAATATATTAGAACAATTATCATTGTATTAGTAGCGTTAGTTTAAGTTTATAAATAAACCAAATTGTTAAATAAAGGGAAGTCAAGTTTTAACTTCAAAACTAAATGGTTTCATTAAAGAGGATATCCACCTTACATTATGCTTATTAGGTCTTGATTCGATTAAAAGCTTCTAGAATTCCAACCCCTTGTCCGATAGATCTTCAAAATAATTTTAAATTCCTAATATAATATGTACTTATTATAAAAGCTTATAAATGCGGATATGGTTGACAAAAATGAGTACATACTCAAAAAAAAAATTATTTTGTTTCAATGATTTTCGTTCAGTTTATAAGTATAATTAATTGAGTAATATATTTTTGAGTGAATACAAAATTTTGCGTGTTGAAAAAATTACGAACAAACTTTACCCTGGATGAATACTGTATATTATATTTTACGATAATATGTTAATTTTTCTTTTAAATACACATGAATTGATCGAAAAAATTAAATTAATTGAAATTATTTTACCTAATTTTTTTATGTTTGATATAGTATTTTTGATTTTTAAATTTATTTTTTATGTAATTTAAAAAATTTATTTGTTTTTTTTTTTAATTACAGAAATGAGTAAAGAAACGCATCAGTTTAAACTACAAAGACAATTGATGTTAGATGATACAGCATCTATAGTCGCAGAAATGTTTGACTTATTTTGTACAGCGACGACTATGCGACAAATTTTAGGTCTTCATCGGAATATATGCGACTCATTAAACTTGCGTCCACGACCACTTAATGATTTTTATCCTAAATTGAAATCAAAAATTCGTAACTGGAAAGCCCAAGCTCTTTGGAAGAAATTCGACACAAGAGCACTTCATAGAGTTTATTCAAAAGGAACAGCATGTTCAGGATCAAGAGTGTTTATAATTGGAGCTGGCCCATGTGGTTTACGTTTAGCTATTGAGGCACAATTAATGGGAGCAAAAGTAGTTGTTGTTGAAAAGCGAGATAGAATATCACGTAATAATGTAGTGCATTTGTGGCCGTTCGTTATTACGGATTTGAGAAATTTGGGAGCTAAAAAATTTTATGGAAAATTTTGTGCTGGCTCCATTGATCACATTTCAATTAGGCAATTACAGTGTATATTATTAAAAGTTGCTTTATTACTTGGGGTTGAAATTCATGAAGGGGTTTCATTTGTAAAGATTATTGAACCTTCTGATGGTCTAGGTTGGCGTGCTGAAGTGTCACCTGAAGATCATGCAGTTTCCCATTATGAATTTGATGTGTTAATTGGTGCTGACGGAAAGCGCAATACATTAGAAGGTTTCAAAAGAAAAGAATTTAGGGGTAAATTAGCAATAGCAATAACTGCAAATTTTATAAACAAAAAAACTGAAGCTGAAGCTCGAGCTGAGGAAATAAGTGGGGTCGCATTTATTTTTAATCAGTCCTTTTTTAAAGAATTGTATCAAACTACAGGAATAGATTTAGAAAATATTGTTTATTATAAAGATGAAACACATTATTTTGTTATGACTGCAAAAAAACATAGTTTAATAGATAAAGGTGTTATAATTCAAGATTTTATGGACCCAGCAGAATTGTTAGCACCATCAAATGTAAATACTGATAAACTATTGGACTATGCACGTGAAGCTGCTGAGTTTTCAACAAAATACCAAATGCCTAATTTAGACTTCGCTGTAAATCATTATGGAAAACCCGATGTTGCAATGTTTGATTTTACATCAATGTTTGCGTCTGAAACATCCTCTAGAGTTATAGTAATTCAAATAATTTAAACTGGATAACTAATAGGCTTACACTTTAGAATGACAGAATTGGTTGAATGGTTACTGAATGGTTGAATGATTTTTTCCAATTGCACAAAACTTTTAAATAATATTGAACTTGTGTGAAGACGTAAATTAATTCAAATATCTCTTGAGCCTCTTACGACATAAAAATTACTGATTACTTTCAGAAAGGTTCAGATTTTTGACGTGTCAAACTTGGGAACATGACCATAATTTAAAGCACATAGTAGCTTTTATCTTAAAAATTACAATTTATTTTTTTACCTTAAAAATTACAATCTATTTTTCTATCTGCAACTTTTTTGTTGTTGGTGTCGATATAAAAGCCTTAAAACTAAATCGTCTATCATAAACGTTCTTTATTTTAACAAATTTTGTGGAAAATTGAATAAAATTAATTTGTGTAAGCTATTTTAAAAAAAAGAAATATGAAAAAAATTTCATTTTAGGTTAGAAAAAACTATCGACTTCTTCAATGCCTTGTTGGCGATAGTCTTTTGGAACCTTTTTGGCCAACTGGATCTGGCTGCGCTAGGGGGTTTTTATCGTGTATGGATGCAGCTTATATGATAAAACTATGGACAAATCCTCGTAATAGTATTTTAGGAGTAATAGCACAGCGAGAAAGTATTTATAGGTATATATTATTTCATTATAATTATTAAACCTCTGAAATATTGTTCAAAATGACAATTAAGTACAGTTTTAAGAAAATCAACATAATATTCATTACTTTTCTAGGTACTCTTTCTTGATTCTTAAAGACTTTTTAAAAACTTTATTATTTTCGTAGGCAGTTATGTTTATTTAAATACTTTCTTATGAAAGTAATATTTTAGGTACTGTTTTAGTTACTTCGGAACTTGAACTATCATCAATTTTTCCTAAGCTATTGCTTTTTAAATAGATTATACAAGAAAGAAGCTCCCATAATCCGAATCTATGACACGATTTCACTCATTTGCAATTTTCCTTTCTTTCGTCATAAGTTACATACAAACTACAGTATAAAGTTCATCAACGTAGCATAATTTTTTTTTGAGTCATTGTACGGATTGATAGACGCAAAATCGACTAAGGGGACGCGCTGATTAAGACTATAAACTCATGTCGATATCTGCTTAAAAAAATCGAACCAAAATTAATTAGGGTTTGTAACAAAAATTCAGAGGCAATTCAGAGAACAAAAATTTCTAAGAATAAAAATAGAATATTCGATTTGTTACCCATTTCCGGCCAAAACATAAAACATATCTTAACTTTTGATGAAGCTTTACGATTTAGAATAATCCAGTACCAAAAAATTCAAATCCGTTGCCGATTAATCCTAATATCGAACACCGGCCGCTATTTGACATTTTTTTATTTAAGAAATTTATTCGAGGAAATATTTTTGAGTTTAAAGATTTTATCTTTTCAATCATGGAAATATTTAATAAATAATTAAATACAGTATTAAACATATTTTGCTTGCTATTTTTCAAAAAGCTTTGAATGCAAATGAATATTAAACTTCTTGCGAATGAAATTGGTTGGCTTGCCGAATTTTTCCTACTCTTTTGAAACAACAACGTGTGTGTCTGGTACTTTTGGTAATATGTAAGGGGAATATTCTTCTTGAACTCGGTAAAAGATAATAATATTTTGTTATAGCTAAAAAAGCGCCTATTATTTGAATGTAGTATATAAATGATTTAGGAGCGGTCTTTATTCGCAAAATTTATATATCAAACCGCCATTTCATCTAATTCTATTTGACATAATTTTTTTTTCACAAATTTTATTTTAGCAAAATTTCCATATTGCATTGCAAATAGTCTATTTATCAAATAGGACACTTTGCAACCAATGTTTTTCACAAAAATCAAATTTTATCAAATTGTTCATAATGCATTTTTGTTTGTTTGCAATAGGTATACATATTTTGTATATTAGTCTAACATAATTTAAAAAGAAATTTTGAATTTTATTTGAATTGTTATGTATACACATACATATATTTCTATATATTTTATTACCATATTGCAAATAGTATGTGAATCATAGATATGATATTAATTAGAAAGGCAATAAAACAAAATAATTTTTGAGTAATAGAAGATTTGCATTCCTTATTTGCTAATGTTTTCACGCTAAAAGAAACATTTTCGTTCTTATTTTTAAAGAATCACAAAAAAAATTAAGTTAAGAAGAAAAGGTCTGTTAATAAAGTTAAAAAGAAGTTTTTTGTTATTAAATAAAAAAAAACAATACAAATTTAGATGTATTATATTATTTCAGTTTCTCTGAATATTTATTATTGGAATGTGATAATAACTACTTGAAATAAGTTAAGTTGTAAACCCCTTCAATTGCATATTCAGTCGTCTTTTATGTTTTTTTTTTGCTTTAAAACTGTATGACTTTATACTGGAATAAATTATTTTAATTATTATTTGTACCTTTAGTTTGCATTTTTTTACTTCAAAAATTAAAAAAACAAAATATTATAATTCACATAATACTCATATTAATAAAATTTATTTTATTACGAATATTATTTCTTTTAAATTATACAATATAGCAATTAACATTGTAATTATTATATAGACAATTTTAAAAGAAATGGATCTATATGCGCTTTAATACAAAATGCTCTGTTAACTTTCCGAAATCAAAACATCTGATTTTACATTAGCCAAAACATAATATATTAATTTTTTTACTTAAAATTTTTAAATTGGAAATATATCACAGCGAAAGAGAAGCTGCCGGTCTATAAATTATATTATACTAGCAGATTTAACCGGCGTTACCCGGAAACGTGCAAATTGTAATAAAGCAAGTTTAGGCCAATTTTTCGGAATACTGCTTTGATTAAAAAGAAAGCCTCAATCAAATATTTGTTAACGCATTACGGCCCAACAGCTTTTTATAGGTTTTTTCGTTAGCTTACTATAAATTAGAAATTCTTTAACAGATTGACTTCAAATTTTGTATATGTGTTCCTCTTTGAAAATGGAGTTCACTCTATTAACAGACTTCTCTCCCCCCCCCCCCCCCCCCCTTCTCTGCGCCACAAATGTAATGGCAAATTTAGTATACTCTTTTGACTTATACTGACGTCCTAAGAAGAAAGTCGTTTCTACATTTTCTTGGTTTTAGGTAATTTAACTTTTAGTGTTTTATATTCGCCCATCGCTATTTTGAATTATTTTTGAAAAGCAAATATGTTAAATAAAGAAAAACAATTTTTTTGAACTTACTACATATAAGATATTGTTAGGCGTTCATATTTAACTTGGACATACTATTTTTTTGCAACCAAATTAAAAATATAATAACAAAATTTTATTCATTCCACTGAATTTACAACGAGATATATGGCATTTTTTTTTAGTACAAAGGTGTGAGACATTTATCTGATGTCAAATATTCCATTATCCCGAAAATTCGCTTTTGGTGTTTACGAGTATAAATAAATAGATCGCGAAGTTTTATGATAATGAAGTCTTACATTTCAAAACAAGCAGTAATTCCTTTTTGCGCAATGATTACACAGTTGATTGCTCGATTACGCGTTACAGTCCAATCTAGTAAATAATATATTTATCAGACATATTACACATGGATATAAAATTTATTAAAAATTAAAAATATTAATAATTGTATCTAAATAAAATGTAGTGTAAAATGTAAGTAAAAAATGTCAAAAAATAACAATACAAGTTGTAATCAGTGCAAAAAAAAATTTAATTTTAAAAACCAAAATTGTTTGCAATGTGATGGAGAATGCAAAAAATGGTACTGCAGTATATGTACTAATTTGGAAAATGAAGATTTGCAGAAATACAGACTGGATCCTGAAGAAATCTGGTTTTGTTCACAATGTAAGGCAAAAAGTCAAAAACGAAAGTCTTTAAACGCAAGCAGCCGTCCAATCGCCACCTCGCAGCCCTCCACCTCGAAGGAGAACGTGGCTAAGAACTCAGGTCCTGCGTCTTCTGACTCCCAACAGATTCTTTTGAAATTGGATACTATTTTAGCAAACCAAACGTCACAGGAAGCAAAAATCGAAAGTCTTGAAAATAAGGTTAAAGAACTAAATGAATATATTGATTCAATCATTGAAGAAAATTTAAATATAAAAAATGATAACACAAAATTACAAGAAGAAATACAGTACAACAGAATAGAAATTGAAAAACTTAAACAAAGCCAGCTAGATGATCAAATAGAAATTTGTGGTATAGAGTCAAACCAGTGGAAAAAATCCAATGGTATAAAATCAAACCATGATAAGAACTCTAGCAGCGGTGTTGAATCAAACCACGATGAGAATCCTAGCAACGTAGTAATACAGCTAGCACAAATTTGTAATACAGAACTGAGCATAAGTGATATTAAAGATGCTTACGAAGAGAAACCATCCTCAAAAAATTCAGGTGAGCCAAATAAAATAATAATTCAATTCAATAATCTACGCAAAAAAAGTGAATTTATGAAATCTATAAAGACAAAAAAGTTATCAATGCAAGATCTTAATGGAATTGAAACTGATAAAAATAAATTAATTTTTATAAATGAAAAATTAACAACATACTTTAATTACTTGCACAAGAAAGCTAGGGATCTAAAGAAACGCAATCAAATTGAATTTGCATGGGTTAAGAATGGCAGATTATTTATCCGACAAACCTCTAATAGTAAAATAATAAGAATTCTACAGGAATCTCAGCTCAATGTTAAATAATTCTTATGAACTGCCACTTAATACCCATGTAATCACAAATATCTATAAGACTTGCGATATTAAATTAAAAGAAAAAAATTCCCTAAAAATCGTATATTTAAATTCCAGAAGCCTAAAAAACAAATTAGATGACATCACAATTTTATTGGATTCACTAAAATACACTATACATATAATAAGTATCACAGAAACTTGGATCTTGAATGACACTAAACACTGCATTAGTATACCTAATTGTTCTTTAATATTATCGGGTAGAAAATCAAGACGTGGTGGTGGCGCAGCCTTGAATAAAATTGCAAATAATTTGATACATACAATAAAAAATACTGAAAATAGAGCGACCAGCGTTACAATACTGAAAAAGAAGAGAAATAAATATACTGCATCTTGGATAGACGATGAATGTGTTGTATTAATAAATAGGAAAAATTATTGGTTTAAAAAACATACAGAAAATAGAAGTAATGAATATTTTAAATACAAATATTCTTATTGGTTGAATAGATTAACTACGTTGAAAAGAAAAAAGAGAAAGGAATATGACAATATACAATTCGAAAAAGCTGCGGGTGACTCTAAAAAAAATTGGTTATATATAAAAAACATATTGAATGGTTCAAATATGAAAGAAGAATGAATTCTTTTCTGATCAACTGTTGAGTCAAAATCAAAAACAAGAGAAAATCGATAAATTTAATGAATTTTACTGTAAAGTCGGAGAAAATAAGGCAAAAAAATTTGATTCAATATATTTTCCTGAAACAAAAACATCTACAAAATTTAAATTTATACTTAGCAATAAAGAGAAAACAATGAAATTAATAGATAATTTATCAAATACGAATTCTGTAGGACCTGATGAAATCTCAACCAAAGTAGTTAAGTCATGCAAAGAAGAATTAGCAGAGAATATTACTAAACTTATAAATGCATCACTGACCCAAGTTAAAATGCCTACAGTATTAAAAGCAAACAGAGTTGTTCCCATATTTAAAATTGGAAACAAATCGGATATTAACAACTTCAGACCAATCTCGATTTCCTCTCAAATGAGTAAAATAATTGAAACTTTTGTAAATGAACAGCTAACAGAATATTTGAGCTTTGCTAATTTAAATTCCAAGAACCAATATGGCTTCAAAAAAAAATCAAACACTCAGGCGACTATCTTTGATATGATTTCGGAAATCCAGTCAGGATTGGATAAAAACAAAAAGGTGGTAGTGGTATTCTTCGATCTGAAAAAGGCGTTCGACTCTATTGACAGAAAAATACTACTTCGAAAGCTTTACGAATGTGGAGTTACTGGCAGTGAATTCATGTGGTTTCAAAGTTACTTGTGTGATAGGTCACAATACTCGGAATGTGAAAATTTTAAAAGCTATTTCGAAAGCATAAACTACGGGGTTGTCCAAGGTAGTTGCTTAGGACCAACACTTTCCTCATGCTACATGAACAGTCTACTTGATAATGAACTAGGTGGCAAACCATTCCTATACGCTGATGATCTAGCTTTAGTTTTTTCGGAAAATACAATGGTCGATCTACAAACTATTATTAACCAAGATATGCTAAAAATAAGGAGTTGGATGAATAAACATAAATTATCAGTCAACATTAGTAAAACCAAATATATAATATTTAAAAGTAAAATAGCAAGCAGAATAGATATCAAATACGACAACTGTAATATAGAAATGGTTGGTGAATACAAATATCTTGGTGTTATAATTGACTGCAACTTAAGCTGGAGTCCACAAATCACCGAACAAATCAAAAAAGGCAGAAAAATCGCTGGAATTTTTAGACTAATCAGCCAAAGAATTCCAGATAACTTTAAAAGATCTGTATATTTCTCTATGTTTCATAGCACCATTGCATACGGCATTCAAGTATGGGGAAATACATATCAAAAAGATATAAAAGCTATACAAAATATTCAAAATAAAGCTATAAAGAATCTTTTCGGATATAAATTGAGAACACCTACTAAACTTATACACAGTAACCACAAGCTGTTACCAATCAATCTACTTGTAAAATGTAAGCTGGCAACTCAAGCACACTTGATAATTAACAAAAACATTAATACAGTAATCATACCACAAACAAATAATTGCTGTCATCATTACAATACGAGAACAGCTGTTAATATTAAGATCACTTCTACTAAAGTTAGATTTAACAATTATGATGCCATCTATAATTTAGCTTATAAGTACTTTAACGATTTGCCTAGGGAAATTAAAAATATAATTGAATTTAGTATATTTAAAAAAAAAATTAATGAATTCTTTTTGTCACTAATTTAGTATCTTATCTGTAATTTATAATTTAATCTTTATCAAAAACAAATTTTTCAAAATCGTTCTATACTATTTTTTTTCTTAATTACTTGTTTGTAAACTGGTTTTGTTTTCTTTTATAATTTTTTAATTTTGTAACTGATATCAAGCATAATTATGTTATTTTGATCTATCTATGCATATAATGATAGTCATTGTATGTATATATTTGTATATACTCTTCACGAGCTTTAAAGCTCAATTGAGAAAATAAATGAATAAATAAATAAAAAAAAAAAGTATCGAATCGGCATCGGAAAGAAAATCAATCTAACGTTAACTCTTAAACTAAGAGAGCTAAAGTTTTGAAATTCACACAAAGTCATTTTTAGATTTCAATCAATTTCTAGGTTCCCTGTTGCTTTTGGTTAAAATCGGACCAAGGCTTCAGGGAGCTGCCATACAATTTCTTTGCACCAATATGAATTTCTTCAAAACAAATTATACTAGGAGGATGAAAATTACACGCGCTTAGTTATATAATAGTACAGCGACCTATATGAAGTTTCAAAATGTTACGGCTCCATTTTCGGTGAGTTGCTATACAAAGTTTTCAATTCGATAACTGTGAATCTGGTAAGGTAAAGCAAGAGGCAAGTTACTTGGCAAAGTTGAACATCACTTGGACCAACTTTTAGGGTGGGCCAATTTTTGTTTTTTTTTATGGTTTTTTTTAAGCAAAAATTTATATTTATTTTATAATATATGTAATAGCATAAGAACGATTTATATTATTTTATACATCATAGTGTCTATCTATATGTTAATACAATTATTATTACATACTAACAAATTTACATCCCAAATATATTTTATTACACAGTAACACAATACGCATTCATCAAAAATATTTCATTCATAAAAAAAAAAAAAAATTTCCATGTTCATAACACACTTTTTTAAAAACAAAAAAAGTTTACATATTTCAAAACAAAAAATTCCATGCAATTTTGCAGTGCTGATGATGGGCTATGCTCGAAATGCATACATTTTATATTAATTAATTTTTTAAAAATAATAAAATGATGATAATTTTAAAATTAAAATAATTTTGTGTTATTTTTATTATTTATTATTTTTCTTACTTATTATTGGAGAAAATTAATTAAAAAAAAGTAGAATCAATAAGGTTTTTTAAAAATTTAAATTTGAATTAAGATCGATTCTACAAGGATTAATTTTATATCAAATTTATGAGTTTTACATTTTTCATTCTTGCTAAATTTACAATTTTATTTTTTATTATTTAGCATTACAATTTTCTACCTAAATGGTGGTGACCTAAAAACCTCTTCTATTGAATATATGGTTGTTTTTTCCCTTAATACTTTGCCATTGATTTTTTTATTACAAACATAACATATGGTTTTTACTTTTACAATTAGTCACAATATTCTTTTTTTTATATTTTCAATTACTCATAATATTAGTATTTTGTTACTTTAAACTAATTTTTATTTTATTTTTTTCTCTTAACATAACATTGTTGTTATCAAATTTTAACAACTTTTATTTTTATTTCCATTATTATTTTTTGTTCTTGTTTCTTACAATTACTTTAAAGTTCATTAATTTATTTGAGTAATCAAAATATTCTCATATAACATAATAATTATTATAGAATTTTATTTTAGTTATAAAAATGCTTACTAGTGCTTAAAATTATTATTATTGATTATGATTTTGCTTTGTTTTTTTGATTTTATGCGAATAAATGTTATTACCAGAAGCAGGCACACTCTTAATGTGGTTGATTCTATACCAATGATGCCTAGTATCTGATCCTTAAAAGCTTTTTCCTTTAGTAGTTTAAATCCTTTTGTGTTGTTTATATGATTTTTTCGTAGTAGCTCCAACGATAGTTCTTGTCTGATGATTTGTGGTTGTAGAATAGCCGTAAGTACTTTGACTGTTGAAATTTCTTTTGATGAATCAATATTTGTATAGGGAAAATTTTTAATATCTAAAGTTTTGGTAAAAATTTCAATTTCAAATTTTGACAATAATATGGAATTCACCACACTTACTTTGGCCCAGTGAACTGCATATTTTAGGTTAACAACCTCTTCTTTAATTAGTTTTAATTTGTATTGTATTTTACAAGCGGTTATTGAAGCCTAAACCTAATTTAATATTTCTTAAAATATCATTTGTTATTTCCGTTATCTTGTTACCTATCATTATAAACCTTATTTATAACTACTTGTTTATTACTATTTTTGCGGCTATTTTCCTATTCTTCATAAGGTAATCATCATAATCAGGGTTACCTGCTAACCATTTCCAAGCGGTTCCAATGGCATTTATGGCTCTTGATTTACGGTGTACTTTGAATTCGTCTAGAAACTCTTGTATTAAACGTATGTTACCTCTTGTATATGGTAAACGTATGTTTTCGGTTGATCTACTTTGAATCATTCTGACTTGCGCAAATTTTGTTTCAGATTCAGTTGAAAAAATATTTATGTGCATTATATACCCTGCATTACTCGGTAGTATGTTAGGATTAGGAGGGTGCCTATCGTATTTATTTTCTTTACATATCGTACAATTTTTTATTAAATAAGTTAATTTTTTGCCATTTGTGGAAAATAGTTAATCTGAATTATCTGATTTTTATTTTCTTTGACATTTCTGTGTGCGGCCCTATGAGTTTCTAAAATTATTTCGTTTTGTTATTCTATGTTAGAAATATCCTGTTCTAATATTTTAGTAAATTTTATTTTATAATTTTCAAAACGTTCTGAGTGAATTTGTTGTACTTTGTCTATTACAGATTCGTTACCCATTATGGCATTTACTACTTTAGGATTAAGGTATGTTTTCAAAATATTACTTAATTCAGTTTCCAAGAAACTTGTTCTTGTTACTATATGACGAACGGATTAGTTTTTTCGTAATCAATTTTATCTCCTATTTCTAAAGTTAACTGATTTTGAAACACATTCAGTGGTGCTTCTACAAATTTAACATAATTTTGAGTTGGTTTTATTGGTGTTGTTAGCAAATTTACTTCAGTTCTTTTAATGAATCTCCCACTATGTTTGTTAGTCCAGGTTTGTAATGTAACTCATAATTGTATTCTTCCAACATTGATTTCCATCTTTTCATCTTGCTATTTGCAGTTTTATTGCTCAATGCGTATGTCAATTGTTGATGATCTGTGAAAATTATCACTTTCATTGTACCATATAAATAATTCCTTAATGATGTTAAAGCCCATACAATGGCCAACATTTCCTTCTCATTGGTGGCATATTTAATGTTCTAGATAAGAACGTAATTGGTTTCCTACCTTGAGATAACACGTCACCAATTGCATAATGTGAAGTGTTTGTTTGTAAGCTTAAAATCCTTGTTGAAATCAGGATAAGTCAGTATTACATCTTTGAACAGTACAATTTTTTTAAAGTTGTTATTGCTTCTTTTGCTTTTTCGTTCAAATTTATTGGTACTATTATTGATTGTCTTTTTGATACATGCCCTTTTTCACCCCTTAAAACGGCTGTCAAAGGTTTGGTTATTTTCGCATAAAAATAAATAAACCTTCTATAGTAGCTTGTCATATCCAGGAAAGATCCTAATTCTCTTAGATTGCTTGGATTAGTCATATAACAAATTGTCTCTACTTTTTTTAGGATTTGTTTTAATTCCGTCTGCTGAGATCACATATCCTAGAAACTCTACTTCGGTTTTCAAAAACTCGCTTTATCCAATAGGACTTTCATGTTTGCAGCTTGCAGCGTATAAAATATTTGTTGTAAATTATTGAAATGATCTTCTTCGTTTGTCCGAAGTATTATAATGTCGGCTATATAAACGTAATAAAGTTTCCCAATATAATTTCTTAGAATGTCATCCAATGTTCTCTGAAATATTGCGGGGTCATTTTTTAAACCAAATGGAAACCTATTAAATTCATATTTTCCGTTATTGACGGAAAATGCTGTTTTTTTGATATCTCTTTCCCTTAGTGGTATTTGATGATTTTTCGTGTTATCTTTTCTAAGTTCGGTATGATTAATTTTGTGTGGATTATTTGAAAAAGTTCTTCCATTATTGAAATTATGATTGTGTGAAAAGAACCTTTGTTATGTAATGTTGTTTGGTTGAAATTAGTATTATTATTATTCGAAAAGTTCTCCTATTATTGACATTATTGTTGTGTGAAAAGGTTCTTGCTTGGTTGAAATTAGTATTATTATTTGGAATAGTTTTTCTATTATTGAAATTATTGTTATTCGAGAAAGCTTGGTTAAAATTAGTATTATTACCCTTATTATTAAGGGTAATAATGCTAAAAGAGAAAGTTCTTGCATTATTGAAATTTGCATGATTATGATTCGATTGGATGTTATACCGAGTTCTAACTTCTGGTAGGTCCCTTGATTGCCCTTGGAATCCCTGTGGTCTGTGATATTGATTTTTTTGGAGGCCTGATCTGTATGGAATTATATTGTTATGTTTCCATCAACTGTTAAGATTGGGGAACCTCTTTGGGTTGACTTATGCATAATAGTTGTGGTAGATTTCCATGCAATCCTCTTATAAAAGTAGTGTGTGCTTTTTGCATATGGTTTTTTGCCATGGCTGTAAATGCGTCTGGTTTTAGTCCTATTGAGGGGAGCTTCTCAAGTATCATTGCCAGGTTGTTACAAATTTCTTTATATAATTCACTTATGCTACTGTTTCCCTGTTTCACAGTGGATCTTTGGTGTTCCAAGGCATCTATATCCCTTTTATAGGCATAATGGAGGTCTAAACAATCAGTTATTCATTCCCAGCATAGTGGTGTGTTATAGATTGCTAAGGTCTTGTGAGCTTCAGCCGTGATTTTGTTACGAATCCCTATAAGGATTCTGTAATTTTTGGGTGTGCGTCTAAAATGGCTATAAGTATTTATTGTTATGTCTACACTTCGTCTCCATGAACCGTATTTCCCGGGTTCTCCCGAGAATTGTTGTAAACTATCCTATCCATATCCTATAATATCCATCCTATCCATAATCCGGTATCCTATCCATAATCCGTTATCCTATCCATAATCCGGTATCCTGTTCATGATCGTAGTAAAATTCAAACTCCATTACTGAATCGTCATCATCCCCGTTGGTTTGGTCTCACAAGTTCAGGTGTAGAGGCAACCATCTCCTGTCTTGTAAAAGGTAGCGTGGGTGCCATTTACACACAAAAAAATTTTATTTTTTTTTAGAATTAAAACGAATTGTTGAACTATGGTTCTTAGATACAAAAGTTAAAATAGAGAGGCAAAAAAAGATGCTAAAAAGAAATGTTATGAAATGAAGCTATTGCCAATTCCTTAGATAATTTGAATCACAAAACAAAAATTAAATAATTACTTGTTTGTTTTATATGCAGAAATTTATAAAAAGGAATAAATTATTTTTGAAATATCTCTTGGTATTTATTTTCTTCTTTTCTAATTTTCAATTTAAATTTTAATAAAAGTGAATCATAAATTCTATAATTTCAATTTCTTAATTCGTATTTTTAATTTTTTGTTTAATATTTTCTTTTCTTTCTGTATCCGCTCAATTAACTTCTTGTAATGGGCAGTAAAATCCTCAGTACCAGAATTATCTGATACTACTTAGGACATTACAAAAAGAAATTTATATATTTTTTTAATTCTTTTCCTTTTTGCAAAAATTTAGGAAAGCTAATTTAAAAATAAAATGTTTTTACTAAAATTTAAAAATTATTAAATGTTATTAGATACTACTAAAATTAATAGTTGGAAATAAATATTCAATTTATTTTATAAGGTAACTTAATTAGTCTACAATAATTACAAAATAATATTATTACTATAGATCCAATCTACTACTAAGTTTTTTTCTTTCCGCGGTATCTTAATAATTTCTTCAAAATTTATAATATCTTTATTTTTTTCTTTTGGCCTTTTTTTTCTAAGGATTTTTCTGGATTTCCCTTTTCGCCATACACATATGGGTACTTATTGACGGGTTCACTATAGAATCTTAGTAAAGTTTTATAATATTTTTATACCCTACACCTATAGAATAGGTAAAGGGGTATATTAACTTTGGTATGGTGTTTGTAACCACCTAAAGGAAGCGAGCTAGATATGGAAAAATATATATATTTGTGATCAGCGTGACCGCCTTAGTCGATATAGCCATGTCCGTCCGTCCGTAGGCACGATAACTCAAAAAATAATGGAGCTATCTTGATGAAATTTTAACTGTAGGTTACTAGGACTGAAAGTACGGCGGGGATTGCATATGGGCGAAATCGGTCCATGGGTTCGGATTCTGGACCTTTTAATCGGTTTCAGGGCTAACGAACAAATATAAAAAATCACGATAACTCAACAACTAATGACGCTATCTTCATCAAATTTGTGCTGTAGGTTACTAGTAATGAAACTACTTCGGGAATTGCGTAAGGTCGGGATTGGACCATGGGTTCGGAACCTAGAACTTTTTGATCGAATTTAGGCCAAACGAGCATAATTCCGAAACCAATGAAGATAGAACCTCCAAATTTAGTATCAGGGTGTCCCTTCCTATTTCCTAAGTGTCTTGTGAATTTGGGTCCCATTGGAGTAGTGGGTCGGGGACCAGCCACACATTTCCGAAGACCTTAAAGCATATCTTTAAAATTAATAAAGATAACAACTTGAAAAAATGTAGAAGCTTCCAATCAATTGATCAATTGTAGTGGTGGTTCTGTACCCCTCTCAGACCTCCCAAGTTTTAAAGGCTTATAATCGAAATTACTAAAAATAGTTACTTAAAATTAGGATAGACCGTTCAAATTGTGTACAAGGGTTAACTAGTACTATAAGTACAGCGCGGACTATATAAGGGCGAAATCAGCCCAGCGGTTCGGATTCCGGACCTTTTAATCGATGTCAGGGCTAAGGAACATATATAAAAAATCACGATAACTCAACAACTAATGAGGCTATCTTCATGAAATTTGTGCTGTAGGTTATTGGCAGCGAAACTACGGCGGTGATTACGTACGGTGAGGATTGGACAATGGGTTCGGAACTTAGAACTTTTTGATCGAATTTAGGCCAAACGAGCATAATTCCGAAACCAATGAAGATAGAACCTCCAAATTTGGTATCAGGGTGTCCCTTCCTATTTCGTAAGTGTCTTTGAAATTTGGGCCCCATTGAAGTAGTGGATCGGGGACCAGCCACTCAGTTCTTAGGCCCTTAAAGCATATTTTCGAAATTAATAAAGATAGTAACTTGAAACAAATGTAGAAGCTTCCAATTTGCCACAAGGGTGTTCTTTACTATTTCTTGCGTGCCCCCCTAATTTGGGATCAATTGGAGTGGTGGTTCAGAACCTCTCTTAGACCCCCCAATGTGTAAAAGCTTATCATCGAAATTAATAAAACTACATAGTAACTTAAAATTAAGATAGAACGTTCCAATTGTGTACAAGGGTTAACTAGTATTGAAAGTATGACGGGACTGCATATGGGCGAAATCGTGCCATAATTTCGGGTCCTGGAACCCTTGAAAAGTTCAAGGACTAACAAACATATATCTTACAAACACCATAACTCAAAAAATAATGCCGGTATTTTGATGAAATTTAACAGTAGGTTACTAGTAATGAAAGTACCATGGGAATTGGTTGTGGTCGAGTTTAATTTCGAAGCCAAAGAATATATTTCCTATGTCCTATGTGTCTCCGAAATCTAGACTTAATTGTAGTGGTTCAGCTATGTTCAAAGGTACTTGCTGCATTTATGTAAAATTTATTTTTATATTTAAATGAATTATATGAAAAGGTGTAAATTTTTAATTGTATTTTAGAAATACATTTATTGCATATTTTGCGTTTATAAGCTTTTTCTATTAGGTATATAAACTAACCATTTAAAATAATTGCAATTTTTAAAAATTTAGATTATTAAATATATTATGCTTTGATTATCTTTTTATCACAAAATTTAATAATTAGAATTTTTTCATTTTGTAATTTAATTGGAATAAATATATTTTCATTTATTTCAAGTTTGTTTGTTTTTTAATATTTTTAAATAGATAAATTAGTAAGAATTTGTATTTTTTTTTTAATAGATAGGGTAATTAGAAAATGTTTTTAGTATTATACAGTTAATTTGGTTTGCTATGTCTTACGATCAAATTAATAACAGCTTCTATGGTGTTAAAATGACTTATGGATATGTCCTTAAATTTGAACCAAATAGGTGTAGGGTATTTCTAAGTCGGTTGCACCGACTGACTGTTTCTTTACTTGTTATATTTTATTTTGGTCTTTTTTTTATAAAATTTTTCTAGATTCCGTTTTTTGCCATAAACATGTGGGCATTTATTGACGGGTTCTCTATAGAATTTTATTAATAATTTTGATAATATTTTCTTTTGACCTTTTTGTTATAAAATTTTCTTTTAAATCGATTTCTTTAATTTTTAGTTTCCTTTTATTACTTATTTAGTTTGTAATACAAACAAAAATTTCTAGTTTTTAATTAAAAAATTTAATTTAAAAAAAAATTTCTTTATTTTTAGTTTTATTTAAATATTACTTATTATTACTATTTTCATTTTAATTATTATTATTTAAACTAGCTGTTGGCCCGTCACAGAATGACGGAAGGTCAATTGAAATCTTTTTCTAATTAAGAACTATTTCTAATTTCATTATGTACATTATGTAAAAAGTATGTTAAATAAAATTGCAACCGTTACATTTTGTATAACGCAGATTATGTTTCGATTCTAGTAATAGATACACAAAAAATAAATAAATGGCTCATACAATTTATTGTTGTATCTTAAAAACTTGATGACGAATAAGTTAGGTAGTCTACTTTTTGTATGTTTCGTATTTTATAAAATGTTGGGGTCGTTAGTTCAAATCCCTTCTTGGTATATTTTTTTTTTTAATTTCAATTAATATTTTTTTTTATTTAAATGCGCACTTGCTTAAATTAAATAAATTAATAAAAGTTTTAAATTTTTTTAAAGGTTTATTTTGTTTCAATAATGATCTATTTCTCCATCTATTAATGTTTTGTATATATGTATTATTAAAAAATGTTGCTATACATTCTATATTGTTTTCTTTGTTTAGATTCAAATCAAAATACTTATTTGAAGGCTAACGTTCTATAATGTACCTACTCAAGATTCTAAATAATGTATCTATTTATATGAACGTAAAATTGTATTAAATAAATGTTGATTTTTGAATTGAGTTTCACTGAAAATTATTAAGACTTACTACACAAATTTTCCTTTGAAACATTGTCTTCTTAATTTTTATTTACAAAATGTCTTACTATTTATTTAAAATTTCCAGAAAATCTTCCGTGATTTTTAAAACTGAAATGAAATTATTCATAAACTAATAAATAAATTTTATTTCAAAAAAAGTTTTTTTTTCTTATTAAAAATAAATAAAATGATTTTTGGCCTGCTTATGACAATTTATGATATTTTATTTTGTAAAATAAAATACATCCAACAAAACATTAATATTTAATTTTTTTATAATTGAACACATCCAACAAAACACATTTAATTGAATGCGTTTGTTACACCTCATTCTAGACAAATATATTAGTATATATAAATATAATTCACTAAATTATTATTATTATTTTCATCAGCGGTACCATCTGCAACGTCAATGAACAATCCCCCTGTGATTTGATGTTATTCCCTTAATTGTCATTTGATAATTAGACACCACATAAGTTAACATTATTCAGTTTATTAAAATATTTAATGAAAATCTATTTTTCACTTTATAACTGATTTTTGATTATTTTTCTCAATTTCACTTTTATTTTTTTGTGCTTTTTTTTTCTAATTTTTAAATTTATGTAAAAAAAAATTCTAATGTTAGTTACCGTAAACACTTTTTTCCTTTTAAATTTTAATGTTAACCTTTTTCTTTTTTGGTACGCGGCACGGCACTCTTTCTCCTGACTTTATCCCGATAATGGCGTTATCGGTTTTAAACGATGACTTAGCCTCTCTCTAGGTTGCGAAGTTGTAGGCTTGTTTCTTGAAGTTGTAAAATTAACTTTTTTTCTGGTTCCGTTTTAAAATAAAACAACGTTTTGTTTAGATTTATTTCCAAGAGATAACCTCTTGGTTTTAATTACAATTCTTAAGTGATATTACAATGTTTTTTGGTTCTATTTATATCTAGAATTTTGAGACCAAATTTATGATTTTTTACATTTTTTATTCTTTTTGCTAAATTTAAAATTTTTTTTTTATTATTTAGCATTACAATTTCATACCTAAATGGTGGTGACCTAAAAACCTTTTTTATTTAACATGTGGTTGTTTCTTCCCTTATTACCTTGACATAGATTTTTTTATAACAAACATAACATATAATTTTTTTTTTTACATTTTGACATTAAATTTTTTATTATAACGTAAAAACCCTTACTTTCTTTTGGAAATTCGCATTTGTTCGTTGATGAGTTCTGATGTGTTTTGATTGTTGACTGCTGGATTTATGAAATAAAATATTTATTTATTTTTTTCTTTTTCGCTCAATTGCTATTTATTTATTTTACTATTTGAATTTTATTTAATTTTAAAAAATTTAGTTTGTTTGTTATAAATTTGGCGGAAATTTTTAACTAATTGAATATTTAAAATTATTTTTAATTGCTTAATATATTTTATTGGAAAAAACGTGCGATCACGGTTTACGATTGACTGTTCCGGTACATTACATACTGAAGCTAAAACTGAACAAACTAAATCAACCACATAAATCAGTATTACCATTACTACTACAAGACTAACAATAAACATATGTTATTTTTGTTGGTATAGAACTTCTGATTGGTGTTAACCACAATACAAACTGATAAATGTCCAATTTGCAAGATGGCAGAATGCAAGCCGAGTACGTTTAAGAAAATTGTGAATAGGTACATTAACCTGGACTGGCGAAACCATTTTGTAATTGAACATGTCTATGTTCCGAGATGTATGAAGTGCAATGACTTTGGACACTACAAGCACAACTGCTCTAGAGAGGTAACATGCGGTAAATGCAGTGAAAATTATGAGACATCAGCCTGCGCAAATCTATCTATATAGTGTTCTAACTGCAAATTCAGAAAATTAGAAGGAAATGACCATGGAACAATAAGTAGGACATGTCCGGTCTACATTAAATAAATGGAGATTGTTCGCTCCAAAATTGGGTACAATTAGGTCAACTTAGTTCAATATTCAACCTAGCATTTTTAAGTCAAAATGATGGATACAAATAAGATCATCTGCATCGCCTACTTTAATCTTAGAAGCATTAAGAACAAAATGGATGAAATAGCTATATTTCTCAAAACTTCATTCAGAAATTGATGTTGTTATTTGTAACGGAACTTGGCTTTATGATAATGAGGAAAAATATTTTGGTTTTGAAGGTTTCAAGGACTTCTTCAATAGTCGCAATGATAATACTGGAGGAGGCACTGCTATTTATATCAAAAATCACCTTGAAGTTGCAAAAAAGAAAGGGAGTAGTTTGTTCAACTCTTTAGTAGTAATGATAACAAATACATCGTCCAAAATTGCAATTGCTACAGCTTATAGAACTAGTAATGACTGCGGGAAGATGTTTGCAAATTTTATGGAAGGAATAGCTGAAAAATTCAAAAATTTAATATTTGTGGGGGATACCAACATTGATGTACTGAAAAATAGTAGTCTGACAAAAAATTACCTTGAAAGCATCAATAGCTCCACTGCACGAATTGTCAACATAATTAATCCAGGAAATGCAAAGAGAGTTACTGACACATCTGCCTCGCTCATTGATCGCGTGGTTACCAATTTAAGCATTACTAAAAATGAAGTTACGCTGGAAATGTATGATATTGCAGTATTTGATCACAAAGTTATGAAAATTAGTAACAAAAGGCTACGTCAAGCAGTCAAACCTATGGTGGATACGAATTACTCTATTACTGATTATACAAAAATGAGCAGTATACTAGAGGCTGCTATTATCAATAGACCAATTACTAATTTTGATGACTTAATAAAATTTGTAACCCAGGCTAAAGAAAAATCAACTAAAATAAAGTTTTGCAAAACTTGTGGGAATAGCTGGATAAATGCTGATATTTTGAAATCCATATCAGAAAGGAAATACTGGTACAAAAAAGCAAAAAAAAACATGTTGAATAATGAAATCAGGCAAGAAATAGGTTGAATAATGAAAAAGTACAAAGAGGCAAGAAACAAAACCAATTACCTAAACGACCTAACAAAAAAATTACAATGAACAAACTCAAAAAGCTTGTGGAAATACAAGGAAAATATGGAGCGTTCTCAAAGTGAAGCACAGATAGCCAATGAGTTCAATAGCTACTTCAATCAAGTAGGGTCTGCATTAGCCTCAAAGTTTTCGTCCTCAAATATTGATATCACTACAAATGAGCTCCATGTTCCTATTCCCTACAGATGTAAAAGAAATCAGTGCAACAATAGAAGAGCTAAAAAATTTTGCTACTCCAGGGATGGATAGTATTACAGCAAGGGACTTGAAAGCAGTTTGTGCAATTATTTCACCTACATTCTACACTCGCTACACTCGTCAACAAGGTACTTGCGCTTGGAATTTTCCTAGACATTCTAAAAAAAAATCTTGGTAATTCCAGTCCACAAATCTGGATGCAAGAAAAACGTTGCTAATTGCCGCCCGATCTCAATTCTAAGTACTTTTGCAAAAATATGTGAGAAGATAAGATAGATCACATGTAAATTCGATTAACATCAATATGGATTCCAAAGCTCGTCGGAAACGGAAGCTGCTTTAGCTGAGTTGTTGAAATTTGTTAACGAGAATTAAAACAAAGTATACTTTGTTGGTGCGATATATGTAAATTTGAAAAAAGCATTTGACACCCTTGACCACCGTTGACACCGTTGATCATTCATTCCTATATTCAAAATAGAGAGGTGATTACTAAGATAGCAAACAGCTATAGTAACTCGACAGTCCTTAAATATGTACCGCTTATAAGTACCGCGGAGTTCCTACCTGGGTCCTACGCTCTACCTGCTCTACATACACAATTGTAGATATTCAGGCATGGAAGCTACCTACAACATTTTTACAGCATTGAAATAAAAATGAGATGGAAAGCACGATTAACAGGGACCTAATTTGTTTCTCACGATGGGCTGAAGGGAATAAACTTACGATAAATGAAACAAAAACTAAAGTAATGGTCTTCCGCAACAAAAATAAAAATGTTCTTCTTCTTTAGCTGCTTATCCACTACTGGATGTCTGCGATCACATTTCTGAAGCTCTCTCTATCTTGTGCTGCGGGCATTAATTCTCCCACCGTTTGGAGGCCCGTCCATTGCCTGATGTTTCTAAGCCACGACATTTGCTTTCTGCCGACACGTCTTCTGCCTTCAATTTTACCTTGCAGAATCAGTTGTAGAATATAATATTTGTCATTGCGCATTATATGACCTAGATAATATGTTTTCCTACGCTTGATTGTTAATAACAACTCACGGTCTCTGTTTATTCTACTTAGAACCTCACTATTGCTCACTTGATCTATCTATGATATTTTCAATATTTTACGGTATATCCACATTTCAAATGCTTCAAGCTTATTGATGGTCGTTATTTTTAGAGTCCACGCTACCATACCATAGAGGAGTATGGACCACACGTAGCATTTAACAAACCGGATTTTTGTTTCGAGATTGATATCACGGTTGCATAAAACTTTTTTATATTTTACAAAACTGCTACGAGCATATTCAATTCGGCCTTTTATTTCCATATCTGAGTTCCAGTTTTCATTTAGCCAACATCCTAGGTATTTAAAACTTGAAACTCGTTCAATTATGGTGCTATTTATGGTTAATATTGCGTTGTTGAATGTGTTGGTTCTAGAAATAACCATAAACTTGGTTTTAGCGATATTAATATTTAAGCCGAAAAGTCTGCTGCGGTCGCTTACTGAATTTATAAGTTCTTGAAGTTCAGTTATATTATCGGTAATTAATGTTGAATCATCTGCGTATCGTATGTTGTTGATATTAACCCCATTTACTTTTACTCCAATATTTGTGTTATATATTATGTATTTATATTGTGTATTATGTTTTATATTATGTATATTGTGTATTATACTCCAATATAAAAATGTTATTAAGCCTAAAATATTTATAAATAATATTGGTTTGGAACAAGTCTCTACTGCCAAGCATCTTGGATTGCTAATGGATGAGCAGCTGCAATGGAGAGATCATGTTGAGCATATTGGTTCAAAAATCACGCCATTAATTGAATAATTAAATTTACTAAATCAAATGGGATATAGATTTTCAATGATAAAGTTATCGATTTATTTGCAAGTCAAAAAGATCGATGAGCGAAATACTTGTTTAACTAAAATTATAATTTGAAGTTGCCTTTTAGATTATTATTATTTAATGAATTATTTTTTTTTTGCACATATATATTCTATAAATTTTTATGTTTCAATTTTTTTTTATGTTTATTAATTTTCATAGTTGCCCAAAATTATATCTACTAAAGTTTTAACTTTGGGCACTTTATTTTGATTAACGCTTTGGGTATAATATCTCAGGGTGAACTAGAAATCTACACATTCATTATAGCTTAACTACTAAAGTTTGACCATCCAAAATTTTACATAAAGATCCGCCACTGATATGTCGCTTCATAGAAAATTTTATTTGTAACATTATTGTATGTTTCCAAGTGTTCAATTTATAATATAAGAAAATTGCAATATAAGAATGATTTTATATTCTGTATTATTAGCTTTGGTTCTGCTTTACAGTAATTGTTCTGTACTAAGTATGCCTAGTACAACGAGCCATAGGGCCTATGTTTGCACTTTATTAGGCAGTTTCTCCTTAGGCTTAACCTAACTAGGAGGTTCAGTACTAGTGAATTAGAGTAAGTTAAAGACTAAGTTTTCTCTTTTTGACTATGGTAAGTCAAGAGTTAAAACTTTAATTCTGATTTTGTCTTTAAAATTACAGAGCTATTTATACAAATTTTTACAAGTCATCCCCACTACTTTTTTTTAGTATAGGTAGTTAAATTTACATTATTATTAATTATTAATGTCAACTAATTAAATGTCAAAAGTTATTATAAAATATGAATGTTGGCCAGTGCAATTTTTATTCATAATAATTTTTACTTTCGTTTTTTGCAATCGGTTTGTGACATGTTGTAAAAAACAAAAGTGCACAATTTCTATAATTTATCTTTATAAAATTTTTTTTATATACGGTATTATAAATGCCTCAAAGCAGCATTTTTTGTTAAACATTTAAATTTTGTGTTTATATTCACCATTCACGAGCATATGAAAAAAAAAAAAAAAAATAAGGAATTTTTATAAAAGAACATTAAGTTAATTTAGTATTTTATTATTTTAGTTTGTATGATTAAATTTTGAGTTAATGTACTAAACCCTTATGGTAAAAAGGAAAAAAAAATTTTGTGCAAAAAGCAAATTCTTTTTTTTTTGTTAATTTTTTACAAATTATTTTTTTTTGTTTGTATGTTATTTTTATTTTTTTTTTTTTGGTTTTCTTTTGTTTTTGTTTTTTGTATGTTGTAAAAAAAAGTGCAATTATTAATTATGTAATATTTCTTAATTTATATGTATATACTAATAATTATTTAACATTTCTTAACTCATATACTCTGGATTTTTGTTTAAAAGTAATTTTCTATGAAATAATTATGTTTACAATTTTTTTTATAATACAATAATATTTTTAAAATTTATAATTGGACTTAATGTTTGTTGGCTTGCATTTAAATGTGAAAAATATAATATTAAATTTATTGTTATAGTATTTTATAGATCACCCAATCCAAACTCACTTTTTCTAAAGTGCTAAAGAAGATACATATAAAAATAATTTGAAAAACATAATATGCAATAATGGCTTAGAGCAAAAAATTAATGAGTTTTCCAGAGTCACGCAGACATCTAATACAATAATAGATTATGTTATTACAAATATAATAGGTCTAACTACAACAATAAATAATGATTAAATAAAGATAAGTTATCACGGAACAATATGTATAAATGTAAAAAAGAATAAAGAAGTTAAACTGTGGTATAAACAAAATTGAAAATGAAATGATTGAGCTCTTGATATATAATAAAAATGATATAGCAAATGAATTTAATAGTAACCTTAACTTTAATTATTTGAATTTTGAATTATAAAACAATACATGAAAGTGAAAGAATGCAGAATGAAAGTGGAATATGATTTATTAACCTTAAATAAATGGATAAATGCAAACAAATTAAAATTGAATGTCAATAAAACTAAATATATGGTTATTAAGAGCAAGAAGTCAGTTTCAACTTTAAAAATTGGAGATGATTTGATAGAAAAGTCGATGAAATTAAATAACTAGGCGTCATTATTGATGAAAAAATTAATTTCACAAATTAAAGTCACACCGACTTTATTTGCCGAAAAATTAATAAAATAATAAACTATTTTAGGATAATCAGAAAAAAATTAACATTATTGAATTCAATAAATATTTACAATGCTATTATTAAGCCATATTTCGAATATTGCTCAACAATATTGTATTTAAGCAACAAAGAAGATATATACAGACTACAAAAATTACAAAATCAGGCGATGAGGATTATTCTAAAAATAAGTAGATACACTTCGGTTAACTTGATGTTGAAAACGTTAAAATGGGTCAGTATTAAGCAAAAATTAGATCTGAATGTGCTGTTGTTCATTTTTAAATTAAAAAATGGTAATTTACCAAGCTATTTGGGGATTGGACTTGTTACAGTTGAAGAAGTGCAACCGTATTTGCTGAGAAACTCGAATCTCAATATTAGAATTGGGAATTTTAGAAGAACAAGTACGAATAATTCATTAATATCTGGGGTAAATAGGTTTTAACAATTTAACAATTTACCAATATAATTGAAAGCAGAAAAGCATTATAGTAGTTTTAGAAGAAGGTGTATTGAACTTATAAAGCAGCAACTTAATTATAAAAAAAAAAATTTTTTTAAACATTTCTTATTTATAATTTATATTACATCTATAATTTAGTACAATTTTTTGTTTTACTTATAACTTTAACTATTTTTGATTTTTTACAATTTTAAGTTTTGTTAATTTGTTTCTTAAATATTTAACGATCTTTATTAGTTTTCATTTTTAATTTGTTAATTTGAAAAACAAAAAGGATTTTAATACTAATTAATAAATAAATAATAATAAAAATAAACAAAAAAAAATTTATTTATAATGTAATAATGTTTTGTTAAAAAAATATTTACATGTATTAATTTTTAAATAACTTTAATTTGTTATTATGAATTTCTTTTTCTTTATTTTTTATTTTTACAATATAGTTTACATTGTTTGTTTTTATAATTTTATATGGTATATAATTATATGGACTATCTAGTTTGTTTTTTGTTTCATTTTTCATTAGGACTAAGTCATTTACCTTAAATTTTTTTTGTTTTGTTTGTAATTTATTGGTACGTTTGATATTTTTCCGTAGAGTAAGAAAAACGGTGAACATTCTGTATCTGTATGTGGTGTTGTGGTATAACAAAATGTAAAGTATGGGTTCTATTCGTCCCATTGATAGTCTTGAGTAAATGATAATAGGTACTGATTTCGTTCTATTGAACCTAGTTTTTCGTGATGATAAGGTGTCGATTTTAAATGTTTTATGTTAAATGTGTTTCAAATGTTTGTGAAGATTTTTTTTACAAATTCCGTACCAAGGTCTGTTTTAATTGTTTTGAAGTTACCATTTCTTAATATGATGTTATTTACCAGTGTTTTTGCAATAGATGCGGCTTCTTTTGTTTCAAGTTGGATGGCTTCTACGTATTTGGTTAGCTCGCATTGTTTTGTTAGGATATATCTATAATTATTACATACTTTTAGTGGTCCGACAGTGCGAGTATTTGTTATTACGAATTTTTCTTTATTATGTTTAATTATTTTGCTCTGAGCACAAGTCTTACATTTATTTATATAATTTTTTACCATTTTGTTTAATTTTCTCCATACGTATCGTTGTTTTATTTTGTTAATGGTTTTTTTGATACCTGTATGGCCTCCTTGTGGTGTATCATGATATTCTTTAATAATGTTTATTTTATTTTTTTTTGTTAATTATATCTTTGTTCTTAGTATATCAGATAAGTTTCTCCAAAGTCATACCGATAGTCATGATATGGATTATCGCTTATCTTTACCGGTATCATTATATCCCTTTTTTTATTCATATATATTTTTGGCATATGATCCTTTTTCAAATCACAGCCTTTTATTATTTCAAATGCTATTTTCTTTATGTTTCTAGTTTCTGATATCGAAGTACATTGGTACATATGAAGTTTTTGACGCTTCTGTTTCAATGGTTTCTCATCATTACTTTTATATTTGGCTATTGTGCTAGCTTTGCTTCTTGTAATTATGTTAATATTATTTGATGGTATTAATTTTTTTAAGGAGTCGGAATTTATCTCAATTCTTGATAGTGCATCAGCATCAGCATTCGTGTTCTTTTTTGAAATTATAATTCGCTTGGTCCAAACTAATCCTGGCCATTCCAAATGATGGATTTTTATATGAAAATAGGCTAACTAATGGTCTATGGTCAGTTACAATATTGGATTGTCTACCATACACAAAAGGTCTAAAATGTGTTATTGCCTAATGAATTCCTAATAATTCCTAATAAGTTTATTTATTTCGTATTTTTTTAAGGATTTATTGGCATATGCAATTGGTAAATCATTGCCTATGTCTCCTTTTGATAATACGGCCCCTACTGCATAGTTTGAGGCATCTGTTGTAATTATAAACTCTTTGTCGAAATCTGTGAATTTTAGTATGGTTGGGTTACTAGTTTGTTTTTAGGTTGTTAAATGAATTTTAACATTCAGTTGTCCATTCGAAAATTCTGTTTTTTTTTTTTGATAAATTAAGTGATTTAGCAATTTCCGAAAAATTTTTTAATAAATCTACGGTAATAATTTGCAAATGCTAAAAAATCATATTGTTTCGTCTGCATTTGTAGGTGTTGGATAGTTGACTATTGTATCATATTTTAATGGATCTGGTTTTATCCCATTCTGTTATTAAGTATCCGAGGTATGTGACTTCAGTTTGTAGGAAGTTACATTTTGATGGATTTAGTTTCAAATTGGCTTTTCTTAATCTTGAAAAAACTTTTGTTAAATTTTCATTGTGATGTTTTAAACTACATCCGAATATTATTATATCATTCACATACATAAATGCTTCAGAATCTAAACCTGATAGTGCTATTGTAAGCATTCTTTGAAAACTATTTGAGGATATTTTCACTCCAAAAGGCAATTTTGTGAATTGATTTACTTAGTTACTTGCTGGATCCTAGAACCCCTGGTGGGGCTTCAACAAATCCTCTCCACCTTTCACGATCCTTAGTATTTCTTTTAGTTGTAACCATGTTTTCCTTGGTCTACCCACTCGTCGTCTGTCTTGTGGATTCCACTCAAAACATTGCCTTGCAATGTTTTCTTCTGGCTTCCTCAAGGTATGTCCGATCCATCGCCATTTTCTCTCTCGGATCTCGACCTCAATCATCTTTCGGTTCGTTTTTTGTCACAGGTGTGTGTTGGTAATGATTTGCGGCCAACGAACCCTTAAGATGCGGAGTAGACAACGGTTTATATACGCCTGCAACTTTTTGGTGATAATCGCGGTTACCTTCCATGTTTCACAGCCGTATAGAAGTGCTGATTTACCGTTTATCATACCTCTCATCATGAATAACACTATGATGGTCGATGGGCCATTTTCTTTAAGAATTAAAAATAAAAATTAAATTTAACAAAATATTATTTACAAATTTAGTTTTATTGAAAACATATGTGCTACATTCAGTTCTATAACCTTTCATATATTTTTCTGATTTTTATTTTATTAAGTAATTTTAATATTTAAGGAAATTCCCTGAATGTTCAATTTTTATTCATAATGATTTTTACTTTCATTTTTTACAATCGGTTTGTGACACGTTGTAAAAAACAAAAGTGTACAATTTCTATAATTTATCTTTATATTTTTTTTATATTTTGTTGATCTTATATTTATGTATATATGTACTTTACTATTTTAAAATGAATAAATTTAATCATAATCAATATTTCTACATTATCATTTGCAATTGAAAAGAGTAACACGGAACTTTATGCACATATGTATGTACTAGTAAGTATACTTTTAACAGGCGTGTAAACTTCATCATTAAAATGACAATCAAATTTATCATTTTATCTGGTGTAATTTTTCTACTCAATGTAGAAAGTAAACATTTCAAAAGAACGTTTAGGCAACATCTTACATGAAGTTTTGGATATGCGAAAGCTTTCGGCGAGATGGGTGCCGCGTTTCCTAACAGCTGACCAAAAACAAGTTCGTGTGACGACTTCAACGGAGTCTTCGGCCAAGTTTCAACGCAATCCAAAGAAATTTTTACGCCGATTCATAACTTTTGATAAAACATGGATTCACTATTACACACCAGAGACAAAAGTTCAGTCAAAACAATGTTTAGAAGCTGATGGAAGTGCACCAAAGAAGGCAAAGACGGTTCCCTAGGTAGGAAAGGTTATGGCTACTGTTTTCTGGGATGCACATGGAATAATCTTAATCGACTATCTTGAAAAAAGAAAATCGATAACAGGAGAATATTATGTAGCGTTATTGCACCAGCTGAACAATGAAGTCAAAGAAAAACGACCTCATTTGGCAAAGAAAAATATATATTGGCAGCTTTTTGCTTTCAGCAACATATTTTTTTGTTGTTAGTCTTAATACTTTTACGAGTATAATATTCACCTCTTCATTTTTTTCAAGTTTAAGACAATTAATAATTTCTTCTGGTTCGTAGTCACCACGAAGCTCTTTCAGGATAAAATTTGTAGGCTTCTCCGTATTTGAGGTGTATGTGAAGCACTTAATATTTGCTTTTTTTAGGTTTTCTAAAATTATTTTGTGGTCTATTAAATTCTCAGCAAGAATTGAGTGGCGATTTTCATTAGTAGATTCGATTGTAAAATTTATAATTTTCAGTTGGATTTTTATTAATTTTTTTATTATTGCTATATTATTATTAAAAATTATAATTGGTGGAATTTTTGCTTTGGATGTTTATTTTTTACATTTTGATTCGCTTTATTATTTTCATTAGAACTGTTTGTATTATTTTTGTTATATCTTTTATTATTTTGTTTATTTTCTAAGATTATTTTATTTGTAGAATTTTTATTTTTAGAATTATTGATTATTGATTTTTGTGTTTTTTTTATTTTTATTTCTTAAAACTTCAATGAAATCATTTTCAATATATTCATTATCGTCACTCTCCACATCGTCCAGATCCATATCGTTTAATATGGAAAAGGAATTCTCATTTGTTGTTAAATTTTTGTTTAAATTTTTTTGAAGTAAAGCAAAACTTTTGCTCTCATTTTTACTGATTCACTTTTTAGTTTGTCATTGTCTATTTGAAGTTTTTTTTCTTTATTTTATGTCATGTTTGTTATTATTTTTTCCCCTTCATTGTTGTTTTTTTAAGAACTATTATATTATTTACACTCTTTTTTATTACGTGAGCATGTGATACAAAAACCATGTGATATAAAAAAAAAAAAAAACCCAGGAGAAAATATAATTTATTATTAACTACTTACATTTATTTTTGTTAAAAACATTTATTTTTGTATAAAATCTAATTATTATTTTTATTATTTTTTTTTGTTTTTGCTTTAATTTTAATTCAAAAATTAAACAAAAATTTAAATTTGAAAAATTGTTTAAAAAATTTGTCGGAGAAAATTTTATTTTTTTTTTTAAGCGTTTCGTAATTTTTTTGACCCAACAAGCTTAGACTTATTTAAATTTAAAAAAAAATTATTAATTCTTTCTAGGTTGTAGATTAATACATAACTTTCAAATTATTTATTGAAAACTCAAACTGGAAAAAAAATATAATAAAATTTTTGTGTGCCTTTATATGAATCTTTCAACAAAAATCTTGTTGGAAATTATTAACGCAATAAGTTTTTTTATCTTAAATAAATAGCTTTTATGATCCAAAAATTTATACCTTTTTATTAAACGTAACATTAATCAAAATTATTACTTATTTAAATTAAAAAATCTTTGAGAAAAATTTTATATTAATTTTTTCCTGTAATAGCGGTTGGTTTTGAAGTGAACAAAGCATAATTTTTTTATTATCCAAAAAAACAACAACATGTAGAGACTATGCAGAAAATTTTACAAATGATGATGTCACAAAAGATGTTTTGTTTTTAACAAATTCAAAAACATAAAATAAAAAAAATTGTATAGTCTTCGCTCTTTCATTCGAACGTAATTTTTTCATAAAATTTTAACTTTTGGTAAATATCATCAAATATTTCCATCAAATATTTTAATATCCTTGTTTATTGAACATCTAAACTTCGTTAAAAATAATAAAAAGGAAATAAGTCGGCGCGTATTTTTGGCGGCAAATGGGTTTTAATCATGACAAATCCAACAAGCCACAAATTTACTTACAAATTAAACAATACAGGTTTTTAGGTATTCCAAAAAAATTCAGGTTATATTGATAAGAATAGTAATTTAAATTTGGCCTTAAACAAAAGAAATGGCTTTAAATAAAAGCCTTAAACAATAGAAATTGTATGGAAATATGTAAATAATTTACAATACTTCTTTTACTGGTACTAAAACTTTGAGAGTATTGGTGCTAACGTATTTACTGGTATTTGGGAAAGTCTTGTGTATTTGGGTTTTTCGTATAAAGATTAGTAGAAAGTAGTACGCAACAGTTTTAAAAGATGTTGATTTATTATATTGATATTTGAATTTAACAAGTCTAATTATAAGTATATTTAAAATACTGCTTAAAAGAAGTTTTTTTGGAATAGGCTTTTGGCTCAAACAACACCCGAGAATTTACAACGTGATATTAGTTCATATACTATTGACCCAGCATCACGTTATCCAAATTTAAACAAATCTATTGTAACTGTTTGTCAAGTTAAACATTTAATAGACACAGATGATAAAAGTTTGTTAGAACAAATTCATATGGATGTAAACCTTTTATCAACCCCAGATGTACCTTTACGAAGAAAGAGACGTACAGGAGGTAAGAAAAATATAAATTAAAGAATATTTCAATTGCATTTAATTTACAGATAGCTTGCCTTTAAGTGCTGTTATATTACGATGGATTAGAGCCCAACTGCATGCAAATGAAATAATATATAATGTGACAGAAGTATCTCAATGTATTACCAATGGTAAAGTGTTGTGTGCTTTAATAAATCGGTAAGTGAATTGTGTATTTAAAAATTTTATTTAGCAAAAGTTGGAAGCAAAATAACTTTAAACGTTTATGCAAAATATAAAATGTAATATTATAGTTTATAATAATATAGAAATTCCAATTCCACTCAATGCCTTAACAATGCTTTAACATATTTCAAATATTTTATATGTTTTGGGTTTTATGTTTTATGTTACAAAAAAATTTTATTTGAAGCTTTTCTATTAAAAAAATAACGGTATCAATATAATGATTTTTTTATTGGTCCATTATTACTTTTTTCTCTCCTACATTTTGAGCATACTATCAATTATCTAGCCTAAAAATTAGAGAATTTATAGTAAAAAAAGTAAGTATTGTACATTTAATTTAGCTGAATATTTATTTTATAAGAAAGCAAAACATATTTTGGTAAAATATTTTTGTAAAATATATTGGTTTCGGAATTGATAAAACTAATAATAATTATAATATTTTTATTGCATAATTTTTTTTATATTTTGTTAATCAAGGATATTATAGTAATATCCTAGATTTATAGCTACTATAAAAATTTATAGTAATTTTTTTATTTAAAAACAAAACTGGTTTTCCATTTACATAAAACAATTGAAATTTAAAATTAAAATTATGATAATAACGTATGATAACAAAATAATAAAAATACACTTGATATGAAAATAATATAATACAAAAATTTATTTTTAATAATTAAAAAAAAAAAAAAAATAAAATTTGGTTAAAATTTGCTTTATGAAATAAATGTCAGAAATCAAGCAAGGTTTTGCAAAGTTAAATTGCAAAGTTTTTAAGGTAGAAAAGAGGTAGTATAGTCAAAATTTAGGGAAAGAGAAGGGTAATATTTTTAAATAAAAACAATATTATGTTAATACTATTATTTTCTTAATAAAAGGCGTTTAATTGATATTTTGTTAAATATATTTGGTTTTATAACCCTTATAACTTCAAACTTGGATACTCTACATTTGATAATAATTTAGAAAAGCTACTTAAATTAGCATACCTGGTTCCTCCCTATCTTATTTGGTTCCAATTTTATCGAAGTAAAACTAAATTATGGTTAAAAAATAGTTAAGGCCTCATAACTTCTGAGCGAAATAAAACATAATTCTAGCGAAGCGAAAAAACAAATATAAACAAAAAATATCAAAAATTAAAAATGAATTTGCTAAAAGCTGTACGAACTGTACAAATTGTTCGTAAGGTATTTATCTATATGCTGTAAATATGTTAATATCTTACGAAAAATTTATACAGTTCGTACAATTTTTAACAATTGTCTAAAAGAATTCGAAATCGTAGAAGAAGAAGCTGGTGGGTACGTGAAGTAAATTTAATCGGAGATGAGTTTGGATTTTTTTTGAAAAATTCTTCAAAGTTTGAAATTGAACTCATTATTTAATATTTTAAATAAAAGAGCTCGTCCTTAGTTTACAAAAACTTATAAATAAGACGTTTAAGACTTTTGTCAAACTCTAAATTTGTTTTAGGGTTTAAAAATGTTGGCAAAATCGGCTACAGCGAAAAAATTAGAAAGTAAACATATTTCAACGACGACAAAAATTTGGTTGGCTGACGATCGTCACAATTATGTTCAAGTACCTAAGAACCGATATGTTTTAAAATTTTCACCGCGAATATTTCGCTGGTGGTCGGAATTGTATTTTTACTTTAACTTGCGTATTAAGGTAAATTTTCTGAAACAAATAAAATAGAAGTGCAAATTTGTTTTTGAATTTAGAAACATAAATAATAATATAGAGTCATAGATGGTTAACTTCAAGGTATTGAACGCAGCGCCATTAAGATAAAGTGTTTGCAATATGTAAAAAAAAATTTATGGATTTTATTTTGAAATAAACCCTTACAGTGTTTTTGTTGCCATATGGTAACATCAATAAAATATTCTATTTAAATGTACTAAATATAAATTTTTAACTGATTTTTTCTAATAGATGAAGTAAAATATTAAAATTTGAAGTAATATTTATTACGAAAAAGAGCGGGAATTTTGGGAAACAATACAAAATTCAATTGCTTTGCGAATTGTTAACTATTTCTTGTGGTATTCAGTGCTTTTAATTGCAAAAATAAACAAATTATAAGCATTTTTTAACTGAAAAAAATAAATAAGAATAAAGTTTTTGCTTTAATTTTAAGTTTTATATTAAGTTTAATTCGAAAAACTGAACAATTATAGGTAAAAATTTTTTTTCAAAAATAAATGTTACCAATTGGTTAATGTTACCATAATTTAAGTTTAGAATAAGACATTTTCAGTAAAAAATTTGTTACTAAACGGTAACAAGTAAATATTATTTCGAAATACTGATAATTCAGATTATGAAAATTTTGAGGATTTAGAAAATGTCTTTGAACGTCAAGAGGGCCAAGATAAATATAGTTAAATTGTTGATATAGATGTTGCTGTACAATTTGATGAACGCAGTGAACATCAAAACCCGGAAGGAGGATGTATACTGTGGAAGAAATTAAAAATATTGAGGAGTCAAATCAAGAAATTTCTGAAAACAAGACGCCATTACAATATTTTTAAAAATACTTCCCGCGCGAATTCATTGAATCAATAGCCACCCAAACAAATGAACGTTATTTGCCGGAAACAGGTAACATTTTAAATACCAATTTGGAAGAAATTCTTAAAATAATGGCCATTTCAATTACAATGGGTACAATGAATTTACCTCGTATTGAAATGTATTGGAAGAAAACTACAGTTTTCCTCGGTGGCTGAAATTATGTCTAGGCGCATATTTTATTTAATAAGAAATAGTTTAGGATTTTGCGATAAATCAAGTAATACTGATTAAATTTGGAAAGTTCGAACTGTTGTTGATTCATTTCTTAAAAGATGTAGTAAGATAAAAATGTTCGAATTTCTTTCAATTGACGAAATGATGCTTCCATTCAAAGGCAGAACTTTATTAAAACAGTGTATGTCGAAAAAACTTAATAAATAGGGAATTAAAATTTTGTTATTTGTAGTATTGATGGAGTTGTGCACGATTTTGAAAATTTTGATTTTTTTCGATTTTGAGGTTAAGGTACTTCACTTGAAAGTACCGAATTAGGGTTTTGTGGTTATATAGTGCTTCGAGTAGCCAAATTGATACCTAATAAGCCGTAAATTATTCTTCGGAACAAAAGTTCCGAAATAATATATGTGAATTAAACGAATTATAACATGTGACGCAGTTAAAATAAATTAATTTTAGTAACAAACGCAATTTTGATATATTACGATATAATGATGCGATTTATTTACGATATAATTCAATGCGATTTTTTTTCAATTTAAAAAGGTTTAATGATACAATTACAAAAAAAAATCAGCACCAACAATTTCTAATTGAAAACCAACCTTTTGAAAATCAAAGCCAACCTTTTGTAATTCAAAACAAACCTTTTGCAAATCAAATTCAACCTTTTATAAAAACATACGAAAAAATTAATTTAATTAATTACCAAGTAATAATTGATTATTTATAGTCTAAATAAATTGCATAATTTTTTCTATGATGACAGTTTTATTTGAAATTAAAAAATTTAAAAAAAAATTGTAATCTGTTGATTTCAGTAAGTAAAAAAAAAAAAATAATATATACCAACGCCTACAATGAGTGCAGAACTTTTATCAGACACATCAGATTTAAATTCAACAGCCCACTAGCTCGAAATTGTGTTGTGCAAATTATAATTATTTATATATTTATACGGATGTGTTTTATTTTAGAAAATAAAATATCCTAAATTATTATAAGCAGGACAAACAATATTTTATTTATTTTTAATAAAAAAAAAAATAAAAAAATTTTTATTTAAATTATTTTAAATGTTTATGAATTAATTCATTTCATTTCTTAAAACAGTATATTTTATGGAAATTTTATAAAAAAGTAAAACAATCTGATATTAAAAATTAAGACTATGCTTCGGAGGAACATTTCTGTAGTACATCTTCATTTGAAAAGCAAATAAAGTTTTAAGCAAGGAAATCAAAGCAATTTCAAAATTTCCCTCATCCCTGAAATAAAGCTAAATGAAATGCACCATAGAAATCAAACAAAATTTTTTTTTGTTTTTAACTTAATTATATATAATAAAACAAGTAAAGAAACAGTCAGTCGTTGCAACCGACTTAGAAATACCCTACAAGTATATAAGTCATTTTAACACCATAAAAGCTGTTATTAATTTGATCGTAAGACATAGCTACCCAAATTAACTTTATAATACTAAAAACATTTTCGAATTACCCTATCTATTAATAATATTACAAATTCTTACTAATTTATCTATTAAAAATATTAAAAAACAAAAAAACTCGAAATAAATGAAAATATATTTATTCCAATTCAATTACAAAAGTGAAAAAATTTGAATTATTAAATTTTGTGATAAAAAGCTAATCAAAGCTAAGTATCGTACACAATGTCTTAATTATATATAACCTACGGTAATAATTCAATAAAATATATGATATAAAAATTAAAAAAAAAGAATGTAGTCGTTTATTAACAAAATATTTTTTTTTTTTAATTTATATAATATTATACATAATGGTAAAATTCTTAGTCTTTTAAAAATATAAAAGTGTTAAATAAAAACGTAAATCGGAAAGAACCCTCGTGTATCAAATTTAAAGTTTCTATCCTTATGACTTTCGAAGATAAGCTTTTTAATTTTGAGATTTTTGGGAAACCACCACTACATTTAAGTCTAAATTTCGGGGACACATAGGAAATAGGAAATATATTCTTTGGCTTCGAAATTATACTCGTTCAGCCTCAAATCGATCAAAAGCTTCTAGAATCCTAACTCATTTTCCAAACTCGACAAGAACCAATTCCCATGGTACTTTCATTACCAGTAACCAAGAGTTTAAATTTCATCAAAATAGCGGCATTTTTTTTTAAATTATACTACTTTTAAGATATATGTTTGTTAGCCCTTGAGCTTTTCAAGGGTTTCAGAACCCGAAACCATGGTACGATTTCGCCCATGTGCAGTCCTCGTCATAGTTTCAATACTGGTTAACCCTTGTACACAATTGGAACGTTCTATCTTAATTTTAAGTTCCTATTTTTATTAATTACGATGATAAGCTTTTAAACCTTGGTGGTCTAAGAGGCGTACTGAACCCAAAATTAGGGGAACGCGCAGGAAATAGTAAAGAGCACCCATGTGCCAAATTTGAAACTTCTAAATTTGTTTGAAGTTACTATCTTTTTAATTAATTTCGATAATATGCCTTAAGGTCTTCGGAATTGTGTGGCTGGTCCCCAACCCTCTACTCCAAATGGTCCCAAATTTCAAGGACACTAAGGAAATAGAAAGAGACACCAAATTTGGAGGTTCTATCTTCATTGGTTTCGGAATTATGCTCGTTTGGCCTAAATTCGATCAAAAAGTTCCGAACCCATTGTCCATTCCCCACCGTACGCAATCACCTCCGTAATTTCATTACCAGTAATCTACAACACAAATTTTATGAAGATGGCGTCATTAGTTGTTGAGTTATCGTGATTTTTTATATAAGTTCGTTAGCCCTTAGACCGATTAAAAGGTCCAGAATCCGAACCCTTGGGCTGATTTCGCCTATATGCAGTCCGCGCTGTACTTTAAATACTAGTTAACTCTTGTACACAATTGGAACTTTCTATATTAATTTTAAGTTACTATTTTTAGTAATTTCGATTATAAGCTTTTAAACCTTCGGAGGTCTAAGAGGGGTACTGAATTACCACTTCAATAGATCCAAAATTAGGGGGACACACAAGAAATAATCAGAACACCCTTGTGCCAAATTTGAAGCTTGTCCATTTTTCTAAGTTGCTATCTTTATTAATTTAAAGATATGCTTTAAAGTCTTTAGAAATGTGTGGCTGGTCCCCGATCCACTACTCCAATGGGGCCCAAATTTCAAGGAAACTAAGGAAATTGGAAGGGACGATACTAAATTTGGAGGTTCTATCTTCATTTGTTTCGGAATTATGCTCGTTTGACCTAAATTCAATCAAAAAGCTGAACCCATGGCCTAATCTCGACTGTACGCAATCCCCGCCATAGTCTCATTACTCCAGAATGCGAACCTATGGGCCGATTTCGCCCATTTGCAATCCCCGCCGTACTTTCAGTCCTAGTAACCTACAGTTAAAATTTCATCAAGATAGCTCCATTATTTTTTGAGTTATCGTGCCTACGGACGGACGGACATGGCTATATCGACTCAGGAGGTCACGCTGATCACAAATATATATACTTTAACATATCTAGCTCGCTTCCTTTGGGTGGTTACAAACACCATACCAAAGTTAATATACCCCTTTACCTATTCTATAGGTGTAGGGTATAAAAATATGTATACAAAAAGCTAATAGATGGAGAAATAGATCATTATAAAAAAAATTAAATCTTATTAACAAACAAATTTGTCGAATTTAATTTAAAACAAGTAAAGAAACAGTCAGTCGGTGCAACCGACTTAGAAATACCCTACACCTATTTGGTTCAAATTTAAGGACATATCCAGAAGTCATTTTAACACAGTAAAAGCTGTTATTAATTTGATCGTAAGACATAGCTAACCAAATTAACTTTATAATACTAAAAACATTTTCTAATTACACTATCTATTAAAAAATATTACAAATTCTTACTAATTTATCTATTTAAAAATATTAAAAAACAAACAAACTTGAAATAAATGAAAATATACTTATTCCAATTCAATTACAAAATGAAAAAATTCTAATTATTAAATTTTGTGATAAAAAGATAATCAAAGCATAATATATTTAATAATCCAAATTTTTCAAAATTGCAATTATTTTAAATGGTTAGTTTATATACCTAATAGAAAAGCTTATAAACGCAAAATATGCAATAAATGTATTTCTAAAATACAATTACAAATTTAGACCTTTTCATATAATTCATTTAAATATTCAAATAAATTTTACATAAATGCAGCAAGTTCCTTTGGACATAGCTGAACCACTACAATTAAGTCTAGATTTCGGAGACACATAGGACATAGGAAATATATTCTTTGGCTTTGAAATTAAACTCGACCAGAACCAATTCCCATGGTACTTTCATTACTAGTAACCTAGAGTTTAAATTTCATCAAAATACCGGCATTATTTTTTGAGTTATGGTGTTTTTAAGATATATGTTTTTTAGTCCTTGAACTTGTCAAGGGTTCCAGAACCCGAAACCTTGGTACGATTTCGCCCATATGCAGTTCCATCATACTTTCAATACTAGTTAACCCTTGTATACAATTGGAACGTTCTATCTTAATTTTAAGTTACTAGTTTTATTAATTTCGATGATAAGCTTTTGCACATTTGGGGGGTCTAAGAGAGGTCCTGAACCACCAGTCCAAATGATCCCAAATTAGAGGGGCACGGAAGAAATAGTAAAGAACACCCTGGGCCAAATTTGAATCTTCTACATTTGTTTCAAGTTACTATTTATATTATAAGTTACTATTACTATATTAATTTCGAAAATATGCTTTAAGGTCCTCGGAACTGAGTGGCTGGTCCCCGACCCACTAGTCCAATGGGGCCCAAATTTCAAAGACACTTACGGAATTACGCTAGTTTGGCCTAAATTCGATCAAAAAGTTC
This sequence comes from Dolichopus griseipennis, assembly GCA_963082915.1. Classification (NCBI taxonomy): domain Eukaryota; kingdom Metazoa; phylum Arthropoda; class Insecta; order Diptera; family Dolichopodidae; genus Dolichopus; species Dolichopus griseipennis. Next base: position 151,526,677 of record OY720441.1, on the reverse strand, counting down.
TCAGTTCCGAACCCATTGTCCAATCCTCACCGTACGTAATCACCGCCGTAGTTTCATTAAAAATAACCTACAGCACAAATTTCATGAAGATAGACTCATTAGTTGTTGAGTTATCGATTTTAATATATGTTCGTTATCCCTGACACCAACTAAAAGGTCCAGAATCCGAACCCATGGGCTGATTTCGCCCTTATACAGCCCGCGCTTTACTTATAGTACTATTTAACCCTTGTACACAATTTGAACGGTCTATCTTAATTTTAAGTAACTATTTTTAGTAATTTCGATTATAAGCTTTTAAAACTTGGGAGGTCGGAGAGGGGTACTGAACCACCTCTCCAATTGATCCCAAATTAAGGGAACACGCAAGAGATAGTAAAGAACACCCTTGTGGCAAATTGGAAGCTTCTACATTTTTTCAAGTTGTTATCTTTATTAATTTTAAAGATATGCTTTAAAGTCTTCGGAAATGTGTGGCTGGTCCCCGACCCAGTACTCCAATGGGACCCAAATTCCCAAGACACTTATGAAATAGGAAGGGACACCCTGATACCAAATTTGGAGGTTCTATCTTCATTGGTTTCGGAATTATGCTCGTTTGGCCTAAATTCGATCAAAAAGTTCTAGGTTCCGAACCCATGGTCCAATCCCGACCTTACGGAATCCCCGAAGTAGTTTCATTACCAGTAACCTACAGCACAAATTTGATGAAGATAGCGTCATTAGTTGTTGAGTTATCGGGATTTTTTATATATGTTCGTTAGCCTTTCGATCGATTAAAAGGTCCAGAATCCGAACCCATGGGCCGATTTCGCACATATGCAATCCCCGCCGTACTTTCAGTCCTAGTAATCTACAGTTAAAATTTCATCAAGATAGCTCCATTATTTTTTGAGTTATCGTGCCTACGGACGGACAGACGGACGGACGGACATGGCTATATCGACTCAGGCGGTCACGCTGATCACAAATATATATACTTTTCCATATCTAGCTCGCTTCCTTTAGGTGGTTACAAACACCATACCAAAGTTAATATACCCCTTTACCTATTCTATAGGTGTAGGGTATAAAAAAAATATTTAAAGTACCTACTTAAATAAAGAAATAATATATATAAGTATTTATTTTTTTTTTTTTTTTTACACGCTAACTAAACGCTAGGAATGGATTCCTGTATACATAATAAGTAGGTTTAGTTGGAAAGGGAAGGAAAGTAGGATATTAGAGGGGAAGTAGGAGGTAGGTTGGAAATGAATCTAAAAGATTCGTTTTGAATTTATGCAAGTTGTAGTATGGGACATTATTAGAAGAGGGGAACACATTAGATGGAAGCATGTTCCACATCTTAGCAGTTCTCACGACAAATGAGTTTCCATAACCAGTTTTAAACCATCTTGGAATTTCCACGGTGTAGAAATGAGCACTTGCTGCTCCTCTGGTGTTACGTTAGAATTGTTTAAGAGGAGGCATAATTGACTTTAGTTCAATAGAGCAAGTGTCATTACCTACAAGATATCTATAAAACAGAGAAATCGCTCCAATATTTTGACGAGAGCTAAGAGGAGTAATGGTTACTTGTTGGACAGTGTCGCCTATTAGGCGTAAGGCACGATTTTGAATTTTGTCGAGGTAACTCAAAGAAGTTTGGGATGCGCCAGCCCAAATGTGGGAGTTATACTCCATCTTAGGTCGAATATAGGCTTTATAGATATTAGACAGATCCTTAGGAGAGAAATATGTTTTGCAACGTGACAGGAAACCCAAACATTTGGCAGCATTCTTAGCTATATCAAAAATATGCTCATTCCACAGCATTTTTTGATTTAGCTGCAAACCTAAAATGCTTAGATTGTCTGATCGTTTAATATTTTCACCTTGGAATCGTAGAATCGGGTTAAACTGATTTCTCATGCAGGAAATCAGGCAGCTTTGAGTTTTTGAAGTATTAAACTCAACTCTATTACTTTTACCCCAATCAGCTATTTTGGCTAAGTCATGGTTGACTAAACTAACCATTATATGTCTTTTTGAACTGATTGCGGAAGGTGTGACAATAGATATCTTAAGGAAATCGTAGGATGCCATAGAGTGCTGTCGTCGGCGAAGCTATGGATTGGATTGAGGGTAGAGATGAGTAAGTCGTTGATAAAAATCAAAAAAAGAGTTGGTGATAAGGCGGAGCCTTGTGGGACGCCAGCGTTAATTTCAAAAGTGTCAGACATAAAACTGTCGACAAGGACACGAATTCGACGGTTCGAAAGAAAATCCTCAATCCATTTACAAAAAGGAATACCAAGACCAATAGCTCGGCATTTATTCAAAAGAGCAGAGTGCCATACTCGATCAAAGGCCTTTGAGATATCCAGAGCAACAACCTCAGATTCACCGGAACAGTGAATACTGGTGTTGAGCTTTTCGCTGAGGTATGTCAAAAGATCACCTGTAGATCTTTGGCTTCTAAAGCCATATTGCCTATCATGCAAAATACCTCTGCAGTCAAGGTATCTCATCAACCGTTTGTTAACAAGAATTTCCATAACTTTGGAAATGATGGATATAATGGCTATTGGCCGGTAATTGGAGGGGTCGCTTTTGTCACCTTTTTTTGGGATAGGAGAAACATGAGCAATTTTCCATTGACTGGGATATCGACCAGTCGAAAATGATAATGAAAAAAAATTGCGCAGAGGTTTCGAAATGGGAGAGGCAATATGTTTAAGAACCATTGCAGGAATTCCATCAGGACCAGTGGACTTTCTAACATTCAGATTTTCGAGCACTTTCACTACAGAACGCGTTCTAAAGTACACCCTATGAAGAATTTTAACCCTAGTGGGATCAACAGAGGGTAGTACTGGTGGAGTTTGAACTGTAGGAGGGAGCGTAGACTTTGCCGCAAAGGATTTTGCAAACAAATTGGCTTTAGCAACTGAATCTGATATGATAGAATTATTTTTATCAATCAGCGGCGGAAAGGATGATTCGCAAAAATTATTCTTTACACTTTTCGCAAAAGTCCAAAAAGAACGATTGCAGTGAGGTAGATTGATTATTTTGCATTTCAATCTTTGGTTATAAAGAAACTTTTGCTGATTGATAATTCTCTTGCAATTGTTCCTGACAACTTTATAGTTCGCAAATGAGGACTCACACGCATTTTCTTTGTACATTTTGAAATGCTCTTCCTTGGATTGAATTGCTTCCCTGCAGATGTCATTAAACCAGGATTTGGAATGGGTTTTTACTGATTTGTATGAGCTAGGAATAAAAAGTTTCATTCCTAGCATAATTGTTTTACTAATGGCATCAGCAGCAAAGTCAACATTCCTATGATGGAAACACATTGACCAATCGAAACCTCCCAAAAAGCTATTCAGACCTACCCAGTCAGCCCGGTTATAGTGCCAGACTAACCTTTTAGAAAAAGAGTTTCGATTGGGCGATGAACCCATTGAAAAGCTGGATTTGACAAGGCAAAGGTCGGAGCCGCCAATTGGGGAACTAACAGAAATATTGTACTTTTTAGGGTTTAAAGTCAAGAACAAGTCCAAAAGGTGTTCATTTTGATCGTCTCGGTCTGGAATTCGAGTTGGGCTCTTTACAAGTTGAGAAAGTTGAAATAGGTTTGAAAATAGTTCAACTTGTTTGCCTTCCGGGCTATTGTGACTTGAGAAATGGAGCCAGTTTTTGTTGTGGACATTAAAATCACCTGCGACAGCTATCTCACATTCGGGATTCTTTTCCAGAATTTTATTGATAGTGTCGGATAGTTTTTCAATGGCCACAACAGTTTCCAGCTCACTGGCTTGGGGGGATCTGTATAAAAAACAGAAAAATATTGAGGCATTTTCAACACGGAGTTTGACCCAGAGATAATGAAAAATCGGGTTGGAGCTCTTAAGATCATGAAGGGTGTTGAAAGCAACATTAGATCGTATATATAAAGCGACTCCTCGATGAGGGATGAAAAGCGGAACAAGTGTATAACTGTTGATATTATAATTAGTATCATCACCTACAACTTGTGTCTCGCTTAGCGCAAGTATAGCTGGTCTTTCTGAGTTAAGATGGGCTTCAAATGATTGGAAATTACATGCTAATAAGCCTCTTATATTACTAAATTGTAATAGAAAATTGTTCTCCATTAACAACAATTTGCGAGCGGAATTGGAGGGAAATTTAAAAATATTTATATTAAAATTTCAGAAAACATGCATCACACATTAAACATACACAGTAATTAAAGTTAAAAGAAAAAAGAAAAAAAAAAAAAAAAATAAAAGAAAAAAAAAAAGAGAAAAAATTAAGTTCAAGTAAACCATATAATGGTAGTAATAATAATAATACAATATAATATAATAGTGCCAACACCAAAATAGTGGAGAACATTACAAACGAAAATCCAAGTACAACAGTTTTTAATACCTTATTGTACCCAGAGATTGTTTGCAAAATTCACCACTAAATTAGTGCGGACACGAACCTTTTCAAAACATTATGTTTCTTTATCCCACGTATACAGAAAGCATATACAAGAAATTATAAAAAAAAACGAAATAAAAATTTAACAGCATTAATTAATTTAAATGAAATAGAAAATTGAAATGAATAAAAAAATTAAAAAAATGCAATATGCTATTAAAGTATGAGATAGAAAAGGATGGTTTAGTTAGCGTGCATTGCTATATTTTAGTTTTAGAAAATTACAAAATAGAATGTAAACAAAAATAAAAATTTAAGCTTATGTAAATTTACAAAGAATTAATTAAATTAAATAAAAAAAGAAAAAAAACTAAATTATTACTTATTAAAAATAGTGCAAAATTACTTAATTGTAAAAGAAAAAAAAAAATTGATATTTTGTTTTTTCAATAAATGTAAAATTATATAGAAAGAAAAAAAAATTAATAATTTAGTATACAAACAACTAGTGATTTCGTTTTTGAAATTATTTGTTTTTAAAAGAAAAAAAAACAAATCAAATTTAAATTTAAATTATTTAAAATTAGTTATGTTTTTAAAAAAATAAAAAATTAAAGTATAATTATAATTATAAGTTTGTTGTTCGAATCGCTTCCAATGTTGTCGGGGTAAGATTGAAAAAGAAATATCACTGGTTAAATGGCTGCCACGGCTAGATATCCAGTTGCTGTTTATTTGTTTTTTTTCTTTTTTTTTTTTAGTTATTTTTCATTTAATTCGATTTAAAAAAAAATTAGATTTAATAAAATTAGTTTAAGTTAAAAACAAGTAAAATTAGTTTAAGTTAAAAACAAAAACACCGGTAACAATTTGTTAAGTTTTTGTTGTTGTACACAGCAATATTAGAGTTTATTATATAAAAAAAAATAAAAATTTATGTTTCACCAGAACAATGTTTTATCAAATTAAATTTTAAATTTTGGTTATATTAAGTTCGGTTAAAAAAAAAAAAAAAAGAAAAAAAAAAATTATTGGTTTTTCTTCTTTATTTATTTGATAGACAATAGCAATATTGTATAAAATAAAAGACAATAGCAAAATTGCACGCGAGTTCTTAAATTACATGTATACTCGATGCGTGATATATGTGAACTGATATATGTGAACTACATTTTTAAAATGTATAAGTATTTCAAAATAAAATAATTAACTTTAATTTCTAATTCACTTTTATAATTTACGTGGATTGAAGTTCACTGGAGTTATAAATTAGTTTTTGCGTACGTTTTTATTAAAAGTTGAATTTGCTTTGCAAAAGGTTGGATTTGATTTGCAAATGTTTGGTTTTCATTTGTAAAAGGATGGTTTTGGAGGGGAAAACGTGTATATAAAACATAATATTAATGCAAAATTGAACAAACAATTTTCTGAATTTTAATTTGCAGACATAATATAAATTTTGACGATCTACTGTTAAATTTTATTTTTAAAAATATTTCAAAATTACATATAAAATTTTTTTAAAAATTAATTTCAATTTAATTTTAAATTGATTTGAAAAATGAGAAATAGGTTTTTTTAAGGAAATGGTTTTTTGTTTTAAGTAAAAACTAATATATACACCACCATTTTCGGAAGAAAAAATAGTATTTTTTCGCGTCCTTCTATTTTTTGATATAGTTCTGAATAGAAAATTAACAATTTTAAAAAAAAAAGCATTATTTGGAATTTTATCTTGCAGCTATAAAAGAAAAAATTTGGATCAATTTTTAATTTTCATATCTAATTTCAATATCTACATATTTTTTAGTTTAATTTGTCTTTACAAACTGTACTTTCATAAACAATTTGTCTGGAAAGCAAAGCAAGCTTTCTTTGATTAAAAGAAGCACCTATTTTAAAATCAAAAAATATGTGCTGTTAAAAAAGCAAAGTAAGCTTTGATTAAGAAAAGTATTGCAATAAAATTCTTCAATAATTCCTATATTTTCAATATTTTTAAATTCTACAAACTTTTAAGATAAATATAATAAATTATATCCTAATTACTGCAACGTTTAACTATCACGTTAGAAAGTACAGAGAATAAATTGAAAATAACACCCAATCCAACTACTGTGTAAATCAAATAGAACATCTTCATTTAGGTGGATGTTATTTGATTGAACGAAACGCATTTGCTTGTAATTTTAAGGAAAACTTAATTCAAAATGCTTAAATGCTTTTCGCAAATTTCTATTAAAGATTTTATTTTTAAATTTTCCTTCTATGTTTCCAGCCTTTTTTATACCCTACACCTATAGAATAGGTAAAAGGGTATATTAACTTTGGTATGGCGTTTGTAACCACCTAAAGGAAGCGAGCTAGATATGGAAAAGTATATATATTTGTGATCAGCGTGACCTCCTGAGTTGATATAGCCATATCCGTCCGTCCGTCCGTAGGCACGATAACTCAAAAAATAATGGAGCAATCTTGATGAACTTTCAACTGTAGGTTACTAAGACTGAAAGTACGGCGGCGATTGCATATGGGTGAAATCGGCCTATGGGTTCAGATTCTGGACCTTTTAATCGATCGAAGGGCTAACGAACATATATAAAAAATCACGATAACTCAACAACTAATGACGCTATCTTCATGAAATTTGTGCTGTAGGTTACTGGTAATGAAACTACGGCGGCGATTGCGCACGGTGAGGATTGGACAATGGGTTCGGAACTTAGAACTTTTTGATCGAATTTAGGCCAAACTAGCATAATTCCGTAACCAATGAAGATAGAACCTCCACGTTTGGTATCAGAGTGTCGCTTTCGATCTCCTTAGTCTCCTTGAAATTTGAGCCCAATTGGAGTAGTGGGTGGGGACCAGCCACTCAGTTCCGAGGACCTTAAAGCATATTTTCGAAATTAATAAAGATAGTAACTTGGATAGTAAATTTGGCACATGGGTGTTCTTTACTATTTCCTGCGTGTCCGTCTAATTTTGGATCAATTGGAATGGTGGTTCAGTACCTCTCTAAGACCCCCCAATGTGTAAAAGCTTATCATCGAAATTAACAAAACTAGTTACTTAAAATTAAGATAACATGTTCCAATTGTGTACAAGAGTTAACTAGTATTGAAAGTATGACGAGGACTGCATATGGGCTAAGTCGTACCATGGTTTCGGGTTCTGAAACCCTTGAAAAGCTCAAGAGCTAACAAACATATATCTTAAAACACCATAACTCAAAAAATAATGCCGCTATAGTAATAAGTAATAAAAGTACCATGGGAATTGGTTCTGGTCGAGTTTAATTTCGAAGCCAAAGAATATATTTCCTATTTCCTATGTGTCCCCCGAAATTTTGACTTAATTGTAGTGGTTCAGCTATGGTACTTGCAGCATTTACAAAGGTACTTGCAGCATTTATGCAAAATTTATTTTTATATTTAAATGAATTATATGAAAAGGTTTAAATTTGTAATAGTATTTTAGAAATACATTTATTGCATATTTTGCGTTTATAAGCTTTTCTATTAGGTATATAAACTAACCATTTAAAATAATTGCAATTTTGTAAAATGTGGATTATAAAATATATTATGCTTTGATTAGCTTTTTATCACAAAATTTAATAATTAGAATTTTTTCATTGTAATTGAATAAATATATTTTCATTTATTTCAAGGTTTTCTGTTTTTTAATATTTTTAAATAGATAAATTAGTAAGAATTTGTAATATTTTTTAAGAGATAGTGTAATTAGAAAATGTTTTTAGTATTATAAAGTTAATTTGGTTAGCTATGTTTTACGATCAAATTAATAACAGCTTTTATGGTGTTAAAACGACTTATGGATATGTCCTTAAATTTGAACCAAATAAGTGTAGGGTATTTCTAAGTCGGTTGCACCGACTGACTTTTTCCTTACTTGTTTTTGCTTTAGGAAAGCAAAGATAATGTGCCATTTATCAGAATATTAATATTGACAGCCTTCAACCTCACACTTAAATGGCATTCTAAATTTAAAATATGACCTACATTCAAATAAAAATTTTCTGTATTAGAAATTTTTGAATGGGCAGGTTGGTAATATTGACAGCCTTCAACCTCACACTTAAATGGCATTCTAAATTTAAAATATGACCTACATTCAAATAAAAATTTTCTGTATTAGAAATTTTTGAATGGGCAGGTAAATTGGGCAGGTATTTTACCTTATTGACTGATGGAAACGTACTAATTTATTTTATAAAAGGCATAAAATAAAAAGTAAAAGGGAATTTTGGTATTCAAATCGAAAAAAAAAAATAGTAAACATTATTTATCTAAATATCGAAAAAAAAAATTGAGCATTAGGCCTAGATAAAGATATATGTGGCACATTAATAATAAATGTATAGACATTTCTTACCTTTTAAATACATATTATTATTAGATTCATATTTTGATTTTACATCAATCTACATACAAAATTTAATCTACATACAAAATTTAAAAAATAGAAATAAAAAAAAAATATCCATAGTTATAACATTTTTTGATTATATACTGAATAATAAGAAATAAAAATTAAAAAAAAGTAATATCTATAGCTATAGCATGTATTGAATATGTACTGAATAATAAGAAAAAAAAAATAAACAAAAAAAATATTTACTGAATTATAAAAGCAAAACTGCTTTGTAGTTAAATAATTATTAAGTATTTTATGTAAGTATTACAAAAATTTCAATACGTTTATTAAAATAGGTTAATTCCCATCATTTATATTTATGATAAGGAATTTTGAGCACTTCTGTTGCAAATACGTATTGCAATCATAATGCTGCTGTTATCTGTGTCATTAAACGCAAATTTATTCGAAAGAAATATTAATTTGCGATAATAAATATACATAAAAGTTTTTATAATTTGATGGTTTTTAATGTTAAAAAAACCATTAATGCTTTGATTAGCTGTTTATCACAATTTTTAATAATTTAAATTTTATTTAAATTTTTAGAATATGTACCTATTAGAAAAGCTTATACGTACATAATATACAATAAATGTATTTCTAAAAAACAATTACAAATTTAGAACTTTTCGTACAATTAATTTAAATATAAAAATAAATTTTACATACATGCAGCAAGTGCCTTTGAACACAACTTAGGTATCGTACACAATTTCTTAATTATATATTACCTATGGTAATATTTTAATAAGATATATGAGATAATAAAAATTAAATAAAGATCCTGGGAGAAGAGGGAGGCTGGGGAGGTTGGACGCAAACCGAATGTAGTGTATTAATTGCTGATGTTATCGTAATTTTTATACCCTACACCTATAGAATAGGTAAAGGGGTATATTAACTTTGGTATGGTGTTTGTAACCACCTAAAGGAAGCGAGCTAGATATGGAAAAGTATATATATTTGTGATCAGCGTGACCGCCTTAATCGATATAGCCATGTCCGTCCGTCCGTAGGCACGATAACTCAAAAAATAATGGAGCTATCTTGATGAAATTTTAACTGTAAATTACTAGGGGAAAGTACGGTGGGGAATGCATATGGGCGAAATCGGCCCATGGGTTCGTATTCTGGACCTTTTAATCGATTGAAGGGCTAACGAACATATATAAAAAATCACGATAACTCAACAACTAATGACGCTATCTTCATCAAATTTGTGCTGTAGGTTACTAGTAATGAAACTACTTCGGGGATTGCGTAAGGTCGGGATTGGACTATGGGTTCGGAACCTAGAAGTTTTTGATCGAATTTAGGCCAAACGAGGATAATTTCCGAAACCAATGAAGATAGAACCTCCAAATTTGGTACCAGGGTGTCCCTTCCTATTTCCTAAGTGTCTTGGGAATTTAGGCCCTATTGGAGTAGTGGGTCGGGGATCAGCCACACATTTCCGAAGACCTTTAAGCATATCTTTAAAATTAATAAAGATAACAACTTGAAAAAAGAAGCTTCCAATTTGTCACAAGGGTGTTCTTTACTATCTCTTGCGTGCCCCCCTAATTTGGGATCAATTGGAGTGGCGGTTCAGTACCTCTCTCAGACCTCCCAATGTGTAAAACCTTATCATCGAAATTAAAAAAACTAGTAACTTAAAATTAAAATAGGACGTTCCAATTATTTAGAAGGGTTAACTAGTATTGAAAGTATGACGGGACTGCATATGGGTGAAATCGTACCATGGTTTCGGGTTCTGGAACCCTTGAAAAGTTCAAGGACTAACAAACATATATCTTAAAAACACCATAACTCAAAAAATAATGCCGGTATTTTGATGAAATTTAAACTCTGGGTTACTAGTAATGAAGGTACCATGAGCTTTGGTTGTGGTCGAGTTTAATTTCGAAGCCAAAGAATATATTTCCTATGTTCTATGTGTCTCCGAAATCTAGACTTAATTGTAGGGGTTCAGTTATGTTCAAAGGTACTTGCTGCATTTATGTAAAATTTATTTTTATATATAAATGAATTATATGAAAAGGTCTAAATTTGTAATTGTATTTTAGAAATACATTTATTGCATATTTTGCGTTTATAAGCTTTTCTATTAGGTATATAAACTAACCATTTAAAATAATTGCAATTTTTAAAAATTTTGATTATTAAATATATTATGCTTTGATTATCATTTTATCACAAAATTTAATAATTAGAATTTTTTCATTTTGTAATTGAATTGGAATAAATATATTTTCATTTATTTCAAGTTTGTTTGTTTTTTAATATTTTTAAATAGATAAATTAGTAAGAAATTATAATATTTTTTAATATATAGTGTAATTAGAAAATGTTTTTAGTATTATAAAGTTAATTTAGTTAGCTATGTCTTACGATCAAATTAATAAAAGCTTTTATGGTGTTAAAATGACTTATGGATATGTCCTTAAATTTGAACCAAATAGGTGTAGGGTATTTCTAAGTCGATTGCACCGACTGACTGTTGCTTTACTTGTTTTTATATATGTTCGTTAGCCCTTAGAATGATTAAAAGGTCCAGAATCCGAACCCATGGGCCGATTTCGCCAATATACAATCCCCGCCATACTTAAAGTACTAGTAACCTACAGTTAAAATTTCATCAAGATAGCTCCATTAGTTTTTAAGTTATTTATACGGACGGACGGAGGCACATGATAATATCGACTCAGGAGCTCATCCTGATCACAAATATATATACTTTTCCATATCTAGCTCGCTTCCTTTAGGTGGTTACAAACACCATAACAAAGTTAATATACCCTTTTCCTATTTCATAGGTGTAGGGTATGAAAACAAGAATGGAAGTTAACTAATCTAAGATCGCTTATATGTATTGTTTTTTGTCATTACTGTCTTTAGTCATACAAAGAAACTCTATCAAATTGTGAACAAGCTCATCAACAAAACGAGCATAGGAGCAATTCATAGGAGCAAAGTAGATAAAAAACAAAGACTTATGAAAATGTTACATTATTTAAATTTAAAGATATTATTATTCGGATTCTTTATTAGCTTTATTTTTAATATTATTAATATTATCTCATTTAGCTTTTGTAGTATTTAGCTTTTGAGACTATTTGAGAGCAAAAAAATTAGTATTACTAATTAAGTGAGTTTTTTGAATAAAGGTTAACTTGTGTTAATACCAAACATTAGAAAATTTCATTGAATAATTGTGCAAAACGCGTAAACAGGTCAAAACCAAATTAACCTTGTGGGTTTTTATAATTAAAATGCTTATACAAAGTTTTCAATAAAACTCTTTTAATCGTTTAAGCAACTAAAATTTATAGAAAACTACATGGAGTCGTCGTGGAAAACGGGTTAGTTGAACTTAATCCTAAAACTTTTTGAAACCTCTCTTTTGGACTGCCAAATCAACCTGTAAAATTGGACACAAATCGGAAACACAATTTTTTTTGGATTTTGGATTTTGGTTAATTCATTCCAACCAAATTTATACAACAAATTCCGGTTGCTAAGAGGAACGTTTGTGCACAATTTCAAGTCAATCGGTCAAACCGTTTTGATTCGACATCAAAAACATTGAAAAAACTTCATTGCGCCATCTTGCCTAAACGGGTTAACCGAACTCAAGAAAAATTTGTGCTAGACTCCTTTTTCGACTGCGAAACCATCCTGTAAAATTGGACACAAATCGGAAACACAAAATTTTATGAAGTCCGCCAGGTCGAAATGGGTTAATTTATTCCAACCAAATTTATACAACTTGCTAAGAGGAACATTTGTGCAAAATTTCAAGTCGATCGTCAAACCGTTTTGCCTTGACATCCAAAAAACGAAAAAGTTTAAAACGGCTCTGGAGCCGCAACCTGTTGACTTATAAAAATGTGACATAGCCTATGTAACCCCCGGGCTCTCAGAATTATTCCTTTAAAATTTTGTGACAATCGGACCAGTGCTTTTCACGTGAATCCTGGACAAACAAACAAACAAACAAATTTTCTCCTTTATATATTAGATAATGTTTAATCATGAAATTATATAAACTTTTATATTTATACTAGCTGTTGGCCCGTCACAGAATGAGGAAAGGTCAACTGAAAGAAGAACTATTTCTAATTTCATTATGTACATTATGTTAAAAGTGTGTTAAATAAAATTGCAACCGTTACATTTTGTATAACGCAGATTATGCTTCGATTCTAGTAATAGATACACAAAAAATAAATAAATGACTCATCTTGCTGTAAACTTGAAGATGAATAAGTTAGATAGTCTACTTTTTGTATGTTTGGTGTTTTATAAAATGTTGGGGTCGTTAGTTCAAATCCCTTCTTGGTATAATTTTTTTTTAATTTCAATTGATATTTTTTTTTATTTAAGTGCGTACTTGCTTAAATTAAATAAATTAATAAAAGATTTTCAATTTTTTTATAGGTTTATTTTGTTTTAATAATGATCTATTTCTCCATCTATTAATGTTTTGTATATATATTTTTAAAAAATGTTGATATACATTCTATACTTGTTTGTTGCTAACATTCTATAATGTATAAATAAATACAATAATGTATCTATTTATATGTACGTAAAATTGTATTAAATAATTGTTGGTTTTTGAATTGGGTTTTGCATTATCAAATGCAAATTATAAATTTTATTTGGAATTTTTTTAATATACCTAATCAAGTTTAATAAAAAATTATTTTGTTTGGCCTCATGGTGCAACTCAGGTATTTGTACACCCGAAGCCACTTTCCCAACCTATAAAAAAAAAGAAAAATGATTAAAAGATTATAAGGGTTAAATGAGGGATAGATGAAGGAGAGTCATGAGGGAGAGATGCGGGAGACATGAGGGAAACTTCGAAAATACTTTGAATACATTGCTTGGTATATTTGCTTAAGCAAACCAAGCAATGCATCAAAGCGTACACTGGGCCTTCGCCCTTATTCCAGATTTCACTGAAAATAATTAAGACTTACTACACAAATGTTCTTGTGAAGCATTGTCTTCTTAATTTTTGCTTACAAAATGTTTTACTATTTATTTAAAATTTCCAGAAAATCATCTGTGATTTTTAAAACTGAAATGAACTAATTTATTTTTTATAACTAATTAATTTCATACAAAATTTTTTTTTTGTTTTTTGTTTTTTTTTTTTATTAAAAATTAATATAATATTTTTTGGCCTGCGTATGATAATTTATGATATTTTATTTTCTAAAATAAAACACATTAAACAAAACATTAATATTTTAATTTTTTATAATTGAACACATCCAACAAAACACATTTAATTGAATGCGTTTGTTACACCTCATTCTAGAGAAATATATTAATAATTATTACAAATTAATATTTCTTTAGAATAACTTTGAGTTTAATTATATAGAACATTAAAAAATAAGTAAATTAAAAGAATAATTTAAAAATTATTGAAAATTGAAATAATTAATCAAGAGTACTAAATCATTCAACAGTAAATGCACTACAGCTAAAAATCCTGAAAACAAGTAATTGCTGCATGTGTGTAAAATTTTATTGATTTGAATAAAAGTTTTAAATATGTAATTTTGTAATTGCAATTTACGAATCCATTTATCTCAACTTTATTTGTTGTTTAATATTTTTAAATAGATAAATTAGTAAGAATTATTAATATTTTTGAATTGATAAAATAATTAGAGAATGTTTTTAGTATTATAAAGTAAATTTGGTTAGCCATGTCTTACGATCAAACTTATAAAAGCTTTTGTTTTTAAAATGACTTATGGACTTCCCATTAAATTTGAAACAAATAGGTGTAGGGTATTTCTAAGTCGGTTTCACCGACTGACTGCTTCTTTACTTGATTCTAAAATAAATATGCTTAAATTATGTGCAGTTTTAGTTTTCAGTTAAACTAATAATAAAAAGATATATAATTTTAGTTTAATATTTATTTAACATATATTTTTTAATAAATTTAGGTATCGTCCTGATTTAATTGATTTAAATGCTATTAAAGATTATACTCCACTGCAGTCTAATGATTTAGCATTTAAAATTTTGGAAAGTGATCTTAGTATACCTCGGGTTATGAATGCTGAAGATTCTATAAATTTAGAAAATATTGATTCAAAAATATGGTTAAATTATTTAGAACAAATTTGTGAAGTTTTTCGCGGTGAAATACCACACGTTAAGCATCCTAAATTGGTAAAAAGTAATTTTTTATTAAAGTTAACAAACAAAAAAATTTTATTTTCAGGATGTTTTTGAATTACGTGACAAGTCTGTTAAAGATAAACAACAATCAGATTTATCTCATTTGTTAAACCGTAATACGAAGAAAATGAGATCTCCCATGCCAGATTTAGATTTAAATACAAATTCTAATAGACGTAGCTTATTAGATGAGGAGAAAATACGACGACAAAGGAAAGTTGGACCTGATTCACCTGGTGCAATTAAACTTAATTTTTCAAAATAACTTTAATAATAATATTTTTTAAGGGCACATGGATGCATTAAGACGCGCAAAGAAAAGGAGAAGTCAAGAAAAAATTTCATATACAACAGTAAGTATCAAAACAATAATTTATGTGGCAAATGTGCAAAATGTGAAAAAAAAGGGAAATTAATAGATAGATAGACTTGGTTTTTAATAGATACAATTTTATAGGTATGAATTTAAAAATTTATAAATTTTTTCAATTTGTACATATTTGTAATATATACGAGTATTTGCATTTTATAAATATCTTAAATGCATCAAAAAAATTAATCACTTATGAAAAGTGGATTGCAATATTGTTAAAATGGACATTCAAAAATTTTATAGGTATCCATTTTTTAAATTAATTTTGATTTCATTTTATTTTCATATTTATTTAAACAATTCATCGTTCTATCTTGAGTTAGTTGTTTTATATGTAAAAATATTATATTTTTTAACAGAAGCGTAAATGTTTCTTGTAAAATAATTTTATAAAATAAAAGAAAAATTATTTTTACACTAACACCTATATAAACATAATAAATTTAGGAAGAACGGCAACAGAGACAAAAATATATTGAACATCATTCAAAACGAAAAATGCAACGTTACCAACAAACAATGCATTTTTATAAAAGTCTTCACATGCTTCAAACTGGTCAACTTTTAAGAGAAGGTCTAGAACAAAAACCATTTGAGGACTATTCAATATATATGTATCGCCAAAATGCACCTGAATTTAATGATCGCGTAAAGCAACTTGAGCAAAAGTTATTATATCCTGTAAGGACTAAATAAAAAAATTAACTGCTATTTGTGTAAAAAATAACAAAAATTGAGTTTTTTTGCTTTAGTATAACAATGGTAGAATTTGTTAGGTTTTTAACCATGGATTTTTAATAAGTAGCGTAAAAAATATACATATATGTATAACAAATATTTACTTGGCGCTGCTAACTTTACAATAACTTTATAAATATATAATAAAATTAATAGGCTCGAGGAGATAAAAATCAACGAAAAATTAATTTACATTTTTTCTCAATTATTGCTAAATTAACTTTTCTATGCTCAAAATACTGTTGTGCTAATTTTAAACCAAAATTATACCGTTTAAATGCAAAATTGCTATATACAGGAGGCAGAGGCAGGTAATAAATACAAAAGAAAACGCATAAATAAATATTTAACAAATTTTTTTTTGTAGTAAAGTACCTTATATAAAAATTCTTTATTTATTTCCTATCTTTTTAGTACATTTTCAAAAGATTATGTAAAAATGTGTCCATATAGTTTCACTTTGTCCGTCCGATTATCCGTCCGTATGTTTACAAAAACTTTTACATCTTTTTAAACAGCATTAAGAAATTTCAATTGGTAGATATTATTGTTTGAACCACAAAAAATAAATAAAAAAAAAAACGCTTATTTAAATTAACATTCAAATATATTAATGAATATATTTCACTTAAAATTACGTCTTCAAATACAGTTTTTATTTCCAAAATAATTATACATTATGCAACGAAATTAGCTAACACAACAAATATTTAATATACTTTAAAACAATTAAAATTATGAATATAGGTCAGTCCAATGACTTTAAAGGTATTTTATTAAGTTAAGTACAATTAAAATTTTATTACAAAAAAAAGTGCATCATAAGAAAAAATGTATGTTAAACAATTATGAAATAAATAATATTAAAATTAGTTCTAAAGTTGTTATACATATTAGAGTTATGTTTATAATGCTAAAAACTTATGTTCTGCGAACATTCTCCCCCCGAAATGAATTATTAATTAATTGGATGTTCACAAGCGGCTGAAGACGTGTTGCTTTCTGTTGGTGATACTGCAGGTTTTAAATAGGATTTTCCATCAATTGGGATTTGTGGTTAAGATAATACAATTCGTTTATAGCGTCTGAAGACACAATAAATAGCGATTTCACTAATTAATAGAAGAGTTCTGTATGCTATTGCATAATGATGAAGATCATGTGTATTTAAATTTCTTGTTGCTACTATTTCATCTTTTTGTGCCTCTATTCTAGCATGCAATAATTGAATATCAGCTGAAGTTATTTCTTCCTCCAGAGTTGTCAAATTGTTCGAACTTTCATTCCTGTTGTTGTTACAATTGAAATAATTTACATTGTGTGGTATTTCTACAACTATAAAAAAAAGATGAAGTTTTGTTTCCTGTAAAACTTTGAGTATATAGTATGAACATACTTCAATGTGTAAGTGTACAACTTGGTTTTAACCAAAGAATCCCATTTCCATTTAAAGCTATTTTTTCCAGATGACTGCACACAAGTTAAATCAAATATGTATTTCTTATCTAACGTGTAAATGCAATGATTCGTTGTATGCATCTTTATTCATCTTATATCCATTGAAAAACCTTTTATCTTACAGAACGGTGATAATTTTGTTTCTTATGATCCTAATTCCATTTCGCAACGACTGATATCTCAATGCATACATTGGTGAATTAAATTTACATAGAAGGTGATCTGATTTCCAAGGTTTACATAAATTAATATCAATCTCCTCCATAGGTGAATATCTATCTCGATGTGCTATTACTAATAAATATTTACTAGAATTACTCTAAATTACGTTGTTTTCAGTAACTCGTGTTTTCACTTGCATTAAAAAATTTAATGTTAAAAGTTGGTTTTTTTAAAACAGGTATTTTTAAGTTGCTTGGAACATGTTCTCGTATAATTTTAAGTTGTGATTTTAATTGTTCAGGAGTTAGTAAAAACGTGCTAATTCGTCAATGACGTGTGTTAGTTATCAATGAAAGTATTGACTGTTGCATATGTCTCATACTCCTTAGATCCAGTGTTATTAATAAGGCAGCTGAATTTAACATTTCGAATGATCTCTGAGCTTCTTTTGTTCGGTTTATATCATCTTGTAAAGAAGATAGTTGTCTTTTCATGCTTAAATATTGCTGATACCCTTGAAGGTGCTCACGTTTAATTATGTTGAGAGTTGAATCAGAAATAGAAGTTTGTCTTTGAAATAATGTTTCTATATGACGCTCATTTTCCTTAATTTTGTTGATATCCGATAGAACTCCAAAAGACATATAGCTACTTTTCCAATTGTTTCAAGTGCAGCTCTTTTTCTTTTGAGGGGCTTGTCATTTTGATGATAAATTAAAATATTACCGTTTTCCAATTCTTCTAAATGATGCTGCAATTGCACAATAATCGGCTTGCCATGATCTTCGAATTCAATGTCAACTGAAAGTTTGTTTCATAATTCCCTTAAATGTGTTTCATAATTACCCTTAAATTAAAATGTACAATTAAATTCTACTCACTACTGTAAATTTTTTTTTGCAATATTTTCAAAGTAAATGCCTTGTTCATTTCCAAATTGAGTGTTACCGTAGAGTTCTGATTGATTGCTTGCTAGCGCCATTGTAAAGAAAAAACTAAAAATAATTTATAATATGCTCTGACATGTTAATTTTTAAGTAGATGATTTAATTTTCTTAATGTTGTCCTCTTTGTTGGAATACGTATGCTTTCTTTTGACGGATGAATAAGATTTTTCATTTTTATTAACAAGCACCCCTTGGATAATATTATTATTAGTATTATTCAGTGTTTCTGAAATCCATTTTTGACCATTGTCACTTTATCATAGTTAAAATTATCGTCGTTGTCTACAATTGGCAACAGCGATAGCTTAGTTATAGGTCGTTTTAAGACTGAAGTTTTTGTTTTTAAAGTAGCAACTCTAACAAGACCGTTATCATCGCAGCTTGTCTCAATAATTCTTCCCAGTGACCATCTGGTCGGTGGAAAACTATCCTCCTTTATTAGCACTATGTTTCCAACCCTTAAATTTGGTTGTGTTTGGGTTCATTTTGGTCTTAGATGTAATCTGGACAAGTATTCTTTAGACCATCTTTTCCAAAACTTATGCTGCAAATGATCTAGCAACTGCCATCTAATTATAAATTTAGGATCCTCATTTACCAAATTTTTCTCAGGTTAATAATGGTGCTCCTATTAAAAAGTGACCAGGTGTTTAAACTTCCAAGTTTTCTGGATCTTATTTAACGGACATAAATGACGAGAATTTAAACAAGCTTCAATTTTTACAGTTAAAGTTGTAAGTTCTTCAAAAGTTAATATTTATACTTTATTATTCTCTTCATATGATATTTAGTTGATTTAATACCAGATTCCCAATGAAGCTGGCTCTGCAAAAAATTGTGGCATTATCACTATACACATTGGCGACCGGTTCTCTTGTGCTAACAAATCTTTTAAACGCTGCAAGAAAGGGATTTAATGTTAAGTTACTAACTTCTTCTAGGTGTATTGCAATGGTACTTAAGTATACAAATAGCGCTATATAACCCTGAAAAGTTTTGTTTTCACGACTTACTGAGGACTTTAAAGTAATGGGTCCAGCGTAATCAACACCACAATTTGTGAATTGCCTGAAGTTACCCGAGGAAGATTATCCATTAGTTGGGAAGCCGAAGTTGCTTTAAATTGATGACAACCGGTACATCTGTGAATATATCCTTTGACCGCCTTTAAAGCATTTAATATCCAAAATTTTTGTATTATATATTCTAGATTTTGATTGTTGCCACCATGTAATAAATGCAAATGTGCATGAATTAAGATTAAATTTGTTAAATCACTCTTGTAGGGAAGTTTAAGCGGATGTTTTTGTTTATATGAAAGTTCAGATGCAGACAATGTTTCACTAGAATCTAAGAACGTAAAGAAGATGACTAGAATCTAAGAACGGATTTAAACTTAATAATCTGCTTGTTTTATATAGTGGCTTACCCTTTAAAAGTTGCTCAATTTCCTCATAAAATTATTGATACTGTGTAACCTTTATTAATGCTATAAACGAATTTTCTACTTCATCAGCAGTTAACATTCCGGCTTTGCGGTTTTTTGGGCTGCATCTTAAGTTTTTACAGAAATGAACACAATAATGTACGACACTTTTTAACTTTGTTAAGGATGAATAGTTATGAAGTTAATTTTCAATCAGAGAATTGTCTATTTCTTGTTTAACAATGTTAACTGCAAATTTTGTTTTAATCTCTAAATTAGTATAGCTTATGGGGGTTTTGGGCGCCTTAAATTCATTTTGTTTTAATCTTGTGGGACCTTCCTACGAAAGATTATTATTTTCTAATTTCGATGGATAATTTTCACATGACATTAAATCAGCTGGGGTACTTGATCAATTAACATGGTACCAATTTTAAGGACCAATTATAGTTTGAATTTCCGCTATGTTTTCCAACGATGGGGAGCCGCCTGCAACTATTATAATACAATAGTTGAGTCTATTCAGGCAAAATTTTTGATGTTTTATATATCTAATGCATTCTTAAATTCCTTCATTAGTCTTGCTTATAATAGAGCTCCGCTTGATTCTAAACGCGATAATGAAAGTTGAGATCTTAACGGTGGTACTTTTGTTTTTGAAGCTATGAGTGTACAGTAATATTACCTACGCTTGTTATTATTCTGAGATATACAACTGAACTATAGGCCTTTTCAGATACATCAGAATATCCATGAAGTTGGCAGAAATATGTGCAACAAATTATGATGTTTTCTGTTGCATACACGACTTTTTGAAAAGATGGTGCAATATTTTCAAAATGACGAGGTTGCAAACAATTTCCACATAAATTATGTTTTTTGCTAGCTGCTATTCTCTGCTGTATACTGAGTAGTTTGAACTTTTCACAGCCATAAATTTGTGTGATTCTTGATATATCACGCATAAATTAGTTATGGAACTATAGTATGATTTGATTTTTGTTTCATTAGTATTCGTTTCTAGTGCTTCCAGACTTTGAAAACGTGATTTTAAAAATTGAAAGAAATGCTTTGTATTTTGCGCTTCTCGAGAATCAGTTAATGATTGTTCATATAAACGATAAGGGTTCCTTGTCCAATTTCTGAGTTAATAAGTGTACTAAGATTGGATCCCGGTTGGAGGTTTCAATCTCCAAATTCTGAATAGCCAATAAACATTCCTTTGAGATGTCATGTAGTTTTTTTATGACTCTGCCTGATTCTCTAATTAGTATTGGTTGATTCAGAAAAGTTTGCAATTGTGCAGATAACAGAATCCTTGTATTATTGTACCGGTTATCTAAAATATTCCACGCAGAGTCATAATTTTCAGCTGTAATTGAAAAATGTTTGATTAGCTGTGCAATTTCTCCAACAACGTTAGCTTTCAAATAATAAAATTTTGAGCTTTGCCTATGTTTGTATTGTTGTTAATAACTTCCATGAATAAATCTCTTAAAGATTTCCATTCGGAGTAGCTTTCAGAAAACTTAAGTATATCAATTTTTGGTAGATTCATATTAACATCTTGGTTACCTTGGAACAGCCTGGTGCTTTGTGCTCGAGTAGCTGGAGCTGGAGATGTATTCATTTATTTTGTATTTAGTTCAATTACTTTGTCTTTGTAAATATTCTCGATTTTTTTAAATTTGTTGTTCTCAAAATAATCATGGCTAATTGGATAATTTTCTATCAGACTAAAGTGATTATTCATTATTATAATTACAGTGCTCTTCTAAAGTTTTTAAGTTAAGGTTGATGAAAGCCAAATTCGGTTCTTGCATCATTTCTTTCCCTTGTTTGAAATGCTTTCTACAGCCTTTATTAGCTTGATTGCTTTATTAAGCGCCTTAGAGATTTTTGTCGGTATATTACTGATAATTTAGTTGGTATATTACTGATAATCGGTGTGACAATAATTATATCTAGGAAGGTGCATAACTCCCTGCATAGCTGGAAGGCCGTATCAGATGGGGTTATTACACCCCGTTTCCGATGTAAAATTATAAATATCTCCCTAGTACAATGTTACGCACCAACAGAAGATGTCGAAGATATAGCGAAAGACGAGTTCTATGAACAGCTCACTTATACTCTCAACTCTATCCGGAAAAGAGACATCTTGATTCTAATGGGTGATTTAAATGCGAAAGTGGGAAATCTAAATACTGGATTAGAGAACATTATAGGAAAACATGGATGCGAAACAAAGAAGAAAAACGGAGAAAGGCTTATTGAGACCTGTCAAACATTTCAAGTAGCCATTGGCGGCACCATATTCCCCCATAAGGAAATTCACAAGTATACGTGAACCTCACCGAATGGAAAAATACATAACCAAATAGACCACTTATGTATTAGCAGTAGATGGAGAAGTTCAATGCTAGATATAAAAAGAGAGCCGACATAGATAGCGAAATTAAGATGCATCAAAAAGAGCCATGACAGGAAACAATAGTTAAATCTCCGAAACCTCCAACATCCACACAACAAAAGCAGTATGATAACCACAATTCGGGAAAGATGCCTAAACAACGAGCAAGACCGGAATCAAGTTATCAAAGCCGTTTATAAGATTGCGAAAAACAAACTAGGTACAAAGAATAGAGAACAAACGCCATGGATATCAGAAAACACATGGGAACTCATATCACAGAGGCAAGAGGCAAAGAAAAAGCTAGAAAGCAAAGTTGTCACCAAGGAGCAATACAAACCGCTAGCAAAGAAAGTAAGACGAGCCTTCAAAAGAGAAAATTCCTTGAGTAACAGAAGCAGTTGCTAGACAAAATGATACAAAGAAACTCCATCAAATTGTGAACAAGCTCACCAACAAAACGAGCATAGCATCTATTCCCATTAAAGATTAAAATGGTACAAAAATTATAAACGGCCAAGAACAGACGAAAAGATGCAGAGAACATTTCCAAGAAACAAGCAACAGTGAAACAAACGAAAGAGAAGAAATATCGCTAGTGGAAAACAATACAAACAATCTGCGCATTAGCACTTCCACAAACTATGACTGAGATCAAAGAAGCCATCACTAAGTTGAAAAGAAACAAAGCAGCTGGGTCTGATGGTATTCCGGCAGAAATTTTACAAGCCTGCAAAAATATCTCAGTTGAACTTCTGAGACCCCACATCATAAAGGCATGGGAAAATGAAGAACTACCTTCATCTTGGAAAAAGGGTACAATAGTCAAACAACAGTCAACAACAAAGTGTACAAAATCATAGAAACTATAATATAAGGCAGAATCCAAAAAAAAAATCGAACCAGAGTTACATGACGAGCAAGCAGGCTTCCGTCCCCACAGGAACTGTGTAGACCAATCAAACAAACTAAGAATCATCATCCAGCAATCGATCGAATGGCGGACTCCCCTCAACCTTCTGTTCTTGGACCTTAAGAAAGTCTGCGACATTGTGAAAAGAGTTGGCATATGGAGAGCATTAAAAGAGAAAGGTGTACCATGCAAGATAATTCGGATCATAAGGGAGCTGTAAGAAAACTCTGAACTAGCGGTCACTCACAACGGAAACATCAATGAGCCCTTCCAAACTAACATCGGCGTCAAACAGGGATGTCCACTATAACCATTGCTATTCACAATCGTCCTAGATAGTATAATGTCCGAAGTTTGTAAGCAAAAAAGAGACATTACATGGAGCTTCACGCGCCTCTTAGAAGATCTAGACAATGCAGATAACATTTTACTTCTAGCACACAAGGTCAGCGATATGCAGTCCAAACTGGAACAATTAGAAAGACTAGCATTTAACGCAGGCCTAGAAATTAACATCAGCAAAACTAAGGCGATGAAAATCAACAACACAAACAACCAACTCATCATGCTGAAAACGCAACCATTTGAATATGGTAACCATTTTTTTTTTTTTTTTTTTTTTTTTTTTTTTTTTGTTTTTTTGAATGAGTTTTTTTACAAGTACACGCGAATTAAATATTATTTATTTTTAAAAATAATTATAAAAAAATAAAAGATGAATTTATTTTTATTTTATACTTTAACATTTATTTTAAAACAAAAGAACTTAACAATAATTAAATGCTAACAAAAAACGAATTTTACGAAAGAACGTATTTCGACCGAACTGTCTGGTTTTTTTAATATCATGTTCTTTTTACTTTCTTTTATAAAAACTCTTACATTTAAAAAATAAACTGAATATAAACAAAACTGTACTTGCAATGTTATACAATGAGTGTCATATTACATACTTTTCATTATATCGAGATTTCTCAATAGTTCAATACATAATATATTATTAGTATAAATTGTTATACATACATTTTGTATTATCAGCAATATTGACCTTTTTTAATATTACAAAATGTTTTCAAGTACGGTTTTGCTTTATCAACATTTGAACTTATGCATTAAAGCAATTCTTAACGTTTTAATATTTTATTTGAGTTTTAGTGTAAAGTGCTGTTTAGGTAATTATTAGCACTTGACAATATTTCATCATAATTATTACTTTTGTTTATCATTAGATTTGGAGGTTCTTCACAATTATTCGAAGATGAAGATTTATATGTAACTTCTCCCTTTTTTAGTTTGAAATTCTCCTGAATTTCATTTTTCAAATGAAAAACACTGGAAATTTTATCTTTGAATACTTTAAAACCAATGATAAACAAAATTATTATTAGAAAGAAAAAAATTGTTATACTAATGCCATATGATACATTTTTGTGGTATTTTAATTCTTTAATCTCTTCTAAATTTTGTACATGATCGGTTGCTATATTTTCAAAAGTAGGTGGTTTTTTAAACCCATCCAGGTGGTGCCATATGTTTTTGGTTTGAGAAAATTTCATTATACAATTTTATTTGACAATTATAAAATGTTAAGAGATAATTTTTATTTAGTATGATTTTTCTATAGTCCCAATCTTGTATTAAGTTTTCATTTATAGCATTTTTTATTAAAATTTTAGTTTTATCATTAAATTTTAATTTACAATTATTGAACAGAATACAATTTTTACTTAACTTTAAATTTTTTTATTAATTCATTTTCTACAAATGTATTTGTTTGATTTGCAATAGTTACAATATGTTCATTATTTTCATCTATTCCAAAATTTTCTTTATTTGGTAGTGGTGTTACTAATTTTAAATCTGTTTTTACATAATTTTGAGGAATTTTTATTGCGAATACAATACAATTTTCTTTATATAACATGATATCCATTTTAATTAATTTTAATTTATAAAAATCTATTTTATATGTTTCTATTTCTTCTGTTGTTAGGATACTAGGATGTTCAATATTATGCTTGGCTGAAGCAATATTATCCTGTATCTGATCTATTTTATTTTCTAAATATCCGAATTTTAATATTTGATCTACATATAGAGAATTTTGCAAACTTTGTAAATTCATTTCATTAATTTCATTAAAAACATTTTTAATTTTACTTCTATCATTTTCTATTACATTTTTTAATTCTTGAATTGCTTTATTAAAATTGTTATTAATATTTATTTGATTATTTAAATTTGAAATTGAATTATGATTATTTTCTTCTACAATTTTTAAATGGTCTAGGATTTCTTCTCTATCATCATTATCCATTGTACCAAAGTGCCAATTTTGTGCTTTCCATACTAAATTTATTAGTCCTCGTTTTCGTCTGTTACTAGCCTAATATGATTTATTTCTGAATTTATTAAATTTTTATCCGACGAATTTAAATTATTTAGATTGCTTTCTATTTGTAAAAGTAATTCATTAAGTTCCTTGGGGTCAATAACATGAAGTATTATTACTTTGTCGTTAGTAATTTCTACCTCTCTTATTTTGATCTGAATATAACCTACTTCTTCGGATATTTGACTTACTTGTAGTAAACTACATACTACTGGTAACCATCCTAAACATAATATGGTAATAATTATTATTTTTAAGGTCTGTAGTTTTATAGAAATGAGAAAAAAATTATTTTTATTAGAATAGTATTAATATATTATATTTTTTTTTTAACTATCTTCTACTCTACTCTAACTACAGTCTACTCTACTACACTCTTTCTCGTTTTTTATAAAAGAATTGAAATGAATAGTTTAATAATTATGTGTTATAATAATGTAATAAAACTAGTGTATAACTTTGTATTTCCATTTCGTTTCCTGATTCATAAAATTCATAAAATCCTGTAGATCTATTTTCTTGACATGTTTCACGTTTTTTATTTTTATTGAATTTACAAAGTTTGAAATTATTTATTATTTATTTTCTTCTTTTTTGTATTTTCTAGGTTTTCTTTTATTTTTACAAAATCTACCGTCCTGTTTTAAACTTCGATTGGGGTATTTTTAATAGTAGTATGAAATCTTTCGTTGTAATTTCTAATAGCTAAGTATAATAATCTTTTAACAGTCATTTCTTTATTTAAAAATGTTAATACTCTGAATTTTTCAGCGATTGAATTGTGAAACCTTTCAATGTCACTATTACCTGTATGATTTTTAGGTTTAGTTAAGTGCAAATTTATTCCTTCGTCTTGCAAAAATTGTCACTTTATCATAGTTAAAATTATCGTCGTTGTCTACAATTGGCAACAGCGATAGCTTAGTTATAGGTCGTTTTAAGACTGAAGTTTTTGTTTTTAAAGTAGCAACTCTAACAAGACCGTTATCATCGCAGCTTGTCTCAACAATTCTTCCCAGTGACCATCTGGTCGGTGGAAAACTATCCTCCTTTATTAGCACTATGTTTCCAACCCTTAAATTTGGTTGTGTTTGGGTTCATTTTGGTCTTAGATGTAATCTGGACAAGTATTCTTTAGACCATCTTTTCCAAAACTTCTGCTGCAAATGATCTAGCAACTGCCATCTAATTATAAATTTAGGATCCTCATTTACCAAATTTTTCTCAGGTTAATAATGGTGCTCCTATTAAAAAGTGACCAGGTGTTTAAACTTCCAAGTTTTCTGGATCTTATTTAACGGACATAAATGACGAGAATTTAAACAAGCTTCAATTTTTACAGTTAAAGTTGTAAGTTCTTCAAAAGTTAATATTTATACTTTATTATTCTCTTCATATGATATTTAGTTGATTTAATACCAGATTCCCAATGAAGCTGGCTCTGCAAAAATTTGTGGCATTATCACTATACACATTGGCGACCGGTTCTCTTGTGCTAACAAATCTTTTAAACGCTGCAAGAAAGGGATTTAATGTTAAGTTACTAACTTCTTCTAGGTGTATTGCAATGGTACTTAAGTATACAAATAGCGCTATATAACCCTGAAAAGTTTTGTTTTCACGACTTACTGAGGACTTTAAAGTAATGGGTCCAGCGTAATCAACACCACAATTTGTGAATTGCCTGAAGTTACCCGAGGAAGATTATCCATTAGTTGGGAAGCCGAAGTTGCTTTAAATTGATGACAACCGGTACATCTGTGAATATATCCTTTGACCGCCTTTAAAGCATTTAATATCCAAAATTTTTGTATTATATATTCTAGATTTTGATTGTTGCCACCATGTAATAAATGCAAATGTGCATGAATTAAGATTAAATTTGTTAAATCACTCTTGTAGGGAAGTTTAAGCGGATGTTTTTGTTTATATGAAAGTTCAGATGCAGACAATGTTTCACTAGAATCTAAGAACGTAAAGAAGATGACTAGAATCTAAGAACGGATTTAAACTTAATAATCTGCTTGTTTTATATAGTGGCTTACCCTTTAAAAGTTGCTCAATTTCCTCATAAAATTATTGATACTGTGTAACCTTTATTAATGCTATAAACGAATTTTCTACTTCATCAGCAGTTAACATTCCGGCTTTGCGGTTTTTTGGGCTGCATCTTAAGTTTTTACAGAAATGAACACAATAATGTACGACACTTTTTAACTTTGTTAAGGATGAATAGTTATGAAGTTAATTTTCAATCAGAGAATTGTCTATTTCTTGTTTAACAATGTTAACTGCAAATTTTGTTTTAATCTCTAAATTAGTATAGCTTATGGGGGTTTTGGGCGCCTTAAATTCATTTTGTTTTAATCTTGTGGGACCTTCCTACGAAAGATTATTATTTTCTAATTTCGATGGATAATTTTCACATGACATTAAATCAGCTGGGGTACTTGATCAATTAACATGGTAGCAATTTTAAGGACCAATTATAGTTTGAATTTCCGCTATGTTTTCCAACGATGGGGAGCCGCCTGCAACTATTATAATACAATAGTTGAGTCTATTCAGGCAAAATTTTTGATGTTTTATATATCTAATGCATTCTTAAATTCCTTCATTAGTCTTGCTTATAATAGAGCTCCGCTTGATTCTAAACGCGATAATGAAAGTTGAGATCTTAACGGTGGTACTTTTGTTTTTGAAGCTATGAGTGTACAGTAATATTACCTACGCTTGTTATTATTCTGAGATATACAACTGAACTATAGGCCTTTTCAGATACATCAGAATATCCATGAAGTTGGCAGAAATATGTGCAACAAATTATGATGTTTTCTGTTGCATACACGACTTTTTGAAAAGATGGTGCAATATTTTCAAAATGACGAGGTTGCAAACAATTTCCACATAAATTATGTTTTTTGCTAGCTGCTATTCTCTGCTGTATACTGAGTAGTTTGAACTTTTCACAGCCATAAATTTGTGTGATTCTTGATATATCACGCATAAATTAGTTATGGAACTATAGTATGATTTGATTTTTGTTTCATTAGTATTCGTTTCTAGTGCTTCCAGACTTTGAAAACGTGTTTTTAAAAATTGAAAGAAATGCTTTGTATTTTGCGCTTCTCGAGAATCAGTTAATGATTGTTCATATAAACGATAAGGGTTCCTTGTCCAATTTCTGAGTTAATAAGTGTACTAAGATTGGATCCCGGTTTGAGGTTTCAATCTCCAAATTCTGAATAGCCAATAAACATTCCTTTGAGATGTCATGTAGTTTTTTTATGACTCTGCCTGATTCTCTAATTAGTATTGGTTGATTCAGAAAAGTTTGCAATTGTGCAGATAACAGAATCCTTGTATTATTGTACCGGTTATCTAAAATATTCCACGCAGAGTCATAATTTTCAGCTGTAATTGAAAAATGTTTGATTAGCTGTGCAATTTCTCCAACAACGTTAGCTTTCAAATAATAAAATTTTGAGCTTTGCCTATGTTTGTATTGTTGTTAATAACTTCCATGAATAAATCTCTTAAAAATTTCCATTCGGAGTAGCTTTCAGAAAACTTAGGTATATCAATTTTTGGTAGATTCATATTAACATCTTGGTTACCTTGGAACAGCCTGGTGCTTTGTGCTCGAGTAGCTGGAGCTGGAGATATATTCATTTATTTTGTATTTAGTTCAATTACTTTGTCTTTGTAAATATTCTCGATTTTTTTAAATTTGTTGTTCTCAAAATAATCATGGCTAATTGGATAATTTTCTATCAGACTAAAGTGATTATTCATTATTATAGTTACAGTGCTCTTCTAAAGTTTTTAAGTTAAGGTTGATGAAAGCCAAATTCGGTTCTTGCATCATTTCTTTCCCTTGTTTGAAATGCTCTCTACAGCCTTTATTAGCTCGATTGCTTTATTAAGCGCCTTAGAGATTTTTGTCGGTATATTACTGATAATTTAGTTGGTATATTACTGATAATCGGTGTGACAATAATTATATCTAGGAAGGTGCATAACTCCCTGCATAGCTGGAAGGCCGTATCAGATGGGGTTATTACACCCCGTTTCCGATGTAAAATTATAAATATCTCCCTAGTACAATGTTACGCACCAACAGAAGATGTCGAAGATATAGCGAAAGACGAGTTCTATGAACAGCTCACTTATACTCTCAACTCTATCCGGAAAAGAGACATCTTGATTCTAATGGGTGATTTAAATGCGAAAGTGGGAAATCTAAATACTGGATTAGAGAACATTATAGGAAAACATGGATGCGAAACAAAGAAGAAAAACGGAGAAAGGCTTATTGAGACCTGTCAAACATTTCAAGTAGCCATTGGCGGCACCATATTCCCCCATAAGGAAATTCACAAGTATACGTGAACCTCACCGAATGGAAAAATACATAACCAAATAGACCACATATGTATTAGCAGTAGATGGAGAAGTTCAATGCTAGATATAAAAAGAGAGCCGACATAGATAGCGAAATTAAGATGCATCAAAAAGAGCCATGACAGGAAACAATAGTTAAATCTCCGAAACCTCCAACATCCACACAACAAAAGCAGTATGATAACCACAATTCGGGAAAGATGCCTAAACAACGAGCAAGACTGGAATCAAGTTATCAAAGCCGTTTATAAGATTGCGAAAAACAAACTAGGTACAAAGAATAGAGAACAAACGCCATGGATATCAGAAAACACATGGGAACTCATATCACAGAGGCAAGAGGCAAAGAAAAAGCTAGAAAGCAAAGTTGTCACCAAGGAGCAATACAAACCGCTAGCAAAGAAAGTAAGACGAGCCTTCAAAAGAGAAAATTCCTTGAGTAACAGAAGCAGTTGCTAGACAAAATGATACAAAGAAACTCCATCAAATTGTGAACAAGCTCACCAACAAAACGAGCATAGCATCTATTCCCATTAAAGATTAAAATGGTACAAAAATTATAAACGGCCAAGAACAGACGAAAAGATGCAGAGAACATTTCCAAGAAACAAGCAACAGTGAAACAAACGAAAGAGAAGAAATATCGCTAGTGGAAAACAATACAAACAATCTGCGCATTAGCACTTCCACAAACTATGACTGAGATCAAAGAAGCCATCACTAAGTTGAAAAGAAACAAAGCGGCTGGGTCTGATGGTATTCCGGCAGAAATTTTACAAGTCTGCAAAAATATCTCAGTTGAACTTCTGAGACCCCACATCATAAAGGCATGGGAAAATGAAGAACTACCTTCATCTTGGAAAAAGGGTACAATAGTCAAACAACAGTCAACAACAAAGTGTACAAAATCATAGAAACTATAATATAAGGCAGAATCCAAAAAAAAAAATCGAACCAGAGTTACATGACGAGCAAGCAGGCTTCCGTCCCCACAGGAACTGTGTAGACCAATCAAACAAACTAAGAATCATCATCCAGCAATCGATCGAATGGCGGACTCCCCTCAACCTTCTGTTCTTGGACCTTAAGAAAGTCTGCGACATTGTGAAAAGAGTTGGCATATGGAGAGCATTAAAAGAGAAAGGTGTACCATGCAAGATAATTCGGATCATAAGGGAGCTGTAAGAAAACTCTGAACTAGCGGTCACTCACAACGGAAACATCAATGAGCCCTTCCAAACTAACATCGGCGTCAAACAGGGATGTCCACTATAACCATTGCTATTCACAATCGTCCTAGATAGTATAATGTCCGAAGTTTGTAAGCAAAAAAGAGACATTACATGGAGCTTCACGCGCCTCTTAGAAGATCTAGACAATGCAGATAACATTTTACTTCTAGCACACAAGGTCAGCGATATGCAGTCCAAACTGGAACAATTAGAAAGACTAGCACTTAACGCAGGCCTAGAAATTAACATCAGCAAAACTAAGGCGATGAAAATCAACAACACAAACAACCAACTCATCATGCTGAAAACGCGACCATTTGAATATGTTAACCATTTTTTTTTTTTTTTTTTTTTATATTTTTTTGTTTTTTTGAATGAGTTTTTTTACAAGTGCACGCGAATTAAATATTATTTATTTTTAAAAATAATTATAAAAAAATAAAAGATGAATTTATTTTTATTTTATACTTTAACATTTATTTTAAAACAAAAGAACTTAACAATAATTAAATGCTAACAAAAAACGAATTTTACGAAAGAACGTATTTCGACCGAACTGTCTGGTTTTTTTAATATCATGTTCTTTTTACTTTCTTTTATAAAAACTCTTACATTTTAAAAATAAACTGAATATAAACAAAACTGTACTTGCAATGTTATACAATGAGTGTCATATTACATACTTTTCATTATATCGAGATTTCTCAATAGTTCAATACATAATATATTATTAGTATAAATTGTTATACATACATTTTGTATTATCAGCAATATTGACCTTTTTTAATATTACAAAATGTTTTCAAGTACGGTTTTGCTTTATCAACATTTGAACTTATGCATTAAAGCAATTTTTAACGTTTTAATATTTTATTTGAGTTTTAGTGTAAAGTGCTGTTTAGGTAATTATTAGCACATGACAATATTTCATCATAATTATTACTTTTGTTTATCATTAGATTTGGAGGTTCTTCACAATTATTCGAAGATGAAGATTTATATGTAACTTCTCCCTTTTTTAGTTTGAAATTCTCCTGAATTTCATTTTTCAAATGAAAAACACTGGAAATTTTATCTTTGAATACTTTAAAACCAATGATAAACAAAATTATTATTAGAAAGAAAAAAATTGTTATACTAATGCCATATGATACATTTTTGTGGTATTTTAATTCTTTAATCTCTTCTAAATTTTGTACATGATCGGTTGCTATATTTTCAAAAGTAGGTGGTTTTTTAAACCCATCCAGGTGGTGCCATATGTTTTTGGTTTGAGAAAATTTCATTATACAATTTTATTTGACAATTATAAAATGTTAAGAGATAATTTTTATTTAGTATGATTTTTCTATAGTCCCAATCTTGTATTAAGTTTTCATTTATAGCATTTTTTATTAAAATTTTAGTTTTATCATTAAATTTTAATTTACAATTATTGAACAGAATACAATTTTTACTTAACTTTAAATTTTTTTATTAATTCATTTTCTACAAATGTATTTGTTTGATTTGCAATAGTTACAATATGTTCATTATTTTCATCTATTCCAAAATTTTCTTTATTTGGTAGTGGTGTTACTAATTTTAAATCTGTTTTTACATAATTTTGAGGAATTTTTATTGCGAATACAATACAATTTTCTTTATATAACATGATATCCATTTTAATTAATTTTAATTTATAAAAATCTATTTTATATGTTTCTATTTCTTCTGTTGTTAGGATACTAGGATGTTCAATATTATGCTTGGCTGAAGCAATATTATCCTGTATCTGATCTATTTTATTTTCTAAATATCCGAATTTTAATATTTGATCTACATATAGAGAATTTTGCAAACTTTGTAAATTCATTTCATTAATTTCATTAAAAACATTTTTAATTTTACTTCTATCATTTTCTATTACATTTTTTAATTCTTGAATTGCTTTATTAAAATTGTTATTAATATTTATTTGATTATTTAAATTTGAAATTGAATTATGATTATTTTCTTCTACAATTTTTAAATGGTCTAGGATTTCTTCTCTATCATCATTATCCATTGTACCAAAGTGCCAATTTTGTGCTTTCCATACTAAATTTATTAGTCCTCGTTTTCGTCTGTTACTAGCCTAATATGATTTATTTCTGAATTTATTAAATTTTTATCCGACGAATTTAAATTATTTAGATTGCTTTCTATTTGTAAAAGTAATTCATTAAGTTCCTTGGTGTCAATAACATGAAGTATTATTACTTTGTCGTTAGTAATTTCTACCTCTCTTATTTTGATCTGAATATAACCTACTTCTTCGGATATTTGACTTACTTGTAGTAAACTACATACTACTGGTAACCATCCTAAACATAATATGGTAATAATTATTATTTTTAAGGTCTGTAATTTTATAGAAATGAGAAAAAAATTATTTTTATTAGAATAGTATTAATATATTATATTTTTTTTTTAACTATCTTCTACTCTACTCTAACTACAGTCTACTCTACTACACTCTTTCTCGTTTTTTATAAAAGAATTGAAATGAATAGTTTAATAATTATGTGTTATAATAATGTAATAAAACTAGTGTATAACTTTGTATTTCCATTTCCATCCTGATTCATAAAATTCATAAAATCCTGTAGATCTATTTTCTTGACATGTTTCACGTTTTTTATTTTTATTGAATTTACAAAGTTTGAAATTATTTATTATTTATTTTCTTCTTTTTTGTATTTTCTAGGTTTTCTTCTATTTTTACAAAATCTACCGTCCTGTTTTAAACTTCGATTGGGGTATTTTTAATAGTAGTATGAAATCTTTCGTTGTAATTTCTAATAGCTAAGTATAATAATCTTTTAACAGTCATTTCTTTATTTAAAAATGTTAATACTCTGAATTTTTCAGCGATTGAATTGTGAAACCTTTCAATGTCACTATTACCTGTATGATTATTAGGTTTAGTTAAGTGCAAATTTATTCCTTCGTCTTGCAAAAATTGTTTAATGTGAATGGTTTTAAATTCATTGACCGCTACTACTTTTTTTGGTTTACCAAATTTGCTGAAATGTTCCTCTAATTTTTCTGTAAGGGTTAAATGATTTTTTGTCAGAAAGATGATATGCTGTTCCGAATTTAGAGAATTTATCTATAGTCGTTAAGAAATTATTCTTCATAATGGCATAAGTGTCAATATGAAGAATTTTATTTACATCTGCAGGAGTTTCAGTATATTGAAATTATGGTATAATTGGGTTTCTATCATATTTTATCTCTTGACATATTTCACATTGATTGATTACCACCCTAATTCTTCAAGACGTATCTCTCAAACGATGAAAAAATTCACCGCTTCGCCTCTAGTTAAATTTATAATTCTCTTAGTCAGACGATAAAATTTTTAAATGTTGGTAGTACTTCGCTGCTGTCAAAAAGAAAAAAAAAGTTTTTTAAACTAAATTTGAATTTTTTTCTTGCTTTGAAAAGTAGACAAAATAAAGAGTCAAGATTTTTAAATTTTAAGTAGTGTTTTGTTTTTTTGTTAATTTAAAAAGTAAAAATAAAAGTAAATAAAATGTCATCGTTTATGTTTTACGATTCTTCGATAAAATAAATGAATAACATAACAAAAACACACAAATTTAAAATTATTTTATATATTACTTACTTTTCTGCTAGTTGCATTTTATGTTTAAATTAAAACAAAGAACAAAAAAATTTTATACTTGAAGCGATACTCTTATCGGTTACACAAACAGAGGTGATATAAAATGGCTATCGTTTCGTAGCAACAGTCTTAAAGAATACTACAAGCGACGCATTTGACAGTTCTTATCGCGTTAAGTACAATGTACCGCTTATGCGTGTTCAAGAATAAAAATTGATCGCTTAAGCGGATTTTTTCGTATGAAGCGACTAAAAGAATATGGGTGTACAATTTGGGTTAATTCTAATAATTTTGGATAATATATTTTTTTTCTTAGTTGATTATATGTTTCTTGAATTCCTGAATGGAAAATCTCTCTAACATGATATAGTGATATCTGCTTTACAGTTTTATCTTCATTTGCCATTTCTTCAGCTCTAAAAGAACATTTAATAAATTTTATTTGACTATTCCCTGAAAACATTTCCCTTAATTTTTGTTGTACTATATTATACATATTATCAGATAACTCACAATATATTCCAATTTTTCCTTTATATAAGTGATTTTAAAAAATTTCATTTAACCTTTGAAAGTCGTATTCTGCAATGTATATAATTTTTCTACCTAAAATAGTCTCTTGTTCAATTGTTTTATTATTAGTTAGTATTAACTGAGTTCTGTACTTATTGACAATTTCTTCCTTTATTGGTATGTGATCCAAAAAATCTTCTTCTGCTGAATGTATAGTTGCTAATGTAATTTCATCTCTTTCATCTTCTAAACTAAAGATTGGTAAAACTGAATCACTTCTTCCATTTTGTATTGAGACATTTTCTGATATTGAAATATCTTCGACAATTTTCTCATTTTCTCCTTCCCAAAATTTACGTCCTCATTATGCTTTACTCTACTAAGAAAATCAGCTAGTCTGTTTTCTTTACCTTTTATGTAATCAATTTCGAATTGGTATTTTCCCAATTTCAAAAGCCATCTTTGGTGCCTTGGAGACATATGGTGACTCTTCCTTAGTATTTGGCATGTAAATATTTAATTGGATTCAAGATTTTAAATTTTTTTCCATAAAGATTTGGTCTAAAATAATTTTTAGACCACACAATCGCTAAGAACTCTTTATCGGTAGCTGAATAAATCTTTTCATGACTATTCAATGTTATTGACGCAAAACACACTGGGTGACCTTGTTGTGATAATACAGCTCCTATTGCGTAATTAGGTGCATCCGTAGTAAGGGTAAAAGATTCCTCAAAGTTTGGATATCTTAATACAGGATGACTTACTATAAGTTTTTTTAAGTTTTTCGAATGATGCAACATAATTTGTGTCATTAATATTAATATGCATATTTTTTTTTAAATATTTTGTGATTGGTTGAGCTATTTTAGCATAATCCTTCACAAATTTTCTATAGTACTTTGTTAAGCCCAGAAAATTCTTTATTTGTTTTTGCGTTTTGTGTAATATTAATTTTTCGATAATTTCTATTTTATTGGGGTTTGGCTTTAAACCGTCCTCTGTCAAAACATGTCCTAAAAATTCAGTATTTTTTCGCATAAAATTGCATTTGTCCTCTTGAATCATTAAATTATTTTCTTTTAATATTTCAAAAATATCTGAAACAGATTTTATATGTTCTCTTAAACTAGTACTAAATATTAAGATATCGTCGAGGTAGACTACACAGCTCTTATTTATGTAATCTCTTAGGAGTTCATTCATTAGCTTTTGGAATGTTGCCGGGGCATTTTTCAGTCCAAAAGGCATTCTGTTGAATTCATAAAGACCATGGGGTGTAGCAAAAGCTGTTTTCTTTTTGTCCTCTTCTTTTATAAGTATTTGATGGTATTCCTCGGCTAAATCGATAGTGGTGAAATATTGAGCTTTGCCAAGTTTATCCAAAATTGAATCGATATTCGGAAGTGGAAACTTGTCATCTACAGTTACCTCATTTAACTTTCTTTCCTCATTTAACTTAACTTTCTGTAGTCTATGACAATGCGAAATTTTCTCTGTCCTGAATTATCCATTTTTTTAGGAGCAACAATTAATGGACTTGAATACCTAGAATTGCTTTTTCTTATTATTCCTTGTTCCTCCATTTCTGCTATTTGTCTTCTCACTTCCTCCTCATGTTTTGGTGGATATCTGTATAATTTAGCGTTTATTGATTGTTCTGTTGTTGTTATGATTTCATGTTTTACAGCTGTAGTACTAGTGAGTTTGTCACCCTCTTTATAGAACAAACTTGCATATTTTTTTAATAATCTTTCCATTTCTTTATGTTCTTCTTTATTTAAATGGTCAAGTTTTAATAATTTAGTAATACTAGGATTTGTTGCTTCCAAAAACGAAATTTCATTAAATGAGTAGGGGTTATTAGTTAATTTTATATCTTGTTTATTAATATCAATAATGCCATCCTCTAAGTTTATTACGGCATTTTGATTTTTTAATAAGTCAACACCTATTATAAATTGGTATTTCCTATTTGGTAAACTCTTTTGTTTCCATCTAATTAAAGCATTTACAGGACCTTTTAATTCTTTGAAAGCGGGAGTATGTACTTCCCAATTTATAAAATCTTTTCCGTTAATTGTGGAAAAATATATTGGGGGCATTTTTTGTTTTTTAAATCCCTCTACCTTATCGTCAAATATACTAAATGTTGACACTGTATCTATTGTAGCTAAGTAATTTTTATTGTTTATACTAACTTGAATTATTGGCAAATTTCCCGAGCCTAATTTAACTTTTTTTTAAAAATAAAAGAAAGACTCGAGTGAGAAGCTTTTTATACATTATCTACCTCCATTTGTTCATCAGAATTTCTATTATAGTAAGCCTGTTCGCGACGATATTGGCCCGAGTTATTTCTAAAATTTGGTTGATTTGTTTGTCTAGATTGCCTTGAATTAGGTTTATTAAAAAAATTATTTTTATTGTTATAAATTGGTGGATAATTATAATTTTTGTTATTATTTGATGGATAATAATTATTTTTATTATTGATATTTGTTGGATAATAATTATTCCCGTTGTTATAACTTGGATTAAAATTTCTATTATTTAAATAAGAATTTTTATTATAACTATCATTTTTATAACTCTTTGAATTATCTTTTTTTTTATTAAAATTATTTTGATTATTATTATTTTTTTTAAATTCTATACGAATACAAAAATTTTCGTAAATTTTTTCATTCATTATATCTATAATTTTATCTATTTCTTTTTCTTTATAAATTTTCTCTAATAGGACACCGTGCGTCGTTTCTTTTATTGCATTTACTAAAAGGGTATCAATAGTACTTAAATCTATATAATTTTCCTCATCATAACAAGCTTCTACTTCATTTGCTTTGTATTTAATATTTGATTAACTAAATCACTTACCGGAACAACTTTTATGTTACCAATTTTTTTGAAAGCTCTGTCGTCTCCACATCGGGTCTGTATCTTCGTTTTAGAGTTTGTTTTATAAGATTCCAATTGTCCAGTTGTGGTATGTTGATGATTGTGTTCTTAGTTTCACCTTGAATTTTCTCTATGAAACTCTATGTCAAGACATACAGGAGGAGTTATGATGTACGTAAAAAATTGCATTAAGGTATTGGCACAAAACATTTTTGAATATAATAATAAATTATGGATTATGCAAAACAAAATTAAAATAAATAAAGAAATTTGGTACTTTACTGTTTTATACAAGTCACCAACTAACTTCGTGTGCAATGAATTTTGTGAAATATTTGAACAATGGCTTGATAATAATATTATACCATCCAACAAAAATATAATCGGTGGCTTTAATGTAAATTGGTTTCTTGAAAACAATGACAAAAATAAACTTAAAAGAGTCATTGAACTATATAATTTAAATCAGATAGTTACGTTTCCAACAAGAATAACGCCAAGCTCGAGAAGTCTGATTGATTATGTAGTGACAGGTTGTGCAGAAAGAAATAGGATAAAAGTAGAAGATAAAGTCGATTGTAAATTGCAGATCATCAAGCAATAATAATTCGTATAAATGCAATGAAACAAAACACATTTAAATTCACAGAAATAAATACAATAAAAATAAATACTGAACGATATAAAAACCTTTTGATCTCTGAAAATTTAAGTAATATATGTTAAATCCAAGAACTAAGTCTATTTGCAAATATATTTAAGAGGACTATCGAAAAAGGTACTGAACTATTCAGGAAAAAATTTCGTGTTGGTTTTAGAAAACAAGAATGGTTAACCAATGAATTGAAATTTCTTAATAATAACAAAACTACAACATATAGAAAAGCTTCATTGGTAAATGATTTCGGAAGCTGGGATTAATATAGAATGGCAAGAAATAAATATAACAAAGTCGCAACAAAAACTAAAAATCAATTCATTGAAAATAAGCTAAAAAATTGCGAGGGTGATAATAAGTCAATGTGGAAATCACTTCAAAGGTATATAACAAAGCCATCAAAACTTAAGAAATAGAAAACATTTTTATAAACAACATTGAATTTAAAGAACCACTTCAAATAGCAAATGAATTGAATAAATTTTTTATAAGCAGTATCGAAGATGATAGAAGAACAGCAAAACAGATTTAAGTTTAAAGAAATAAACAAAAGCGAATTGTTAGAAATAGTAAAACAAATGAACAAAAAAACTGATATCTTGGGAATAAACAATAAGATAATTCTTGACTGTTTCGATCAGTTGGGCGATATCTTGCTTCATATCATTAATATGTCTATGAGACAAGGTAAATTTCCTTTAACGTGGAAGGAATCAATAGTCAAGCCAATACCGAAAATATCTCATCTAAAGTCGCCAAATGAATTTAGACCTATCAACATGGTACCAATGTATGAACAAATTTTGGAAAAAGTAATAAATTCGCAATTACAACAATACTTAGAGCAAAACAACATCCTGTGTAATGAACAAAGTGGTTTTCGTGGCAAACACTCATGTGAAACAGCACTAAATTTGGTTTTGTATGATTGGAAGCTTGCAAAAGAAAATAACCTTGTGGTGGCAGCAGTTTTTCTTGACTTTAAACGAGCGTTTGAGACTGTAGATCGCAAGATTTTATTGATGAAGTTTAAAAAATATGGCATTGTTGGAAAAGAATTAGAATGATTCAGCAGTTTCTTTGAAGGTAGAACACAAAGAACAAATGTAAATGTTGAGTTTTCTGATGGTCAATTAATTTATAATGGCGGGCCGCAAGGGACGATTTTAAGTGTTTTGAGCTTTCTAATCCACAGCAATGATATAAAATCGTGTATTAAGTTTTGTAAAATTATTTTGTTTGCTGATGATGCTTTAATATACATAGTTGATCGAGATTTAAAAGAATGCTGCAATAAAAATAACTCAGATCTTGAACATTTATTCAAATGGCTTTGTATGAACAAGCTAAAATTAAATTTAGATAAAACAAAGTACATGATTATAAACGACAGAACAAACGATACTACAAACATAAATAAAGCAAATGGAAATATAAATCACGTAAACGTTATTAAATACCTTGGAGTTTTGATAAATGAAAATCTGTCATTTGATGATCATGCAGAGTACATTAGTAACAAAATTGCGCAAAAGATTGACTATTTTGGTCAAATCAGAAATAAATTAATACATAAATGTGCAATAACTGTATATATGCGATGAAAACAAGAAAGACAGACTTCAAATCCTTCAGAAAAATCGATGCGTGTTATATTAAAATGTAGTAGGAGAAAAAATGTGCAATATATGCTGGGAAAATTGAAATGTATGTCTGTACGGCAGAGACTGCATTTTAATGTATGAATCTTCGTTTTTAAAATGAAGCACAACATGTTACCTGAATATTTAACAAGATTTATTAGCTATGTCGGAGAAACAGTAAATTATAATTTAAGATCAGCAAGCATGTTCAGACTTCCACTTTTCAGAAGAAACAACACACAAAATAATTTATTTTACAAATGCCGTCATTTGCTCAACGCGTTACCAGCTGTAATTCGGGAAATAGACAATTTGGATAAATTTAAAAAAATATTAATACACTATTTAATACATAATGGATTTTCATCATATATTTTAATTTTGTTATTTAATTTTCGTTATATAAGTAATTTATTTTCTTTATATAATTTGTTTTAATTTTAATTACTTTTATTGATATAATCTATATATACTTAATTTACTTTTTATAATTTGTTTTAATTTGAAATATTTTATTGAATCTAAAACAGTGCTAAAACAGTTTTAACAAAACAAAAAAAAAAGAGGAAAAATATTTATTGTTATTATTTTATAGTATTTTATTTTTAGAAATTAAAAGAAACAAAAGTTCAATTATTTCGGTAGCATAATGACTACTGATGGTGGTTCGGAGGCAGATGTGAACAACAGACTTAGCAAAGCAAGGGAATTATTCGGACAGTTGTACCCAGTATGGAGGAACACCCAAATTTCCAAGAAAACAAAAATAAGGATCTTAAATGCTTGCGTAAAGACCGTATTAATGTGTGGAAGCGATACATGGATGATATCCATGTAGAATTTACAAGTCTTCGCTAACCGCTATCTGCGCATAATCTGCAGAATATTCTGGCCTAGCAGAATAAGCAACGAAGACCTATAAAGACTGACAGGAGAGAAACCCATACTGAGGCAATCAAGAAAGAAAAAATGGGGGTGTATAGGCCACACGCCAAGAAAAAATCAGAACAACATATGCCGTATGGCCTTGGAGTGGAACCCCTAAGGAAGCAGAAGACGCGGTCGTCCAAATAACAACAGGTGGCGCACCATAATAAGCGAGCCCAATTAGTTGAACCTTACTTAGGAGGATGCAAAAACAGCAGCAGGAAACCGGGTGAGATGGAGATGTCAAGTGGAAGCCTTATGTTCCTTCGCGGAGTGAAAAAAAAAAAAAAAAATTACTGACAGGAGCGTTTGAGAAAGCAACTCGTTATTTCGGTTACTAAATTCCCCCAAACAAAGTTTTTTTTTTTAAAATTTCAATGATCCGGGTCTTTTATTTGTTTGATGTCCTCGTTATTTTTGACAATAGCTTGCCAGTACTCGTTTAAATTTTTAAAAAGTTTTTCTATATATTCCTTCGTTTTTCTTTCTATAGAATCTTTTTAAAGTTTGTCTGTACTTTTAAAATTTTGGTATAAAGCTCCTTTTGAGCGTTGATTAGTTTGTCCATATTGCTTCTATGATAAAGGCCGTTTGATGATTTTGATACGAATTTGTTGAATAAAACGCCTTTCAGTTGTAGAGATGTTTTGAAGTAAACGCCTTTAGTTGTGACTGTTTGCTTATTAAAAGTTTGCTAAAAAAAACTTTCTGTAGACACTAGTTCTAAAAGATTACTTTTTTTTTAATTTTAATTTTTATCCATAGACACTTGTTTTACAATTAAATTTGTATGAAAAAGCTTAAGATACTTGTTCTAAAGTTTTTTTTTTAATCAAATTCTAAAGACAATTGTTTTAATGAATCCGGCTCGAAGGACCAATGTTTTACCAAAAAAAATAAATAAACAAAAAAACGCCTATTTAAGTTTAGAATTTAATTTAAAAGAATTTAAGTAAAATAATTCAAATTTATTAAAGAATTTATTTTACTTAAAATTACGTCTTTAAATACAATTTTTATTTCCATATTAATTATACATTACACAAATAAATTATAATTTAAAAATAATAATTTACTTTAAAACAATAAAAATTATGAATGTAGGACAGAACAATGACTTCAAATGTATTTTATTAAGTTAAGTTCAATTAAATTACAAAGAAATGTGCATCATAAGCAAAAAAGTATGTTAAGGAATCATGAAATTATTAATATTAAAATTAGTTCTAAAGTTGTTATATATATTAATGTGAAGTTTATAACGTTAAAACCTTATGTTCTGCGAACAATTATAGGAAAAACAATTTCATGAAACAACGTTTTTCTGTTACCCCACCCTTGCGGAGCTGCAGCCCCCAAAAGTCAGAAAAAGCGCTATATTTAAATTTTTACAACAAACGTTCTATAAGATATATTTGTAATCTGAAAACGTTAAAAGACATCTGCTTTTATAAGCTTTATACATTTTTAAAAAGCAAATGCATTGGGTTGCCATACGGTACTAAAATTTACCGTTATGCAAAACTCAATCTTTACAAAATTTTTGGCCCCACATATCTCTGAACGATCAAGCTAGAGTCTTGGAATTTTTATTGAATTAGATTCCCAGAAATTA
Source organism: Dolichopus griseipennis (assembly GCA_963082915.1). Classification (NCBI taxonomy): domain Eukaryota; kingdom Metazoa; phylum Arthropoda; class Insecta; order Diptera; family Dolichopodidae; genus Dolichopus; species Dolichopus griseipennis. The sequence goes on along the minus strand of OY720441.1, from coordinate 151,483,229 downwards.
GTAGTAGTCGGTTAAACAATATTTTTGTTACGCCTCCTGTTTAGGAACTTTAAGAGCTCAAAAATTTAAATTTTGCTATCTTTAAACACATGTAACTTAAATACCTGTTTAAATTTTTTTTTGTAAAGCTAAAACATTGTATTTTTACATATTATGTTAAAAGTTTTTCTTAAATTTATAAGGGGTTCTTTAAATTCAAGAAAATGTCTCTTAATTTTTTTTGCTTAGATAATAAAGTTCCAAAAAAGTAAAATTCCAAATTTTGATGGAATTCACAATTTAATTTCAAGAACCAAACTAAATGGAAGGGGACATGTGAGTACAGAAAGATCTTAGAGAATCATCATAAGGTTGCTTCATAAAAATTTGGGAATTTTGGGAGTGCATTGGGATCATATCATCTCTCTAGTAATAAAATAGTGTATATGAAAAACTATAGTTTCGAATAATTCACATTTAAAATTTAAGGAAAAAAAAATGTTTTTTTGAAGTTTTATAATTTTGAGAAAATGTTTTTAAATCCCAAATTAAGACATTTTTTTAATTTTTTACGGTTTTTAAAGTATATATTGTTGATTTGAACGTTCTAACTGTAATTTAGTTATAGTAAAAAAAACATCAAAGTAAAGTTATATGTTATACGTTATTTCATTTATTTCTCAGCTTCATATATAAGATCTTTTACATCATTTTATTTGTATGGGATACACCATTTCATTTTTTATTATACTTTGTTTTAACTAGAACTCTAAAAAATATATTTAATAATAAAATAGTGCAAAGGTGATTTACACTACTACAGTCATTGAAAAATTGTGTCTTTCGCTATACACTATTTTATTACTAGAGTACCTCAATAAAAATATAATTAATATTTTAGTTTAAAGTTTTATAATTTTTAATTTTTTATTCGTTTTCATAACATTACATAAATTAGATATAAGAAAATACAAAAAACACAACATTTCATTTATAATAACATAAAATCAAAAACAAATAAAAATAAAAATCAAAATAAAAAAAATTATTCATTGTGTTCATCTTCAGGAAATCAGGATCAAGTCGGTCTGAGGTTTCTTTTGTGAGCAGACCTTGGTAAAATTCAATTACATTTTTTGGCAACAGTCCATCTTTACAAACAGATACCAATTCCTTTTGTTTTGCACTGCTGATGCCTAATTTTTTTTGGTATTTTTGTTGTAATATTAAATTTTGTTTTAATGGTATATCTAACCGATTTCGGGTTCGTAGTGCTGCAATATTAATATGTAAGAAATCGTCTTCCTCGCACTCTATTTTATATCGTATTTTCTATGTGATGAATGCAATAAAATAAAAGAGCAGCGATAAATCTAAAAAATAAAAAGTAGTTTAAAAATTTATTTGTTTTTATAGATAGAAATTAAAATTGCTCAAGTTAATTTAGATAGCATAGTATAAAATAGTATATTATTATAAAAATTATTAAATCACAAAAGTATTAAAATTAATTATAATGTATCTATTACGATTTTGTCCCCCACAACAGTCCTAATAAAAAGTTATTTCTTTTACTTCTTTTGAGAGGGTTGCTTTAGAAGAATAGATCCTATTTCATCAGAGCCGCTTTCCCCATCGATTCTCATCCAGAAATTACAAAAACTTCCTTTGTGCATAAATCGTAGAAAGTCAAATTGTAGGAAGCAAATTTTCGCGTGTAATAAAATGAACTCTAAAAAAAGCCGTTGTTACGCCAATTAATAAAAGTGAAGATGCCACAAAATCCCTCAAACTATAGGCCAGTATCGGTATTATAGAGTTTTTCAAAAGTATTCGAAATTATAGTAAAAAAGCTACTCGACGCATTTATGCGAAATAATGAAATATCGAGTTCAGAACAATACAGTTTTGAGGAATACTCGAATACGACCGCTGCTTGCCTGGCCTTAACTGATTTTATTACCAAAAATATGGATTATTGGAAATACAGAGCTTGTGTTTTCATTGATTTACAGAAAGCATTAGATTGTGTTGATCATAAAATATTGCTCCACAAACTTTCCAGATTAAATTTTTCGAATGATCAAATCGCTTTCTTTAAATCATACCTAGATCGAAGGACACAATGTGTACGAATTGGTGAAATCTTCAGTAATTTGGGAATAACGAAGAAGGCAGTGCCGTAAGGATCAGTTTAAGGTCCAGTTTTTTTTTTAAATTTATATTGATGATCTAACACGGCTTAACCTACATGGAAAAATACGGCTATTTTCTGACGATGCGGTCATAAAATATGCAGACTCAAGCGAAGCAAACCTTGCAAGTGATTCAAACGAAGCAAACTGCTATATTGCAAGGCTAAATACTTATTAGTGAGTGGCTTCAAAAAAATAGGTTGTTAATGAATACAAAACAAGTTAAGAAACAGTCAGTCGGTGCAACCGACTTAGAAATACCCTACACCTATTTGGTTCTAATCAAAGGACATATCCATAAGTCATTTTAACACCATAAAAGCTGTGATTAATTTGATCGTAAGACATAGCTAACCAAATTAACTTTATAATACTAAAAACATTTTCTAATTACACTATCTATTAAAAAATATTACAAATTCTTACTAATTTATCTATTTAAAAATATTAAAAAACAAACAAACTTGAAATAAATGAAAATATATTTATTCCAATTCAATTACAAAATTAAAAAATTCTAATTATTAAATTTTGTGATAAAAAGATAATCAAAGCATAATACATTTAATAATCCAAATTTTTAAAAATTGCAATTATTTTAAATGGTTAGTTTATATACCTAATAGAAAAGCTTACAAACGCAAAATATGCAATAAATGTATTTCTAAAATACAATTACAAATTTAGACCTTTTCATATAATTCATTTAAATACTCAAATAAATTTTAAATAAATGCAGCAAGTACCTTTGAACATAGCTGAACCACTACAATTAAGTCTAGATTTCGGAGACACATAGGACATAGGAAATATATTCTTTGGCTTTGAAATAAAACTAGACCAGAACCAATTCCCATGGTACTTTCATTACTAGTAACCTAGAGTTTAAATTTCATCAAAATACCGGCATTATTTTTTGAGTTATGGTGTTTTAAGATATATGTTTGTTAGTCCATGAACTTGTCAAGGGTTCCAGAAACCCAAACCATGGTACGATTTCGCCCATATGCAGAAGCTTCTACATTTTTTGAAGTTGTTATCTTTATTAATTTTAAAGATATGCTTTAAGGTCTTCGGAAATGTGTGGCTGGTCCCCGACCCAATACTCCAATGGGACCCAAATTCCCAAGACACTTAGGAGATAGGAGGGGACACTCTGATACCAAATTTGGAGGTTCTATCTTCATTGGTTTCGGAATTATGCTCGTTTGGCCTAAATTCGATCAAAAAGTTCTAGGTTCCGAACGCATGGTCCAATCCCGACCTTACGGAATCCCCGAAGTAGTTTCATTACTAGTAACCTACAGCACAAATTTGATGAAGAAAGCGTCATTAGCTGTTGAGTTATCGTAATTTTTTATATATGTTCGTTAGCCCTTCGATGGATTAAAAGGTCCAGAATCCGAACCCATGGGCCGATTTTGCCCGTATGCAATCCCCGCCGTACTTTCAGTCCTAGTAACCTACAGTTAAAATTTTATCAAGATAGCTCCATTATTTTTTGAGTTATCGTGCCTACGGACGGACGGACGGACATGGCTATATCGACTAAGGCGGTCACGCTGATCACAAATATATATACTTTTCCATATCTAGCTCGCTTCCTTTAGGTGGTTACAAACACCATACCAAAGTTAATATACCCCTTTACCTATTCTATAGGTGTAGGGTATAAAAAAACCAAAATACTACTTTTCGATAATAAAGTTTTTAATGATACAACCTTCCTTCATAATGGTACTCAAATAGAAGTTGTAAAGAAAAATAATTATTTAGGCTTACTTATAGACTGCAAGCTCAGATGGGATGAACACATAGATCATCTAGTAAGCAAAACTTCTCCGTACCTATTTGTCCTAAGAAGATTAAAAAATTTCTTAAGTAGAAATACGTTATATGTTATATATTCATCCTACATATTATCAAATGTTGTTTATGTTAATCCAATTTGGAGTAGAGCTCCGCAAATTTATATAAAAAAAATTGAAATTTTACTGAAGAAAGCAATCAAAATAATACATGGTTATCCCATTCTATATCCAAACTACATGCTCTATACAAAAAAGTACCTCAGTTTTTCAAGTATCAGTAAAAGGGAATTATTTATAATTGCGTTCAAAATAATAAACAACAAACTAAGACACAATTTTGACTTTCACAGTTACAATACGCGAAATAAATCTAAATTCTACTTGTCTCTCTTTAAAACAGATAAGCAAAAAAATAATTGCCTATACAATTGCTTGAAAGTAAACAACGGTAGATCGGAAGAATTTAAATCAATAGAAAATCTATCCACTTTAAAAAAAAAAATGTAAAAAATGTACATTCAAATGTAAAATTCTTTTTGGAGTCTCTTACCAATTTTCTTATACAATTTTTGCGGATTACGGTATTGTTAATAAAATTCTTTTGTTTTCCGTACTCAGCGGGTGACCAATATTTATTATTGATTCTTGTTCTGTCATCTTCGGTGAATCTCAGATTGCAATTTAATTTGCAAGTGCAAACACACAATTTGTGCTTTTTAGACAACTTAGTTTTTCCACTTAAAGTTTTGTACACCTTACCAAAAATTCTTAATTCTTTTCTTTTATTTTGAAGCCACTAGTTCTATTTATTTTGTGTTTTCATGTGTTTTCCAATTCTTCATTTTCCACAACGCTTTCATCAATTATTTCATCTTCTTCAGATTCATTTGGTTTATAATTGTCGTCTGAATCAACAGAAAATTCAGGTAATGATGCTTCATCTTCTGGTATCAGTTCACTTTTTTATAATGTAACTGTTATATCGTTTTCTTTAAGATAAAATATTAATTTGTTAATTTAACAAAAAAAAAAAAAAACAGTTTAACTTTAAAAAACTAACAATAAAATTGAAATTAATGCAAATACCATACCATCTAAAAATTTATTATAATTTTTTGTTCTAGTATTCATTATTTATTTTGTTATTTTTTTCCTATAATTTATTATTCTCCTCAAATTAAAACGATGTAACTCTTTTAAACTTCTTATAAATATTAATTTGATTACATCACAATTGATCACAAACACAATTGTAATTTCAAACATATTTAATTTTGTTTGTTTTTTTAACGGTTTCTAAATGCAAAATGTTCTTGTATACACAATTCTTATGAATCATTTTACACTATTTTATTTGCTGGTTAATTTTCAAAATTTTTTTCTTTTGTTAAAATTTGAAATAACGTATGAATGTGAATGAAATAACTTGTATAGCGTATACATCATTTCCATTTCACAACTTTTGTAGGAGTAATTTAGCTCTGCCAAAATTTGAAACAGCATGTTATTGTCATACATCATGTATCAGTTCAAGTTTAGAAAATCTATTATCACATGAAATTATGTAAATAAAATATTATATACAATATTTTAATTTTTTAAAAAAAATTTTTCAATAAGTATGTATTACTGTAAAATTGTGTATATATAGTAAATCCATTTTCATTTATTAACGAAAAATATAATTTGAGAAATGTAAAAGTGTATATTGCTTTTACAATCTTTTTTTACTCACCTTTATTGCTTTATGCATATACAATATTTTTATTTTTCGCTATAAAAACAGTATTTTACAATGAAAAAAGGTAAACCGGAAAGTTTTTCTAATAAATTTCGTAGAAGCGAATTCTGCGAAAGTCGTGTAATAGTGTTTAAATCATAAACACCATTTCATTATTAGAGAGCCGATGTTCTAAATATTGATTTAACTATCTATATTGACCATATAGATCTATACTAACTATATACTAAAAAAAACGCATTTTATTTTTTAAAACAAAAGAAAAAATATACTACATATAGTACCCGATGTTTCAAAAAGGTTTTTGTTAATATTTGTTTAATTTTCAAATTTAGAATAAAACGTATTTTCAAAAAAAATCTTTCTGAGCAGCAAAAAAAATGTTTGTTTTTTTGTTTGTGTTAGTGAACTAAATTTTTAAATTCTAAAATTTTGGTTTAAAAAATTACTTCAAAAAATTCCCACCACCAATTTAGTTTATAGACCAGGTGTAATGAAACGAAAAGGTTACTAAGATATATTGCATTTTATTTAGTTGTCAAAATTACAAGTATTATTTAGTAAAAATTGGTAACATTCAAATTTATTACTGAATTTTGTGCGTTCTAGTAAATTTAATCTGAACACTATTTCACCTGGAGCTAATTCGGCAATTCTGGCTCAAAAGTTATATCGCTATTAAAGTAGGTAAGTTATATCGCTTCGTGTTTGTTTTGAACGCTTCAACCATTAATACCTGTGCTTTCGTTCGCGCTAGTGATATGTGATCATTCCGTTCCAAAACATTTCTACCCTCCTCCAATACGTATAATTTTCGTAGAAACTCATACGTTATTGGTTATAATTAGGAGTACTTCCGTAGTTATAATAAGAAGTTTGACCAGCAGCCTGGAGTAGTGATGACGTAAGCGCGTTGTTAACACAACTTAGGGCTTGATTCCATAGATTTTGTTTCCCGCGTATATACGCACAAATATCACCGACTAGTGAGCGATTAACACGTTCAGACACATTGGATTGCGGAGAGCACACTCCAATACAGATATGATTAATTTCATATTTCCGTATTAGAGGTTTGAACAATTTAGATTTTAATTGTAATTCATTATCAGACACAATGGCCTCTTGAAAGTTTCTTTTCCTACTTAGAGTACATATATAGACATGATATATACATACCTAGTATCACAAAATTTAATTATTTTTAAAACTTTTGAAAAAATTAATATAATTTTATTTAACAGTTTTCTTTTTAATATTAATACTTAAATGGGGAATAGGAACATTACTACCTAAATAGGGAATCATAAAAAAACAAGGAAAAGTGTAGTAGAGTACTAACTGTGCTAACTCTGGGATACCCATATGACCGTAAAATATACATTATATCATCCGGTTAATTAATTTTGGCAAAATTTCAAACATTCAGCTTTATTAGGTGTAGAGTAATGCCCATATAAAAGAAGGAGTTGTATCGCAGCTACTCGAACCCTTTGCAGTAGACCAACCAATTTTTGCAGTAGCATTATACAAAACTATTTTTGGCAAAATTTCAGACACCCAGCTTCCATAGGTATAGAGTAATGCTCATTGTAAATGCAAATTTTTCTATTCGTGTGGCTTCTTGACAAATTGGTGCTCCTTGACGATATATTTGAGGATTGTGGGCTTCCGGCGAATAATGTTAACTGAATTAAAATTTTTATTTTTAGTTTTATTTAATAATTATTAAAAGTTTTAAGTGAAATTTGATAAATTTCTTGAAAAATTGCAAGAAAAATTCTAAAAAAAGCGTTTTAAAAATATCTCTTTATTACATTTTAAAATCTGTAATTTTTGTGTTAACTTTTTTCAATAACATCAACTTAAATTGATGAACTTAATTTGCTTCATCAACTTAAATTGATCAAGATATGTAGTCGAGGTGCAGTAAAACTTCATTGAGTGGCGGGGCAACGTGCAGTAATAGCTAGTTAACATATAAGTATAATTATACCCGTTTGACTATAGCTCAAAAGGGTATACTAAATTTACCATTATACTATGTCAATAGTAGTTTTCTTGAATTGCCAACGTTTGAATAAAATATGGTCGATTGATTAGAAAAGGTTTAAAAATCTGCTTTTCAACTTATATTTTGTTTTGTACTTAGCTGCAAGTTCTACTGTACTCTTCCTCATTTTTTATGATTTTATGAGAGAAATGTAGGCTTCTTTTTTGGAAAAATTATTTTAAAATACTATGTATTTAATCATAATATATTCGAATTTGAATTTTTTGATTTTGAGATTTTATTTGAAGAAAACTTCAATTTTACACTGAAATCAGTTCTTAAAAAACAACAACTGCAAAGTAGATAAAAAACAAAGACGAAAAAATTTAGAAAAGGAAAATGTTATGTTTTCTAAATTTAAAGATATTTATATTCGAATTCTTTATTAGCTTTATTTTTATTAATATTATCTCATTTAGCTTTTGCCCTATTTGAGACCATTTAAGGAGAGCAAAAAAATTAGTCTTATTGAATAAGTGAGCTTTTGGAATAAAAAAACGGGTTAATCGAACTTAACTAAAACTTTTTGCAGTCGCTCTTTTAGACTGCAAAATCAACCTGTAAAATTAGACACAAATCTGAAACACAAAATTTTTTGGAAGCCCGTCAGGCCGAAATGGGTTAATTTACTCCAACTAAATTTATACAATTAATTCCGGTTGCTAAGAGGAACATTTGTGCAAAATTTCAAGTCAATCGGTCAAACCGTTTTGACTCGATAACAAAAAAACAAAAAAGCTTAAAACGGCTCTAGAGCCGGAACCTGTTGACTTATAAAAATGTGACATAGCCTATGTAACCCCCGGGCTCTCAGAATTATTCCTTTAAAATTTTGTGACAATCGGACCAGTGGTTTTCACGTGAATCCTGGACAAACAAATTTTCTCCTTTATATATTAGATATATTTAAATATTAAAAAGTGAAAAAATGAAGTTTTATTGCTGATATATATATAAAGAATATTTTTTAAAATAAAAGGGATAAGTGCTTATTAGTTATCAAATAAAAAATATGATTAAACATAACATATGCAAGTGAAAAACTATTTATTCTAAAATATTTTAATTAAAGCCATCTGCCAGAAATTATTTAATTATCTATTCCTCTCATCTGCTGTTTTACAAGAGCTGGTGTAGTGACAGTAGTTGAGAGAAGAAAAGAGTTTACCCCTCAAAAAGGAACGCAAGCAATAACATTTGTTCGTTTTAAGAAGCTTATGAGTCATGACTTATGACCATACATAGAAATATATTTTTGTGAATAAAAAATTTAGGATAAATTAAATAAAAAAACCAGACAAAAAGGTTAAAAGTAAACTAAAGAATTCAAAATTACTTTTGCCAGGTTTCTCAGAACTTTAGATTGGCATACATTTGTAGTAAAAATTGCAGATTTTATTATTGAAATTTAGTTTTTAATTATCTACATATTATCATTGATTAAGAATTATATATAGATAAACATTTTCATGTTAAAAATTTGTATGAAACTTTTTTGGCATATTTTTTAAAATTCACTCAAAATCGTTGGCACGATTTAAATGTATTGAAACTATTTCTATTTTATAGTATACTCTTTATTTTTATTCTCTCAAAAATTTTTCACTCTACATAGTACATGTAACATTATTCAAGAATATGAATACTATGACACTAAAGAAAAGAAAAAAATCGAATAAGAAAAAAAACTAGGTAGATTGTGTCAACTCTGGGATACCCGTATGACCGTAGTATAAACATTATAATATCATCCGATTAATTACTTTTGGCAAAATTTCAAACACACAGCTTTATTAGGTGTAGTGTAATGCTCATATAAAAGAAGGAGTTGTATGGCACTTACTAGAACCCTCTGCAGTAGACCAACCAAATTTTCCAGTAACTTTGGCCATTACAATTAACTACTTTTGGCAAAATTTCAGATACCCAGCTTTAATAAGTACAGAGTAATGCTCATATAAAACAAGAAGTTATATGGCAGCTACCCGAGCCCGTTGTGCAAACTGGCTGAATTTCAATGGCGATGACGGTTTTTTTTAAAAATCCGATTTGTTGAAAGTTCCAGAATCCTAGCTCCTTTAATTTTTGAGTTATCGTAATTACGGATGGACAGACGCACGGACATACATAGTTAAATCGATTTATTTTTCAATTCTGATCCGATCCATACACTTGATTCTATATCTACCCCCCCCCCCCCCCCCCCCCCTTCTCTGTGCCATATACGTAATGGCAAATTTAGTATACCCTTTTGACAAATAGTCATACTAGTATAAACAATGATTTTTTCATTCATAAATTCATAGTTAATTTTTTCGAATTGATTTCGTTTTTTTCTAAACTTATTTAATTTTGCATGTACTTGCGTACATACCTATATAGATATGTATGCATATAAAGGTTCTAAAATAATTATTTTAAAATCTAACTTTATAGATCTCAATAACAAATAACCTTTATGAATATTTGAAGGTGACCAAATATTTTATTTTCAATTTCTTATGAGGTTTCAATTGTAACGGGAAACTTTTTGTTTTGATTTTTTCATTTTTGTTTAAATAAATAAATTTTTCTAAAACTTGCAAAGTGCATAGTTGTGAATGGAATCTATGAAATTTTATAAAGTGTTTATGTATAGATGTATGTATGTATTCAAATTTCTATTTCTAAATACTTTAATCTTTAGAGGTTTTTTGTTGAATTGAGTTCAATTGTAATTTTGTTTTAACTAAAAATTTCTAAATTATCTAAATTTTCAAAATCTTATTATGCATAAAATGTTCTAAAATAATTATAAAATCGATTTAGCGATGTATGTCCGTCCGTCCGTCCGTCATCACGATAACTCAAAAAGTAAAGGACCTAGGATTATGAAATTTTCACAAATTCGAAAAGTTTTTTCACTTTCACTAGAATTCGAACCCGGGCCCTTCCGCATGAAAGGTCGGCACTCAACCACACTGAGTCTACGTTACAAAGCTTAAATTTGAGATTTAAAAAAAAAATTTCGACTCCTGTCAATTTGACTATTAGTTTTTACTTCTGGCAGCTTCAATATAATATAATACTAAACTTATGAATTATGATATGTTAAATTTTGTTGTACATATTATGTATTCATAGAACTTTTTAATTGGGATACCGAATACATAACACATAGTTCAAATCGTACTAAAATGGGTAGAAAAAAAGTACAGTTTTGAATATGAAGGACAGCATTAACTCGAATTTTGGCTACTTGACTTCAAAAATATATGTATGTATATGTTTAGAAATATAATAAAATTTTCATAACATTATATATTAGATCAATATTTATATTTAGAATTAAAATACTTTTTTTTTGTGTAATAACTGTACCAAATTATACTCTCTTTAAAGCGGCTTACGGTATAGGAATAAAATTCAAAAATACTTAACGTTTTTGTAATTGAAAAAATTATTTTAAATTTTTTGTTTTAACTAAATATTTAAGCGCAAAAATTGTTGACAACATTGTTACAATTTTTTTCATTGCGTTTAAAAACAAAAAAATAATTTTTCGTGTAATATTAGTCTAATATAAATTACAAAAAACAAATTATTTATGTAAATTTAAAAGCAAAAATAGCTCGAATTTCGAGTAAAGTGCGATACTAGTAACATATAAAAACATAAAAAACAAGAAAGAATGTAGAGTAGACTATATCATGTCACATTTTTTTGATATTGCTAAGATTAATGGAAGTGATGTTCGTGTGTTTGTTTATTTAATTTGTCAGGTGTAGGTATTGCTAAGTCTGTTGCATAGACTTTCATTATTTATTTTTCTATTCCTTTTTCACTCCTATAAGGTGTATAGGACATTCATCAAGTCATTTAGACTAAGCTTCGATTGCATTAATAATTTTTGTATTAAAATGTTAATAACATAACTATTGTTATTATATAAGTTTATTATATAAGCTAAATTTTATGTGGCACTTATTATGTTACACAAGAGTTAGTTATATTATTTTATATAATGTTATTTTAAATAAATACATTTGATATAAATTATTACAATATTTTTTTTTAAATTGGCAGTTTTTTAGATGTGAGATAGGTTTAAACCATAGAAATAAATTAACTAGAAAGGCTATATATCAGAGTAAAAGTTAATTTTGCATTTCACGTAACTGTTCCGACTAAAAGAAACATTTTCGGCTTATTTTTAAAGAATCAGAAATAAAATTACATTTAGAAAGGAAGAGTTAAAACTAAAAGAAATTTGTTATTATTTAAGTAAAAAAAAATAAAAATTCAGATACATTATATTATTTCAGTTTGTGTATAAAGCTTTCTTTTAAAGCTTTTCATTATGTTTCATTATTTTATTTTATTTCATTTATTTAGCTCCATAAGTTCAAATACATACAATTCATTATAAATTTTCCACTTAGATATAGATATGTTATATATCTTTACCACAGTTAATTTAAAATTTTTGTGTAAATAACAGGATTATTACATGTATGATAAAGTTATTTTAAAGGAAAATGGCAAAAACCTTTTTTTAAAACGAATGATAACTTAAAACTAAACTAACCTGTTAATTTTAATTAATATAAATTCCTTATCAATGGGTTATTTCAATTGATTAATTTTGAGTTGAACTTTACGGTTAAATATGAAATTTTTTCTATAACTTTATGAATCTTGGCTTTGTTATGCAGCCTACTGGTTGAAAACCACCTAGGCAGATTGACTACGAGTTTCAGGAGTTTATTTTGTGCAATTTGTAGTTTTGTAGTGTGAGTTGCAGCTCAATCACCCCAGACTTTTTTTTTTTTTTTTTTTTTTTTGCCGGCACCTCTACGTGCTAACTGTTCACTGTGATAGGCTTAACAGCCTGACTATACATGTGCATGTCGGAACAGGGGAGATATATTCATATATTAGAACTGATCAAATGAATTCCACATACAATTTAAACATGAGATAGTACTACGCCTTATAACATGTATAAATGTCTTAGATTTTCAATAAATACAGTTCTATTTTTGTTTATATTGTAATAATTTTGTACTTGAGTTATATGATATTCTATATCAGTGAGTTATATTATTTAATTGAAATATTTGTTTACATTTTGTATTTGTTTATATTGTTATATTTATTTATTTATTATTAAAGATATATAATTATTAATTATTAATTAAGCCATTAATTTGAACCCAAAGGCGAATGGTAGCTGAGTCGAGTTGAAAATCAGATAAAAGTTTTTTCACTTTCACTGGGATTCGAACCAGGGGCCTCTCGCATGAAAGTCGGCACTCTAACCACTGTGCCACCCAGCTGTTGACTGGTGCTGCATACAGAATAATTGGCTGAAAAATTGTTTTAATGAGAATTAATTTATTTTCTGTGGTGAGAGTGGCTGTTCTATTAATGAAGATATTTAACGCTATCAGACCAATTTATTTCAGTATTATCTAATTTTAATGACGCAGATCAAACGAGAAAGGCTTTTCTTTTTTGGTAAAGTAGATGGAAACTTTTTTTGAAGCTTTGATTTCAATTTTCATTTCGAAAAATATCACATAGAATATCGAGCGAATTTTGAAGATTTCTTAGTATAATATTAGGGCTAGTACCAGCGGAGTAAATGGCCATGCCGTCTGCAAAAATTGATATTTTTGAGCCATCTTAAGTGGGGATATCTGCGGTGTAATTAATATTGCACAATATTGGCCCTAGTACTGAGCCTTGTGGGACTCCTGCCTTAATTTTATACCTATCCGAAGACGTATTATTGAGCAGGACTGGAAATTTTGTATAATCTTTATTAAATAAATTGGGAAGTTATTGAGCTTCAATTTATGGAGCAGACCAGCGTGCCAAACAGTATCAAAGGCAGAATTAATGTCCAGTGCACCTAGGCCAAAAGAGTTACGTTCTTCTAAGTTAGATTTAGCAAAATTTTTAACTCTTAGAAGAAGATGAATAGTGCTATGATTTTGTCTGAATCCAAACTGCTCATTTGGAATAATATTTTTCCACTTCGATCGTAGTTGCAATAGTGTTAATTATTCATGGTACCAACGGTTCTAGAATTTTGACTGGATACGTTGAGTAATTCGCCAACGGTCTCACAAATTTAAATGACAGTCCGTTGTTTCTGGTAGAGATTATTGGTAGAGAAATGAGTAATTGAAAACCAGGTAGGACCAGACCACCAAAAAATTAGGTTATGTGAATTAATTAGGTTCTGTTGGGTTAAACCTCTCGATGCTACATTTGCAGGATTGTCAGATAATTTCATGTGATACTAATATGCGTTTGAATTTTTGTGTTAAAGGTTGGCAACCAAACTATTCCATTTCCGAGAATGGTCTGAAAGCCAACTAAGAACAACAGTGGAGTCGGTCCATGCAAAAGATTTTTCTATTGAAATATTGACAGTTTCTAGAACAAACTTAAACAATTTAGTTAGTCGTACCGCAGCGCATAGTTCCAATATTGAAAATTGTGTGATAGGGTTGACCTTCTATTTTGACATAGTTAAATTAACACTTACGTTTCCGTATTCGTCTGTAGCACGATAATATTTTACTACGGCGTATGCGCACTCCGATACGTCCGAAAATCCGTGAAGGTCAACTTTAGCTGAATTTGTATTTAAGAATCTGGGAATTCGAGTTTTCAATTTGGTACCAATGGCTTCGTCATATTCATCCCAATCGCACTTTTGAAGCAACAGTTTTTGAAACAGTATCTTAAACAAAAGGGTCACGGGAGATATCGATCCGAGAGGGTCACAAACCCTTGATGATGCTGATAAAATAACTCGCTTTCTTGGTATTGAATGTTTTGGAAATGACATTCCATAAAAGAAGTGGTCTGTTCCCGGTGTCCACTTCAGTCCTAAAACTCTTAAAGTCTCTGTCAAAGAGTAGAGATTGTGAGTTTCTATGTTCAGCGGCTATATTAGTTAGAAATTGTTGGAAGTTTGAATTCCGTTTTCTCAACGTAAATTCACGTTGGCTTAGCAAGTTTGTTAATTGATGATAAAGTTTATTGGCTTCGCTAAGATTATCTGCACAACCTAGTAGATCAACCGCATAGAAATTATTTTTAATTGCCCTTTCAGCTAGAGGTTACTTGTTTTTAAATTCAACGGTTAATTTGGTTTATATTTTCTAAATTTATACAACTGATGATCATTTAAGGATCTTGGACAAGTTATAGTTTGTAAGTGATGATTGCGAATTGATTGAGTATTTTGATTATTCCCCCTTTTGAGTAGTTTCACTATTTCCAGGGCATCACATCTTTTGTTTAAAAAGGTAATAAATGTGTCAAATGTGGGAAAATCTTCATCTGTAGCTTCTGCTGCCCAAACCCTTTTTATGTCATGGTCTAACTTATTCAAAATTATGTAAATAAGCCAAGGATTCCTATCAGTTGCTCCTTTGCCTAGAACATCGATTCATCGTATTAATTGATCCGAAGTTTCAGCAATGCTTCTAAGTGAAAGTACATTATTTGAAGAATAAGATGGGTTAATAAACTCTTTTATATATGCACATAGAACATGTCTTTTTTTATCATTTCTGTTGACCATTTTTTCCCAGGCCCTGATTATAATTTACATCAGATATATACAAATGACTTATTAATTTTGAAGCCTCAACCTTTAAAGCACCCTTTAAAAATTAAGTTTTACAGAGTCATTCAAATCTTTTCTTGTACCAACACACGATAAAAATAAATTCTTAAACCTTATATTCTCCTTGAAATGCCGTTAATTTCTCTGTTCTCTGATCAATTCCCTTGATCTGTCTGTTGATTTGAAGATCTGTTCAACACATCTAAGAACGTACTTTGTGTACCTACAAAAGTACTGATGAGGGTTTCATTCTGTTGATTGTGATTCCCTTAAGAATGTTGTTTTGCGAAATTCCGCAAAGCAGATTTAATTTCATAATAGAATTCTTTAAATTGTCTATACTTTGGCTGTATCTCATTTGCTGTTAGATAAAGATCTGCTGCTTGAAATTCAGAATCCAAGCTCTCCAACTGAACTTCACAAAGTCTGTTAGATTAGTCAAAAAGTATCTTAGATTAGTTAAGCATTGGAATATACAACGCTTGGTAACCTTGAAATTCTCAATCTTGGATTTTAAATTTGATACTTGTAACAAGTCTGGATACTTATATATCTCTAGTTCAATCAAAAGTAGACGTGGAGATGTTTTAATTTGAATTAAAGTGTTTTGGGTATCCCCCGGTAGAATTGTAAAATTGTTTATTAATTGTGTTAAAAGAAATAATATTTTGAAATTGTTAGAATGTTTATTAATTTGATTTTTGATATTATGATACAAAATTTCATAATCATATAAATTCCAATTAATCATAATTTTAATTAATTATTCAACAATAATAATTAACCAATTATTTATTAATATTTAACTTATTTTTGTTTTTGTTTTAATTTAGAAATGTTATATATAATATATTATTTAATGCCAATGATCAAATTAAATTATTCAACTAAGCTTAAAGAAACAATTTTTAACAATATTGTATAACTGATCAAGTTAATATGTATACTATTTTTCCAGGTAAGTGTATTTTTTACATGTGACTAATCATTTGCAGACGAGTGGAGAATATTTTTTAATAGAATTATTAAAGGTTTAATTATGATCAGCTGTTTTTTTCCGTTATTTATTTTTTTCTCATGTACAATTGTTGTAAAAATTATTATATGGATTTTGTATAACTATAGCTATTTAGCATTAATTATTGTTTTATAATATATAGTGTAATATAGTATATGATATACGTACTATAAGAATTACTAGGCATATATATAAAGGGTAATGATATTTTTGAATAAAGTAAACACCTTTGTAAAATTTTGAAGAATTTATATCTTCAATCTAATTAATAAGAAGAAGATAAATTTTTTTTTTATTCCGCAATGTTTTATAATATAATATGTAATAGTACTTATATATCATAATGATTATTCAGGAATTATACACATTTGAATAAATTAGGCTCCCTTGTGTAATTTTTATTAATTTATAAATTAAAATTTTTTAATATAGTTTAATAAATTGTTTTTGGCAATAATTTTAAAAATAAAATTGGATTTAGCTCGATGTTTCGGATATTGCCAGATTCCTTATTTTTCTTGCAACGTGTTCTGCTATTGTTAATCTAAAAGTCCGTGGTTCGTTCCCTTGTTTTGATACCAAAAATGTTGAAGATCTTATTCAAAAAATGTTGTAAATGTTATTCAGTAAATGTAGAAGATGTTATAGATAGACCAATTGAAGCTCATTAAGAATTCACATCCAAGTTTTTAAATGATATTTTTACTAATTTTATTCAATTCTAATTTGAGTTACTTTATAATTCAAAATTCTAATTTAAGTGTACAATAATAATTTAATTTAATTTACAATATGACTGCATTCACCAACTGCTTTTTTTCAAGTAAGGATATCTTACATAAAATATAAAATTGTCTATATTAAAAACAAAAAAAATAATTTTCATTTTTATATATTAGCATAAAGAAATCATATACATAGAGTATTCATCTTGAACAAAAAATGTTAGTAAATTTTGTTGATTTCATATCACCTCAATATCGTATTTCAAATCACCCCATTATCGTAAAAAGATGACCGTATTTTTGGTATACATAAAATTAATTGAGATTGTTTCTTTGCTTTATTTTTATTTTGTTTGTTTGTCAATCGATGTATGTATTTCCTTATCAAGTTGGGCGATTTCTTTTTAAAAATTTCATTAAATATTTTTATTGTTGTTTTTTTAATTTGTATTTTAATCAATGTATGTATATACATTTGTGTATTTTGTATATATGTAATTATTTATACAATTTGGGCGATTTCGTTTTTTTAGAACACAGAGAACCTTTGAAAATAAATAATAATTATTCAAGCACTAAATGCTATTCTAACAAAAATGTAGAAAATTTTAATGTACTTTTTTAAAATTTTTAAACTGTCTCGGTAGAAGAAAAAAGTTGTTTGAAATTTTAGAGGAGTACAGATTTGTATTTACATTCGACAGTTCTTAAAAGGTTAGCTTTCTTTAAGAAACAAAATTAAAAAAAAAAAAAACCATTATTTACTTAAAAAATCAAAATAAAAAGTTAAGACAAAAATTTAAAAAAGATAAACAGGACTTATCTTTTTGTAGCATTATTAATAGGCAGTTTCAATTGTGTAATGAAGCCAAACAATTTTTAAAAATGAATTTTAAAAGTGTTAGTAAATGGTCCGAAGATGAAAAAAACGTAACAAAAAATATTCATTTTAATTCACCAAAAGCGTTATAGATTTTTGAGAAATGGAGTAAAGCTTAATTTGCCTCATTTTAGTTCCCTTAATAGATGAATCCCCATCAAACATTTAAATATAGGTCTTAACGGCAAAAATATAAATGAGTTCGGCACTATATTTTCAGAAAAAGATTTAATTGGAAGGTTGGCTGTATTGGTATTCGATGAAATAGCCATTAGAAGGCTATACTATAATAGTGAACTGGATGAAATTAGTGGTTTTTCTGATTATGGTTCCGGCAGAACAAAAGACATCGCAAACTGCATACATACATATGTATATTTTAATGTACATTTGTATAGGTACATTAGAAGACAATTTATGGAATTATTTTCTAGCGATTTGAAACATTTGGAATAATGCAAGTAAAAAAATATAAAGCAAAAAAAAGAAACTGCATTCTTCTTTTTCTATCAATATTTTTTTTTATTTTATAATCAAAATATACACAAACTGAGTACATACATGATAGAGCGATTAATATGATATACATACAAAAAAAAAAAAGAGAAGAAATATATACAAATGTACACACATCGATTGACATATAAACAAAAATAAAAACACTAAAAATTAAAATAAAAATAAACTAAAATACGATAAAGTTGATTTTACGATATAAAAAAACTTGTCTAATTTTTTGTTCTATACATGAATACTCTATGTATATAATTACTTTATGCCTCGACATTGTATAATTTTTTTCCTAAGCTTTGAATATTTAAATACACCATATCGAAATTATTTTTGATTCTTGAATTTTGTTTATTTGGATCAATTTGGGTGAAATAATCTATATTTAATAGATTATGTATATTAGCTTTACCATAGACCATCATTAAATTTTATAGAAATACAATCATAAAGAAATCATATACATAGACTATTTAACTCGAACAAATTTTTTAAATTATTTCTGCAGAATTATAGTACCCGAAATTCTGTTTTGTTGCAGAATATCATAAACTGAACAGAAAATTTACTCACAATTAATATTTATCTGCAGCTTATAAAAAAATGAAATGTTCCTTTCTTATTTATAGTACTGGTATTGTAGTGGTAATATGTTTTTATTATATGGATCGGATCAGAACCGAAAAGTAAATCGATCTAGCTATGTATGTCCGTCCTCACGATAACACAAACAATAAAGGAGCTAGGATTATGAAATTTTCACAAATTCGTTTTTATGCAATAGCCGTCATCGCTATTGAAATCCAGCTACTTTGCTCCACGGGTTCCAGTACCTGCCACACAACTTTTTATATATCAGCATTACTCTATACCTATTCAAGCTGGGTGTCCGAAATTTTGCCAAAAATAGTTTAGTTTTATAGACAAAGTTCTACTGCAGTGGGTTCGAGTAGCTGCCCTACAACTTCTTCTTTTATATGAGCATTACAGTACACATAATAAGCTGTATGTTTGAAATTTTGACAAAAGTAATAACCCGCATGATATATAAAAACGGTCATCAAGGAACGGTAGCAAAACTAACTACCGTTATTAAGAACAATGCTGCTAATTCCCAGGAAATGGAAAAAAATTTTGAATCATTAAACAATAATTTTAGCATTTTTCCCGGTGATATAAAAGAATATTTGAACGTACAATTAATGGAGTTAAAAAGTGAAATATTATCACTTAAAGGTATTGTTGAGCCGCTATCTGCGCAAAAAAATTCAATCAAGAAGAATTTAAGAATTTGGTAGATAGTTTGAAGTATTCATCTCTAAAACAAAGTATTACAGTTCGTGATATATCTATGAGTTTTAGGGATATCGTCTTAGCCGATGTACATTTAATTTAAACTAAACTAGAAATAATTCAGGACAACTTCAGAACTGACAATCTCACCGTGGTTCCTCAACCGGCTAATAGTGTATTTTTATTGGAAGAATTAATGATAGCTGACTGCTTAGATGAAACGATTGCAAAAAACAAAACTCAGATATCAGACTCCATTATGGTTCTATCGTTAATACTCGTTGAAAAAAATTATCAAACACCAAATGTAGTTCTTCAGCCGAATTTTAATTTAAGAATTGAGCACCAATACTACAGAACAGCGTTTGGTTGCTTTTATAAAGAAAACATTCAATTATGAAGATATTTACTGTAAATTAATTACTCCATGTGGGTTAAAATTTCAACTGAAGTATTTTATTTATAAAATCAGCGTTCCATCATCAACGGTGAAGGCTATCAAGAAATCTAAGGCATGGAAACCTAGTACGATAGTGACGGATTTTAAGGATTCAAGAAAGAAAATTGTAAGTAAAAATATAGAACAGAATAGTTATTCAAATTTAAAAAATAAAAATGAGAAAAATAAAAACAAAAATTTTAATTCTGGAAATGTAAAAATAAACCAAAATAAAAAAAAATTAACAAATAGAAGTGATAAATTAAATACAAATAAAAATACTAAAATTTGTTCAAATAAGAAACAGGTTAGTTTTAATACCCACAATGAAACAAACTATCATACAGAATTATTTACAACTTCACAACAAAACAACACTAATTTGAATACTTCTATTCTATCTGATAACAATTGTACTTTCCACACCTCACCACACTATGAAAAACACCGTTTACTGCCTTCTTTCAACAAATCCACATTTTTTAGTACTAATTTAATTTTACCGATTAACAATAATATTAATAATGTTGTTAATGATAGTATTGAAACTATTAGTATAAATAATGATAATAGTATTATAAGTACTGATAATAGCAATACAGACAATAGTAATAATAATACTAGCTCTTTAAATACCTTAACTTATTCGACTTCGAAACTTGACAATGGTAATAATATTACCAGCTATGCAATTGTAGCCATTAATTCGGTTTCTCCTACAGATGTACTTGAAAAAAGTCATTCTAATAGTGAAAATGGTGATACAACAAAGAAGTCGTTTGTTAAACCTCTTATGCCACTCATTACTAGAATAACTCATGAATCACTACTCGGAGAGTAGTAGAATCACTATTTTAAGCTTAGCTTCACAATGATTCGTATAATCGTGTTCTAGAAGGTAAAACTCGTACTAACCTCAAAGTCTTAATTAATAACGAAGAACTCCCAACTAAATATGAAGTTATATATTAAATTTCACAATTCAATAGATGTTTCGGAAAAAGATGTAAAAGATGATCTTAAATATTATCGAAGTCACTGTGCGAGTAATTATTATAAACATTTTAACTGAGGTCGTGAAAGTTATAATAAGTTTTTTGTCCCCAGTGCCTCGAAATAATCTTCTCAAGGTATCTATCAAGAGTAACTTAAATAAATAAAAGGACATATTATTATCAAAATATTAGAGGTTTAAGAACAAAGACTAGGGATGTTTTTTTAAATTAATCTATTTTAAATGTGACGTATTTGCATTAACTGAAACGTGGTTAAATCCAACCATATTGGACTTAGAGCTTTTTGATAACTGTTACACAGTTTTTAGGAAGGATAGATATTCTACGAAGTTATATATTAAATTTCACAATTCAATAGATGTTTCGGAAAAAGATGTAAAAGATGATCTTAAATATTATCGAAGTCACTGTGCGAGTAATTATTATAAACATTTTAACTCAGGTCGTGAAAGTTATAATAAGTTTTTTGTCCCCAGTGCCTCGAAATAATCTTCTCAAGGTATCTATCAAGAGTAACTTAAATAAATAAAAGGACATATTATTATCAAAATGTTAGAGGTTTAAGAACAAAGACTAGGGATGTTTTTTTAAATTAATCTATTTTAAATGTGACGTATTTGCATTAACTGAAACGTGGTTAAATCCAACCATATTGGACTTAGAGCTTTTTGATAACTGTTACACAGTTTTTAGGAAGGATAGATATTCTAATCTATCCGATTACCCTAAGGCTGTAATTCCTAAAAGGGGTGGAGTTTTAATTGCGGTAAAAAATAATTTTAATGCAAATCAAGTCAATGTCCCTGGATTAGAAGACCTTGAAGTTATTATTTTGAAAATTTAACTTCCTTCTAAAAATTTATATCTTGTTAACTGTTATATTCATCCTTCGTCTGATTCTAATATTTATACTTCTGTAGGTAAAACGATAGATTTTATTTGCAATGACTTTAGTCCTAAAGATGAATTGATTTAATGTGGTGATTTTAATCTACCCAATCTTAAATGGGTAAAGAATGACGAGGGAAATTTTATGATTCCGAAACATATTAGGACATATTAGGACTGAGTATTTATTGATAAATTAAATACTAATTATTTGCAAACAGTTTCAGAGATTTGTAACTTCCAGGGTAAAAAACTTGATTTAGTGTTTACTTCTGAATTGAGCAATTTAATTTTCTGCGAAAATACCTTCCCTATTTTGTTAAGTTTCTTCCAACATTAAGTTTTACTCTTTGTGTAAATTCACCAATCAATTCTGATTATTCTAATTCTTATAGTTTTAATTTTAACAAAGCTAACTTTGCTGCTTTAAATGAATTCATTAGTTCCATTTTTATTCTGTATTTAATAATACAGATGTTAATATAATGACAACAAGGTTTTATGAAGTTATTTTTGAAGGCTTTCGGAAGTTTGTACCAAAATCTAAGAATCGACACCCTTTATTAAGTTCACCATGGTTCAATTCAGATTTGAGAAAACTCAGAAATAAAAAGAATAAAGCTTGGCGTTGTTATCTTAAATCGAAGAATTCGCATGACTATAATGCTTCTGGAAATTTGTAAATTCCAAGAGGAAAAGTGACGAGATTCCTTCTCATATGAAGTATAATGGTGTTTCAAGTAATGATTCTAAAATAATATCTAATTTTTTTCATGAATATTTCTGTTCTTCTTATAGTAATTCTATTTTTACACCAAAGTAAAATGCTTTTTCTCATTTGGATACTTTTCCGAAAACTACTTGGTCTAATATAAATATTAATGAAGGTGTAATTAAAATGTATTTAGACAAACTTGGGAATATCTTCCCGAACCTGATGGTATTCCGGATATTATACTGAAAAAGTGTTCAAGCGCTTTGGCTATTCCCCTTTCAATACTGAAAATTGAAATCAAAATATAAGTAGGTACACTTATATAGATCTACTTTTTGGTAACTAAAACGCAAGATGAAGATCTACTCTAAAAATGTTTTTGATGGTTTTTATTAAGTTAATTTCGATTGTTCATTTTCCAATTATTAGTTTTTTGAAGTTTATAATTAATTATTATTATTAAACGCATCTATCACATAATAAAACTAAAAAGTATTTTAAAATAATTTTAACTACTTTTTTAATTTTAAAATAAAACCATTTTCATTTTGAATTAAATATTTTGTTTTTAAATAAAACCATTAATTTAATTTAATAATTTTAATAAATATTATATTTAATTTTAATAGTTGTAATTTTTGAAAGTTGATTGAATATGTGTCTATTTTGAATAGAAAAACAAAATCGTTTTATTTGAATGAAAAAAGAGATATAGGTATATGATGGTTAGAAACTATAATGATGTAAGTCTAAAACGATGTTTTGAGAAAAATAAGATCAAAGATTTTGAAAATATTTTTTTGATTGTAACTTTGTTATTTTTTGAGTAAATTACGTCGAATACAATTTAAAATTCACGATTATAAATGTAAAATTAAAAAACCTTTCAAAAATATTTGACTTATGACGTTCTTTACGGGTTTTTTTTTCTTATTTTTCAAAAAAATGGTGATGTAAGTAGACTTACATTGTTTTTGTCGGAAAAGTTTTTCGTTAAAAATAACGTAAGTATTGTTACATCTTTATAGTTTGAAAAATAAGTAGAACTGAGGTGTTCT
The DNA here is from genome assembly GCA_963082915.1 of Dolichopus griseipennis. Taxonomy (NCBI): domain Eukaryota; kingdom Metazoa; phylum Arthropoda; class Insecta; order Diptera; family Dolichopodidae; genus Dolichopus; species Dolichopus griseipennis. Next base: position 151,459,278 of record OY720441.1, on the reverse strand, counting down.
AGTATATACTATTGTTGTAATAAGTATTGTTATATCTTTGTAGTTGGAAAAATAAGTAGAACTGAGATGATGTACATTATTATTAACAATGTATCTAAAAAGGTAACATTTAATAATGATGAAAAGATAAAAAATATAATAATACTAAAAATATTTTTTTTTATATTTTTAAATTGGTTTAATTCAGTTAAAATTAGTTAGAAAATTAAAATATATTTGTCATTTTACATTATTTTTTCATGTTCATTTAACACTCAATATCATAATAAAACTAATGATAAAATTGTGGAATTACACCTGTTGCACAAAGTTGCTTTAAACCACTCAATTTCGTTTCTTCTACTTTCAAACGTTTTGAATGCAGTTTATCAATATTTGTATCGAAGAGATTTATTTTTATTTTATTTCTTTTAGGTACAACTGAGGTAATCTCATAATTCCCTTCAAAATCTTTTCGTTAAAAAAGTTTTTTTGGATTCTGCTTCCACATTTAATTTCTTTGACTTTGTCCCAGATTACTTTTTTTTTCTTGTCATCAAATTCCATTCGTAAATTTATCGTAAAGTTTGAAAAATTAAAAAAACTTTCTTGTTTCATTTCTATTACTTCATACTTCGAATCCTTAATTTTGGAATCCCGCATCAAACAATACCATTGGCATGGGACATAAATAGTTCTACCTTTTTTCGCTCGTTCTATACAAGCGTGAATACTATCACATTCGTTTTATGTATGTCCCTTTTCAAGAAATTTATGTGATATTGAAACACTATATTTTACTGCCCTCCAGCTATAGAAAGCAAAAAGATTTTTATTCCGATTTTGCCCAGGACAGTTGTCAGACCAAAACAAAAATTCGGAGGTTCCATTTTGTTTGCATCCTTCTATAAATTTTAATAAGAAACTGGATACATCATTTGAAGTCAGTTTGGCTATGGTTTCGTCCCAATCAAAAAAAACCTTTCTTGCATTAAAAATTAAATATTGTAAAGTTCATCACATGCAATTTGCGTTTGTAGTAAAATGCATTTGTTTCTCCGGAGGGTGTTGGTAAAAGCTTTTGAAAATCAAAACAGGCTGCTACAGCTTTACCTTGTGAAGATAATGATTGTTCCTTTTCTTCATTTTTTAATTTCCGAACTTTATCTTTATTTAATTTATGAATATTGTAGTCTAGTTGAAGTATTTTCTTTTCATCTTCTGATGTGTTCCGAAAAATTATACATGTATAAAAACCTAGGTATATGAAAACCTAGATTGAAATTATTATTAAATATATCACAGTACTGGCGCTCTGTGGCAGGTATTTGTGCATCTTCAATACTCTGCTGTCTAAACGAAGTTTTGTATAAGCGATATATTTTTGATACGTGAGTAATGCGAATATACAACAGGAAAAAGATTTATGTGCTTTTTAATCAATTCTATCTTTGTTATATAACAATCTTTTGAAATCCTTTGATGTTTCCTCTCATATCAAAGGAAGCAAAATTGCGTTTCGTTTTTATTAATGCAGTTTCAATACAACGCTGTGTAATTACAAAAGTGTTGAAGAACATTTGAAGGCAAACTTTATCCTTTTTGTGAAAATTATCGTCAATAATATGTAGAAAATATATGACTGCTTGCTCCGATTCTTGTTACTTTTTTTTCCATTACTTGCACATACTTAGCAATGAAATCCCATTGTTTGCTTTTTTCCTCAATTCTATAGAAATTTTTGAAAATTGGGTTTCTATTTGACTTGTTTTTTTTATGATTTGGTTTCTATATCCAGTATTTGACTGCAAATTCTCAAAAAACATTTTTGACGGCATTTTTCAGAGCATGGTGGACCAAGTGTTTTTACTTCAATTATTTTCCCAGATGCATTTTCATATTTTTGGCCAGTATTTTTAAATTTTTTTCGTAAATTTTTCTTTCATTTTTGTGGATTGCCTTTTCGTTTTCGACCTTGAATTGTTTGATTATTTGAATTAAAGTTATCCTCCGCAAGCTATCAGAACAAGTTATTTCTTAAACAGTATTAAGTAGTGCGTATAAGTATAACTTTAAATAACAAATAATTTTTTGCTTCTTCATACCTGTGAAATCATTTAATTCCGGGTCTTTTAATATATTTTTGCTTTTAGAAGTATTGAATGTAGAAATACCTGACAATGCCCTTTGAACAACATTTTCTAACGGTTTTTCTACATTAAAAATAAATATTTTTATATTAAATGTGGAATTTTAATTTTTTTGCCGTTTAAAAAAAGAAGTGCAAAACTCGATATGCCACATCAAATTAAAACAAATTAAGATATTGTAATATTTAAGTTCACCTATCAATTTTTTCCTTTCAATGTTAAAACTTTTGAAATTCTGATTTATTGGATTTTTAAAACTTTTAAAGTTTTTGAAACTAAAAAAGTGTCATATCGAATTTTCGCACAGTGCCTTTCTGGTTCTTACCGCTGTATATTATTTCAACAATTTCAATATTTTCTTCTATCATTCGACAACTCTCTTCTTCATAATTACTACCTAACACATCTCTTAATAGTTGTGTATCCATTGCAATTTTTGTAAAATGTGGTACTAATTTAATTGATAAATAAAATAAAAAATAAAATTTCTTTCTTTATAAGATTCAATTCTACCGAAAAATCACTTTACAATAATAAACCAATAGCGCAATTTCTTGCGTTAAAAGATTATTAATGTAACACGATGTAATAATCTTATTCCCCGTCTAAAATAAAATGATAACTAAACTAAATTTGCCTCTAAATTTATAGTAAAAATGAAATAATAGAAACCGTTTTCTCTCCAAACTGCTTTTCGGGAATAATACTCGAAAATTATGCACGTGAGTTATATATAACTGTTCACTTTCAAATAAAAAAGAAGAACCTGCAAATAATATAGTAAACAAAAATGAAAAATATGACGAAATGTTATCAAAAGTAAATAAACTGTTAAATTCAAATTTTTAAAATAAATCTAACAAAAATGTAAAATCGTACTTGAGCATTTTAAATGTTAAGCAATTTCGAAATATAAGACTTCCTTTTATTTATCCACTTAGAAACATATGCATTGAATAATTAAATAAAAAATATTGCTGATAATTCAATATGTTCCATTGAATTAATTATTTATTTATTTGGCACAGTCGGTAGGATTTTTGTCCATAGATAGAAATTCAGTGATACGAACGTAAAGTAAATATCGTAATATTAAATAATAATAGTGTAAAATTAATTACCTCTTACGATAGCTATCGGAGGAAAAACAATTAATAAACGCTTAATTAATTATATTAAGAAGACTAAATATATACTTAAAAAAAAAAAAAGACATAAGTATGAAATCAAATTATTAATGTTATTAAAATTTATTAAACACTAGAAGCATTTGCGGCATGACATTTGTCCCTTTCTCATTGGTCCCCAAGGGACTAATGGCACATCCAAATATGTCATTAGTTCCCGGAGTAATAACACACCTTAGTGTGTCATAATTCCCTCAAAATATGTGACATTATTCCCCGGAAAAATTTTTTGTTTGGAATTATAACTAAATTGTAACAAAACAGATAATGTTGCCCTTTTCCAAAAAAATTCAAAAAGGTTTTGGAATTATTACTAAATTGTAAGAAAAAAGAGATTGTTGCCATCAACATTCAAAAGGGCAACATTATCTTTTTTGTTAGTCCCCATTTAAATTTCTTTATCAAAATCAAGAACATAATCAATTTATTTATTTAAATTTAATTAATTAATTTTAACGGCCTTTTTCCAGAAAATATATTTATTAAAATAAATTAATAAATAAATTTTCTGGAAAAAGGCAATATACCTCCAAAAATCAAAATTTAATGACAAACTATGATGTAATTATTTTTTACATGCATATTTCAACAAATAAAAATTTAAAAATAGTGGGGGCTGCTGCCCCCAAACCCCCGCTAAACAAATTATTGAAACCCTGATTTTGAATCCAACTCTAAAATCCCTCCTAATTCAGAATCTCACGTATACAAATATATAAATATTCTGGAAAAAGCATATAATCCTGTAATTGTAGCCAACTATAAAATCTCTCCTAATTATTTTTTACATGCTTATGACAACAAATATAAATTTAAAAATATTGGGGGCTGCCGCCCCCAAACCCCCGCTAAAAAAATTATTGAAACCTTGATTTTGATATACCTTGATATAAATATTCTGGAAAAAGCGTATAATCCTGATTTTGTAACAAACTCTAAAATTCTTGCTCGCTAAAGCTATGGAAATATTTTTTGTGAACTTTTTTTTTCTTGGAATTTTTTTTTGGAATTTTTTTTTTTGGAATTTTTTTGGAATTATTTTTTTTCTTCCTTGGAATTTTGTAAATTTGGAATTTTGTTTATCAAAAATTTTAAACTTACAATATGTATACGGTTTTTAAAAATAAATTAGAAATTTCGTTATGTTTCTATTGCAATTATCAAACAAAATTTTTAAATTATTCAGGAAATTCTGATTTGCGTATATTCAGTGTCATTACTCCCCCGGGGAGTTTTGGAATTTTGACCTATTATAAAAGTTATTTAAATTATTTGGCTTAGCATAGAATTATTTGTATTTTTGTGGGTATTATTTTTTCTTTGATTACTATTATTAAATTTATTTTCATACAAACTTTTATTTCTATTTTGATTATTAAAATGATAATTAGACTTTTTAAATTCTGATGTAATGCAAGCATCTTCAAATGTTCTTTTATTTATAATATTTATTATTTTATCTATATCTTTTTCTTCAAAAATACTATCTAAAAGGATTCCTTGTGCCATTTCTTTGATAGTGTTAACAAGGAAAGTATTAACATTACTTAAATCTATGTAATTGCTGTCATTATAATAAATTTGCAGCTCATCGGCTTTATATGTTATATTTTGTATTTCTAAACCTAATTCACTTACTGTGTTTATCCTTAAAGAACTTATTTTTCTGTAAATTTCGGCCGGTTCTATATCTGGATTTTAATGCTGCGTTTATGGTGTCCCAATCATCTGGATGTGGGATGTTGATAATTGTTTCATCTCCCTGACCCTGAATCTTTTCATAATGTATTGCTCTCTTGCAAATAGTACTATACACTACTGATAAAAGAATTAATGGTCACTTCACTTTTCCCTGTAAATGTTGACATGTATCGTTTTGTTGACATGCTTCTAGTGTTTAATAACACTTTCTCTTTGTTGGTGACTTTCCATTCTTATTTGGAGTTCTTGTAAAGCTGCTGCCATTCTATTAAGCTGTTGTTTCTTGAACTGTAATTGTTCGAGAAGATTTTGTTGTTGTAAAGGTTTCTGTTATTCAAAACCATCTACAATATCACCTTGTTCATTAGACATGTTGATGTTGCGAGTTTTACAATACTGTTTGATTTTATCGTGTTTTTTCATTCACAAATAATAAGAAATTTAATAGAAATTGTTCTCAAAATATTAATTCAGGTCAATATCGACAGCAAAATTACTATCACAAGATAATCAAAATTACAATCACAAGATAATCAAAATTATTCAAATTCTAGGTAAATTAATAGAAATTATTAGAAATTCGAATTCTAATTGTGAGTGTAATTCAAATTCTAAATCTAAAAATGAAGCCGAGGCTAACGAGTCGAGTTTTTTATAAACTAGCCTCGGATGATTTACCTTTGATAGAAATTACTATTAATAATAATTCATATATAGCTCTTATAGACACAAGATTTACTTTCAGTATAATTGATGATAGAGTATTAGATTTTAAAAAAGTAGAAATTCCTTCTATTCATTTCTCTACAATAAATGGGAAAGATTCTATAAAATGGGAAGTTCATACACTATCACCACAGACTAATATACTATACAGATCCACAAAAGTTAAAATTTCATATTTTTCAGTAGCGAGATGAGTTCGTAGTTAAGGCACTGTTATACTAGAATAATTTATACATAAAACTAATTTGTTATTGTTTTTTCATTGAATGTTATACTGACGAAAAAAGAAAAGAAAAAAATAACAACAAAATCAATTTTGTGTTATACAAAAAGAGAATCAAAGAAAGAGAAACCAAAAAATAAAAATTATAAAAAATAGTAATGAGTATATCTATATATTTGATATTAATATTTATATTACTATATATTCAAAATCATGTTTATCTTAAAATGGGAAACTTTTTTTCTTGCCTTTAAAAAGAACTGCTATGTATAAAAAACGTATAATAGACTAGAGACTATTATAAGGATAGATAATAATTTAACGACTGAGCATTTAATGTAGGTTTTGTATATAATTTAGTAAATTTTATAGTGTTATAAACGAAAATGCATGTTGTATATCCTGTTAAATTTTTAATATAAAAATATCATACGCGCCAGTTTAGTTAAGACAGCAGAAAGGTCAAATATGTGTGATCAGATCTATAATTTTGATTAAATGCTCAGTCGTTAAATTATTATCTATCCTTATAATAGTCTCTAGTCTATTATACGTTTTTTATACATAGCAGTTCTTTTTAAAGGCAAGAAAAAAAGTTTCCCATTTTAAGATAAACAATCACATGCACTATGTGATTTTGAATATATAGTAATATAAATATTAATATCAAATATATAGATATACTCATTCCTATTTTTTATAATTTTTATTTTTTGGTTTCTCTTTCTTTGATTCTCTTTTTGTATAACACAAAATTGATTTTGTTGTTATTTTTTTCTTTTCTTTTTTCGTCACTATAACATTCAATGAAAAAACAATAACAAATTAGTTTTATGTATAAATTATTCTAGTATAACAGTGCCTTAACTACGAACTCATCTCGCTACTGAAAAATATGAAATTTTAACTTTTGTGGATCTGTATAGTATATTAGTCTGTGCTATCACCTTATGAAATTAAAGCTCCTAAAAATACTCAACTTAGATGGAAAGAAAAAACATTATCAAATAGAAAGTATCTGTTCATAATAGGAGCTGATTTACTCAAAAGTCTTGATGCAATAATAAACTTAGAGGAAGGATTTATTAATTTAAATAATCAAAATATTAAGTTTATTAATAACCCATATCAATTAAATGAAATATATATGCGTTAGAACAATTAGATCTTAGTAAAAATTTTATTAAATTAGACCATTTAAACTCAGAAGATCTTCGACAAGTAGAAAAAATTATATAAAAGTTTTAGTAGTTTATTTTATAAAAACATGAAATAAAACATGAAATTCGTACTACGACAGATCAATCTATAAATTCTAAATTATATCGATTTCCAACTCAGTATGAAGAAGAAGTTAGAAAACAAGTTAAGAAAATGGAGGAACAAGGTATAGTAAGAAGAAGTAATTCTAGATATACTAGTCCTCTAATAGTAGTACCAAGCAAAATGGACAATTCTAGCAAAAAGAAATACCAAATAGTTATTGATTATAGAAAATTAAACGAAGTTACGGTTGACGATAAATTTTCTTTGCCAAACATAGACTCTATATTAGATAAAATAGGCAAAGCTCGATACTTTACAACTATTGATTTGGCAAAAGGATTTCACCAAATCCTAATTAAATAAGAAGATAAAAAGAAAACTGCATTTGTGACACCACATGGATTGTATGAGTTCAATAGAATGCCGTTTGGGTTAAAGAATGCCCCAGCAACATTCCAAAGACTAATGAACGAAATACTAAGAAACCATATAAATAGAACTTGTGTTGTATATCTAGATGACATACTGATATTTAGCATAAGTTTGCAAGAAAATGTAAAAGCCATTTCGGAAATTTTTAAAGTTTTAGAAGAATAAAACTTAAAAATATAAATAGACAAATGCAATTTTATGAAAAAACAGACTGAGTTTCTCGGTCATATTCTGATGGAACAGCGCTTAAAACCTAACCCAAATAAAATTCAAGTTAAAGAAAAATCAGATTTACCCAAAACCCAAAAACAAATAAAATGTTTTTTAGGACTAACTGGCTACTATAGAAAATTTGTAAAAGATTATGCTAAAGTAGCTCAGCCTTTTACAAAGTATTTAAAGAAAAATATGAAAATTAATGTTAATGATTCAAATTATATTGAATCTTTTGAAAAACTGAAAAAACTGATTATAAGCCATCCTATTTTAAAATATCCGACCTTCGCAAAATCTTTTACTCTTACAACAGATGCTTCTAATTTCGCGATAGGAGCATTTTTATCACAAGAAGGACATCCAGTTTGTTTTGCCGTTAGAACTGTTAACAACCACGAGAAAAATTTTTCAGCGACAGACAAAAAGGTTTTTGGCTATTATGTGGTCTGTAAATTACTTCAGACCATATCTTTATGGAAAAAAGTTCAAAATATTAACCGACCATCAACGAAAGATATGTCTCCAAGACACCAGAGGTGGTTGCTAAAATTGGGAGAGTATCAATTCGATATAGAATATTTGAAAGGTTAATCTCTTTACGAGTAGCTGATTTTTTAAGTAGAATAGAACAGGGTCCGATGAGGGAGAGAATAATAACAAAAATACCAATATTTTAAAAATTTCTGAAAATTTCTGATTTTTTGAATCTCATTATATCATGTTCGAGAAAGTTTTTATTCGGGAATCCAAGAGACTTATAACCAAATAAAAAAAAGAATTTATTATCTAAAATTATTTGAACTGACGCAAATAGTTATAAATCAGTGTGAAATTTGTCAAGAGGTTAATTACGATCGAAATCCTATAAAACCTAAATTTAAACTCATGGAAACTCCAAATGATGTAAACGAAATTATACATATTGACACTTATACTATAATGCAAACCAATTTTTTAACCATTATAGATAAATTCTCAAAATTTGAAACTGCTTATTATCTATGTGATAAAAATCAATTAACTCTAATAGATAGTTTAGAAGATCATTTCACAAAATAGCCAAAAAAAAATAATAGCAGATAACGAATTTAAAGCTATTCAAATAAAAGAATTCTTAAGCGAAGAAGAGATGAGTTTACACCTCTGTTAAAAGATTGATGCAATTAGCTATTAGAAACTATAACGAACGGTTTCACTCAACAATAAAAAGTTTCCCGAAAGAAGTTCAAAATCGTACAGTGGATTTTGAAAAAGAAAATTTAAAAACAGTTAAATTAAAGAACTTAAGTAGATTAAATAAGAAAAGAGAAGAGTACCAAGAGGAAAGATCTACAGGTTTTATAAAGAATTATATAGCGTAAGACATAAGAAGCTACCTAAATATAAAAGATGATCTTAAATAACATTCATATAGCCAACATTAAAAGATCTCCAAAATTCTTCATTTCAGGTAATAATACAGATTAAAAAATAAAATGTTTTATTAGAATTTAAAAAAAATTAGACTTTAATCATAATTTAACAGATCTTAATAAATAATAGTCAATCCAAAGTTCATAACACTCTTTCTTTTTAGAAATGCTAAAAAGAATTGAGATAGTTTAGGAATTTTAATTTACGGAACAGGATACTGGTTTATTATAGGAAACTATTTTAACAGATATAGGCACTAATAAATAGAGTAATTTAGTTTTGTTTGATAAGTTAGTATAATTCTCTAGGTTTTAGTAAAAAAAAAAAAAAACGAGAAAGAGTGTAGTAAAGTAGACTGTGTCAACTCTGGGATACCCGTATGACCGTAACATATGCATTATATCATCCGCTTAATTACTTTTGGCAAAATTTCAACAGCTTTATTAAGTGTAGTGGAATACTCATATAAAAGAAGGAGTTGAATGGCAGCTACTCGAACCCTCTGCAGTAGACCAACCAAATTTTGCTGTAACTTTGGCCATTACACTAAACTATTTTTGGCAACATTTCAGACACCCAGCTTCATTAGGTGTAGGATAATACTCATATAAAAGAAGAAGTTGTATGGCAGCTACTCGAACCCACTGCAGCAGACCAACCAAATTTTACAGAAACTTTGGCCATAAAACTAAACTACTTTTAGCAAAATTTCAGACACCCAGCTTTAATAGGTATAGAGTAATGCTCATATAAAATAAGAAGTTGTATGGCAGCTACTCGAACCCACTGCAGTGGACCAACCAAATTTTGCAGAAACTTTGGCCATAAAACTAAACTACTTTTGGCAAAGTTTCAGACACGCGGCTGTTATAGGTACAGAGTAATACTCATATAAAAAAAAAGTTGTATGGCAGCTACCCGAACCCATGGACCAAAATGGCTGGATTTGAATAGCGATGACGGCTATTGCAAAAAGACGAATTTGCGAAAACTTCAAGATCCTAGCTCCTTTCGTTTTTTAATTATCGTACGGACGGACAGACGGACGGACGGACGGACATACATAGCTAAATCGATTTATTTTTCGATTCTGATCCGATCCATACACTTGAGACTATATCTACCCCCCTATTTCTCTGAGTCACAAACGTAATGGCAAATTTATTATACCCTTTGACTATATAGTCATACGGGTATAATTAGTAACACCACTACTTAACAAAGATAATTTGGAAATAGATGAAAATAACGAATATATTCTAACTATTAAAAATCAAACATATACATTTGTAGAAAACGAATTATTAAAAAATTTAAAGTTAAGCAGAAAATTGTATTTTTTTAAATAATTGTAAGTTAAAATTTAATGATAAAACCAAAATTCAAATATTAGATGATGTATCGATTTTAAGAAAAACGCTGTAAATGAATATTAAATACAAAATTGTGACGACAGAAAAATTATATTATATAAAAATTATCTGCTAAAATTTTATAACTGTCAAATAAAATTATGTAAAGAAACCTTTGCAAACCAAAAACATATGGTACATTACAAATATTACTATCCAGAAATTAATAGAAATACTTACTTTTGAAAATATAGTAACAGATCATGTAAAAAATTTAGAAGAGATTAAGGAATTAAAATATCATAAAATTATGTCATATGGTATGATTATAACAATTTTTGTTTTTCTAGTAATAAGCATAATTTTGATTACAATTGGTTTAAAAATAATTAAAAATAAAATTGTTAATGTTTTTCGTTTGAAAAATGAAATTCAGGAGAATTTCCAATCTGAGGGAGAATAACGAAGAACTTCCAAATAACATAGTAACAAAAATGAAAAATATGACGAAATATTATCAAATGTAAATAAACTGTTAAATTCAAATTTTTAAAATTAATCAAACAACAATGTAAAACCGTACTTGAGCTGATTTTTAAATGTTAAGCAATTTCGAAATATAAGACTTCCTTTTATTTATCCACTTAAAACCATATGCATTGAATAATTAAATAAAAAATATTGCTGATAATTTAATGTTCCATTGAACCTCTTTTTCCGATTTTTATGAAAAAATCGATATTGCTGATAAGATAATATTATTATTATTACACAGCTGGGTGGCACATTTGTTGAGTGCCGACCTTTCATGCGGAAGGGCCCGGATTCGAATTCTAGTGAAAGTGAAAAACTTTTCTGGTTTTCGATTCGACGCAGCTACCATTCGCCGTTGGGTTCAAATTAATGGCATAATCAATAATTAATAATTATAAATCTTTAATAAAAAATACATTAATATACAAATATAAACAAATGCAAAAATATAAACAAATAATTTAATTAAATAATATAACTCGCAGATATAGAATACCATATAAGTAAAATATAAAATATTACAATATAAACAAAAAATAGAATTGAAAATATTGAAAATCTAAGACGTTTCTACATGTTATAAGGCCTAGTACTATCTCACTTTTAAATTGTATGTGGAATTCAATAAGACCAATTCTAATAACACGAATATAATATGACCCCCTGTTCCAACATGTACCTATGGTATAGACAGGCTTATTAGCCTAACGGTTGAACGATTAGCGCTTAAAAAAAAAAAAAAAAATTAAAAATTTTGAAGTACAGTTACAATTTTTTAATACTGTTAAAAAGAACAAAATATTGAACAAAGGAAATGTTTTTCAGTTTATGTTAAAAGTTAATCAATTAAAGACCGTTAAATTTAAAGTCTGTGTTTTTATACCCTACACCTATAGAATAGGTAAAAGGGTATATTAACTTTGGTATGGTGTTTGTAACTACCTAAAGGAAGCGAGCTAGATATGGAAAAATATATATATTTGTGATCAGCGTGACCTCCTGAGTCGATATAGCCATGTCCGTCCGTCCGTCCGTCCGTCATAACTCAAAAAATAATGGAGCTATATTGATGAAATTTTAACTGGAGGTTACTAGGACTGAAAGTACGGCGGGGATTGCATATGGGCGAAATCGGCCCATTGGTTCGGATTCTGGACCTTTTAATCGATCGAAGAAGGGCTAACGATCATATATAAAAAATCACAATAACTCAACAACTAATGACGCTTTCTTCATCAAGTTTGTGCTGTAGGTTACTAGTAATGAAACTACTTCGGGGATTGCGTAAGTTCGGGAATGGACCATGGGTTCGGAACCTAGAACTTCTTGATCGAATTTAGGCCAAACGAGCATAATTCCGAAACCAAAGAAGATAGAACCTCCAAATTTTGTATCAGGGTGTCTCTTCCTATTTCCTTAATGTCTTTGAAATTTGGGCCCCATTGGAGTAGTGGGTCGGGGACCAGCCATACGTTTCCGAAGACCTTAAAGCATATCTTTAAAATTAATAAAGATAACAACTTTAAAAGATGTAGAAGCTTCAAATTTGCCACAAGGGTGTTCTTTACTATCCCGCGCGTGTCCCACTAATTTGGGATCAATTGGAGTGGTGGTTCAGTAGCCCTCTTAGACCCTCTTAAGTTTTAAAAGCTTATAATCGAAATTATTAAAAATAGTAAGTTAAAATTAAGATAGAACTTTCAAATTGTGTACAAGGGTTAACTAGTGCTTAAAGTTAAGCGTGTACTGCATAAGGGCGAAATCAGCCCAAGGGTTCGGATTCTGGACCTTTAAATCGGTTTCAGGGCTAACGAACATATATAAATAATCACGATAACTCAACAACTAATGACGCTATCTTCATGAAATTTGTGCTGTAGGTTATTGGTAATGAAACTACGGCGGCGATTGCGTACGGTGAATATTGGACAATGGGTTCGGAACTTAGAACTTTTTGATCGAATTTAGGCCAAACGAGCATAATTCCGAAACCAATGAAGATAGAACCTCTAAATTTGGTTTCAGGGTGTCGCTTTCGATTTCCTTAGTGTCCTTGAAATTTGAGCCCAATTGGAGTAGTGGGTGTGGACCAGCCACTCAGTTCCAAGGACCTTAAAGCATATTTTCGAAATTAATAAAGATAGTAACTTACAACAAATGTAGAAGCTTCAAATTTGGCACATGGGTGTTCTTTACTATTTCCTGCGTGTCCCTCTAATTTTGTACCTTTCTTAGACCCCCCAATGTGTAAAAGTTGTGTACAAGGGTTAACTAGCATTGAAAGTATGACGGGGACTGCATATGGGCGAAATCGTACCATAATTTCGGGTTCTGGTACCCTTGAGTAGTTCAAGGGCTAACAAACATATATCTTAAAAACAACATAACTCAAAAAAAAATGCCGCTATTTTGATGAAATTTAAACTCTAGGTTACTAGTAATGAAAGTACCATTGGAATTGGTTCTGGTCGAGTTTGGTCAATGGTCGTTTGGTCGATTTGAGGCCGAACGAGTATAATTTCGAAGCCAAAGAATATATTTCCTATTTCCTATGTGTCCCCGAAATTTAGACTTAATTGTAGTGGTTCAGCTATGTTCAAAGGAATTTTCTGCATTTATGTAAAATTTATTTTTATATTTAAATGAATTATATGAAAAGGTGTAAATTTGTAATTGTATTTTAGAAATACATTTATTGCATATTTTGCGTATAAGCTTTTCTATTAGGTATATTAACTAGCCATTTAAAATAATTGCAATTTTGAAAAATTTGGGTTATTAAATATATTATGCTTTGATTAGCTTTTTATCACAAAATTTAATAACTAGAATTTTTTCATTTTGTAATTGAATTGGAATAAATATATTTTCATTTATAACAAGTTTTTTTGTTTTTTAATATTTTTAAATAAATAAATTAGTAAGAATTTGTAATATTTTTTAAGAGATAGTGTAATTAGAAAATGTTTTTAGTATTATAAAGTTAATTTGGTTAGCTATGTCTTACAATCAAATTAATAACAGCTTTTATGGCGTTAAAATGATTTATGGATATGTCATTAAATTTGAACCAAATAGGTGTAGGGTATTTCTAAGTCGGTTGCTCCGACTGACTGATTCTTTACTTGTTTTATTTACATATTTAAAAAATAATAGTTTTCAAATTAATTATTTATTTCAAAAAAAAAAATTTTACAATTAAAAATGACGTAACTAAACTTAAAACCAAAACCAAAAATAGTTTTACAAGTAAAACAGATATAAATGTACTTTTACCTAAAGTAAATATTCTTGTTTTCCAGTAAGAATGATTTAAGTCTACTTACATCGTTCTAGTATGTAAAAATATAAGTCTTTTCAAAATTATGTAACTATAAAATTGATCATAATTTCTAAGGGATTTAGCGTATTTCTATATTCATGGGATTTAGCGTATTTCTATATACATAGATTTCTTTTAACACATTTTCTCATCTTAAAAAATTTATAATTTCTGAAAGAATCTATTCTTTTTTGCATGAATCATTTCTTTTCCAAATATTGTACATAATTTAAAATGTTTAAAGGCGTTAAAAGCGTTTCACGTAAATGTGGAATATATTGCGGGATATGCAACAGAAATAGAAGGTCTTTTGATGGTATATTTTATATATTTGCAAAGGACGAGAATATTTTGGAAATATGATAAACATGATATAAACATTTTATTTCAAAAAATATAACTTGACGCACAAAGCTTTAAAAGTCCTCCAAAAGAGAATTTACTAGTTTAAAAAAAATAGTTAAAAATTAAAAATCGCGAAATAAAAAGTTAAAACATAAAATTAGAAAAAAAAGCTAAATTCTCTTAATAGTTCAATTGAGCATCAACCTTTTTTAACAATACAAAAACGCTAATATAAACGCAATACAAAAATTTGGTCGGAAGATTAAAAGAAGGTCGCTTTAATTTAAATATTTATTTTAGTTCAGCAAAAGGTTAGAAATTTTCAAGAAATGCTATTGGATATAATTTGCCTCACCCTTCTTCAATAAATAGGTGGACTCCAGTAAAATTTTTCAATGTAGGTTGTAATAACAAAATATAACTGAATTAGGGTAATTTTTCCAAATTTTCGTTCTCATTCTAAAGAAGCCGTATTAGTTTTCAATGAAATAGCTATAAGAAGATATTTAACTAACTCAGAGTTCGACGAAATATTTTGACTTTCTGATAATAACAACGAAAAAACAAAAGAGGTCGTGAAATACATATGTGTATTTATGCTTAAAGGTTTAATACAACTGAAAATATGTACTTATTTATTACAAATTAAAATTGGTTTACAAAATAAAGGTTTTATTTAATTACAAATTAAAGGTTTTAGTAGTCAGGATCTTCAAAATTTATTAACATTAAATTTAAATGTAGCTTTTAATCTAAGTCTTAATGTTAGGGCAGTTATTTGTGATCAGGGTCCCAATAATAGAAATAACTTTAAAATGTTAGGAGTTTGTAAAGAAAACCCCCATTCTATTTATAATTTTACAAATAAATCAGTACATAATAGAAATGATATAGTATTTTAAAAACATAAAACCAATCCCTTCTCCAAAATTGTATTGTATTGAAGGTATGGTTCAAACTTTAACAGGCTTATAGGGTTATTTAATTCATTGTAGAAACGGTTGTAATAATAACACATCTGTACCTGAATTCAGTAATATACGAGTATAAGCAAAAACCATGTCTGTAAAATTAATTAATTTTAAAATTGAACAATCGAATTGTGAGGAACAAAATGATGAATATCAGCCAGCAGATTTAGTAAATTATAACTTAAATGAATATAGCACAGGGACAAATTAAGAAGAAGTTGAAAGGAAAATAATTGATGATAATATTACTAACGTTCTCATCAATTATGTAGGAGAAAATTTAGAAAAAACAGAAATAAATGTTGTTTCGAATAACGCAGAAAGGTAAAAAGAGTGTGCCATGTACGATTGATTTTTTAAGAATATTTAAGAATACTTCTGAAAGCTCTTTATTACTTGAGTCGGAACAATTTATTTTTTAAAAAAACTTCAAAAATGATTCATTTGTTATAAAGTTTTATTATACCCGTATGACTATATAGTCAAAGGGTATAATATATTTGCCATTACGTTTGTGACGCAGAGAAGGAGGGGGGGGGGGGATATAGACTCAAGTGTATGGATCGGACCAGAATCGAAAAATAAATCGATTTAGCTATGTATGTCCGTCCGTCTGTCCGTCCGTCCGTCCGCACGATAACTCAAAAACTAAAGGAGCTAGGATCTTGAAATTTTCGCAAATTCGTTTTTTTGCAATAGCCATCATCGCTATTTAAATCCAGCCATTTTGTTCCATGGCTTCGGGTGGCTGCCATACAACTTCTTTTTTTATATGAGTATTTCTCAGTACCTATTACAGCTACGTGTCTGAAATTTTGGCAAAAGTAGTTTTTATACCCGTATGACTATATAGTCAAAGGGTATAATAAATTTGCCATTACGTTTGTGACGCAGAGAAGGAGGGGGGGTAGATATAGACTCAAGTGTATGGATCGGATCAGAATCGAAAAAAAAATCGATTTAGCTATGTATGTCCGTCCGTCCGTCCGTCTGTCCGTCCGTCCGTCTGTCCGTCCGTCCGTCTGTCCGTCCGTCCGTCCGCACGATAACTCAAAAACTAAAGGAGCTAGGATCTTGAAATTTTCGCAAATTCGTTTTTTTTGCAATAGCCGTCATCGCTATTTAAATCCAGCCATTTTGGTCCATGGGTTCGGGTGGCTGCCATACAACTTCTTTTTTTATATGAGTATTTCTCTGTACCTACTACAGCTACGTGTCTGAAATTTTGGCAAAAGTAGTTTAGTTTTATGGCCAAAGTTTCTGCAAAATTTGGTTGGTATGTTGCAGTGAGTTCGAGTAGCTGCCATACAACTCCTTCTTTTATATGAGCATTACTCTATACCTATTAAAGGTGGGTGTCTGAAATTTTGCCAAAAATAGTTTAGTGTAATGGCCAAAGTTACTGCAAAATTTGTTTGGTCTACTGCAAAGGGTTCGAGTAGCTGCCATACAACTCCTTCTTTTATATGAGAATTGCTCTATACCTATTATAGTTGGGTGTCTGAAATTTTGCCAAAAATAGTTTATTGTAATGGCCAAAGTTACTGCAAAATTTGGTTGGTCTACTGCAGAGGGTTCGAGTAGCTGCCATACAACTCCTTCTTTTATATGAGCATTATATTTCACCTAATAAAGCTGGTATGTTTGAAATTTTGGCAAAAGTAATTAATGTTTATAATAATAATGATATAATGTTTATATAACGGTCATACGGATATCCCAGAGTTGACACAGTCTACTCTACTACACTCTTCCTCGTTTTCTGCAAAATTTGGTTGGTCTACTGCAGAGGGTTCGACTAGCTGCCATACAACTCCTTCTTTTATATGAGCATTATATTTCACCTAATAAAGCTGGTATGTTTGAAATTTTGCCAAAAGTAATTACTGTTTATATAATGGTCATACGGGTATCCCAGAGTTGACACAGTCTACTCTACTACACTCTTCACATTTAACCTAATAAAGCTGGTATGTTTGAAATTTTGCCAAAAGTAATTAATGTTTATATAATGGTCATACGGGTATCCCAGAGTTGACACAGTCTACTCTACTACACTCTTCCTCGTTAGTATTATAAAAAAAATTTGGTTAGCAATGTCTTACGATCAAACTAATAAAAGCTTTTATGATTTTAAAATGACTTATGGACTTCCCATTAAATTTGAACCAAATAGGTGTAGGGTATTTTTAAGTCGGTTGCACCGACTGACTGTTTCTTTACTTGTTATACCCTACACCTATAGAATAGGTAAAAGGGTATATTAAATTTGGTATGGTGTTTGTAACCACCTAAAGGAAGCGAGCTAGATATGGAAAAGGGAAAAGTATATATATTTGTGATCAGCGTAAACTCCTGAGTCGATATAGCCATGTCCGTCCGTCCGTCCGTACGCACGATAACTCAAAAAATAATGGAGCTATTTTGATGAAATTTTAACTAGAGGTTACTAGGACTGAAAGTACGGCGGGTATTGCATATGGACAAAATCGGGCCATGGGTTCGGATTCTGAACCTTTTAATCGATCGAAAGGTTAACGATCATATATAAAAAATCACAATGACGCTTTCTTCATCAAATTTGTGCTGTAGGTTACTAGTAATGAAACTACTTCGGGGATTGCGTAAGGTCGGGATTGGACCATGGGTGCGGAACCTAGAACTTTTTGATCGAATGTAGGCCAAACAAGCATAATTCCGAAACCATTTTTCCTTCCTATTTCCTTAATGTCTTTGAAATTTGGGCCCCATTGAAGTAGTGGGTCGGGGACCAGCCACACATTTCCGAAGACCTTAAAGCATATCTTTAAAATTAATAAAGATAACAACTTAAAAAAATGTAGAAGCTTCAAATTGGCACAAGGGTGTTCTTTACTATCCCTTGCGTGTCCCCCTAATTTTGGATCAATTGGAGTGGTGGTTCAGTATCCCTCTTAGACCTCTTAAGTTTTAAAAGCTTATAATCGAAATTATTAAAAATAGTAAGTTAAAATTAAGATAGAACGTTCAAATTGTGTACAAGGGTTAACTAGTGCTTAAAGTTAAGCGTGGACTGCATAAAGAAGAAATCAGCCGAAGGGTTCGGATTCTGGACCTTTTAATCGGTTTCAGGGCTATCGAACATATATAAATAATCACGATAACTCAACAACTAATGACGCTATCTTCATGAAATTTGTGCTGTAGGTTATTGATAATGAAACTACGGCGGCGATTGCGTACGGTGAGGATTGAACAATAGGTTAGAGAACTTAGAACTTTTTGATCGAATTTAGGCCAAACTAGCATAATTCCGAAACCAATGAAGATAGAACCTCCAAATTTGGTTTCAGGGTGTCGCTTTCGATTTCCTTAGTGTCCTTGGAATTTGAGTGCAATTGGAGTAGTGGGTGTGGACCAGCCACTCATTTCCAAGGACCTTAAAGCATATTTTCGAAATTAATAAAGATAGTAACTTGAAACAAATGTAGAAGCTTCAAATTTGGCACATGGGTGCTCTTTACTATTTCCTGCGTGTCCCTCTAATTTTGTACCTTTCTTAGACCCCCCAATGTGTAAAAGTTTATCATCGAAATTAATAAAACTAGTAACTTAAAATTAATATAGAACGTTCCAATTGTGTACAAGGGTTAACTAGTATTGAAAGTATGACGGGGACTGTATATGGGCGAAATCGTACCATAATTTCGGGTTCTGGAACCCTTGAAAAGTTCAATGGCTAACAAACATATATCTTAAAAACACCATAACTCAAAAAAAAAATGCCGCTATTTTGATGAAATTTAAACTCTAGGTTACTAGTAATGAAAGAACCATTGGAGTTGGTTCTGGTCGAGTTTGGTCAATGTGTTCAGATTCTAGAAGCTTTTGATCGATTTGAGGCCGAACGAGTATAATTTCGAAGCCAAAGACTATATTTCCTATTTCCTATGTGTCCCCGAAATGTAGACTTAATTGTAGTGCTTCAGCTATGTTCAAAGGTACTTGCTGCATTTATGTAAAATTTATTTTTATATTTAAATGAATTATATGAAAAGGTGTAAATTTGTAATTGTATTTTAGAAATACATTTATTGCATATTTTGCGTATAAGCTTTTCTATTAGGTATATTAACTAGCCATTTAAAATAATTGCAATTTTGAAAAATTTGGATTATTAAATATATTATGCTTTAATTAGCTTTTTATCACAAAATTTAATAAGTAGAATTTTTTCATTTTGTAATTATATTGGAATAAATATATTTTCATTTATAACAAGTTTTTTTGTTATTTAATATTAATTAGTAAGAATTTGTAATATTTTTTAAGATATAGTGTAATTAGAAAATGTTTTTAGTATTATAAAGTTAATTTGGTTAGCTATGTCTTACAATCAAATTAATAACAGCTTTTATGGCGTTAAAATGACCTATTTATATGTAATTAAATTTGAACCAAATAGGTGTAGGGTATTTCTAAGTGTTTTTTAATATTATGTCATTCCCTATCACTTCTGATCAGCCAAATAAATTTGCCTGATGCAAAATTTCCTTCTCTTATTTAATTACAGCTGGAAGGTTCTGCTTATCAACAGGAAAAAGTGCCTATTTAATTTAGTATTGAATATTTTATTGGCGGAAATTATATATTGAATATATTATTGGCAGATCATACAAATATAAATAGCATGATTTGAACAAAAGAAATATTAATTATAAAATTAAATATTTTGTGTTAAATATTTATTCCTTGCAAATGAACTGCGGGGGAACATTTATAAAATAAAAGATATTCAGTTTAGTTTGGAGACAAAATTAACTGCAATTTTTGTTTTAAAATTCAAGCCTTTTTTAATAAAATAAGATTCTATTGAATCCATATAATTTTTATCTAGAGCAATAAATGATTACAATTTATTGCTTAATTACAAATAGTTATATTTGGGTTAGAAGAATATAATATATTAATTTCGACCTAATTCATTTTCATGTAAAGATCGTTGGCCAGAAATATAAATTATAAAAATATGTGAATCATTATCATTCACTATACTAACTTTACATTTCCAACAAAAATAAAAAGAAATACAAAACCAGAAATCTTTTAAATTAATTATTTTAATATTGTTTTTAATTAATATATTTGATTATATTAATTAAAATATATATTGTTTTGTTTTTTTTCGCTTTGTCATTAGCGTATTTTAATTTAATTCTTAGTTCATTTAAATAATCTTCTAAATTATAAATGCTATGTTTGTTATTTAATATTTCACATGAAATTCATGTGTACATGTTTTCCCATAAACCAATTTGTAAGGTGAGTAATGTGTAGTACTTTGTGGTGTTGAGTTATAAAAGTAAGTGTAGTAAAGTAAGTATTCGTCTCAACGGTTTTGTCCTTCTAAACTCATTAAATAGTCATTTTGTACTCTGTGATTTCTCTCTATAGAACCTATAGTTTCATGGTGATAACTTGTTGATGTTATTTTTTCAGTATTCAAAAATTTGCAAATGTTTTTAATAATTCATTTGTAAATTCTGTACCTTTATCAGTTTTTAATTTTTTAATAATTTGTCCACTATTGTTTTTGCGACTGTTGTGGCATCTTTAATTTTAATTGGGTAGGCTTCGATATATTTTGTTAATTCACATTTTAAAGTAAGAATATATCCATGATTATTTAATGGTGTGGTGGGCCTAGAGTGCCTATTGTTATTACTTCAAAAGATGTTGTTGGTGTATCTCTAATTACATAATTCTCTTTCGTTTATTTCGTTATTTTTATTTTAATACAAATTTTGCAATTATTTATATAATTTTTAACCATTTTATTAATATTTTTCCATATATATTTTTGGTTTAATTTGCTTATACATTTGTTTATACCAAACTGTCCACCATACATTTCTTATTAATTTATACATTTTTTCTTTGTTTTGTATTTGTATTGGAGGTTCATATATTATTATTTTTAAACAGTCTGTAGTTTTAGAATTGTTTCGCAGCTCATTAAAAATTTTTTTAAGTTCTCTGATATCCATTATTTTATATATATCATCATTATCTGCCAAGGCTAATTCTTTAATATTTAAATTGCTTGTTTTGAATAATAGGCTCCTCAGAACCAATTTTATCTCTGGTAAAGATTTTTCGCTATTTTCTACAATTATTTTATTTTTCCTGCTAATTTAATTTCAGTTTTTTCGAGATATTTATTTTCATTATAATTCTTTTTATTTTGATTTATATTATCTTGTTGATTTCTGACGTCAGATCTTCTAAATTTTAATTTCTTTGAATACCTTATGTCTGATATTGATGTTGCATTCCAAATGTGAATATCTATATTTAAGGTCTTGGTGGTTTCTTCATTATTATTTTTATTTATTTCATTTAATTTTTCCCCCTTTTAATTTTTCATTGCTTTTGTTATTATATAATATATATAAATATATAAGTTAGTTTTTCTTGCTCATGCAAGCCAAAAAAATAAAAATTATTAAATTTTTTAATAAAAGTTTTTATTTTACAAAAAAGATTTTTTATTATTTATTTTACAGATTTTTATTTATTTTTTAAATAAATGATTTTATACAAAAATAATACTTTTCTTTATTGAAGCTAATTAACAAGTGAGTTGAATTAGTATTTTAATTTTTCATTCTGCCTGCACAAAGACGCCACGTGGATATTTTTTTATTAAGAAATACATCGTAAGCATTTAATATATTTTTTGTGTGAATGTCCAAAAGTTACGAAATCATAAAAAAATTTTTATTTTAAAATTATTGAAATTTGATATTTAAATTTTATTAAAAAAAAACCTTAATTGAAATTTGATGAAAATAAATCGTTCCCGTGTGAACAATTTATTTAGGAAAAAAATTGGAAAACAATTTCGCAATACATAGAAGGTTAACGGTTGTTAACTCTTCCCCCCTTAAGACCAAATGTCCCTATTTGGCTTTCGATAATGGAACATCTCTTTACTATGGTTGGTTTTGTATGTTCTTTTGTTATTTTAATTGGTTTGATGTCACTAATTTTTTCTTCTTCTAAATTTGTAGTTGTTTCCTTGTTATCATGCTCCTCGTTGTTGCTGTTGATTATAAATTTAACCCTTTTCTTTTGAATGATAATTATTCCGATTGTTAGTAGAACAAGTATTATAATAACAGGGAACCCAGTACTAATGGTGCGCTCTATTATCCTTTCGTCCTTCATTAATTCAATTTCCCTTGTATTGTTGATGTGTATATCGTTTAAAAATTCCAATGATAAATGTTGATGTAATTCTCCTTCCATAAATTTTGGTTGCAGAATACGTGGTAAAATCTTAGTTGTTGAAGTCTCTATTGATGAAAAAGTTTGATTATTTATCACTATTGTTGCATTATGGAACCTTATTACATAAGTTCCGTTGAGTGTTCTATTTTCTTGGTTGAATCGAATTATTCCGTTGAAATCGTTTAGTAGGAGCATGTCACTGGCTATTTCATCTATGTAATTTTACGGGATATGATGACTGTTTATTAAATTGCATATCGAATTTTTTGCTTCTATGAGTTTCTTTGTGCAAGTAGAATTTACAATTTCAATGTTTTGTTTTTTACATATAAATTTTATTTATTTTTTTACAATTTCCTTTTATTCCATGTATTTCTTTTTCATTTATTAATACATTTTCAAAATCTAATTTTAACATTTTTTTTATTTTTTTTTACAGGTTTTAGCAAAAGGTTTTTATAAATATTTTTATCTGTTAGGGGTATCTCTACAAGATAGAATAAGCAAGTTTCATTTTTTATAATTTTAATATTGGCGAGATCTAATGCTTCTTCCGAACTACTGTAAGGAAAGTTTTCATTATCTAGAACTTTAGTTAATGTTTCTATTTCGGATTTAGACAATAATATGGGGTTTATAGTACCGGTTTTTGCCCAATGTATGGCATACTTTATATTTATTATTTCTTCTTTAATTATTTTTAATTTACTTTGTATTATAATGGCGTTTTGATTACTTAATTTTCTTTCTATTTGGATATTATCTAAAATTTGATTTGCAATACGGGTAATATTATTAATTCTGTCATTATGGATTTTATTGATTATTGTCTGCTTATTATTGTTTTCTAGTAAATTATTCATGTTCTTTTTAATCATAATAAAGTCATCATGGTCCGGTGTTCCTGCAATCCATTTCCATGCGCTTCCTAGAAAGTTGAGTGATTTTTTACTCTCCGAGGTTTGAATTCATCTAGATATTGTTGGATTTGTAGTGCCTCGTACTGGAGATATTGATGTAATGGATGAACTTTACCATTCTCGCCTGCCATCACTGACTTCAAATAATTTAAGGAATTTTGAATTACACCGAGATCGGTTATGTGTATGAGTCTGTAATTTCCTTGTTGATGAGGTATGATCTTGAGTAATCCAATATTTGTACTTCAGCTAAACTTTTGCCCAGTAAAACCCTACAATAAATATGAGGACTTGAAAATTTGAGAAAATAGAAAGGGAAGTGGATTTTTGTTATTATTTTTTTTTTTATTTTTTTATGTTTAAAATAATGCAGTTTGCAAGGATTGACATATAAACTATGATTTTATATTTGATTTGTGTACGATACTCCCCGACTCTGTTAAAACAGTTGAATTTCGATTTTGTCTAACTATTTCCTTTTTATATCGACATATTAATTTTGTACCGAGCCTTTTATTGTGTTTTACATAGATGGTTTCGCCTTTTGCATATTGTATAATTGGTTTTCTTTTTTTGTTGTGAAATTTGAGATCATTTTCTTGTTTCTGCTTTAGAACTTCTATATTTTTGATGCGAGTTTTTTCAAATTCTTTTGGTACACGTCCGAGAAAGAATTCGATCGGTTTTCTTTTTGTGACAGAATGGATGGTATAGTTGTATTCGTTTATTGCCCTTTGCAACAAATCTTCATAACTTCGATCTTCTCCTTCGCATTTTAGACATCGCATTATTTCGGACAGAGTAGAATGGAGTCTCTCCACTTGTCCGTTTGATTCACTCTTGTAAGGCGCTACTGTGTGTACCTTAATCTTTAGTTCTTGTTCCATCATATTTTTTATAGATTCGGCGTTCAGAGACCTCTCATTATCAATTACTACATATTCTGGGATTCCATAATAAAACAGTATATCTCTCAATGCTAGCCTGATGTCATCCATCGATCTACTTTTAATAGCTCTTGTTTGTGCAAATTTCTTTAATTTGTCTATTGCAGTAATAGCCAATTTGGACTCGGTAGAGAAGATGTCTAGGTGAATAGTGTGTCCCGCGAAAGTCGGTACGGGAGTGGGTTGAATTTCTGGTCTGTTAGGTTTTCTATCATATTTGCCTTCTTTACAAATTGAACAAATTTTCACTAAATCGTTAATTTTTTTACTCATTTGTGGGAAGTAGTAATTTTGCATTATCTTCTTCTTGTTTTCGAATGCATTCCGGTGTGCACGTCGGTGTGTTGAACTGATAATCTGTTTTTGTTCGATTTCATCTTCAATGTCCCTAACCGTGGCATGTGCGAATCTGATCTTGTATTTTGCAAAATGATTCTCGTATAATATTTGGATTTGGTCTCTGATAAATTTTTCTGCTTTTATGACATTTACAACATTTGGATTTAGATATTCTTTTAGGAGTTTTATTAAATTTTTGTCTTGAAAATTTTTTTGTTTTATTATGTGCCCAATATGACTTTTGAAAGGATTAAGTACTTCATAAGAACCTTCGTCACTTATTTCTATTATTATTTGATTTCTAAAAACATTTATGGGTGCTTCAACCGTTTGAATGAATCTGTAGGAACTTTTATTACTATTAACTGATTATGTATAGACTAATCTGGATGTAGCGTCGGCTACGACGTTTGTCTGTCCTGGTTTGTACCTTAATTCGTAGTTAAACTCTTCCAGAATAGCTTTCCATCTTTTTAATTTGCTGTTTGCATTTTTATTACTTAACGCGTACGTCAATGGTTGGTGATCGGTGTAAATAATGACTTTCCTGGATCCATATAAATAATTCCTAAGTGCTGTCAGAGTCCAGATGATTGCCAGCATCTCTTTCTCGTTCGTAGCGTACGCTTCTTCTGTTTAATTAAGAGATCTGGAGAGGAAAGTGACTGGTTTTCTGTCCTGTGACAACACTCCTCTTATCGCATAATTCGATGCGTCTGTTGTGAGTTCAAATTCTTTGTTGAAATCTGGATGGATTAGTAAAACTTCTTCTGAAATTAAAGCGTCTTTCAGTTGCTTGAATGCTTTAATAGCATTTTCGTTGATAGAAATAGGTGTATTTTTCGATTGCGTCTTGGACACTCGTCCTCCTTCCCTCCTCTAGAGGGATGTCAGAGGTTTCGCGATCATTGCGTAATTACAAATAAACCTTCTGTAGTAGCCTGACATCCCAAGAAAGGATCTCAGTTCCTTTAGTGTCTTAGGTGGTGGTACAACCGGAATGGCTTTGACCTTCCTTAGGTTGGTTTTAATGCCCTTTGAACTTACGACAAATCCTAAAAATTCTACTTCGTTGTGGAAGAACTCACATTTATCTTGTTGAACTTTCATGTTGGCATTCTGTAAAGTTTCAAAAATAATTTCTAAGTTTTGTAGGTGTTCTGCTTCGTTTTTTCCAAAAATTATTATATCGTCGATGTAGACATAGCACCTTTTTCCAATATGTGGTCTTAGAATGCCAAAAGGTAGACGCAGGAATTCAAACTTGCCATTATTTATGGAGAACGACGTTTTTTCTATGTCTGATTCCTTAAGTGCAATTTAGTGAAATCCGCTTTTCAGATCAACTACTGAGAAACATTTACTCTCCCCTTAATTTGAAAGAACTTCATTTATTTCGGGGATAGGGTATTTGTCAGGTATTGCTATAGCATTTAATTTGCGATAATCAATGACCATACGCTCATTGACAATCTATACAGGCGAATTATACGGGGATTTTGAAGGTCTTATAATTCCATCTCGTAATAATTCTTCTATTTGTTTCTGAACCTCATCTTTCAATGCCATAGGATACGGATATGCTCTGCAATACACTGGTTCGTCCGTATTGGTGCGAATTTCTCCCCTTATTCTTTTTGTAAAAGTTAACTTTTGATCAGGATCGACAAAGAGGTTGCTATATTTATACCCGTGCATACATATATGAACATCGGGTATATTAAAATTACTCCTCCGTTTGTAACGCATCGAAATATACGAGCTAGATATAGTGTCAAGGGTACGTATCGAATCAGCATCGAAAAGTGAATCGATCTAGCTATGTGTGTCCGTCCGATAACTCAAAAACTATAAGAGCTAGAATTCTGAAACTTTCACAAAGTAATTTTTAGACAATTTGTAGGTTCCCTATTGTTTTTGGTTAAAATCGGACAAAGTCTTCGGGTAGCTGCCATACAAATTTTTCGGAATAATATGAATATTTTCAAAATTAAGAACTAAATAGAAACCAAATATAAAAACAAACAAAATGTAGTTAAATTATTAATCGATTCATGGTGTAGTGGTTGGGACATGTTACTTGTAGCCAATATGTCTAGGTTCGAATTCAGGCTCAGGAAAATTTTTTTTTTTTTAAATTAATTTTTTGTTATCTATTTTCTTTTGAATAAAATATATGTATTTATTTTATGTATGAAAAATTTTATTTTATAGAAAATTTGACAGAAAACTCTCATTTATATTAAAAATTATTAATTTTTTTTAATATTTTTATAAAAAAATTCAAAACTGTTATTTAAAACAAACAATTGATACCATGGCAACTACAATTATTTAAAAAAAAAAATTAAGATAAATAAAAACTCGTTTTGTAGGCAAATTATTAATTGTTCTATGGTGTAGTGGTTAGGACATGGGACTAGTAGTCAAAACGTTTCGGTTTGATTCCTGGCTGAGGCAAAATTTTTTTTTTTTAATTCATCTTAAAACTCTCATTTATAAATTATTTATTTTTTTTTAATACATTTTTAAAAAAATTCAAAACAGTTATTCAAAACAAACAATTGATACCATAGCAAGTATAATAATTTAAAAAAAATTGAGATGAACAAAAAGTCGATGGCTTAGTGGTTAGGACGTCGACCTTTTAATTGAAAAGTATGGGTTCGAATCTCGTTCAGAGCATATTTTTTTTTTAATTTCATCTTTTTGTACCCTACACTTATAGAATAGGTAAAGGGGTATATTAACTTTGGTATGGTGTTTGTAACCACCCAAAGGAAGCGAGCTAGATATGGAAAAGTATATATATTTGTGATCAGCGTGACAGATATATTGTGATCAGTGTGACAGAGATATATTTGCGATATAGCCATGTCTGTCCGTCCGTCCGTCCGTAGGCACGATAACTCAAAAAATAATGGAGCTATCTTGATGAAATGTTAACTGTAGGTTACTAGGACTGAAAGTACGGCGGGGATTGCATATGGGTGAAAGCGGCCCATGGATTCGGATTCTGGACCTTTTAATCGATCGAATGGCTAACGAACATATATAAAAATTCACGATAACTCAACAACTAATGACGCTATCTTCATCAAATTTGTGCTGTAGGTTACTAGTAATGAAACTACTTCGGGGATTGCGTAAGTTCGGGATTGGAATATGGGTTCGGAACCTAGAACTTTTTGATCGAATTTAGGCCAAACGAGAATAATTCCGAAACCAATGAAGATAGAACCTCCTAATTTGGTATCAGGCTGTCCCTTCCTATTTCCTAAGTGTCTTGGAAATTTGGGCCCCATTGGAGTAGTGGGTCGGGGACCAGCCACACATTTCCGAAGACCTTCAAGCATATCTTTAAAATTAATAAAGATAGCAACTTGAAAAAATGTAGAAGCTTAAAATTTGGCACAAGGGTGTTCTTTACTATCTCTTGCGTGTCCCCCTAATTTGGGATCAATTGGAGTGGTGGTTCAGTACCCCTCTTAGACCTCCCAAGTTTTAAAAGCTTATAATCGAAATTAATAAAAATAGTAACTTAAAATTAAGATAGATCGTTCCAATTGTGTACAAGGGTTAACTAGCATTGAAACTATGACGGGGACTGCATGTGGGCGAAATCGTACCATGGTTTCGGATTCTGGAACCCTTGAAAAGTTCAAGGGCTAACAAACATATATCTTAAAATCACCATAACTCAAAAAATAATGCCGCTATTTTGATGAAATTTAAACTCTAGGTTACTAGTAATGAAAGTACCATGGGAATTGGTTGTGGTCGAGTTTAATTTCGAAGCCAAAGAATATATTTCCTATTTCCTATGTGTCCCCGAAGTTTAGACTTAATTGTAGTGGTTCAGCTATGTTCAAAGGTATTTGCTGCATTTATTAAAATTTAAAATTTATTATTATATTTAAATGAAATTATATGAAAAGGTCTAAATTTGTAATTGTATTTTAGAAATACATTTATTGCATATTTTGCGTTTATAAGCTTTTATTAGGTATATAAACTAACCATTTAAAATAGTTGCAATTTTGAAAAATTTGGATTATTAAATATATTATGCTTTGATTATCTTTTTATCACAAAATTTAATAATTAGAATTTTTTCAAATTAATAACAGCTTTTATGGTGTTAAAATGACTTATGGATATGTCCTTAAATTTGCACCGACTGACTGTTTCTTTACTTGTTTTTTATATAAAAAAAACCACTAATTTTGTACACTAATTATATGAAAAAAAAAATTTCTCTTAGTTTTTATTATTTTTTTACTTTCACTGACTTACATGAGCATGATTATTGACCTTATTAAGTCCATCAGGTGACCCGTCCGCTTTGATTATTTCCAGCGGAGTTGGCGGCTGTCAGCAACGCTTCTGGGATAATTTATTTCCCGCGATGGTGACTCCCGTTTGAAAAATTCTTTGCTTTTTCCTACTAAGGGGCCTCGTTTCCACCCCCTTTATGCCGGATTTCCTCTCAGCTGGTAGTACAGATAGTGTTGTTTTATTTAAAACCAATTTAATTAAATAATTTTAATGACCCAAACAAAATAATTTTCTTTTATATTTTTTTATTTTCTTGGTAACAAGGTTTTCGTTTTTATTTATTTTTTATATTTATTTTATTTTTTTATTTACTTTTAGTTTTTTATTTTAATTGAGTCTTTTATTTATTTATTTTAATTCTTTAAGTACTTATTTATTTTCTTTTTAGGCCTTTTTTTTTTTTTATTATAATATTTTTTATATTTTATTATTAAAATTTTCTGGTAATTTTGCGTTAGATTTTTTTAATTATGGTTTTAAGTCTCACTAATTTAATTTCCACTAAACGGGTCCCTGCTCGGGCGCCAGTTAGTTTTTCTTGCTCATGCAAGCCAAAAAAATAAAAAATTATTAAATTTTTTAATAAAAAGATATTTTATTATTTATTTTACAGATTTTTATTTATTTTTTAAATAAATGATTTTATACAAAAATATTACTCTTCTTTATTGAAGTTAATTAAGAAGTGAGTTGAATCAGTATTTTAATTTTTCATTCTGCCTACACAAAGACGCCACGTGGATATTTTTTCATTAAGAAATGCATCGTAAGCATTTAATATATTTTTTGTGTGAATGTCCAAAAGTTACGAAATCATAAAAAAATTATTATTTTAAAATTATTGCAATTTGATATTTAAATATTATAAAAAAACGTTAATTGAAATTTGATGAAAATAAATCGTTCCCGTGTGAACAATTTATTTAGGAAAAAAATTGGAAAACAATTTCGCAATAAATGGAAGGTTAACGGTTGTTAACTTATATATATATAAAATATAAATATATTGTTTTTTGGTATCATTTCCTTTGGTTTGTTAGAATCTACCTTTATCCTCGAAAGTGCACCTGTATTGGTATTCATTTTACCTTGTTTGAATAGAATTTCAAATTTATAATCCATTAAATCTACACGTATTCTCGTTAGTTTAGTTAGAAAATGGATTTTTATGTGTAAACAAGCTTACTAGAGGTCTATGGTCGGTATAAACTGTAAATTTCCAAACCAAAAAGATAAGGTCTAAAGTAGTTAATACCCCAATGTATTGCCAAAACCTCTTTTTCAGTAATTGACTTATTCAGTTCATGCTTGTTTAGTAATTTACTAGCATATGCTATGGTCTTATCATTTCCTATAGTTCCTTGAGATAGTACTGCACCTAACGCATAATCTTTTGTTAGTATAAATGTTTAGAAAATTTGGGTAACTTAATATTCGTGGGTTTATTAGCTTTTGTTTCAGCTTTTTAAACGCTTCATTTTGTTCAGCATCCTTGGGTGTTGGATAATTTTTTATAGTTTGGTATTTAAATGAATCTGTTTTAATCCATTCTGATATTATAAGATGACCTAAATATACCACTTCAGGTTTCAAAAATTACATTTTTCTGGATTCAGTTTTAAATTATATTTTTGTAAGCGTTCTAAAACTTTAATGAGATTTTTATTGTGATCTTTTAAATTTGATGGCATCTACATTTAGAAATGCAGCTTCTTGTAATCCAATTAGTGTGGCTGAAAGCATTCTCTGAAAACTATTTGTAGATATTTTTAGTCCAAATGGTAATCTCTTGAATTGGTAATGCCCATTATTTGTTGAAAACATTTGCGTAGATTTGTGATTAAACGTATTTGATGAAAAAAACTTGTTAAATCGAGTGTAGAAAAATATGAAATGGAAATTTGTCGTTTATAATCTTCTTGTTCAAGGATCTGAAATCTACTAATAGCCTCCATTTTTATACCCTACACCTATAGAATAGGTAAAGGGGTTTATTAACTTTGGTATGGTGTTTGTAACCACCTAAAGGAAGCGAGCTAGATATGGAAAAGTATATATATTTGTGATCAGCGTGACCTCCTAAGTCGATATAGCCATGTCCGTATGTCCGATATAGCCATGTCCGTCCGTCCGTCCGTAGGCAAGATAACTCAAAAAATAATGGAGCTATCTTGATAAAATTTTAACTGTAGGTTACTAGGACTGAAAAAACGGCGGGGATTGCCAATAGGCGAAATCAGCCCATGGGTTCGGATTCTGGACCTTTTAATCGGTCCAAGGGCTAACGAACATATATAAAAAATCATGAAAACTCAACAACTAATGACGCTATCTTCATCAAATTTGTGCTGTAGGTTACTAGTAATGTGATTAAGGCGGTGATTGCGTGCGATCGAGATTGGACCTTGGGTTCGGAACCTAGAACTTTTTGATCGAATTTAGGCCAAACTGGCATAATTCCGAAACCAATGAAGATAGAACCTCTAAATTTGGTATCAGGGCGTCCCTTCCTATTTCCTTAGGGTCCTTGTAACTTGGGCCCTATTGGAGTAGTGGGTTGGGGACCAGCCACACATTTCTGAAGACCTTAAAGCATATCTTTAAAATTAATAAAGAAAGTAACTTGAAAACATGTAGAAGCTTCAAATTTGGCACAAGGTTGTTCTTTACTATTTCTTGTGTGTACCCCCAATTTGGGATCTATTGGAGTGGTGGTTCAGTAACTCTCTTAGACCTCCGAAGGTTTAAAAGCTTATAATCGAAATTACTAAAAATAGTAACTTAAAATTAATATAGAACGTTCCACTTGTGTACAAGGGTTAACTAGTACTTAAAGTACAGCGCGGACTGCATATGAACGAAGTCGGCCCAAGGGTTCGGATTCTGGACCTTTTAATCGTTTCTAAGGGCTAACGAACATTTATAATAAGTCACGATAACTCAACAACTAATGACACTATCTTTATAAAATTTGTGTTGTAGGGTACTCGTAAGGAAACTACGGCGGTGATTTCGTACCAAGGGGAATGGACAATTGGTTCGAAACTTAGAACTTTTTGATCGAATTTAGGCCAAACAAGCTTAATTCCAAAACCAATGAAGATAGAACCTCCAAATTTGGTATCAGGGTGTCTCTTTCTATTTCCTAAATGTTATTGAAATTTGGGACCAATTGGAGTAGTGGGATGAGGACACACAGTTCCGAAGACCTTAAAGCATATTTTCGAGATTAATAAAGATAGTAACTTCAAACAAATTTAGAATTAGAAATTTATAAATTAGAAAAGTAATTAGAAAATGTTTTTAGTATTATAAGGTTAATTTGATTAGCTACGTATTACGATCAAACTAATAACAGCTTTTATGGTTTTAAAATGACTTATGGATATCCCATTTAATTTGAACCAAATAGGTGTAGGGTATTTCTAAGTCGGTTGCACCGACTGACTGTTTCTTTATTTGTTTATTTCCATCTTGACTTTTTTGGAACAATTAACAATGGTGAGTTGTACGGACTAGTAGAATGTTCTATTTTCTCATCTTTCATTAATTTTCTGTAGTTTTTTATATACATTGGTGCCTGTCTTCGAAATTCTGTGTTCATAAAAATTATTTATTGATAATAGTTCATTATCAAGATCAAAAATGTTCTGAAATCTATTGCAAATGCTTAAAATGCAATTCTTTGCTAAATCGTCTAAGTTATACACTGTTAATATTTTTTTTAAGTTTTCAAATCTTTCTGACTTTTTATTATTATGATTTAAAAATAGTACACAGTATTCTTTTAATGGTTGAACTTCTATTTCTGTTGTTTCGATTGTTATTGGTGTCTCTCTTCTGTTTTAAATTTTTACGTGTTATTTCTGTTCCTTTTGCTATTTCTTTAAATTTGATCCAAATACTATGATGTCATCTACATATGAAAATGCAGCTTCTTGTAGTCTAAATTTATTGCTTCCGTTCGAGGTTGAATTGTTATATTTGATATTGGTTTGTTATTCATGCTCATTGGTAATATAATATCTTGTTCTTGTTGTGATATTACTAGTTTGCATGTTTCATAATCTATTTTACATTTATGTTTATATAGAAAATCTGTACCTAGGATTGTTGATATGCTAATATCTTCTTCTATAATATGGAAATCATGATTAATTATTTGAATTGGCTTTGCATATTCCTTTGCATGTTGTTACATGCTCCGGGTTTCTTCGGCCGAGTTCGCTGAAGTTTCCCTGGTTGTTATTATTATTATAGTTGTTGTTATTGTTTTGTTGCATTCGATTATTGTTATTATTAAAGTTGTTATTGCGATATTTGTTATTGTTGTTGCTTCTATTATTGTAGTTGTTATTATTATAACTTTTTCTAAAATTGTTTTGTCTGTTGAATTGGCCTCTGAAATTATTTGTTCTTAAAAACATGACATTTTTTTGACGAGCACAGTTGTTGTATTTACTTTCAACAGCTATTTGAATTGCTTTTGTTTCAAAGTTATTGGTTTTGATGGTAAAACTTTTGCCCTAAATGTTTCATTTAGGCCATTTTTAAATGTTTTTGAACCTAGTTGGGCATTAAGTTTTATTATTACTCCTCTATTTTTATTACCTTGTTCTGCTATTTGTACCTCATTTACTTGTTCTGTGAGTGTTTCTATTTTTGTTGCAAAGACATTGATAACTTGATTTACTTGTTGTTGTTGTTTGGATGGGGGGGAGAGCAAGTCTCCCTTACACCTAGGCCTTGCGGCCCGTTGTGATTTACTTGATTTAATCTTTTTAGTTCATTGATAATCTTTGCTGTATATCTTTCAATTTTTGTACTGTAGTTATTTCTTCTTCATTAATTAATCTGTTTTTGACTCTATTTGAGAACTTAGTGGCTAGAATGAATTTTATTAATTTTGTTTTTTCATTTTCATCTTTCAAGGTTTCATCATAGAATTTTATTAACCTTTAGAAATTTGAAAGTTGTTTTACGTCTCCTTCAAATAGCGGGACTATTTTAATTGCTGATGCTAGTTCAAAATTTGTCATTTTTTGTTCTTCTGTATCAACTACTTCTGTTTCTGATATGTTGTAATTTGCCTTATGATTTCTTTAATTTTTTTTTTTTTTTTTTGTCCTTATTACTCCTCTTGGGAGCATGGGATATCTACTAGGCATCTCCATCTGCTTTTTTCTTATCCGAGGCTCTGCCTTGTGTTTCGAATCGTTTTTTCCTTTTTCAATTAAGTAAATGATTGGTCTACTGTAATCTATCTACAAGATGTCGCTTCTTAATTTCTTCTAGTGTCATCTATCGGTCAAGTAGAGAAACCGTGTCATGTTGTTAGGTGCGTACTGCCATTGTAATTGCATATGACAGTTGCAATTACATTGTCGTTCAATTACATATAGGTTATTGTTTATTCAGTATTAATTATTAGATTATAGAGTATAGCTGGAAACACGATTATAGGTATATTTTTATATTTTTGTTACTAGTTATTTATTATCATATTTTTAGGTATAGAATTATTATATTATAATTTATTATATATTAATTTATTATAATTATTAATTTTATTGGATATGGTATCTCCCACCAGGATTCGAACCTGGGACTGCCACAGTGTTTAGATTGCAAGGTTGCGCTCTAACCACCTAGGCTATGGAGGAGATATAAGAGAGATTTCTTTAATTATTATTAATATATTTGTCTAGAATGAGGTGTAACAAACGCATTCAATTAAATGAATATTATTTTTTTGTTCAAAGTATTCCCAAACCTCACTAATCTCTTTAGGTTTTTCGTCTATATAAGTCAAAGTGTAAGTTCTGGTCGGGTTCTTTTTAGCACATTTTCAAAAATTTTTGTTTTTCCGTCCGTCCGTCCGTATGCTTACAAAACTTTTACACCGTTTGAAATAGAGTAAAGAAATTTTAACTACGGGTAGATATTACAAAAAAAATAATTTAGAAGAATTTTTTTCTGTAGCCCAACGCGAGTTACATATAATTTAAACTTCACTAACCAAAAATAAGTTAACAGAAATGCCAAATTGCATTTCCTGTTATTTAATTAATTCATTCATTAAAGTTGAATGAATTAATGTTAACTTTGTTTAGTCAAGGTTATAAAATTAGTCAAATTATATTATATTAAAAAAAAAAATATTGCTGATTAAATCAATTTTAATTTTTAGTATAAGATAAAATAAATTTGTTAATAAAAACAGTCTTAAGACCGCAAACAACCAACTTAGTTGTTTTATTTAAATATTAAAAATACATAACTGGCGCAGTCGGAAAAAAAATTTTAATCTAAAGATTGAATTAAGAACCTTATCATATATTTAAATATATGTAAAATTATAAAAAAAAAAAAAGTTCTAAGAATCCCGCCGTCCACAAATAGCCACCTGCCACCCAACCTACGTGGCTATTAATTATAAAAAACAAAAAAAATTTTTTTTTTTAAAAAACAGATTAAAGAAAAAAATATACAACAAAGCTTTATTTTGAATTCAAACTAGTGCTAAATAAAAAAGAAATATAGAGTATAACTAAACTAAATTGAAACAAAAAAGAAATAATTTTTTTTTGAAGAATATAATTAAATAAAAATTTAAATTAGAACAAAAAAAAAAATAAGTGATTTTGTAATAACTCTAAATAAATAAAATTATTGTATGAAAGAAAGTAGAAACAAAACATTCGAGGAAAATAGAAAAATGGCAGATCAAACGAATCTTGAAACACTTAGAGAAGTCATTGTCCAACAAGAAGCTCAAATAACAGCTTTTCGTCAACAACTTGAACAACAGCAACAAATGATTACACAACAACAACAAGTAATTACACAACAACAGCAACAAGTAATTACACAACATTAACAATCAACGCAACAACAGCAACCAATACAACAACAACAAAGTAACACCGGAAATTTTACCTTAACATCTGATCAATTTCGTACCTATATAAATAAGTTAAGAATATTTAACGGAAAGGATGAAAATACAGTTCAGGAGTTTATAAGTTCAGTAAAGTGAGCTTTTCAACTTTGTCCAAAGAGACTAGGACTAAGAGACTATGGAATAAGCATAAACACTAATGAAAAAATACAGGGTATAGCAAAAAAGTGCATACAACGATTGGAAATCTCTAATCAAAACAATTGGAATTACGTAAAACAAAAACTGAAGCTGCACTTCCGGCCAAGATATGATATACAGATCTACTTAATAAATGCAGAGCATTAAAAGTAAGTACATTAAGAGAACTTTTTACTAGTATTAAAGAAATTAATTATAAGTTAAATGAGTTATATGAATTCGATGAAAATAAACCATCCACTTATCACCCTAAATATACGGATAAATATTTAATTGATATAGTAAGAAGCAAAGTACATGATTTATTAAGGAGCAATATTCCTGAGAATGGTACACTAATTGAAGCCTATAATAAATTTGATAAACTAAAATTATTAGATAACACCGACGCTATTGATACGGAAAGTAGAAAAATACAAAATAAAAATTCGAATTCATATAACAAAATATATAATAGAAACAAAAATTTTAATAGAAATAAAATTAGTGATAACAGTTATAGCGACAATAATTTTATTAATAAGAATTATAATAATTATAAGTTTTCCAATCCAAAAGATAACAGTTATAGCGATAATAATTTTATTAATAAGAATTATAAAAATTATAAGTTTTCTAATTCAAAAGATAATAATAGTTCACAAACCAAATTTAGTAAACCTAAATATTATGAAAACAATTACAATCATAGTAATAGAATAAATAATAATTATACTCAGAGTAAACAAAATTTTAACACAACAAAACAAGACTTCTCACAAACAAGAAAATTTAGACCCGAACCTATGGAAGTTTGTAATCTAAACCGAGATACAGACGTAAATTTTCATTAAAAGCCTCGGTACCTAAACTTCAAATCATAATTATAACTTAAGGCTATAAAAAAATTATATGCCTAATTGATACTGGATCCTCTACCAGTATTATAAAACAAAATATTCAAAAAAAATTTGCTGAAGAAAAATTAAATAAACCAGTATACTATTCTACCATTAACGGCACAAATAAAGTTGTTAATAAAATAATTACACCCATACCCAAAGAATTTAAACTTTCAGGAACCGTTAACTGGAAAGTAATTAATTTTAAAAGTAAGAATTATGATGCTATAATGGGACAAAATTTTTTAGTAGTATAAATAGTTTTATTAATAAGATAAGTTTAGGCCATTTATATTTAGAAGAGAAACAAAAATAGTAAATTTATTAAAATCAAATGAACTACTCTTCTTTAAAGAGGGAGATATATTGACTTCAAATACCGAAATAAAACATGGAATACAAACTAAAATAAATATACCTATATATTCAAAAATCAATAGGTACCCCCAAATTCATGAAAAAGAAATAGAGAAACAAATTCATGAAATGCTTGAACAAGGTATTATCAAAGAAAGCATCTTTCCATACAATAGTCCATTGTGGATTGTTCCAAAAAAGACGGATAACTCCGGTTTAAAAAAATGGAGAATTGTCATCGATTAAAGGAAACTTAACAAAAACACTGTAGATGACAAGTTCTCTATCCCCAATATCGAAAGCATATTGGATAAACTAGGGAAAGCCCAATATTTTTCAACATTAGATCTTGCAAATGACTTTCACCAAATATCAATGAAGGAGTCAGACAGTGAAAAAACTGCATTTTCAAACATTTTGGGCACTATGAATTCTTAAAAATGCCCCATTAACCTTTCAAAGATTAATGAACTCCGTGCTGCGAGAATATATTAATAAAATATGTGTCGTCTACTTGGATGATATTCTTATTTTTAGCACTTCTTTAGAAGAACATTTGAACAGTATTAAATTAATTTTTACTAAATTAAATCAAGCTAAACTTAAAATCCAAGTAGACAAATGTGATTTCTTACATAAAGAAACCGAGTTTCTTGGCCACATACTTAAAGAAAAATATGAAAATTAATATAAATGACCCTAGTTACATAACAGCATTTGAACAATTAAAAGAAATAATTACGAACCACCCAACTCACAGATATCCGGATTTTCATACAAGGTTTAACCTTGTAACAGACGCAAGCAACCTAGCAATTGGAGCCGTTCTTACACAAGAAGGCCACCTATTTGCTTATGCTTCAAGGACGCCTAACGAACATGAAAAAAGGTACTCAACAATCGAAAAGGAATTATTAGCGATAGTTTGGGGAACCAAATATTTTCGTCCTTATTTATTCGGTAGAGATATTCGGTCCGACTTTCAGACGGACCACCAGCCAATTAAATGGCTTTATGCTAAACATTCAGGTAAAGATATAAACCCTAGACTGCAAAGATGGTTACTTCAACTGGGTGAGTATAATTTTACAAGGTAGCCGATTTTTTAAGTCGAATTGACTCCACCACAAATGAAATTAATTTATTTGAGACCAATAAATCCAGGGTGGGAGAGTGTGAAACAAATTGTTCTCCCAAAAACAATACTGAAAATATAAGTACTAATAGAACAAATGTGGGATTAGAAACATTGAATATGAATTCAAATCATTCACAACCAGAATCATTGGATATGCAAACGATTCATTCACAGAGAGAACGATCATATTCCAATATTAGAGACTGTTGTTAATAGATTTAAAATACAATTAGTTCTTGTTGAAAAAAAAACACACGGAATGTGAAGAAATTTTTAATAAAAAGAAAATATTTATTGATAGAAATGATCTAAATGAAAATACAAACAATTTTAGGAACCAAATAACAAAAGGAAGAGTAGGTATTTATAGTCAGTTAAATGATAGAGATTACAAAAAACTTCAATTAAAATTAATACATTTATATCCAAACAGAAATTTAGTAAAATTCGTTAAATGTAGTTACTTTGCAAGAGATATTATCAATATAGATGACTTGAGAAAACAAATATCTTTATTTCATAAAAAGGAATCGGGGAATTCTGGGATAATATCAACTTATCAAAATCTCAAAAATAAAATTTATAATCCTAAACTTAAAATCACTATACACGAAATTTTGAATAATTGCGATATCTGTACAGGAAAATATGACAGAAAACCAATTCAAAAAACGTTTCACATAACCGAAACTCCTAAAACGATAAATGAAATAATTCATATCGGTACCTACACAAATAGTAAGCATAACTTCTTTAACGCAATTGACAAATTTTCCCTATATTTGGAAAATAGAAGTAACTTTATATTATTAGAAAAAATAAGACAATTATTGGTATTAAGGGTACAATGAAAAAAGTAGTTTTTGACAATGAATTTACTTCAAAATACTTAAGAGATTTTTGTGCAAAAGAAGGTATAGAATACCACGTTACAAAACCTAATAGTCATACAGGTAATGCCGACATTCAACGACTTAACGGTACTATAAATGAGAAAATTAGATCTTTAAATTTAGAAGAAAAGCTACCAATCAAATTACAAATTCTTAAAGCCGTAGAAATTTACAATAATACTTACCACTCTTTCATTAAAACAAGCACACTACTTGTTCAAAATAAAGAAGTAGACCACATAAAAGTGTACGAAAGACTGAAAAACTTAAAACAAAATATTATTAATAAAAGAAACTGTAATAGAGAAGATTTCAACGAAAAGAGAATTGGCTATATAAAAAATTATAAATCGCTTAGGCATAAGGAAGAACCTAAATTCAGAAAATATAACTTAAGTAACGTTAACGAAACTAAGATTAAACGTACATTTAAATTTGCAGACTATTCAAATAACCGTGAAGACAATAGCACTGTGGATACTCTTGCTACTTATACCGACAG
Source organism: Dolichopus griseipennis (assembly GCA_963082915.1). Lineage (NCBI taxonomy): Eukaryota > Metazoa > Arthropoda > Insecta > Diptera > Dolichopodidae > Dolichopus > Dolichopus griseipennis. The sequence goes on along the minus strand of OY720441.1, from coordinate 151,418,772 downwards.
CATCCCACCAAACAATGATAATTGAAAAAATAGAAACTGAATTACGATATGCCGAAATAAAAGTAAGTAACATTGAAATAGTGGACAAATTCGACATAATCCTACATAAAATCTACCCAAATGATATATTAAATTTAGTTAATACAATAGAGTCAACATTTAATATGATACATTTAAATAACCATAAAAATATAATAGATAACAAAATAAATAGAATGAAAAATAAAATAAAAACACTAATTCCTTATAGAAAAAAAGAGGTCTCATTTACTTAGAGTGGAATATACTTAATTGGCTTTTGGATCAATGACGATAGAATCATAGATCAAAATAATCATAATATAATTGATAACTTAAACCAACAGATAAAGGTAAACGAGAACTTTAATAAAACATTTATCCAAATTAAAGACATAGTTGAACAAGATAGAGTACAAATAAAAGAAAAAATGAATAAACTGAATAGACAGTGAAGAGATAAAAATTAAATCGGAAATTGGTTTCCTAGAACAAATGTTCAAGTTAGATTTCCTAGAACAACAAATTACCCATGTACAGGATAATATAGCCTCGGCTCGATTCGGTTTTCTGCATCCTAATATACTGACGGATGAAGAAATAAATTTTTATCAAACCGATTTTCATAAGTTATCCAATATTCGACTTGGTGTTGCCAAACATATTGACGAATCTATAATTCTTGTTCTTAAAATTCCAACACATTCTCTCACAACTAGCAAAAATATTTTAGTACCTATTACTAACTCTTTTCAAAAACAAATAGAAACTGACATTGAATTCATAATACACCATGACAACAAAACACTCTCTTACAAAGAACGAAAAACATTAAAAGAATTAGCCGAAAGCAAAAACTGTATAATTCAAAATAGTATAAGTACAGAATAAAAGAAGAAATACTTGTAATAGATGAAAATATTATTATTATAAACAATTTAAAACTTAGTAATTTAACGAGTCCTTGCGACGAAAGAAAGATTTCTCTTAAAGGAAATTACTTTATAAATTTTAATATTTGTACAATTAAAATTAACAATAGAGAATTTGTAATAATCACAAAATATTTACTCAAAGATTTGTAATACCCAAAAATGAAAATGAAAATGTAACATTCAGTAATAACGAAATTTTATCATTTGAAAAAATTGTACTTAGTCCGGAAAAAAATTTAAAAAAATAAAATAACTCGAGTATCATAAAAACATAAGTCATTGTTTTACATTAGGGACAATAATTTTAATCGTAGTAATAATAATAATTTTTATTTCTTACATTATATATAGACAAAAACGAATTAAAATCGGTGTTATAAAAAACATCCAGCAAAATACAAAAATCGATATTGACCATGACATAGAATTTAAAACAATTATAAATAAAAATAATGAAAATTAATATTAAAATCTGCTAAATTAAATAAGGTCAATATTCTCTAATAAAATATCAAATCTAATTGTGTATAAGTATATGCTTATAAATTAACTACAACTTATAATTACTGCACTAAGTATTAAACAATTTTTTTTTTCTCAAAAAGAATATTTAGTATAAGATATTATATTACTATAATAATAAATTCTTCACAATTAATAAAAAAAAAAAAAAATAAATAAAAAAATAATAAAATTGTTTTTGTTACTTTTATACATGATATAACATAATAAAATGAAATTGAAATGTAAAACAAAAAACACAAAAAAAAATTTGGTTAAGTAATTTTTTCATTGATGGAAAATTTTACAAAACTCTTAAGAGAACGTTATTAATTTAATTTTTAAACAAAAATAGTTTTACAAAAAAAAAAAAAAAAAAAAAAAGAATCATATTACAAGTCTAATACATTAATACATATTATTATAATTTTTTAAATTCAAATTTTAACTGACCTATGTTAACATTTAGAAAGAAACATATATCCAATATCATGTTATAACTTTTATTTTCTAAATGTAATTTTAATTTGTAAGCAAACATTTCATTGTCAATTTTTTTTATTTTTTCAAGTTCAAGTATCACTAATGTTTTAATTTTTAAGTTTTAATTTTGAATTCAGGAGAGTTTCCAACTTAGGGAAGGAGGAGTTACGTAAAAGAAAATGAATTTCATTAAAATAAATTGTAACTCTTAAGAGAGCATCATTAATGTATTTTCTTTTCTGTGAAAAAAAAAACGGAATATTTGTAAAGCAAGAACTAGTTCGTACTAGTTGTTGCATATTTTTTCTATAATATTTAAAATTTTATTTTTTCTGTACTCCAATTTTAAAAACAAAAATTATTGTTTGTAAAATATGTTATAGATACTAAGATATAATAAATAACTATAAGTACTTTAAGCCAATTAAAGAAAATATTTTATAGTACTCTAACAATTCGAAATTTATAACATTGAAAAATTAAAATGAAGTTTAGAATTAAGTACATTTTTTATCTTTGAATTGTAATAATGATAATGTATTATAATTTGAACTCAGGAGAGTTTCAAACTTAGGGAAGGAGGGTTACATATAATTTAAACTTCACTAACCAAAAATAAGTTAACAGAAATGCCAAATTGCATTTCCTGTTATTTAATTAATTCATTCATTAAAGTTGAATGAATTAATGTTAACTTTGGTTAGTCAAGGTTAAATTATATTATATTAAAAAAAAACAATATTGCTGATTAAATCAATTTTAATTTTTAGTATAAGATAAAATAAAATTGTTAATAAAAACAGCCTCAAGACCGCAAACAACCAACTTAGTTGTTTTATTTAAATATTAAAAATACATAACTCGCGTTATGAAGCTACAATATCCCAAAGTTTGAAAAATTCCTACATTTAAATTGTTATAACAAGAGTTCTGTTAAGTGTATTTTTAATTTGAAAACGGAAAAAATTAGATTGTTTTATAAAGTTTATAAATTTTTGAAATGCAAATGTTTAGGGTTGCCATACGGTACTAAAATTTACCATTACCCTAAAATAAATTTTTGCCAAATTTTTGGCCCCACATATCTTCTAAACGGTTCAAGGTAGGGTCTTGAAATTTTGGGAGAAGTTAGACCTTCAGAAATTAGTAGAAGTTAGTTAAAAAAATTTTTTTTGTTGTGTCCCCTGTTTAGGAGCTATAAGGACTCGAAAATTGAAATTTTTCTTATTTTTAAATACCTGTAACTTAAAAACCTATTCAAATTTTTTTTACAAATATACAAAATTTACAGCTGCAGCATTATATTTCAACATTCGTTAAAGATATTGTCTCTTAGTTTTAAACATTTTTGGTTAGATAATAAAATTCTAGGTAAAATTCCAAATTTTGGTGGAGTTCACAATTGATTTCCTAGAACCGAAAAAATGGAAGGGTGAGAACAGGAGAAGGGTGGGCAGATCCATCATAAGTTTGCGAAGCAAAAATTTAGGAACCTTCCCCATTAAAGGGCTACTAGGTCTTAAAAATGAATTATTCACCAGTGTAAGTTATTCCAAAATTAAACGTTAACATTGAGTTCCAACATTATATTTCGCATTTATTAACAGGTTTTCTTGAATGCATTGGGGTTATATTTTAAGTATTTCACTATTAGTCATATAAAAAATAAATTAATGTAATAACTAAATTAAAATATCATTTATTTTTATATATATTTTTATAAAAATAAATGATAAAATACTCAGTAAGAAACCGTATATAATTTTGAAAATGTGCTTTTTAAAAACCCTTGGTTTTTTTCTCACTTGTTTAATGTTCGTAATAAGTCTTGAAGTCTTTGTATTTTCTCAAAGTCCATAGAATTTTAATATAAAAATATTTTTATTGTAATTTTTAAATTTATTCATAAGAAAAATTTTTTTTTTGTATATTGTTGTTATACGCTGAGCTCGCATCGTTACTGTCTTATTGACCCAGTATTTGATTGTTTCGTATATGAAGATTATAGTTACTGTTATAATTACTTTCTTCAGAACTTCGTTTGTATGGTAATTCGCTTGTTGAACTATTATTGACGAGGATTCTGCTGATAAAAACCCCATTATTTTGGTTTTAGTTGTTTAATTTTTCTTAATATTTCTGTTTTGTTCTCTACTGATTGTGTGTACGGTAGGCTTTTATATAAGATACTGAGTTCTCTGCGTTTTTTGTATTTTTTGCCTCCTGGTTTTCTTTTAGTTTGTTGTACAAGTGTTTTGTATTCATCAATATTTAATCATGTTTTTGCAGTTTCTTCTTTAAGTTCTTGTTTTTTTATTTTTTTCTTTTTAATTTCATTTTGTATTTTTTTTTTCTGCATTTTATCTCAACTTCTATTTAATTTTAAATGTTGTCTTCCTGTCTGTTAATATGTATGCAGCAGATGTTAAATACTTTGAACTAGTATGTTGATATTCTCCTGTTTAAACTGGTGTTTGTTGTTCACTACACTATATTTCTGGTAAGTTCCGGATCCCCATGTTATAATTTTCGTCGTAGTTTAATTTTTTTTTAATATTATGTCATTCCCTATCACTTATGATTCTTCTTCTTCTTCTGCTGCATATCCATTATTGGATGTTAGCGATCATATGATGCTGTTGATCAACTGTTGATGATTAATGCGATTCCTGGCTGTGTGCATTAACTCTCCTTTGTCTGAAACGCCTGTCCACTGTCTGATGTTTCTTAGCCATGACATTTGTTTTCTACCTATGCCTCTTCGTCCTTCAATTTTGCCTTGGATAATAAGTTGAAGCAATTCATATTTGTTTCCGCGCATAATGTGGCCAAAATATGATGTTTTCTGACGTTTAATTTTTAGAAGCAGTTCTCTATTTGCACCAATTCTGCACAGGACATCCTCATTTAAAACGTGTTCAATCCAAAAGATTATGTGCACTTTTCTGACCCACATTTCAAATGCTTCCAATTTGTTGATGTCTTTAATTTTTAACGTCCAGGTCTCCATGCCATATAATAGAACTGACCATACATAGCACTTCATGAATCTTATGCGAAGTTTGATATTTAAATCTCTACAGCAAAATAATTTTTTATATTTGAAAAAAAGCATTTCTAGCCATTTCGATTCGACTTTTGATTACTGCGTTAATAACACTTCTCCATCCTTAAAAAAAACTTTTCACCTAAATAAGCTTTTAAAACCTTAAATATAAAATATTTACTTCATTTCTTTTGAAAATTTTTGTACTAGTTCAAGCTTGTTATTATTTGTTTCAAAACTTTTTAATCACGTTCATAATCAAATAAGCTTCATTTTCAGACATAACGAACGATCTTTATGTGTTTATATGAACCCAAAGATAAAGATTAAAGCGCTTAATTGCGGCTAAGCTGCCATTCCTCGAGTTCCCACAGGCTTATTTACCAAAGTATTTATATTTGTGGTCGGCGTGACCTCCTGGGTCGATTTGGCGATGTCCGTCTGTACGTCGGTAGACACGATAACTCATTAGCTAACGGATATATCTTGATGAAATGTAAACTGGTGGTTACTAGTAGTGAAAGTGCGGTGGAGTTTGCATATAGGTCGTGAAGATTCTCTGGATACTCTAAATCTACTTCTAATATATAACCAATTTCCGAATTATCAGCTATTTCCAACCCATTCAAAATCTTTATATGTTTGGCTTGGGACATAGCTCAACCGTAAAAATTATTTGCGTCTTGATCAATTATATATTTGGATGTATAATTTGTATTGAATTTTTCTTTCATATGTTTATTATTGGCTACAGAATGACGCAAAGAACATTGACTGATTCCTCTACGTATTCCTGATTTTATACAATTGTTAATGTTTATATGTGTAAATAATTGTACCTCTGTTTTTGTGTACTTAAACATTGCTTGTCAAAAGAGATAAGAGCAGCAGTGTAAAAATTTACAGAGTCTAAATTATAAATATTTATACCTATTTCTCTTAAATTTTCAATAACGTCGACAAATATTAGAACATCGGTTTTTAAATACAATTTTAAATTATTTAACAAAATTTTGACAATTAAAAGAATTCCATACGGTAATAGCATGATTATAATCTTCTATCGAACAATGAGTGTTTGTAATTTTATTATGTAATTTTAACTATATCGTGAGTCAAACTTTTCTGGATCTGTCAGAATATGATCCATGATCGTACAAGAATATTCAGTCACTCTAGTAGCAGATTCATAACTGAGAACGTTTTTTATGGTAACTCCGTTAGATTCTAAAATCAATTTATAAAATCTGGACAGTTCTGTGTCTGTTAATAATGTCTGTTAATCAATATTAATATCACCCATCAGAACTATGTACTTGTATTTGTTAAAAACTAAATCCAGATGTGCTAGTAAATCGTTATTGTTATCACTTGGTTTTTTGTAGGTAACTGCAATTTTTAAGGATGGAGAAGTGTTATTTAACGAAATAATTATAGTATTGAATTGCTCAAATTTTTCTAAAGACCTTATACCGAATATTATGCTTAATAGAAATAGCGGTTCCACCTCCTCTTGATTCATTATTAGAGTTAAAAGATGCAGAGAAGCCAGGTATATTAAAAAATGTTTCTTCATTTGAGTATAACCACGTTTCACCAATCATAATAATGTCAATATCTATTCTGTCTTTAACAAAAAGTTGGATTTCAGTCATATTTTTCCTTAAACTTCTAGCATTAAAATGCACCATATTTATATTATTGTGTTTTTTACGTGTCATTACTAATCATATAATTTTGCCAAGACTATATAATTTTTTGTAAGCGCTCTCTGTATTATCAATATGTCTCCTAAAATAAGCTAAATCTTTAAGTACTTCGCTTTTGGATATTTCAGTGCTATCATAATAAGCAAAATATAAATTACTTAGTTCTGCATAGTTATTTGGAGCCGTTCTTGATGAATAAGTAATTTTAGACTTATTTGCGTAATACCATCATAACAAATATCTTCTTTATCATGAAAATATGACAAAAATAATTTCACATTGTTGTAAATTCTGTGTTCTCTTAATCTAGATAAGGCATACGTATTTTCACCAGACTCGATTGCTTTTTTTATTAATCTAACAATTGGTGGAACCATGGGGTTGACAAAATTTTTCCCACTGTCTTCTTTACTTAAATACGTAGGTTCTTTATCTATTTTGCCTAGTTTAGGATTATTTTGAATGTATATGAATTTGAATGTTTCTTCTTTAACCCAATTTGAGTAATCGTTGCTTAGAAGCTCTTTTGATCTGATTTCCTCTTTTGATCTGGTTTCTCAATCCTGCATACTATGAGAGTTTTTATTATTTGTGTGAGGAACTTTATCTATCATATTAGTTTTGAGAGGTGGTTTATTTTTACTAAAGTGCTTTAGTTTTGAAAATTGACTTGGATTTTTGTTAATAACACAATTATTATTATTGTTATTATTACTTTTATTATTATTATTACTATTATTATTATTTTTAGTATTATAATTATTATTATTACTATTATTGTTATTACTATTATTATTATTACTATTGTTATTACTATTATTGCTGCTATTGTTATAATTATTATTATTAGTATTATTACTATTATTATTAGTATTATAATTATTATTACTATTGATATTATTATCAGCATTATTATGGATATGGATATTTTTATTGTTATTAATATTATTATTTTTAATATGATCATTTGGTATTTTTCCATCACCTGTAACTTTTTTTGATTGCTAGTAGCCCATTTTTTGTTTTCTTTCCTTTAGTTTTTTTATATACACTGGACACAATTTTCCAAATGTTTTATAATTTACCTCTAAACTAAGTTTGAATATTTCGTTGGCTATTTTGCAATTGATACACTCATTAATTGCCTGCGGCTTATCACAATGAGATGTCTTATGGTCTTTTAATACACTTTTCTGTGTTTGCATTCATTACAGTGATAGCATCAAACACTTTACATCTTTCCCAACCAATACATAGTTTTTCGGCAGCCATTATTTTAAGAAAGGAATCCCTATCCACTTCAATTATTACATTTAGCGTTTCCTTGTTATACTTTGTTATCACGTTTAATTTAACTACTTTTAAATCACTCATTTCTATAAAACTATTTGGTTTTTTTAGTTTATCTATTATTTAATTTTCAGTAAATTTATTGTTCATATGCACTATTTCGAATTTTGGATTTATTTCAATAGGAATTTTGATATCATATCCCTCTTTTTTTTCGAGTTCCATTTTTATTATTTCACGATTTTCTTTAGGGTCCGTTTCAATTAAAATAGTACCGTTAACTCTATTTACGATATTTTTTATTATTAAGTTTTTTGGATCTACCTTCATATTTAAGTCTTTTTTTTTTTGTGAGACTTTTTTGTTTTTGTTTTGGTTTAATTATTAACGGTAAATCTTTTTTCATTACAATTGGAAAGTCATTTACGTAGTCTTTTTTTTTGTTTTAAATATCAGCTAATGACACTGATTCACCTATATTCCCATGACATTCTTTCACAATTTTTTTTAAATTTTTGCACACCTCATCATTTTTTTTCATTGAACTTTTAAATGATTCATTCATCTTTTCGAGGTGACATGTTCATTATTTTTTGCTACTGCTTGCTCCATATACTGCAATACCAGGTCTACATTTTGAATGTGCTAGAGACAGTCATCACAGATAAATTTGATTTTTTGGTTTGCGCACAGCATACTAATTGTGGATTGATCCACACCAGAACATTTAAGAGCTTCATGGAAATTTTTTTTACATACTCCCTCAATTCCTGTTTCACTTTTAATTTTCATCTTGCATTTGTGACACGAGTTACGTCATCTGCATAACAACCTAACATGTTTTTAAGTACAAATACTAACCTTGTAATTTTCACTTTTATTAACTTAAATTTATAAAATGTTGTTAACCTTTTTGTACAGACGCAATGTCAACAAAACTAAATTCTAAATTTAATTAAATTAATTTCAAATTAATAATTATTGGGAAACTTTTAATTATAAGTTTCCCAAGATTCAAATTACTTTTATAAAATATGTTTCGCTGACAATGCATCTTTTTTTAATATAAATACTTGTAACTTTCTAATTAGAATACAATTAATATTTTACCTAGTTAAAAAAAGTTCTAAATTATTTAAAAATATAATATGGTTTTTTTTTTTTAATATAAAAACCAAGGCTATAACTGGCGAAGTCGTGCAGATTTTTTTAAGCAAAAAAGCGTCTCGTATTTAGAACTATTTACGACGGTTAATCGTTCATAATAAGTTCAATTAAATTATAATTAAATCGATAGATAATCGGTTAAAAATATAAAAAAAAAATTTATAAAATTTAAATCTAAAGTTAACTAAAAAATATATAGATTAAGTATTGTGCTTTATGCAAGTATCTAAGTATTTTAAAACTAAAATCAAAACAAATATAATATTTTAAAATCTTAATATAGAAACTAAGTGACATTTAAAGAAAAAAATTAAATAAATTAAGAAAATTAAATAAACTAAATTAAATCAATAAATAAATTAAATAAACTAAATTAAATCAATAAATAAATTAAATAAACTAAATTAAATCAATAAATAAATTAAATAAACTAAATTAAAGCAACTAATAAATTAACAAAATTAAATAAAATAAATCCACTAATAACAAAATTAAATTAAATTAATTAACAAATCACCGAATTAAATATATTAAATTATCTAAGAAAAAATATATTCCAACCAAACAAAAAAAGAACTACATAATAAATAAACATTGAACTGTGAATTGTGTTGTGAAAAGAATTGTGTTGTGTTTCAACTTACTTGAGGGAATATCAAGATTCAAGACGCTGAGATGCTTAAAAGGACCTACATCAATTTTATGTAAGTAATTTTTACAATTTTCTTTTCTAAACATATTTTTTCGATTTATTGAATATTTGTTATCAAATTAAAACTTCTTTTTCGGTTAATCAAAACTAAATAGTTAATGTCAAAAAGACAAATTCCGTATCCCTCTTCCCTAATCGAAAAAATCAAAACAAAAATTAATATCGGTTCTAGTTCTAACAGTGAGTTAGAAGATATAAAATTAGTCCTAGACTCAAATAATAGTTTAGATAATTCTGCAATCCATTAGTGCCAAATATCAGAAACTTCCGACATAATGACTAATCCAGCTTTAACAGTTACTACCACTGACATTTTTAACTCGTTGCGTGTACCTGACCCAGTGAGAGACCTACCTAAATACGAGGGTAATCCTAGATTACTCTTTGATTCCATTAACAATGTTGAAGAGATATTGTCAATAATTTCCTGTACGGAAGGAACTCCCTATCATAAACTTTTACTAAGAACAATTAGGAATAAAAACGTTGGTCCTGCCAACGAAGTTTTAAATATGTACGGAATGTATAAGAAGTTTTAAATATGTACGGAATGTTAGAGAAAATCTTATCCTTCATTATTCGGATAAGAGAAACGAAACATCTCTTATCAAAGACCTACAGAAACTGAGACAAAACAATTCGACAGTACAAAAATTTTATAGTGAGGTTATTGAAATTATGGCTAACATGAATAATCATGTTAACATCCATGAAACTAATCCAAATGTTATATCAGCCAAAAAAGTTATATTTGAAGAGATGAGCCTTAATATTTTTTTATCAGGATTAAGAGAACCTCTTGGCGCAACTATAAGGGCTATGAGACCCGATAGCAAGCATTTTCGTTCTGCATAAAAGAACAAAACATATTCTACTCAAAACCTTTTATCTCGAACAATAGAACAAATGATAATAGACCAAATAATTATTGTAGAAACTCACCTTCACAACAATAAAACAATAGAATGACCAATTTTAGAAATCAACCAAAACAAACTCAGTCATACCCAAATCAAAATTACCCAGTAGGACAACCATTTAAAAATAATCCTGCATCATACCAGCCTTTTAATAATGCAAATCGACTGAATTCGTCAAACTTTCCAAAAATTTTTTGTAGAACAGAACCTATGGAAACAAACAAACAAACCAAACTCCTAATAATAATAGTAACTTCTTTAGACAAACTGGACCACCCAGATTCACCAGTAAAGAATTATTTCACATATCCGATAATAGAAATATGAATAATTATGAACCAAATTCAATTGACAATTTCCAAAATTTAGACCAATATTACGACTACCAAAATTCCGACCGAAATTATGACGAAAATATAAACGACATGATAAATCCGGAAATTGATGATGGAAATTTTCCATCGAAAGCCTCGACGAAGCAATTGGATACCTAGACGTTAACAAACATGGTTCAGTCTTACCATACGTTAATATAAGTTCCCCATTTGGGCGCCCACTCAAATTTTTAATAGACACTGGTTCTTCCTCTTCTTTAATAAACCCCGAATTTCTCCACCCAGAAGATTTTCAAAAAATTAATCCAATAACTATCACAACAATTTTAAATAAACATCAGATCGATAGACAAATTAAATTTCCTTTTTTTTCTGAATTTAAGCAAAAGGGTGAAATAGCATTTCTAATTTTCAAATTTCATGGTTATTTCGATGGTCTCCTAGGCCTAGATGCTCTAACAACTTTAGAGGCCAAAGTAGACATTTCAAAAAAGTTATTAATTACAAAAAATTCTATACTACCCTTAGCTTTTTTTTATAAATATATAATAAATTCTCATTCTAAATCCACTTTCAAATTACTAGTTGATTCAAAAGATGGAGATATTTTTATAAAATGTATTGAAATCAAACCTGGTCTTATATCTCAGAAGGAATATATTCCGCCAATAATTGGTATAGTCAAATAGAAGTAATAAATTCAACTCCAAATTGTCAAGTAGTTTTCCTTGAACAACCTTTGAAAGTAAAACCTTATAATTCAAACGAATACATTGAAATCAACAATTTCAATATTTCAAATGTTAATCCAGATTCTGAAGCTATAATTAAACTTCTAAGAACATCTCATCTTAATAAGGAAGAACAAACCGTTCTAATTAATCTTTAAACAATATGACGATATTTTTTTTCGTGAAGGACAAAATCTAACTTTTACAAATCAAGTTAAACATAGAATACATACTAACGACGAAATACCAATTTTTACAAAATCTCATCGATACCCATACATACACAAGGACGCAGTAAAGCGTCAAATTATCGACATGTTAAACCAAGGCATTATTCGACCAAGCTATTCTCCCTGGAGTTCCCCAGTTTGGATCGTGCCAAAGAAAAAAGACGCAAGCGGTAGACAAAAATGGCGCTTGGTTATTGACTACCGAAAACTTAACGAGAAAACAATTAGTGATCGGTATCCCCTGCCTAATATTGCCGACATACTGGACAAACTTGGAAAAAGTATGTACTTTTCGACATTGGACTTAGCTAGTGGATTCCATCAAGATGAGATGGATCCAAACGACGTCAAAAAGACAGCTTTTACAGTCGAAGGTGGTCACTTCGAGTATGTTAGAATGCTATTCGGGTTAAAAAACGCCCCGGAAACTTTTCAAAGAGTAATGGACAATATTCTTCAAGATTTACAAGGTGAAATCTGTTTGGTATATCTTGATGAAAAAAGATTTTCGAGAAACTCCGACAATTTAACCTAAAAGTTGAGTTAGATAAATCGGAATTTCTGCACAAGGAGGTAGCTTTTCAAGGACATATTGTCTCAACAACAGGTGTCAAACCCAATCCTGAAAAAATTGGTGCAATTAAAATTCCTATTCCTAGAACACAAAAAGAAATTTAAGGTTTTTTGGGTTTACTTGGGTATTATCGCAAGTTCACTTTGCAAAATTAACAAAACCTCTTACTAATTTCCTAAAAAAGGATATTAAAATAGATCTTAACGATGAATATATAAAAACATTTGAAACGTGTAAAAATCTTCTAACAAATGACCTAATACTTCGATATCCGGACTTCACTAAATCATTCGTTTTAACGACGGACGAATTTGACATTTGACGAAAAAAACAACTTCGCAATTGGAGCAGTGCTTTCACAAGGACTAGTTGGACATGACCTACCTATCTGCTACGCGAGCAGAACTCTTACAAATTCAGAAATAAACTATTCCACAATTGAAAAGGAATTGTTGGCCATTGTATGGGCAGCAAAATATTTTCGGCCGTACCTTTACGGTAGAAAATTTCAAATTGTCACTGACCATAAACTCTTTTATGGTTAATGAGTCTAAAAGATCCAAACTCTAAACTTGTGAGGTGGCGTCTGAAATTAGAAGAATTTGATTACCAAATAGTTTACAAAAAAGGTACTTTAAATTCAAATGCTGACGCTCATAGCAGAGTAAAAATTTCGGAACAAAAATATATCGATTTAAATACAGCTGAAACTAATACAGAACCAGGACCTTCTTCTATTCAAGTAGAACCTTCTACAACTAATGATTCAGACGATATAATACCAAATTCAGAAAGACCACTTAACGAAATTCAACCTTCAAATTATTCTTGATAAAACCGATAAAAAAAAAACGTAGAACTTTTCGTCTTCCAATCTTTACAATTGAAAGTCTGACAAAAATTTTTAAAGAATACTTAGCACCAAATAAACTTACTGTAATTCTCTCTGACGACAAAACATTTAAATTAGTTCAAACAGTATATTCTCAATTCTTTTCCAATAGTAAAACTTTTAAACTCATTCGATGTGTAGAAATTTTAACTGACGTAATAAATGACGATGAACAAGAAAATATTATACAAGATTATCATACAAGTAACAATCATAGAGGTATTAATGAGACATTAGGCCATCTAAAAAGAAAGTACTTTTTTCCTTTTATGAAAAATAAAATCATTCAAACAATCCGACAAAAATAATTTTTGAAAAACCAGGAAGTCCTTCTAAACCACTCCACATTTTACATATAGATATTAATAATTGTTTATTTATACTATCAATAAACAATTAAATCTTACAATAATAGAAAATTTCAAACTTTAAAACCAAAACCAACATTTAGAATAAAAAGAGGCCTGATTAATGGTTTGGGAACTGTAATTAAAAGTATAACATGCAACATGGACGCAAATGACGCTCTCCGTTTAAATGAAGAAATAAAAAACTTAACTGAAAATGAAATCAACTTAGAAAAAAAAATTAACAGTCAAAACTTTTTAAATAACAAAATGATAGAACGTTTCAAAAACGTAACCAAACATATTGACTACCAACAAGATGCTATTTTGAATTATGTCAACGATTTTAAAGATCAATTAAAGCATCAAATTAGAACAGAAAACAGAAACTTTATGGACTTACAATTTTTAAATCAAATAAATTTCAACATTGACATTCTGCAAAACCACCTTAACAATATTGCAGAAGCAATAATTTTGGCTAAATTAAACATTATATCTAAACAAATTTTAAACCCTACAGAAATAGATGAAATTCATTTGACTTTTCAAAACCAAAATATAACCTTAAATTCAAACGAAAATATATACGAACTTTTAGAACTTCAAGCATATTACAATAATACTAACATAATATTTACCATTCAAATACCTTTAATTTCAAAAGAAAATTATTTATTTTTCCGCATAATCTCTTTCAATTAACAATACTAAAACAATTACAACCAAACCTTTCCTAACTATAAATGATAACGATATTCAATATTTCGATAAAAAATGCCCAAGAATAGAAAAACTTTATTACTGCAAGGAAAACTTACATAAAAAAGATGTCAACAAATCAAATTGCATCGGAAATATTATCAACAACAAACCAGCTAATTGCGAACTACAGTACATTTTGTACAGACGCAATGTCAGCAAAACTAAATTCTAAATTCAATTAAATTAAATTCAAATTAATAATTATTGCGAAACTTTTAATTATAAGTTTCCCAAGATTCAAATTACTTTTATAAAATATGTTTCGCTGACAATGCATCTTTTTTTAATATAAATACTTGTAACTTTCTAATTAGAATGCAATTAATATTTTACCTAGTTAAAATAAAGTTCAAAATTATTCAAAAATATAATTTCGTTTTTTTTATTTAATATAAAAACCAAAGCTATAACTCACGACGCCATTTCAAGTAATTAAAATTATTTTTTTACTTTTTTTTTTTTTAATTTGTCCCCGATTATTTTTAGCACATTTTCAAAAAATTTTGTAAAAATGTGCCTATATCTTCACTCTGTCCGTCCGTCCGTATGTTTACAAAAACTTTTACACCGTTTTAAATAGAGTAAAAAAATTTTAACCATGGGTAGTTTTTGCAAAAAAAATTATTTCGTAGAAGAATTTTTTTCTGTAGCCCCACCTGTTATGGGGCTACAGCCCCCCAAATTTGGAAAAAGCCCTATATTTAAATGGTTATAACATGAGTTCTGTTAGATATATTTTCAATCGGAAAACGGCAAACGATAGCTGGTTTCATAAGCTTTATAAATTTTTGGCAAATGCTTAGGGTTGCCAGACGGTACTAAAATTTAACATTACACAAAACTCCAATTTTGCAAAATTTTTGGCCAGACATATCTTCTGAACGGTTCAAGCTAAGATCTTGAAATTTTGGGAGAAGTTAGATAATCAGAAATTAGTAGTGATATACAAAATTTTAAGCTCTATAATTATATTTCAATATGTGTCAAAGGTTTTTCTTAATTTTGAAGGGTACGAAGCTACAGCCCCGGCAAATTCCAAAAAAGCCCTATATTTAAAATGATATAACATGAGTTCTGTTAGGTTTATTTTCAATCAAAAAACGGTATAAGAGAGCTGCTTTTATAGACTTAACAAAAATTGGTCGATTAAATATATAGGGTTGCCATACGGTACTAAAATTTAGCATTATATAAAACTCAATTTTTGCAAAATTTTTGGTCGCTCATATCTCTTAAACGGTTTGGGAGAAATTAGATCCTTAAAAGTTAGTAGGAGTCGGTTAACAAAATTTTTTTGTCAAGTCCCCTGTTTAGAAGCTATAAGGTCTCGAAAATTGAAATTTAGCTATTTTTAAGCACCTGTAACTTGAATACCAGTCCAATTTTGTTTTTATTAATATACAAAATTTGAAGGTTCAACATTATATTTTAACATATGTTAAAGGTTTTTCTTAAATTTAAAAGCGGTTCCTTAAATTGAAGAAAGTGTCTCTCAGTTTTACCCATTTTTGCTTAGATAATAAAATTCTAAGTAAAATTCCAAATTTTGGTTTAATTCCTTGAAACTACAAAAATGGAGAAGGAGGGGGGGGCGGGTTAGATAAAGTTAGGTCCTTGAGAAATTTAGCAACCTTCCCCATTGAAGGGCTATTAGAACTTTCAAATAAAATATTTAGTGTTTTTATAATTAAGCAGTAACTTAGTCACCAACGTATACAGGGTGTCCCGGGAATAACGTGCCATAGAACAGCAGATTATAGGGGAGTTCAAAACGACCAAAAAATTGTATGGGAAGGGGGGTCTATCTCCAACCCATACGGAGTTAAAAGGCCTTAAAGATCCGATTTTTAAAAAAAATTATATTTTTTCACTAAATTTTTTGATGTTTTGTTTTTACCCATAAAAGCAAAAAGCTACTAGATTTAAAAAAAAAATTTAACGTGCACATTAAAGCCTGTTGAATTCTTTTTCTAATTCATAAAAAGTAATGCATATTGCTCTTCGAAATTGGAAGTTATAATGATTTAAAGGTTAAAATTATGAGCATTTTTTTAGGCATAAATTGCTTTGAACCCTATTGCTCAAAAAATTGAGCAATTACCATACCATTTTTTTTTTCTAAAAAAAATATTTGTTTCTCTACGAACATTTTGAAACTCAAATTTTATTCTTATCTCAAAAATCATAAAAGTTATAACCAAATAAAGTTTCAATAAAATACTTTTTTCCTTTAAATAAATTTCTTCAAAAGATTTTATTGTTGAAGAAATTAAAGTTTAAGATTTTTTTAAAGTTGGAGATAGACCCCCTTCCCATACAATTTTTTGGTCGTTTTGAACTCCCCTATCATCTGCTGTTCTATGGCACGTTATTCCCGGGACACCCTGTATATTTCCTTAAACGGTAATATTGAAGCTTGAACATTATATTCCGATAAAATACTTAGTATGAAACACTATATTATTTTGAAAATGTGCTTTTTTAAAAACCCTTGGTTTTTTATCATTACTTGTTTTTATTAAAAATTGCTTAGATTAATTTTCCGTTACCGTTTAAATTAATTAAAATTTGTACGATAAAGAAAATAAAACACGTTCGTATAGTTTTGAATTTAATCAATAACTACGAATTTGTGCGTAGATAATAAAATTCTAAATAATATTCCAAATTCCTAGAAACTAAATTAGGGGTGGCAGATTAAAAATTAAACCTTTCCTTTTTTTATAAATCAGAAACTTATTCAACATTGTATATTTTCCAAAATTAAACGCTTATTGAAGTTTCAACTTTTATTTCGCACTAGTTAACAGGTTTTTTTGAGTGCATTGGGATTATGTTCTAAGTATTGATTGCACTATTATTCATAACTAGCTGTTGGCCCGTCATAGAATGACGGAAGCTCAATTGAAAGAAGAACTTTTTCTAATTAAGAACTATTTCTAATTTCGTTATGTGCATTATGTTAAAAGTATGTTAAATAAAATTGCAACCGTTACATTTTGTATAACGCGTATTATGCTTCGATTCTAGTATAGATACACAAAAAATAAATAAATGACTCATATAATTTCTTGATGAAATTAGTTCTTAAAAACTTGATGACGAATAAGTTAGGTAGTCTACTTTTTGTATGTTTCGTATTTTATAAAATTTTGGGGTCGTTAGTTCAAATCCCTTCTTGGTATAAACATGATTTAAGAAAATATTCATAACTTTTATATTTCTTAAATAATCTTAAATTGTGATTTTCTTGCATGATTTAAGAGTTTACTGTTTAGTAAATCATAAAAATTGTTTGTTTGGGTATTTGTATTTGTATACACACATTTTTTAACCGTTTTTTGTATATGAATTGAATTATCGATTCGTTTTTGTATATGAATGAATTATATTAGTTGAAAGCAACTAATATAATTCATATACAAAAGAAAAATACTCGTAGTTCACAAATTATGCTCTTTAACAGCATAAATAAAAATTAACTTTGCACGAATCAAGCCAGTTTTTGTTCATTTTACTTGTAGGTGTTTCTAGAATTATTTACTAATTTTTTCTTGTTTCTAGAATTATTTACCAGAAAACTCGAATCAAGCCAATTTTTTACTCATTTGAAAGGTGAGGTTAAATAATGCTCGAAGGCTTTAGTGCAATTTCAAAAGTGAAGAAAGACCCTATACAATTTTTTTAATTTTAAGGTAATGATAATTATTTATTCGTTTATGTGTTGTCATTATGGAAAAGAGAGCATTCTTCTTTATGCATCCAACTCTAAAATGCTTCCAAATTAACCAATTTTTACTTACTTGTTAAATATATAAAAACAATTTCTAACAAAAAATAAATTTGGAAAGATTTTAGAGTTGGTCACACAAATATGGTGTTCCCCTTTTCCGAAGTATATATATGTATGTATATGTGTATATATGTGTTGGCAACCTTTTAATTTTTCAAAATAAATATGTTTCTTACATCAATAATAAATAATAATAAAACGATAACAATGTTAATCAAATAATGAAATTAATACCTGCTATATTTCATTAAGGCCAGTTTTCTTAAAATAAATATTTTAGAGGAAATTTATTAAAAACTTTTGGTATAATATAATCTTAATTTTTAAATTATTATTATTATATTTGTCTAGGAAATGAGGTGTAACAAACACATTCAATTGAATGTGTTTTGTTAGATGTGTCCAATTATAAAAAAATAAAATATTAATGTTTTGTTGGATGTGTTTTATTTTAGAAAATAAAATATCATAAATTATCATAAGCGGACTAAAAAATATTTTATTAATTTTTAATAAAAAAAAAAATTAAAAATAAATTTATTTTTTTTTTTTGAATTTAAATTATTTTAAATGTTTATGAATTAGTTCATTTTAGTTTTCAAAACTTACAGGATATTTTCTGGAAATTATATATTAGGTATAATTATTATATAGAAATATAGTAAAACATTTTGATATTAAAAATTAAGACTATGCTTCACAGAAACATTTCTGTAGTAAGTCTTCATTATTTTCAGTAAAAATCTGAAAATACGACTATGCTTTGTTGCATTGCTTGCTTTGCTTTGAAAAGCAAATAAACCAAGCAATGTAATCAAAGCAATTTCAAAATTTCCCTCATCTCTGAAATAAAGCCAAATGAAATACACCATAGAAATCAAACAAAATATATATTTCTTAACTTAATTAGGAATAATAAAATTAATCAAAAAATAAAATTTTTTATTTGCTTTTGATAATGCAAGGCTCAGCTCAAAATTCAACATTCAATACAATTTTATGTATATATATTAATAGGTACATGATTAAGAGTGTTGAGTAGGTACATTGCAGAATGTTGGCCACAAGTATTTCGATTTCAATATAAAAAAAGGTTGTGAAACAATATAGCTTAGCAACCTTTTTTTTTAAATATGTATACAAAAAGGTAATAGATGGAGAAATAGAGCATTATTAAAACAAAATAAATCTATAGAAAAATTTCAAATCTTTAATTAACAAACAAACTTATCGAATTGAATTTTAAAAAATATGTAATTGAATAAAAAAAAAATGTTAATTGAAATCAAAAAAAAAAATCGCCAAGAAGGGATTTGAACTTACGACCCCAAAATTGTATGAAATTCAAAACATACAACAGGTAGATTACATAACTTATTCATATTCAAATTTTTAAGATACAACAAGTTATTTGTTTTTTTTTTTTGTGCATCTATTACTAAAATCGAAGCATTAGCCTACGTAATACCCAATGTAACGGTTAGGATTTTATTTAAGAAAATGGTATTGATATACAATATATGTAAATGTAATATATATAATTAAATTAAAAATAGTTCTTAATTAGAAAAAGTTCTTTTTCCAATTGGCCTTTCGTCATTCTGTGACGCTAGTATACAGCTAGTATACAATAATAGTTTTCAAATAAAACAAATACGATCAATAATAAAAATATTATTCGTATTTTTAAACTTTGAAAGTGCAATAACGCCCGAAGGGTCTTATATAACTTTTGATAAGAAATTTAGGATCTTATTTCGTATGTGTTACGGGGTTTTCTTACGGGAGCCCTAGGCTCTTATTTCACTTGAAAAAGTGTAATAACAGCCTAAAGCGTTATTGTTATATTAGAATCAGAAACTATCAATTATAATACTAATTAAATATTTTAAATTTTTAAAACTACTAGAAAATATGAATTAAAACAAGTAAAGAAACAGATCAAGTTGTGATATAATTACCGTTGCTATACTATTTCCTCAAAAAAAGAAGACACTAAATCGGCCGGTAGTTCAATTTCCTCAACTATACATTAACAGTTTACTGAAACAAAAAAACGAAAACTAAAACCTTTATTAAGAAGTCCAAAACTAAGAACTTTATCACCACCGGAATAGAAAATATATAAATAGTGTAATATTTAATGTTTTAGAAGAAGTCTCAAATTTTAAGGTTCTATCTTCATAGGTTTCGGAATTATGCTCGTTTAGCCGCCTAAAAATTTGCATAATTTATGAAATTTAACTACCTGTTTTTGAACTTAGAATATAGGAAACATGATTTAAGAAAATATTCATAACTTTTATGTATCTTAAATAATCTTAAATTGTGATTTTCTTGCATGATTTAAGAGTTTACTGTTTAGTAAATCATAAAAATTGTTTGTTTGGGTATTTGTATTTGTATACACACATTTTTTAACCGTTTTTTGTATATGAATTGAATTATCGATTCGTTTTTGTATATGAATGAATTATATTAGTTGAAAGCAACTAATATAATTCATATACAAAAGAAAAATACTCGTAGTTCACAAATTATGCTCTTTAACAGCATAAATAAAAATTAACTTTGCACGAATCAAGCCAGTTTTTGTTCATTTTACTTGTAGGTGTTTCTAGAATTATTTACTAATTTTTTCTTGTTTCTAGAATTATTTACCAGAAAACTCGAATCAAGCCAATTTTTTACTCATTTGAAAGGTTTTTTACTCAACATATATACAATATATGTATATGTAATATATATAATTAAATTAAAAATAGTTCTTAATTAGAAAAAGTTCTTTTTCCAATTGGCCTTTCGTCATTCTGTGACGGGCCTACAGCTAGTATACAATAATAGTTTTCAAATAAAACAAATACGATCAATAATAAAAATATTATTCGTATAGGACGTTTTTGCACTTTGAAAGTGCAATAATGCCCGAAGGGTCTTGTATCACTTTTGATAAGAAATTTAGGATTTTATTTCGTATGTGTTACGGGGTTTTCTTACGAGAGCCCTAGGCGCTTATTTCACTTGAAAAAGTGCAAAATATAATATGAAACCATAATAGCTTTTACTAGATTGATCGTAAGACATAGCTAATGAAATTATTTTTATAATACTAAAAACCTTTTCTAATTTATTTATCTATTTAAAAATATTAAAAAACAAAAGAACATGAAATAAATTTATTTATAAAATGCAATTACAAAATTCCGGAATTAAAACTTTTTATACAATTTTATAAAATTTTACACACATGCAGCAATAGATTGAAATATTGGTTAATTTTTATCTTTTATATTCTTTTATATGATATGGGATTTTGAGCCCTTCTATTAAAAATGAGTATTACAATTCTAATTCTCCCGTTATCTTTGATTCTAATTTTCGTTAAAACTCTAAGTTTTTCGAAAGAAATATTAATTTATGATAATATATATAAGTTTATATATCTAAAGTTTTAATTTTTAGCCCTTCAATGAGAAAGGTTCCCAAATTTTTGCCTATCAAACCTATGATGTATCTGCTCATCCTCCTCATTTCTTCTACAAAACTATTTTTTTTGGAATACCTATCCGTGTTCAAAAATTTCTTAACTCTATTTCAAACGGTGTGAAAGTTTTGTAAACATTCGGACGGACGGGTGAAGCTATATAGGATATTTTTACCAAAGCTTTTGAAAATGTGCAAAAAATAGTATAAAAAAATACAATAATAAAACGAAATCGGAACAAAAGATTATATTTCCAAGCAAAATATAATGTTGAAGCTTTATTTTTTATATAAATAGGTATTCAGGTTCCACGTGTATAAAAACTGCAAATTTTCTCAAATAGTATAAAAGTTTTGCAAATGTAGACAAACGAGCGGACGGACAGTGTGTTGGAATTTAACTGTATGTTTATATTGGGACATTTTTTTAAAAATATTTTGAATGTGCTAAAAAACGATTGGAAATCAAACACATTTAAATGAATGCGTTTGTTACATATCATTTATTTGGACAAATAAATACATATATATATATTGTTATGTCAGCACCAAGGAACACCCAAGAAAATTTCTGAAAAACAGAGTAATATTTCATGTTAGACAACTCATAATTCTCGTTTTAATTTTTCTATTTCTAATATTTCAAAAGAACAAAAAAATTATACTTTTTTTCTTCCTCTTCAAACGTGTGCTATAAATTTCATATATTATAAACAAGTATCAAATTCACTTATTTTCATTCATAACAACTTAAGTAACTACAATATCCGTAGTACCTATAAAAATAAAAAATTAATTAAAAAAACTGAATCTTATTTTTACGCAATTTATTTGAAAGCATTTATAATGCAATGACCATATCATGTTTCTATAATGTTTTGTTGTCACACACATATGCTTAATAGATCTGTTTTTATAATTTGTAAAATGCTAGAATAAACAACGGCGGTACGAACTAAGTTCGATTGAATTAACTTCGATTTTTTTTTTTTTAAGACAGAACCTTGAGGAACTCCAGCAACAAAATTACGAACGGTAGAAGAATTACTTCGACTAACAACAAAAGTTCTATCAGTCAGATAATGGCGTATAATGTTAATTATATCAATTTGACACTAAACCTAACCAATTTATGAAGGAGACCCTTATGCCATACAGTATCAAAGGCACTTTGAATGTCTAGAGATAACGCCGTTGTTATGCACCCATTGTTCAATCCTTTGGCTACATCAGAGGTAAATCGTGACAAAGGATGATTAGTAGATTTTTTATTAACAAAACCAAATTGAAAGGGTGGTAAAATAGATTTCAACTGAGAAGAAAGCCTTAAGTCAACAATTTTTTCAAAAAGCTTAGATATTGAATTTAGTTGACTGGGCGCCAATTATTAACAAAATTTTTATCCTTCCCACATTTAAAAATCGGTATTACTATGGCCATTCTCCAAATTTTAGGGAAATAACCAGAGAAAATGAGCTGATTGAAAAAGATTGTAAAAATAAAATTATCTCTGGTGAGAAGAACTTAAATAAACAAATTGGAGCTCGGTCACAAACGGAACTCTTCTTATTTATACGTGTATTGATAACTTCTTGAACTTCGTCACGACAGGTAAGAAGATTTCTTTGATTATTCGACAATGAGTTATTCAGACTTTGAAGACTTACCCTATCTATAATTGAAGTAGATATTTCATTAGAAAACCTAATAGGGAAATTAAAGTTATTTAAGAACTCGATGGAACCGTCAACCAGTGATTCATTCATTGAGTGGTATTGAAATGTGGTTTCATGTTGTGAATGAAATCGATTTGCAAAAATTTCAGGGATCTGAGATAAATCATTAATAACAGTATGATCATCAACATCAATGATTGAATTCAAACTAGAAATACAGTTTTGTTTAGGTTTACAATGCTTGATAAGATCATAGCATTGACGATTGCATACAGTTCCTGAAACAATGTTAGCATAATGGTTACGATAATCAAAACAAAGCAATTTAACATACATCTGACGAACGAAATTGAAATCACGACGAATTGATTGAAAATTAGAAGTACGAATTGCTCCTCGAAGCCGACGAGAGTAATATCTCAATTGTCGTTTTAGACGAAGAGTTTGAAAAGAAAGCAAAATTTTACCTGAATTAATAGTAATAACAGGAACAAAACGATGAACAGCTTCAAGAAGAGTATTATTAATGCTTACAGCAATGTTTTCCAAGGAGTCAGGAGTCATATTGCTATTAGTAGAGATTTGAAGAGTATTAAATTGAGAAGTTATGAATTTATTAAAACCTGAAATATTAGTATGATTATATAAATAAATGGAGTCAGGAATAGGTGGAGTATGACCAGAAATAGAGAAAGATATATTTAATGTAATGGAAGTGTGATCAGAGAATGTAAAACGTTGTGTAACAAAAGGATTTTTGTGAAGAAATGTGTTAGAAGTAAAAAAGAAATTAATAAATGAACCTTCAACAGAGCGAAAACATGTAGGATTATTAGAAAATAAGTAGAAAACTGCGGATTTTGTGACAAGAATAGAGAAAAATTGCTACCAAGAAAATTTGTTGAAAAATTATTAACGTTTGGAAGTCTGGCATTGAAATCACCACTACATATAAACAGTAAACCTAAATTCAGAAAAAAATCAAAAAAATTCGGACTTAATCTATGCAGAGGTGCAATATAAATTGAGACTACACTGAGCCATTCACTATCAACAAATATATCAATCAAGGCAGCCTCAAACATCGCGTTACTAACTTTTCGAAAATTTTGAAACGGAATGTGATTTCTCAAAAGAATAGCAACACCTCCTCCATTGCGGCCGATTCTATCACTATGAAAAATATTAAAATTAGGAAAACTGTCAAGTAAAAAAAAAATTTATCAGGCTTCAGATTAGTTTCAGATAAAAGAAAAATATCAGAAGCATATTCTTCCATGAAATCTGAAAGTAACCGATATCTACCAGGCGACGACAAAGAATTTACATTAAGAGCTGTAATGCAATTAACAGTCATTTGCAAAAAGTTTATTTAGTATTTTTTCTTGATTACTCATCATACGAATAGTCAACTGAAAGAGATCATCTTGACTACGCGAAGCAGAATTAGAGGTATTTGCACGTACAGCATCAACGAAAGATACACCCGGACGTAAACCCGAATTACTTTTACTATTATTATTCACCTTAAAACTATTAGCCGATGATGAATTCAAGTTATACTTACTGGATTTAGTTGACGTATTACGTTTTTGAATGACCGGCAAAATACTTTTATTGAAATAAGTGCATTCACTCTGATTATTTGCAGAGTGAAGACCTTTGCAATTTACACATCGCGGAGGTACTTCATTAGGTTTCCAACACTTTCCAGGGCCATGAGAATCCAAACACTTAACACAACGATAACTACGATGACATCCAGCAGAAGTATGAAAATAAAGTTGACAGTTAGAACATTGAGTTACTGATTTAGATTTAAATACAGTAAATTTAATAGAAACTCCCAACAATGCATGAACACTGTTGAAAATTCCTTCATCAAAGTCCCCAGGAACAACGATTTTAAACAATGATAAATCTGGAGCATTCTGTCGCATATATCCAGTTTGGAAGAGAAACACCTCAGTTAATTCAGGAAATCCAGCACACAAAAGTTCACCTTTAATATCATTTGCCGAAAAGCCAAAAGGTGAATTTAGGCCCCGTTAAACAAAGCACTTACGTTTTTCAGTCTTGGCCAGATAAGTGTGGTAAGAATACCCAGCTTTTCCGATCGTTTCCTGGATTTTCTGCCGAGATTCGAGATTGATTGGGAAAACACGGGCACCAGTGCCGTTGTTTTTTAGCTTTATAGAAAATAAGTTAGCACCAATATCGCTTGATAACTCGCTGTATAGAGCTGGAAATCCACCTGGACAGGCGGAATCTTAACATTTTTATCCTTTTTTCCGCGCTGGCAAACAAAATTCCAGTTATTGCCCTCACTCATGAATTCAACATCAGAATCATTAGATTCATGTTGATGTTGTTGTTGTTGATGTTGTAGTTCTTGGTGTTGTTGTTGTTGATGTTGTTGCTGATGTTGTTGCTGTTGTTGTCGCAGTTGATGCGGCTTTATTTTTCTTTTTGGACTTTCACTGCCAAGCAGCAAATTAACTTTTTCGTTTACGCGCTTCACCTCATCCTCCAGCCGGAGAATTTGCGCATCCTTCTGGTCCAGCTCCTCCCTGAACCTCTCGAGAACCAACCGATCCACAAGGGTAGTAGTGCCTGCAGCACTACTAGCCATTGCAGCAGCAAAGATTCAAAATAATTTCAAAATCAGAAAAAAAATAAAAATTTTTTGAAATTTAAAAAAAAAATAAAATTTTTTTGAAATTTAATAAAAAAAAAAATTTTTTTAAATTTAATTTTTTAAGACGACTATTCTGATTGAAATATTTTTTATCGAACTTATTTCATTTTTAATTTATCGAAGTTAATTCATTATGAAATAAGTTCGATAAATTAAAAATGAAATAAGTTCGATAAAATTTGATATTATTAAAAAAAAATCAAATTTAATCGAACTTATTTCATTTTTTAATTTTAATAATTTTATCGAATTTATTTCATAATGAAATAAGTTCGACAAATTAAAAATGAAATCGAACTTATTTCATTATGAAATATATGATAATAAAAATATAAAATTATATTTTATTTTTCTTATTTAAGTGAAAACTTGAATTGAGTCTTTGACCACTCCTCTGCAGCATGGACATAGATAGTTATTTTTATTATGGGCAATTGCCTCAGCTTGTAAAGACATCTGACACGTCTAGCAGATTCTAAGATGACGGCACGGTAATAGTACAACATTTGTCGGGTTTATTAAACAAACGGTGCATGCATTTTAATAGTAGGAGAAGATGGAATTGAGGAGTCAAGTTTTTCATCTTCAGATTCAGTTGATTCATCATCACTACTTTTATCATTATCGTATTCTTCTTCTTTTTCGGTCACAAAATCGTCAAAATTCATTATATTATTTTCTTTGTATGCTATTCTATTTAAAAACAACATTATTGTAATATTCCCTTTCTCTAATAATTCCCAAGCTTGTGTTATTTTGTCACTTTTCTCAATACTATTTCGTTTTCTTTTTGCTGCAGAAGCCCCACCACTCTTCTTCTTCTTCACGAATTCTTCTTCACGAATTTTCTTAACAAATTTAAAAAAATTCCCATTTTTTTTCAACATTCGTCCTAAAATACCATTATAAGCTTCTAAAGCTGAAATTGTGTGGGTGTCTTGCCTGTAAACGGATATTTTGTCAGCACGCTCCTGAAAAACAAATTTTATTATTCTGCTATATAATATAAAAGAATATAAGATGATTACCTTCTTTAACCATTGTTTTTCGAAATATGAAATAAATGGTTGAAATTGATTCCCGCTATCAAGCAGTTTAATGTTCAATTTCAGCTGATTAAAAGCAAACTCAATATTTCCTGATGGCAGCAATGGTAAAGCAATGATTTTATAATATAATGATAATGCAGCTGGTGTACTATAAATGAATTTAGCTAATGGTTTAAATTTTATTCTTGGGTTATGCCTAATTGCCTGAGCATAATGAAACCAACACCCTACCAATTTGGTCGTTGTAAAAACTACTCCCAATGCCCTTCGCATAGCAGTTTCATAATCGGGAATGATTATGTTTGGTTCCATTTTAAAACCAGGAAGATTATAGTAGCTCTTGTCAACTTTTAGATACCCGTGCATACCCACTATGGTGTATAAAAAAAACCGTAATTTACTTCCCTTATAGATTTAACTAATTATCCCATAGTTTTGGTTTAAAAAAAAAAAAAAAAAAAAAATTGGTCCACTCTAAAAGTCCGGTGGTCCGAGTGATGTCCAACTTTGCCGAGTAACTTGCCCTATCATTTTACCTGCTCAATTTTAATTTTAGCCTCGTAGCTTCATTAGATTCACAGTTAAATCGGTGAAAAAATTCCGCGACGAAAGATTGCAACCGCGATAAATTAAAAATGAATTAAATTCGATAAAAAATTGTATATTATTTAAAATGGGGATGCGTGACGTGAAAATCGGTGATAAAATTCCGCGAGGAAAGATTGCCACGACCGCGGTGGACGACCCGGACGCGTCGGTCTCCCGCATCGGTCGCGATCTTGCTTCACGTGTTTGCATCTTCTTTTTATATAAATTACGTGTTCCAAATATTCAGTTCAGAATATTTAGAAAAAGTTCCATCTATCAAATATTTCCGTTGAGATGGTTCTATATTTTCGTTTTTAATTTGAATGGATTTATCTGAACAAAAAATGAAAAAATTGCAATCATTTTCCATAACACATGCCTTAAAAAAAGCTGTGTTATAATAATCCCACATAGATTTTCCAAAAGTATTCCATATAGATTCTTTTTGGAATGCATTAATAATATCAATTAGTGTTTGCGGGGAATTTACAAACTTTTTGCTTGCTATCTTCTGTAAGCACCTTTTTATTTGGTTGAAATTAATATTTTTACCGACATTTTGATTACTAGAAAAAAATCAATATATATTTTTTAATTAGTTTGATAAAAACAAAAAATGTAAAATTAAAAAACAAAAAACTAACTTTTCAACTGCAATTTCAAACACTTTTCTAATACCACTCATTGAATTGATGTCACTTAAAGCATTTGAGGAATTTTCACAATCAATTTTTATATGATTTAATAATTTTAACTCCTCAAAAAATTCTTCCTGCGTTGAATGATTATGACGGTCAAATTTCTTACTTTTTTCAATTCTTTTTTCTGGTAGTAAAATGGTCATTTTTGCAGTACATTTTTTCACATAGCACGTACAATGAATTTTATTTTTAATTTGTTTACTTTTTAAATAAATCTGTTTTTGATCAAAAACATATATTAATTTGCTATTTTTTCTTTTGCCATTAACTTCCACAAATTCCATTTTAAAAAAATGATTATTATAATTTTAGAAATTAACAAAAAACAAATCACTCAATATTTAATTTGATGATATTTACCATGTAAAAGATAAACAGTTAAACACTTTATGAATTATATTTTTTTAGTTGCTTTTGCTCAAATGATCGATTACAATAATTATCAAAAACAAAATTTACCGTAAACTTCTATAATAAATTTTTAATATCAAACATTTTAAAACCAGTTTTTTTTTCACTTTATTACAATTTTAATTTTATTAAATAAATCTGTTTTTCATAATAAAATAAGTTCGATTTCATTTGGCACCGTGAAATAAAGCCATAATGGCTTTATTTCGCATTTGAATAGGAAATAAAGCCATATCGCACTTTTTTCGCGTATGGTTTTATTTCGCATTTAAAAATGTAATTTTATTTGTGAAAATAGAAGCAATTTAATTTTCCAAACTTTGTTATTTAAATAGTTAGGAACGAGTTTTAGAGTTGTATTTAAAGGCAGGGTTTTACGCTTTTTCCAGAATATTTATATATGTGTATATGTGGGATTCTCAATTAGGAGGGATTTTAGAGTTGGATTCAAAAGCAGGATTGCCGCTTTTTCCATAATATTTATATATGTGTATATGTGGGATTGTGAATTATGAGGGGTTTTAGAGTTGGATTCAAAAGCAGGGTTTTACGCTTTTTCCAGAATATTTATATATGTGTTTATTTCGTAAAATTTTAGAAAACGGTATGGTTAGCAATACGCGAAAAAATTGACGATATGGCTTTATTTCGTGTGGCTTTATTTCGCGGCATCTTTCATTTTTAATTTATCGAAGTTAATTCATTATGAAATAAGTTCGAATTCATTTTTAATTTATCGAAGTTATTATGATTTAACTTCGAAGTTATTATGATTTAACATTATGAATTAACTTCGATAAAATTATTAAAATTGAAAAATGAATTAAGTTCAATAAAAATATCAAATTTAATCGAACTTATTTCATTTTTTAATTTTAATAATTTTATTGAAGTTAATTCATAATGAATTAACTTCGATAAATTAAAAATTAATTAAGTTCGATAAAATTTGATATTTTTATCGAACTTAATTCATTTTTAAATTTTAATAATTTTGATGAACTTATTTCATAACGAATTAACTTAGATTTTTTAAAAATGAATTTAGTTCGATAAAATTTGATATTTTTATCGAACTTAATTACTTTTTTAAAAATCGAAGTTAGTTCAATCGAACTTAATTCGTAGCGCCATAAACAATATTTAGAAAGTAAGAAAAATTGTAAGAAAAATAAAAATAAGAAATTTTTGACAGTTCATTTATAACATCTAGAAACATTGGTTTAAACAGAAATAATTTTTTTTGGAATAATTAATTATTTATTTTATTATTTTTTTATTGGTTTTCGAAATAATTATTTAATTATATATTATTTAATATTTTACTAAGCTTGTATAAACTAAAGTTAACTTATTCAATTACAAAATATTTTTTCATTTTTTATTAGAATACATATTTAGTGTGTCTGATTCCGGCACGGTGGCTTGCTGGATCCAGATAGAGAGATATCTGCTGCTATTGTATTGATTTAATTAAACAGTTTCTGAGCTGGAAGGGTGTATAATAATAAGTTATAAATTCTACAAAAAAAGAATTTGACAGAAGTTTTAGCACACCAGTTTTCTTAGAAAATGCCACATTATCTCTGAAAGTAAAATTTTCGACAGATGATTAAATTGTGTTCTGTTATTCACTTTTTCGGAATGGGAACGGAACCGAATTCCTTTTTTCAGTCCGTATCAAATGGGTTTGGTTTTATGAATTTTAAATATTCTGTTTGAATTATTAAATTTATTTTTCTAGTTTTAAGATATGACAATGAATTTTAGGAAATCAAATTTGAGATAAAACCTTGATATTTTTGCATATATGCATTACTCAGATGTTCAGAAACCCATCAAACATGTTTTTTATGATGTCCGTCTAGATGTACTTATGAACGTACGTCTATCTGTGCACAAGTGTGCAGCCTGAACGGCTAAGCGGAATATTTTTGAATTTATAAATAAGATTTTGATGTTAATATCTTGAATTAAAAAGTTTTTGGAGACAATCCGGCAACTCCATGGGCAAGATCTAAAGTGTAATTTTTAGGTTTTTTACAATTTTTCGTAAACAAAAACTAGTACAAAAAAATCATTACATAAAAGTTGTTAAGTAAATAAGGTCCTACAACTTTGCATTAAAAGTGTGTTGTTCTGACGAAGTTAAGTGTCCTTTAATTAAATTTGAAAAAATTTTGTGTCAGACCTTTCTTCTCTAGTGGGGCTACGGAGTTACAGTTTCCTAATAGTCTGGAAAATTTCCTAAAAATCCTGAAAATTTACCTGGAACCTGATATATAAAAAATAAAGCTTCAACATTATATTTTGCTTGGAAATATAATCTTTTGTTCCGATTTATTATTGTATTTTTTTACACTATTTTTTATTGTAATAAAAGAATGGCCTTTTTTTCGAGGGAATGGAAAGCTCGAAAGCCACCGATTGAAACTGTGCGGTATTTCGCTGGGTAGTGTATGATTTGAACACACCAAAACCACACCCTTTTTGAACCAAACTTTAGGAGGGAACTTGTAATACAAATGTACAGTTTAGTTGCAGGGATGACGATATGGAAGGATTTAGGATTATGGTACAAGTTATTTGGAATATCCGGATTATGGGGGATGGGGAAAATTGGATGGGATATTTAGAAGAAAGATGTTAATGTTCTTCCTAAATTTGGTTAAATCGTACATATATACATTATCAACTTTGGGGAACACATTTGTTGAAAGATGGTTCCATAAACGAGATGAGCGGATGACAAACGAATTTCCATAAGTCGTGTTACCCCGTCTGGTTAGCTCAACTGTGTAGGGATGAGCATCTGTTGCCCTCCTTGTTTCCCGTTGGAAAATCTTGAATGGAGGCATAAGTTGTTTGATTTCTTTAGAACAGGTGTTAGTCTCTACAAGATATCTATAAAACAAGGTCAGTGACCCAACAGTGCGGCGATGGCTGAGTGGAGTGAACGTTGAGGTAACACTGGGATCATTTATAAGACGAATAGCTCTATTTTGCACTAAATCAAGATATCCCAGCGCCGTAATGGAAGCACCAGCCCAGATATGTGTTTTATAGATAATTTTTATAGATGTTAAGGAGATCAGAGGATTAGAAGTAAGTTTTGCAGCAATACAAGAAACGCAAGCATTTAGCAGCGTCCTTAGCTACTCCAAAAATATGATTTGACCAAGTCAATTTTTGATTCAGCTCAATCCCCAAGTCTTCCGAATGGTGCAAAGCTTCTCCTTGAAAAGAAACGATCGGAATAGTTATAGCAATTTTTCGCGAGACTAGACAGCATTGGGTTTTTTTAGTGTTTAGTGTCACCCCATTTTTGGATTTTAATAAAATCTTTGTTTAATTCACTAATAGTGAAATTTTTTGCTGTTGAATTAATCTGGTGATTAATGTTACAGCGGCTATGAAATTCATAGGAAGCAACAAGGGTACTGTCGTCTGCGAAGCTATGGATTGGATTGGAGGTTATTGATAGTAGGTCATTTATGAATATTAGGAAAAGACTGGGGGATAAAACCGATCCCTGAGAGACACCAGCATTTATTTTGAAATCTTTGGATGAATATCCATCGACAAGAACACGAACCGTGCGATTCGAAAGGAAATCTCCAATCCATTTAACGAAAACCTTACCTAGACCTAAAGCCCTGCATTTTGCCAATAAAGCATCATGTCAAACTCGATCGAAAGCTTTAGAAATATCCAAAGCCACAACATCAGACTCGCCAGAATGGTGGAGACTGATATTAAGCTTTTCGCACAGGTAGGAGATCACCAGTTGAACGACGGGCTCTGAACCCGTATTGTCGATCATAAAGCAAACCTTTACGGTCTAGATATTTCAAAAGCTTATAGTTAATAACTTTTTCCATTACTTTGGAGAGGACCGATGTAATAGCAATAGGTCGGTAGTTAGAGGGATCGCTTTTATCGCCATTTTTAGAAATTGGAAAAACATGTGCAATCTTTCATTGGGTAGGATGAATACCCGAAGTAAAGGAAAGATGGAAAAGGTTTTTTTTTTTTTGTTTTTTTTTAAGCGCTAACTGTTCAACTATTAGGCTAATAAGCCTGTCTATACCATAGGTACATGTTGGAACAGGGGGTCATATTATATTCGTGTTATTAGAATTGGTCTTATTGAATTCCACATACAATTTTAAACATGAGATAGTACTAGGCCTTATAACATGTAGAAACGTCTTAGATTTTCAATATTTACATTTCTATTTTTTGTTTATATTGTAATATTTTATATTTTACTTATATGGTATTCTATATCTGCGAGTTATATTATTTAATTAAATTATTTGTTTATATTTTGCATTTGTTTATATGTTTATATTAAAGAATAATTTTTTAAAGATTTATAATTATTAATTATTGATTATGCCATTAATTTGAACCCAATGACGAATGGTAGCTGAGTCGAGTCGAAAACCAGAAAAGTTTTTTCACTTTCACTAGAATTCGAACCCGAGCCCTTCCGCATGAAAGGTCGGCACTCAACCACTGTGCCACCCAGCTGTTTAAAGGTTGCGCAGAGGTTTTGCAATGGAGGTATTTGTGTTTTTGAGGACGGTAGTTGTAATACCGTCCGGACCGGCTGATTTTTTTGTATCAAGATTCTTCAAGATTTTCATCACTGCTCGCGTCCTAAAGTATATTCTACCAAAGTAGCAGCCAACTTCTGGAATAAATGGGGGTCTTTGAGTTGACTGAGGCAGTGACGAGTTAGAAGCGAACTGTTTGCCAAACAAATTCGCTTTTTCTTTTGAATCTGACACGATGTGGTTGTTTATATCTACAAGTGGAGGAAAAGAAGATCCGACACGCGTCTTTTAAATTTTTTGCAAAAGTCCAAAAGGATTTGCTATTCTTGGGCATGTGTATTAGTTTACGTTTCAACCTTTGGTTGAACAAGAATTTTTGCTTGTTCATAATTCTCTTGCATCTGTTCCGAACCACTATATAGTTGGCCCTGTAAGCCTCCAAACCACTGTCATGGTACTTTTTGAACGCCTCCTCTTTTTTTAGAATGACTTCTTTGCAATTACGATTACATCAAGTTTTGGGTTTCCACTTAATAGATTTCATGGATTGAGGTATAAATAATCTCATTCCAAGTAGAATAGTTTCACTAAACGCATTTGCAGTAAAGTCAACATTCCTACCACGGAAGCACAGTGACCAATCAAAGGTTTTGTAAAAATTGTTCAGACCTTCCCAGTTAGCATGGTTATAACGCCATACCAATTTTTTGGGAAGGGACCTTTGATTGGACACCGAGCCTGCCTGGAAGCTTGTATTCACCAACTGAAACCACATACTTTTCAGGGTGTGTGGTTAGAAACAGATCCAAGAGGTGACCTTCTGAATCAGCACGGTCAGGGATTCTAGTGGGATTTTTAATAAGTTGAGAAAGGTGAAAAAGAGTGGAAAAAATTCAACTTGTTTCCTAATCGAGTTTTGACTCGGAGAAGAGCTACTATATGTTGCTGTTAGACAATGCAGTTCACTCTAATAATAGATTTTGTATAAACTAATATCGTCCTGTGCTCGAAATTCGAGCTTTTTGTGATTTTAAATTTACATAAAAAATCCGTTTTGTGTAATTTATATTAGACTAATATTACACGAAACTTATTTTT
The DNA here is from genome assembly GCA_963082915.1 of Dolichopus griseipennis. Classification (NCBI taxonomy): domain Eukaryota; kingdom Metazoa; phylum Arthropoda; class Insecta; order Diptera; family Dolichopodidae; genus Dolichopus; species Dolichopus griseipennis. The sequence goes on along the minus strand of OY720441.1, from coordinate 151,384,058 downwards.
TTTTTTCTATAAATAATAAAATTTAAGTCGACAATGTTATCAACAATTCTTGCGTTTGAAATTTGCTTAAAAAAAAAATTTTTAATTTTTTGAATTATACTCGAAAAACGTTTTTAAGTATTTTTGAATATTATTCCTGTAGCTTAACTATATAACGCGCTATAAAGAGAGTATAATTTTGTACAGTTATTACACAAAAGAAGCGATTTACATTCTAAATATAAATAGTGTTCTAATATATAATGTTCTGAAAATTTGAGAATTTTTCTATACAAATATACAGGGTGTTCCCGACTCGATGGTCTTCCTTAAAATGGGTGATCGGGCATATCGAGCAGAACAAAAAATTGTATGAATTGGGGGGGGTCTATTTTCATTAGTTTAGAAGTTATGGGGCCTTAACTATTTTTCAACCATAATTTAGTTTTATTTCGATAAAATTGGAACCAAATATGATAAAAAAAAAGTAAGTATAGCATTTAAATGCAGATTTCTTAAGTACTATCAAACATTACTCTAAAGTTTCTCAGTCTGAGGTTATAAGGGCTTAAAGTCCAATATTTTTAACAAAATCATATATGTTTACTGAAGTCAAGTAGCCAAAATTCGAGACAAAATTTCTAGCTGTCCTAGAAATAGAAAACTGTACTTTTTTCTAAAAATTTTTAGTACGGTTTGAACTATGTTGCATGTATTCTGTATCCTAATTAAAAAGCTTATTCATAGACCATAATATGTACAACGAATAATTCATAAGTTTAGTACTTAGTATTATATTATATTGAAGCTGCCAGAAGTACAAAATAATAGTTAAGTTGACAGAAGTCGAGATTTTTTGTAAAATCGCAATTTTAAGATTTATAACATATCTACAAATATATTAAAAAAAATAACTAATCAATTAAAAAATTAATAAATTTTTCCTCCACTTATTATTTAAATATTTAAATAAATTAAATTTATTAGCTACATAGGCAAGTAGGCACTACATTTCAATAATAAAATCTGATATTTTTACTACAAATGTATGCAAAAAATGGTTCTGAGTTCTTTAGTTTACTTTATATTATACCTATTTGTCTTGTTTATTTATTTATTTATTTTTTTCTATGTATGGTCATGGGTCATGACTCATAAGTTTCTTCAAACAAACTAATGTTATTACTTGCGTGTTACTACTATATGAGGAGTAAATGAGAGGTGTAGATAAGTAAATAATTTTCGGCAGAAAGCTTTAAATAAATTTTTCATAATAGATGAGTTTTCTCTTGAATAGGTTATGTTAAATCATATTTTTATTTGATTACCAATGAGCACTTAACTCTTCTATTTTAAAAAATAGTCTTTATATATTTTAGCAATAAACCTTATTTTTTTCACTTTTTTTTCATCATCTAAATATATTAAATATTATTAACTTTACAAATGACGGACTTCTGAATATATTTAAAAAATATATTTGCCCAAAACCGGTAAAATTTCTGAAAACTGTTCGGAAGAAGTTAAATATTTACCACTTTTCCTCCGAATCGTTTTTTTTTGGAAATTCCTAATTACTAATTAACTTTTCTAATGGTTTCTTGTTGCCGAAACATTTTTTTCTGAAAATAATAAATAAAAATTTTCATATTTATATAAATTATTTAAATCTTGTATTTACGTGTCTAAATTATAACTCTTTTTAATTTTCTTTAAATTTTTAAACACAACTAGCAGCAACCAAAGCCAATAACAGAATAATGCAATAATAAATTATGCTAATATAAAGTCAAACACAAAAATGTAATTGAATTTCAAAGTCGACTCAGACGACTTATATCAACAAAAATTGTTTTCCCCGACACCGATGGTTGATTCAAAGCGACTAAAGTTGAAAGTCAAAAAAAAATTGATTCTCGCGACACCAACTATAATCTTAGAAATATAAGAAAAACCAAAAACAATATTTTTAAAAATCCGAGGTACAGTACATCGCGTTACGCGTATTTTGGTTCCTCTCTTGTAAATTCATGTACATACCTATGTACTTAACTACTAATTTAAAACTTTTTGTTAGCAATTATACACCATAAGCATTGATTTTGGTTAGGCCTTAAGAAACAAATCATGTAAATTACAAATTATTTTTTTAAGAAAGATTTTTCGTTTTTAATTTGTTGCAAACATATTTTATAACAACTTTTGTTATACAACTCTCAAACGTAATGGCAAAGAATATATTTCAAAAGTCGGTTATTTTATTATTATAAAAAACTTAACAAAAAGCAACAACAATATACGAAGTAGCAAAATAAAATACATACAGTAGAGCTCGCTTATAACGACCATGAAGAGACAGAAATTCTCGTTTTAAAGGAATGCTGTGAATTTTGAAAAATTAGTATAAGACTTGAACATTGTAGAATATGCTAATTCTAGATTGGACGCTTCGAACTGATTTGCTAGAATTTTATATGATACTTCAAGTTTATGTTTTTTGTATTTTTGATGCGTTATTATGTTTATTTTTTTATATTCAAAAATAAATAGAAAAATACTAAATTAATCACCAAGCAATTGTAAAATTGTAAAATTTATTATAATTAAAATTGAACCGAGTTCGTTATAAATGAAAACTACTGTAGGTATAGTACTGAAATATAAGCCTTTTAACAGCGTCACCGTTAAATTCAAATTTACGTTTAATTAAAGACAGATTTTCACTTGAAAAACGCAATATTCTAAAAAAAAAATATTATTGTAATATGAAAACAAAAAAAAACTTTCGTTAAGTTGTTGTTTCATTAAAATTGGTCTTATAGTTTACCCTGAAATGTTTATATTTGTATAAAAAAAATAAGCCGATTAAGTATTATGATTTAGAAAATCTGAAAGAACTCTTGTTGATTTTCGTTAACCTTTTGCGGTCCAATTTGTGTAATTTAACAAAGTGTAATTTTTGTGTTATTTTTTTCAAATAACATCGAAAAATTCAATTCAATTCAAAACACTTAGAGAGGCAGAAACGCGGGTTTTATCAAATCTATATAAATAAAATCGAAAGTTTGTTTATTCCTGGAAAAGAAGAAATCCTGGACTAAAACTTTTTATCTAACGGACCGCCAAGTTGGAACTGTGACTAGTACTTAAACTTTTTTTTTTGTAAAATGAAAACAATATTGAATACAACTTTTCTGTACGTGATGCTCCTTGAATTGACACTAACAGATTTGCAATTTGTCAACCACCCCGGCCTGACGATTGGTGGAAAAAATTTTGGAAGCAAATTTCGTCAAATTTTTCGAAATACTGCTTTGGCTAAAAAAAAGCCACAAAACAATTTTTGTTGAGTTCCGTTAAACCATTGTGGCCCAACAGCTTTTTATAGGGTTTTTTAATATTTTGTTATAAATTAGAAATTTTTTAACATATTGACTGCAAATTTTGTATACGTGTTCCTCTTTGAGAATGGAGTTCACTCTATTAACAGACTTGGAATTTGTTAACTTATGCCGGGCCGATGATTGTTCAAAAAAAATGTTGGAAGGAAATTACGTCCAATTTTGCGAAGCTTTGACTGCTTTGCTCAAAGAAAAAGTCTCAAAAATAATTTTACTGAGTTTCGTTAACCCATTGCGGCGCAGCTGCTTTTTACAGATTTTTTTGTTACTTTACTCTTAATTAGAAACTGTTTGACTAATTGCCTTTAAATTTTGTATGCGTGGAGCACCTTGAAAGTGGAGTTAACTCTTTTAACAAGCTTGGTGTTTGGTAATACATATTGGTCCTACAATTTATTGATCAAAAAAGAAAGTTTAAAAAAAATTTTAAGTCAACTTCTTTTAACCGATTACGAAACAAAATTTCTAATTTTAATTTAAAACCCAAAGTTATTCGAAAGAAATGCTAATTTGTGATAATATATATGTCGACGCTTAAACCACAAAAGGAGGTAACTACAAATTTTGAGTTAAGACATGCAATAAACTTGCCTAAACATGTTCTATATTGTGACAAAACGACATATAGTTACTTAATACATAGTTGAAAATAAATAAACTGTAACTGACATAATGACGTAACGTCCATTTGTTATTCGAAAATTTTGCGAATTCAAGTGTGTTGTAATTCAAATTAGATCGATATCAACATACACCATTTAAGTACAATATATTTTTGGAAAACTTTTTGAGAAGTGTTTGAAAATTTTTCTATCCTAATTTTATTGTTACGTGCATTTTTCTAAAATAAAAAAATCAGTTCTGTTATTGAATAACTTAAGATAAGTTGTATTTTCTTAATAATTTAATTTTTGTTTCATGTAACTTAGGTAGCTACACGAACTGGAAATCAACATTTTAGGCGATTAATCAACAACAAAGAGAATGAATAATTCGACATGTTTCGTTTCAAAAAACTAAGATCAAAAGAACTGAAGGAATTCTTGGAAAATACATATAAATATACCTTACCATTATCAAAGGAAAATGTTCCTGTTTGCAATTTGCTATTTTTTAACACGCCCTGTATTCTGACAAATTAGTTAGAATCGCTTTGCAAAAACTAAAGTATGATAGAAATATAGTACATGACAAAAGTGGTGGACATGTAAAAAAAAATAAAGAACGAGAGTAGAAAATTCTGGAATTCATAACACGACATATTAATCTGTTTCTACATATCACGTATGGAGTCACACTATTGTCGAAAAGATTCATCGAAAAAATATTTACATCCTGAATTTATTTGTTTTCCATTTCTTAAAATGCATGACATGCACCATAAAAAAATGGAAATAGCTAGACTGGCTTTTGGGAGTCTTCCATTTTATGCAAAAATATTTCACAGTTTGAACTTGTCTATACATAATCCAAAAAAAATCAATGCTCATCATACAATACATATAAGGAAAGCAGAAGAACAGCAGAAGTTAGAAGATCGTTATCAAGTTCATATGACGGATGAGAGAGAAAACTCTTGTAAGAAAAATAAAGGAGAAATGTAAAGAAAAATCTTCGAATAGTAATGGAAAAATTCTAAGCGCAGTATTTGATTTACAACAGGGAATTAATTTACCTGTCTGAAAAGAGTCTGCCCTTTTTGTAAAAAGACGATTATCGGTATACAATTTTACAATTTATAATTTGTACACAAAGGACTGCTTCTGCTATACATGGAATAAAGCAATTAGTAAGAAAGGTTCTTGTGGAATTTCAATATATATTTATATTTAATCGAATGTAATCGAAAAGGAGCAAGATGTAAATTTATTTTGCGACGGTTGCTACGGAGAAAATATAAATTCTATTATGGCATCTTGTATACAGTACGAATTTCTGAACCAATAACATGCATAAAACTTAGATTTTTTGAAACCAATCACGGTCAAAGCAAAGGTGACTCTGCTCATGGCATAAACCAGTTTTGGATACGAAAAAATATATGAAAAACCTGCAATTATTTAATTTTATGAAATAATATTATGAATATTGATGTATCACTATTTTTATCAAAGAAAAATACTGTTTTATTATTACTTTTATTTTTTGTTAATTCTAATAATATTTTTTAATTTAAAATACTAATATGAAATTGAATACCTAATAAGATTTAAGGTAATAAGATTTAATATTTTTTATAATATTAATACAGTTTTTGTTCCTTAATATAAAAATGTATGAATAAGCTTTGTGATAAAAGAAATTAAGGAATAAAAATGAATTTTTTAATATAATATTACGATGAAAATATTTGTTCTTATAAATTACCAAAAGCTTTATTTTAAAATGACAATATGCCGTAAGTCAATTATTTATGGTTCTAAAGCAAAATTGTCAAATTTTCATAATTTTACATGTTAGGAAATCCAAATTAATCATTCAAACACCATGGAATTCCAAAGCATCTACTTTTATTCGGAATATCAAAAATTAAAAAAAATTGAAATTAATATAAAAAATATAAATTTAAAAATTCTAATTCATAACATTTTTTATGGTAAAATTCGTAGCCCTTTAAAAATATAAAAATGATAAATAAGAACGAAAATAGGGAAGAATCAAGTTACCCTTGTACACAATTAGAACGCTCTATCTTAATTTTAAGTTACTGATTTTATTAATTTTAAAGATAAGCTTATAACCCTTGGGAGGTCTAAAGGAGGTACCTGAACCACTACTCCAATTGATAATAAGTTAGGAAGACACGGAGGAATTAGTAAAGAACAATCTTGTGCCAAATTTGAAGTTTCTCCATTAGTTTCACGTTATATTTATTACATTCGAAGATGTGCTTTAAGGTCTTCAGAACCGTGTGGATAGTCCCCTACTGCTTTACCAATTGATTCAAAATTTCGAGGACACTAAGGGAAGAGACACTCTGATACCAAATTTGGAGGTTCTATCATCATTGGTTTCGGAATAATGTTCGTTTGGCCTAAATTCGATCAAAAAGTTCTAGGATCCGAACCCATGGTTCAACCTCTACCGTTCGCATTCTCCACCGAAGTTTAATTATGTACTAGTAACCTACAGTGCAAGTTTCATGAATATAGCGTTATTAGTTGTTGAGTTATGATCACAAAATTATATATTTTCCATATCTAGCTCGCTTCCTTTAAGTGGTTACAAACTCTATACCAAAGTTAATATACCTTTTTCATATTTTATGGTTGTAGTGTATAAAAAAGACTGCAATTTGACTCTGAAATCTATTTTCAAAGAACAACAATTCATTCATTCATATCAGTTCATTCTTTGCTCGCATTGACTAGTGCACTTTTATAAAGAAAAATACGATGCTGTCGAAGTTTATGTAATAAATAAAATGACTAAAAATAAAAAATCTAAAGATAGAACCGATTCGGTCCCTCAACATAATGACAATGAAAGTGTATTTGCACCTTTGCAAACCATAGTTGAGCGACCAGAAAAAGTTAATAATGACAATGAACAAATCAATGATAATTTAAGTGTTAGAAAAAAAAATATTAATATTGCACCTATAACTTCGGTGCGGTGTAGTTCAGCTTTCGTTGATAATCTAATGAAAAACTAACAATTACTGATTACTTCATAAAATCAATATCATTTGTTATTAAAATTTTCTGCAAATCAACTGTTTCATATGATATTGAATGTAATTTTCTAAGTAATAAAAATAGTGAATTTTTCTTGGAAGTATTAAAAAACAAAAGACCACTAAAATGCATAAATGTTAAACTAATTACAAAAAAAAAATGAATTTAACAAAGAATAAATTTTTTATATTGTATTTTTTAAAAATTATTAAATTAGTATTAAAGTTAACACTTTAAAAATTAATTATTGTTACATTAATTACACGAAAGTTTGATGGTAACATAAGTTTAAGAGTTCCATTTGTACATTTTGCGCTGAAAACGACAGCGAATGTTTAGACAAAAATAAACCGAAATACGCGAATTGCAAAGGGAATCATTACTCTAATGAAAGTACATGTCCAGGCAGACAGGCTTACGTCACTATTCAAGATCGGCGTAAAAGAAAAATTCCGTCGCAATATAGAAATAAAACTATTAACTCGAGAGTAAACTACAATTTAAAATTCCCACAAACAATTGAAAACACTGGAGTGCCAAAAGGTTCTGTTCTAGGGCCAATTTTGTATAATATATACACACATGATCTACCTCAATTTCCAATTACAAACCTATCCATTTTCTATAAAGCACTAATATCATTAAAAATTTGCAAAATGCTTTAAACGTATTGTCAACTTATTTCACAAATTAGAAAATTTCCATGTATGTTCAAAAAACATACCGTATATTTCATTTAAGAGTAAATATTGTAATAAAATTTTAAATAAATTCATCAGGCATCGCGTGCAAACAGGTTAATATGTCGCATCCAAATTATCTTATTTAACTTTTGTACTTTTTGAGAAGAGCAAAAAGATAATCTTATTAATTAACTGAGCTTTTGGAATAAAAGTTAACTTTCGGGAACACTAAAAACTCGGAAATTTCATTTATTTTTTGTGCAAAACGGGTAAACCGGACAGAACCAAATTAACCAAACGGGTTAACCAAACTTTTTTTTTAGCATCATTTTTGGATTGCAAAATCACCCTGTAAAATTGGGCACTAATATGATACAAACCAAATAAGAATAATTCCGAAACCAATTAAGATAGAACCTCAAAATTTGGTATTAGGAGGTCTCTTTCTATTTCCTTAGTATTCTTGAAATTTGGGATCAATTGGATTAGCGGTTTGGGGACCACCCATACAACTCCAAAGACGTTAAACCATATCTTTGAAATTAATAAAGATAGTAACTTGAAACAAATGTAGAAGCCTAAATTTTGATAGGGTGTTTTTATTATTTCCTGCGTGTCCCCGAAATTTGGGTTCAATTGGAGTGGTGGTTTAGGTACCTCTCTTGGGGCTTTCAAGGGTTAAAAGATTGTTGAAATTAATGAAAATGGTAACTTAGAATTAAGATATAACCTTCCAGTTTGGTACTAAGGTTAACTATTAATAAAAGTATGCCGAGGCCATGGGTTCGAGTTTTGGAACTTTTGATCGTTTCAAGGGCTAATAAGCATATTACCAAAAAACATGATATTTCAATATGAAAAAAATCTTTTCCATACCTGTAACGTGGATCAGGTCATATTTGAACGAAAAATAAAAACATAAATTAGTAAGAATTTTAATATTTTTTAATAGAAAAATTAATTAGAAAATGTTTTATTTTTATGAAGTTAATTTCGTTAGCAATTTCTTACGATAAAACTAATATAAGCTTTTATGGTTTTTAAATGATTTATTCACTTCTCATTAAATTTGAACCAAATTGGAGTAGGATATTTCTAAGTCGGTTGAATCTACTTACTGTTTCTTTACTTGTTTCATTATTTTTTTTCTCCAGTTTTCTTCTTCTAAAAATTAAATCATTGGACCTATTATTGAAACTATTAAAAATTTATTTGCAAAAATTAAGTTTCTTAAAATAGCTTTCGAAATCATATGTTTTGATATTTATTTTGACATTTCGAAATTGAGAATATTTTACGGGAGAATGCTGGAACTCCAGTTTTTAATTCCAGAGAATATCAATTCACATTCACTTTCCCATGCTCGCGAATGTTGGAACATTAGCGATTGAAGTATTATAATAACCAATATAACGATAAAACTGTCGATTCATGATATTTTCAATCTGAGAAAGGACTCGACGTGAAGTTTTTTGATTGACTTTTTGCCTTTAAATTAATAAATTAACAATATCACGTCAAAATCGCTTTTGAGTTTTTCCGAAATGTCAACCGTCATTTAAATTTCTTTTCTTTTATACTCTACACCTATGAAATAGGAAAAGAGTATATTAACTTTGGTATGGTGTTTGTAACCACCTAAAGGAAGCAAGCTAGTTATGGAAAAGTATATATATTTGTGATCAGCGTGACCTCCTCAGTCGATTTAGCCATGTCCGTCCGTCCGTAGGCCCGATAACTCAAAAACTAATTGAGCTATATCGATGAAATTTTATCTGTAGGTTACTAAGACTTTAAGTCCGGCGGGTATTGCATGGGCCCATAGGTTCAAATTCTGAAGCTTTTAATTGCTCTAAGGGCCAAGGAGCATATAAAAAAATAAGGATATCTCAACAACTAAAGGCGCTACAATCATGAAGTTTGTTATATAGGTTACTTGAATAAGACTGTGGCGGGGAATGCGTACGAACGAGTTCGGACTATGGGTTCGGTTCCTAGAAGTTTTTGATCGAATTTAGGCCAAACGAGCATGATTCGGAATTCAAAGAAGTTAGAATCTCCAAATTCGGTTTCAGGGTGTCCCTTTCTATTCCCTTAGTGTCCTCGAAAATTGAAACCAATTGAAATAGTGTGTCGGGGACCATCCGGGGACCATAAAGTTAAAAAAGATAGTAACTTCAAAAAAATGTAGAAGCTTCAAATTTGGCTTAAGGCTGTTCTTTACTTTTTCCTACGTGTTCCCATAAAATTAATTTAATGAACAGTACTAAATTTTGTCATTGTATTTTAGAAATACATTTATTGCATATTTTGATTATTATATTTTGTGATAAAAAGCTAATGAAAGCATTAATGGTTTTAACTAACTTTAAATTAAAACCATGAAATTATATAAACTTTTATTTTTAAATTATTACAAATTAATATTTCTTTCGAATAACTTTGAGTTTAATTATATAGAACATAAACAAATAAGTAAATTAAGAGAAACAATTTAAAAATTATTGAAAATTGAAATAATTAACCAAAATTATTCATAATTAAATGAACTATAGCTAGAGATCCTGAAAAGGAGTAATTGCTGCATGTGTGTAAAATTTTATTAAATTGGATAAAAGTTTTAAATATGTAATTTTTTAATTGCACTTTACGAATCCATTTATCTCAACTTAAGTTGTTGTTTAATATTTTTAAATAGATAAATTAGTAAGAATTTTTAATATTTTTGGATTGATAAAATAATTAGAAAATGTTTTTAGTATTATAAAGTGAATTTGGTTAGCCATGTCTTATCAATCTAATAAAAGCTTTTATAATTTTAAAATGACTTATGGACTTCCCATTAAGTTTGAACTAAACAGGTGTAGGGTATTTCTAAGTCGGTTGCACCGACTGACTGTTTCTTAATTTTTTTATTTTTAACAAAATCACTAGGTAATTTAGAATTTCAATATTTTTAGTTTTTTAAGCGATTGTTTATTATTTATAATTTATTTTCTATTGTTTACTAGCAGGATTACCCGCCGTTGCCCGGAATTTTTTAATACTTACTGAACTTAAGTACTTACGTACGTAATTTACGTACTTAACTGAAAGTTCACCTAATTTTTTTATGATATGATAAAAGAAATGTAGGCTTTTTTTACAAAAAGGATTTTAAAATACTGTGTATTTAAATTTTGTTAGAAAAAGAAGAAAACTGCAATTTGACACTGAAATCTATTTTTAAAGATCGAAAAATATAAAGTAGATAAAAAACAAATACTTACAAAATGTAGAGATGAAAAATGTTATGTTATTTAAATTTAAGGATATGATTATTCGTTTCTTTATTAGCTTTATTATACCCTACACTTATGAAATAGGAAAAGGGTATATTAAGGGTAGATCAAGATAACTCAAAAACTAATGGAGCTATCTTGATGAAATTTTAAGGATAACATAACAACTAATGGCGTTACAATCATGAATTTTATGATGTAGGTTACCAGTAATGAGACTATGGCGGGGACTGCGTACGAACGAGTTTGGATCCTAGGAGTTTTTGATCGAATTTAGGCCAAACAAGCATATTTCCAAAACCAATAAAGATAAAACATTAAAATTTTGTATCAGTGTGCCTCTTTCTATGTCCTTAGAGTCCTGGAAATTTAGGACAAATTGGAGTAGTGGGTCGGGGACCATCCACACAGTTCTGAAGACCTTAAAGCATATCATTGAAACTATTAAAAAAAATAGTTTAAAATTAAGATAGAACGTTCCAATTGTGTAAAAGAGATCAATAGTATTGAAAGAACGGAGCGGACTGCATAAGGGCGAAATCCGACCATAGGTTCGGATCCTGCAATTTTTTCATCGAATTTAGGCCAAACGAGCATGATTCCGAATTCAAAGAAATTAGAGCCTCCAAATTCTGTATCAGGGTGTCCCTTTCTATTTCCATAGGGTCCTCGAAAATTGGAACCAATTAAAATAGTGGGTCGGGGACCATCAACATAGTTTCGAAGACCTTAAAGCATATTTTCGAAAATAATAGAGATAGTAACTTCAAAAAAAATGTAGAAACTTCAAATTTGGCACAAGGCTGTTCTTTACTATTTCCTACGTGTTCCCTTAATGTATGATCAATTGGAGCTTAATGTATGATCAAAATAAATTACGCTATTTTGATGAAATTTATATACTCCCACTACTCCCAAGAACTTAAGCATAACATATTCGAAATTAATAAAGATAAAAAAATCAAATTTGATATATAACTATTTCCTATTTCTGTTCCTATTTAACACTTTTATATTTTTAAAAGGCTAAGAGTTTTACTATTAAACATATTATATATTTTACAAATTAAAAACTAAATATTTTTTTTAATTTTTATTATATCATATCTTTATTTAATTGAATTATTACCATAGGTAATATATAATTAAGAAATTGTGTATGATACTTAAGTTGTAAAATTTATTTTTGTATTAAAATTAATTATATGAAACTGTGTAAAATTGATCGTTGTATTTTAGAAATACTTTTATTGCATATTTTGATTATTAAATTTAGTGATAACAAGCTAATGAAAGCATTAATGGTTTTAACTAACATTAAAAACCATGAAATTATATAAACTCTTATATTTATAATATTACACATTAATATTTCATTCGAATAACTTTGAGTTTAATTCTATAGAATATTAAAAAATAAGTAAAATAAGAGAATAAATTTAAAAATTATTGAAAATTGAAATAATTAACCAAGGGTACTAAATCATTCAACAGAAAATACACTACATCTTAAAATCCTGAAAAGGAGTAACTGCTGCATTTGCCAAAAATAGTTTAGTGTAATGGCCAAAGTTACTGCAAAACTTGGTTGGTCTACTGCAAAGGGTTCGAGTAGCTGCCTTACAACTTCTTATTTTATATGAGCATTACTCTATACCTATTAAAGCTGGGTGTCTGAAATTTTGCCAAAAATAGTTTAGTGTAATGGCCAAAGTTACTGCAAAATTTGGTTGGTCTACTGCAAAGGGTTCAAGTAGCTGCCATACAACTCCTTCTTTTATATGAGCATTATATTTCAATAAATGAAATCAACGGGAACGGCGTACAATTACTGTCAAAAATATTTTTAAATACGTAGTTATGTAAGTAAATAAATTTCCATTAAAGCATACGCGACGTATATACCTCGAATTTGTTAAATTTAAAAATTGCAAAGCCTATAAAAATATTGTAAATGTTTTTTTCTCATGTTGCTACGATTAAGTTTTAAAAATAAAAAATTTAAAATAATATTTTTTGTTAAAACATACATAACATATATTTAAATAATTGAAAATAGCTATAATGTTTTTTAAAAAACAGAAAAAATTATCTTTCTTAAATAAAATTATTTGTTCCTTAGCACTCAACCTAAATAAAAGCGTACGGCGTATAATTTCTGTCAAAACATTTAGAAATAAGTAGTCACATGAATTTACATTCGTTGTCCTTGTATTTAAAAGATTATGTTTTAAAAAATAATTACTTACTTACTTACTGGATCCTAGAACCACTGGAGGGGCATAGGGCGTCATCAAATTCTCTCCACCATTCACGATCCTTGAGTGACCACTGCGAAAGCCGGCTTGATTTCTTTTCAATGTATTTTCAATCCTGCTTTTGGTTCTTTCGAGTATAATATTTACCATTATTTCCGAGAAGACAGATAACAGCGTTATACCGCACCAGTTATTAAAATGCTTCAGATTACCTTTTTTTGCCAGCTTAATAATAACTCCTTCTTTCCACTCACTCGGGTACTTTTCTTGTTCCCATATAGTCAGAATCAATGGGAGAAGTGTATCTGCCGTTGCGGGGATGTCTGCTTTTAGAAGTTTGGTAGGTAATTGGTCGATTGCTGCAGATTTGTTATCTTTCAAGAGCGAAATGGCACTTTCGATTTCAAATTTCGTAAATGGTGCTGTACTAATACCCCTGTGGGATCGACGCAACTCAGGTTCTTTAGAGATTTCTGATGCAGATTGCTGTATAAAATTTTCGTTTAGCAAACGGCAAAAGTAGTGTTTCCACCTCCGTAATTGATCATCCATCGACACCAGAAGCCTTCCATCTTCATCCAAGATAATATCTTGCTGCCTTGTTGAATGACCTGAAAGAATTTTTGATATCTTATATAAGGCTTTGCCATCACCTCTTCTTGCTGCTATCTCTGCTTCCGTAGCAAGGTTTTCTATTTGTTTTCTTCTGTATCGTCTAACACTTCTCTGCGCGATTTTATGTGCTCTGTTATACTAGCTGAACCTGTTCAGAGTTTTTTTGGTTTTTAAGTTCTTTACGCCTGGCTATGTTGTCCCACGAAGTTTGTGGCTTTTCGCTGCGATAATCGCGGTATTGTTTCTCTTCCAGTTTCTATAAATGATTGTTTTACTTTTTCTCACTTTTCATCTATAGAAACTGCTCCGTCCTCTCGTTCATTTGCTGTTTTCAATTTTAATGCTTTTCTCGGAATTTTTGTACAAATTATCAACATGTTGCGGGTTTTTTAACGCTTCAACATCGAAGAGTGCTCTTCTGACAGGTACTTGATTTCGTCTTTGGACAGCTGCTGTTCTTAACTGCATTAGTGCAACAACTAAATGGTGATCGCTTCCAACGTCAGCGCTCCTCTTATTTCGAACGTCGCAAAGAGGTTTCCTCCACTTCTGGGGGACAATGAAATGGTCTATGTGGTTTTTAGTTTGACCATTTGGGGGCACGCATGTTACCTTATGACATGACTTATGTGGAAACAACGTACCGCCAATGACTAGCTGGCGGGAATTGCAAAAATGCACAAGCCTTTCGATATTGTCGTTTCTTACCCCAATGCCATGCTGCCCCATTACTCGTTCTAAACCAGAGTTTTCCGTTCCGACTTTCGCATTTAGATCACCCAATATAATATTTATGTCGGCTCTGGGAACGTTATTATATGTTGTCCCAAGTAGAGTGTAAAAATTCTGCTTTCTTCATCTTCTGCTTCATCGGTAGGAGCGTAACATTGTATTATGGTTATATTTCGGATCCTGGATTTGAATCTGGCAGTCATCAATTTGCGTGATATTGGTTTCCAAGAAATAAGACTGCGTCTTGCTTCAGCATTCAGGATAATTCCTACTCCACCACGCCTTATTCCTGTTTTTGCTTCATCATCTCCCGAGTACAGCATGTGAGTTAAATTACTGTCTGAAATATTTTCACCACAACCTCTCCATTTAGTTTCAAGACACCAAGTATGTTAATATTGAAACGTAACATTTCACTCGAATAGCTCGTATCGCCCAACACCATATAGTGTTCTGACGTTCCATGCTTCGATTAGCGTCCGCTTCTTGTAGCCAAAAGTTTCCACTATTTTACGTGATCGGTTTCTTGAACTTGTGTTCGATTCTCTTATCCTATTTGCATTTAAACATGAATTTATCTTTAAAAAATTTATTTTTAAACGAAAATAAATAAACTAGACAAATAGTATAAATTAAACTAAAGAATTCAAAACCTTTTCTGCGTCTTTTTCAGGACATTAGATAAGCATAATTTCAGATTTCATTATTGAAATGTATATAGTTTCTACTTACCTATGTTACTATTAAATTTACAAATGGAATAAGGGGAGGAAAAATTTATCAATAGTTAAAACTTATTTTTAGATTTATTGAAAAACTTGTTTTTATATACCTAGTAGTTTTTTTTATACATAACTATGGTATGGTAACTATGGTATTTTTTATACATAACTATGGTATGTTGTAAATCTTAAAATTGAGATTTAAAAAAATAATCTCGACTTCTGTCAACTTGACTGTTATTTTGTACTTCTGGTAGCTTCAATATAATGTAAGACTAAGTACTAAACTTATGAATTAAGGTATGTTAAATTTTAATGTACGAAGGCATGAAGGAAGGAAGGCATTAACTCAAATTTTGGCTACTTCGCTTAAAAATGTATATGTATATAGTTAGATATATAATATAATTTTCAGAACATTATCAGTAAAGTAAACTCTCTTTAAAGCGGCTAAAGCTACAGGATTAAAACTCAAAAATACTTAACAACGTTTTTATAATTGAAAAAATTATAAATTTTTTTTTTAAGCAAATTTCAACCGCAATAATTGTTGACAACATTGTAGCCATAATCACGTAAGTATAGAAAAAAAATATAATTTTTCGTCTAATATTGTCTAATATAAATTGCTTAAAAAATTGATTACACAAAACGAATTTTTTATGTAAACTTAAAGCAAAAATGCAATACTAGTATATATAAATATTATGGGAAAAGCGTATAATAAAACCGTATTCTGGAAAAGCGTTTTCATTCCTACCCTCCCGT
Organism: Dolichopus griseipennis; assembly: GCA_963082915.1. Taxonomy (NCBI): domain Eukaryota; kingdom Metazoa; phylum Arthropoda; class Insecta; order Diptera; family Dolichopodidae; genus Dolichopus; species Dolichopus griseipennis. The sequence continues at coordinate 151,367,942 of OY720441.1, read as the reverse complement.
GTAATAATAACTAATAAATGTACATTTGGGTGTACCATACCCAGTAATATTTTTATTTTTAAATTTTTTTCAGTTATTCCCACATATTAGCGAAATTCCCTTATGTAATATTTTCTTAAATCATTTTCAATTTATTTTGCTTCAGTTTATTTAAGCAAAAAACGGATTGACTTGAAATTTTGTACAAATGTGCCTGATAGCTAACGGAATTAGTTGTATAAAGTTGGTTGGAATATATTAACCCATTTCGGCGTGGCGGGCTTCTAAAAAATTTTTTGTTTCCGATTTGTGTCCAATTTTGCAGGTTGATTTTGTAGTCCAAAAGACAGGCTAGAAAAAATTTTAGTTAAGTTCGATTAACCCGTTATCCACGATGACGCTATGAACTAAATTTTATATATATATAAAATATTTATATAAATTTATTTGCTACAAATTTTATTTGCTTAAACGATTAAATGAATTTCATTGAAAATTTTGTACTACCATTTGAATTATAAAAGCCCACCGGGTTGATTTGGTTTTGATCTGTTTACGCGTTTTGCAAAAAGATTCAATGAAATTTTAAATTTTTTGGTATTAACGCAAGTTAACCTTTATTCCAAAAGCTCATTTAATTAAAAAGACTAATTTTTTTGCCCTTCTTAAATAGTGCAAAAGCTAAATGAGATAATATTAATAATAATAATAAAAATAAAGCTAATAAATAATCCGAATAATAATATCCTTAAATTTAAATAACATAACATTTTCCTTCTCTAAATTTTTTTGTAAGGCTTTGTTTTTTATCTACTTTGCAGTGGTTGTTCTTTAAAAATAGATATCAGTGTAAAATTGCAGTTTTTTTTTCTAATAAAATCTTAAAATCAAAAAATTCAATTTCGTATACATTATGATTAAATACATAGTATTTTAAAAAAAAAAAATTTTCCATAAAAGAAGCTTATATTTCTCTCATAAAATCTTAAAAAAACGAAGAAGAGAGTGGTAGAAATTTCAGGTAAGTACAAAACAAAATATAAGTCAAAAAGCAGATTCTTAAACCTTTTCTAAGCGATGGACTATATTTTATTCAAACGTTGGCAATTCAAGTAAACTACTATTGACATAGTATAATGACATAATGGCAAATGTAGTATACCCTTTTGACCTTTAGTCAAACGGGTATAATAATACTTATATGTAAACTAGCTATTACCCGGTACACGTTGCTCCGCCGCTCAATGGAGTTTTATTTTAAATTGATGTAATTGAAAAAAGTTAACACCAAAATTGTACAAGGTTTATAAAATTTTAAAATGTAATAAAGCAATTTTTTTACAACGATTTTTTAGGATTATTCTAGCAATTTTTCTACAAATTTATCAAAATTCATTTGAAACTTTTAATAATTATTAAAACATAATAAAAAAACATTTTAATTCAGTTAAAATTATTCGCCGGAAACCCACCATCCTTAACTCTATCGTCAAGGAGCACCAAATTGTCAAGAAGCACCACGTATAGAAAAATTAGAGATAATCGTTTTGCAAACTGTTTTTTATAGTTTTCGTTTCGCAATCGGTTAAAAGAACTCGAAAAAACGTTTGTTTAAATGAGAGGGCAATAATGAGAGGGAATGGCGTTTAGTAACAATATGGAAAGATGTTTGGAAGCAAAAGCAATTGAAGAAGATATTTTTGGAGATTCACTGATAGCGAAGATTAAATGATTTTGAAATTAGATGATGTTGCGTTGGAAAATAATGATACTTGTGAACAAAATATCTTAAAACAGGAAGAGATTGAGATTGGAGATAATTTTTACATTAAGGATAAAAATGGTTTAAGGTTGATATAATTTGAGTAACTAAATTAAAATTAAAGTAAATTTATTAGAAATATGATTTGGTACATAGAGTACCACAATGATTTTCAGAAGAGGCGGCCGGTGGCACATAATATTGTTTTGCATATTTCAGGACCCAATGGATTGGCAAGAAATGTATAAGCTTCCCTTCCAGCTTGCAATTCAGTGATCAATGATTTAATAATTGACATTTTTATTATTCACAAAAATGAAAAAATTCTACGTCGAATGGATAATATCACATCTCCATCGTTTCAAAAACCAACTTAAAAATTGAGAATACGTGCGCTTTCATCGGTTTGTTATATTTGTTGGAGTGCTCTAAGATTTGATGATAGAAGCACAAGGAATGAACGAAAACAAAGAAATAAGTTTGCCTCTTTAACGGAAATTATTATTTCAAATTGCGAAAAAATTGCGATTGATGAACAGATGTTATGTTTTCGAGGTAATTGCGGTTTTGTTTTTTGTAACCAAGTAAAGCCTGACAAGTATGGAATTAAAATTGTGCAGCTTAATGATGCGCGCAAACTTATATGTTAAAAGTTATTCCTTATATCGGAAAAGTTGAAAATCGTCTTGAAAATAGAATCGGTACCTACATATTATGTTTAAGTCCTTTTGGAACCATTTACAACACCAATAGAAACATTGCTACAGACAACAGGTTTAAATCAATTGAAGCTGCCGACATACTGAAAAGCAATGGATTAACTATGCCGGGAACGAATTGAAAAAATAAACGGGAAATTTCTCCATCGTTTCTTAAAACAAATAGAACAGATAAATATTTACTCGCTTTTAATAATAAAAAGACGATTGTTTCATATGTTTATCGACTATGGATAAGAAAATATATGAAGAAATCGGAAAACCACAAGCTGTTATTGCATGCAACGAAATCAAAGGAGGCACAAATTTTAAGATAAATTTTGTCTCAGTTATACATTTAAACGAATATCTTGTCGTTTGCGGTGAGAGTATTTTTTGGAAGGTTAGATGGCTCTGAAATTAACGCTCTGATACTCTTGAATTTAGCTAATTCTTACCGACAGCCAAGAACAGAATTTATAAATTTTTTTATGAATTAAATAAATTTATTTTATATTTATATGCTATTAGGTTTAATACTTTAGAAAAAGAAATTTATTTTTTTACGTTACTTTTATTTTTCGTTAAATGAAAATATTGTAAGAGATATATTTAAAATAAAAACAAGTAAAGAAAGAGTCAGTCGACCGACTTAGAAATACCCTACACCTGTTTAGTTCAAATTTAATGAGAAGTCCATAAGTCATTTTAAAATCAAAAAAGCTTTTATTAGTTTGATCATAAGACATAGCTAACCAAATTAACTTTATAATACTAAAAACATTTTCTAATTATTTTATTAATTCAAAAATATTAACAATTCTTACTAATTTATCTATTTAAAAATATTAAACAACAAATAATCTTGAGATAAATGGATTCGTAAAATGCAATTACAAAATTACATATTTAAAACTTTTATCCGATTCAATAACATTTTACACACATGCAGCAAATACTTGTTAGCTGTAGTGCATTTACTGTTGAATGATTTAGTACCCTTGATTAGTTATTTAATTTTTTAATAATTTTTCATAACTTATTTTTTAATGTTTTATAAAATTAAACTCAAAGTTATTAGAAAGAAATATTAATTAGTAAAAATATAAATATAAAAGTTTGTATAATTTGATGGTTTTTAATGTTAATTAAACACCATTAATGCTTTCAATAGCTTTTTATCACAAAATTTAATAATCAAAATATGCAATAAATGTATTTCTAAAATACAATAACAAATTTAGAACTTTTGACATAATTCATTTAAAAATAAAAATAAATTTTACTTTTAATGTAAAATATCGTACACAATTTCTTAATTATATATTTCCTATGGTAATAATTCAATAAAATATAGATATGATATAATAAAAATTAAAAAAAAAAAATTTCGTCGTTTGTTAAGAAAATATTTTGTTTTTAATTTATAAAATATAATACATAACATGCTTTATAGCAAAATTCTTTGCCTTTTAAAAATATAAAAGTGTTAAATCAAAACGGAATTAGGAAATAGTTAATTAAATTTGAAGTTTCTATCTTTATTAATTTTGAAGTTAAGCTTTTTAATTTCGGGATTTTTTAGGAGGCACCTGAACTTTTAAATGCAAATAAGTCTAAATCTCGAAGACACAAAGGAAATAGGAAAAAACACCGTTATACCAAATTTAGCGGTTCTATATTTATTTCAAGTTATTATCTTTATTAATTTCGAATATGTGCTTTAAGGTTTGGGAGTTAAGTTACTATTTTTATTAATTTCGATGATAAGCTCTTAACCACCACTCTAGTTGATTATAAATTAGGGGAACACGTTGAAAATAGTAAAGAACACCCTTGTGTGGAATTCGAAGCTTCTAAATTTCTTTGAAGTTACTATCTTTGATATTTTCGAATATATGCTTTAAGTTTTTCGGAACCTCGACCCACTACTCCAACTGGTTGCCACTTTCGAAGATTCTAAGGAAATAGGAAGAGACGTCGTGATACCACCAGGTTATATCTATTTTGGTTTCGGAACTCTTTTGGTCTATATTAAATGGAAAAGTTCTAGGATCCGAACCCATGGCCCGATCTCGACCGTACGCAATCGCCGCCGTAGTCTCATTACCAGTAACCTACAGCTCAAATTTCATGAAGGTTGCGCTATTAATTGTTGAGTTATCCTGATTTTTTTGTATATGTTCGTTAGGCCTTAGCTGTACATGGGTTCCACCGAAGGTTCTATGAAAAATATATATATATTTTTTCAAAAACGAAAATATAATGAAATTTTCAACACAAAAAAACAAACTAATTGACTATGAGCATGTTTGTTTTATAAAAAAAATTGATAGGAATTGTAGCACGTATTTGCATGTGTATATTAAGTTTTGTTTGTACCTATGTAGTTAACCAAAATTACAACGTAATAAAACATCGTCAAGAAAAGAACTAAATATAAATAAAAATATATTTTTGATTAAAATAAGTAAATGTATCAAAATCTAAATCAGATTTGTTTTTGTCTCCCACGCCACTGTTTAAAGAAAAGTACAGCCGTATTGTTTTTTATATATAATTCATTTACCATTGAATTTGTTTTTCTAAGCTAAAGTTCAAGACTAGGTTATAATCAATATTTAAAATATTAAAGTGTAAATAATTAAAGATGGTAAGCTTTGTAATAATGAAAAAAAAAATGATAAAGTAAAGATTATGTACCACCTAGAGTGATGAATCTTTTAAACTCATTAAAAAAAATAATGCATAAAGCATCTGAATTTTAAAGATATCATTTTTAGATTTGGACAGGTAAATATATTTACAATAGCATCAGAACCCAAAAGTACATGTGTCCAGTTTACTTAAACAAATCTTATATGTTATATAGCATCGAAAGTGTTGAGAAACTACTAAGCTTGTATTTTTTTAAAAGGTTAACAAAATTACTTTGAAAACAGGTTTATTAGTAACTTTTAGAAATAGACCCGAAATTTTGCAATTGCACTCTTCTTTAGGCAAATTCTTCTCATACAGTTGCCGTTTACACGAGATTAAATCATAATTTATTCATAATAATTTTTTTTTAACTATGTTATCCCGCATGGGTTAACAAATTACTAATCTGTTAATATTGTCAACGCAATTCTAACAAAGGAACTCGTTTACAAAATTTGAAGAAAATCGGTCGAACCGTTTCTAATTTAGAGTATAGTATTGAAAAAACCAACAGTTTTAAACAAAATTTTTTTTAAGGCTTTATTTTTCGGCAAAGCAGTATTACGTTAAATCGGACAAAATTTGGACCCAAAATTTTTTTTGACCAGCCGTTGAGCCGACATGAGTTAATAAATTTCACAACTGTTAATAGTGTCAAATCAATTACCAAGCAGCATCACGTATATAAAATTTGAAAATTTACAACAAAAAAGTTTAAATACTTGCACCACAGCCCCAACTTGGCGGTCCGTTAGAGCAAAATGTTTAGGCCACGATTTCTTTCCGTACCCAAAGACCCCTACATACAAATTTTCATGAAAATCGGCTGAGCAGTTTACGAGTCTATTCGCTACATACAAACAAACAAACAAACAAACAAACATACAAACAAACACACTTTCGCTTTTGCATATATAGATAGATAGATTATTTAGAATCACAGATCTTTTATACTTAAATTAAAATATACAAAACAATTTAAATGATAGTATTAAAATCTATTTTACTTTATTCACAAAGTAAAAAGATTTTTACTACATTACGGAACTCCAATTGCGTAATACTTTAGCATACGGAATTGGAATATGGGAAAACACATTTGAAAAAAACACCTTACAAGGGATTGAAAATAAAGCAATGAAAACTCTCTTTGGGATCGAAAGAAAAACACCGAAAACGAGATACAAAAAAGTCTGAAAATAATAAAGTTAAAAGATCATATAACTTTGGCACAGATGACGCTCATACATAACACTACGAAAAATCTGATTAAAACAAATACCGAAATAATAATAGGTTCACAATTACAGGAATATAAAACTGGAAGCGCACTATAACATCTAGGCATATTCTGCTGCAGTAAATTTATTTGGTTTACAATAAATTTTGAATTCGTCTACAAAACTGTAAGGTCTCTATATAAATATTAAATTGTTAAACAAAAATTTATTTAAAAAGAATTGTAAACAATAGTTTACTTTAAATTATTTAATTGCTGTATAATTATTTTATTTGTATTATATTTTTTGAATTATTATACCCTACACCTATGAAATAGGACAAGGGTATATTAAATTTGGTATGGTGTTTGTCACCACCTACAGGAAGCGAGCTGGATATTGAAAAGTATATATATTTATAATCAACGTGAACTCCTGAGTCGATATAGCCATGTCCGTCCGTCCGTCCGTAGGCTCGACTAGTCAAAAATTAATGGAGCTATTTTCATGAAATGTTAACTGTAGGTTACTAGGACTTAAAGTACGGCAGGGATTGTATATCTGCGAAATTGGCCCATGGGTTCGGATTCTGGACCTTTTAATTGTTCTAAGAGCTAACGAAAATATCAAAAAAATAAGGATAACTCAACAACTAATAGTTGTTACAATAATGAATTTCGTGGTGTATTTTACTAGTAATAAGACTATGGCGAAGACTGCGTGTGGTCGAGATTAGACCATGGGTTCGGATCCTGGAACTTTTTCATTGAATTTAGGCCAACCGAGCATGATTCCGAATGCAAAGAAGTTAGAACCTCAAAATTCAGTATTAGGATGTTCTTTTCTATTCCATTAGTGTCCTCGAAAATTGGAATCAATTGAAATAGTGGGTCGGGCATCATCCACATAGTTTCAAAGACCTTAAAATAATAATGAAATACAAATAACTAATATTACTCCTAAAAATCTTAGATTTAAACCTAAATATAGGTCTTTTAAAGTTATGGTACCCGAATCCAAAATTTGTGATATAATAAATTACAAAAGATGGAAAAAAGGCACTATAATAAAAAAAATTCATAGACAATAAAAACACTTCCAACACAATTTTAAAACACAATAATAAACTTTCTACTCAACAGAAAACACTTCTTTTAAATCAGTTTGCCATTCCTTTCAACAATCATACAAAAAAAACACATCCTAGTCAAATAAACAAACTAATAGTTCTAAATACAAAAACTTTACTAGAGGAGAAACTTTAACACCAGCTTCTTTTGATATTATTAAGAATGCTAATAATAATAATAATGAGAATAATCATTATAATATTAATAATAATAATGACAATAATAATAGCAATAATATTAATATTAATAATGATAATACTAATACTATTAATAATAATAATAATAATAGTAATAATAATAATAATATTAATAATAATAATGACAATGATAATAGTAATAATATTAATATTAATAATGATAATACTATTAATAATAATAATAATAATGACAACAATAATAAAAATGTTAATATTGATATTACTACTACTAATAATAATAATAATGTTAATAATGATATTACTACTAATAATAATAATAATAATAATAATAATAATAATAATAATGTTAATAATGATATTTCTAACACTAAAAATAATATTAATAATAATAACCTTAAAGCTAATTTCTCGTTAAACCCTCTTTTCCCTCCAATTGCAAGAATGACTCAGAAATCTCTAACGGAAGACTGTACCTACGCACTTTCCAGATTTAGAGATGAAAAAATTCTAAATTATACGAGGCTATTTCTTGCATTTTTTAACGATGACAAAAATAATCGCGTAATTGAGGGTAAAACAGAACAAATTTACTTGTGTTGATACATAATGAAGGGTTACCATCTAATTACAAGGAATTATATGACCTTTATTTTAAGTATCACATTAAAATTGGCTTCACTTCCAAACAGGTAGAAGAAGATCTTAATGCTTTTCGTAGTCATTGCAAAAGCAATTACTATAATCACTTGTATCAATCTCGTGAAAATTATAATAAGTTTTTTCGGCCGAGCAGCAAATAACAATTTAAGTTCTAAATTCTATATCCATTCTTACACTAATTCCAATTTAGTCACACTGTCTAACCATACTATCATAAATAAAAATAGAGTTAGTTCCTCTAATAAACTGAAATTATTCTACCACAATTGCAGTGGTATGAGGGGAAAGCTTAAGAAATTATATATTGATGCTAAGTCATGTGAATTTAATATTATTGCTATCACTGAAACATGGTTAAACGATTCCTTTGTAAATGAAGAAATTTTGAAAAGTACTTGGTCGATTTATAGAAAAGATCGGGAATATCTTGCTACTGATTGTTCCCGTGGTGGTGGTGTACTACTTGCAGTAAACAATACCTTATCTAGTGTGGCATTAATCATTAGGACTTACCACTCTTTTGATCACCAATTTATTAAAATTAACTTAGGTAATAATTTTTTATACCTTGGTATTGTTTACTTTTCTCCTAATTCTGACAATTCCTCATATTCGGAATTTTTCGAGATATACCAGCATGTTATATCTAATATGAATGAGGATGGTTCAATTATAATTTTAAGGGACTTTAACCGTCCTTCTTTATCTTTTATTGTTGACGAATCTGATAATTTGTTACTACCAATCAACTTTCAGGACGAAATAGATTTCGATCTCATTAATGTATTTTATCGTAATGATTTACAACAAATTATCAGCTTTCTGAATAATTATTACAAGTGGTTAGATCTTGCATTGACGAATGCATATGATAAAGTGGTGGTAAAGCTCGCTGATGATTCAGAAAACCTTTTTACAAACACTCCGCATCATAACGCAATCATCTTCGAATTTTCCACTGCTATACCTCTTTTTACCAAATCTTACAATAATATTTTTGTATATGGCTTTCTTAATGCTGATTATTAAAGCATTAATAATGCTTTATCAGTCATCAGTTGGGACGACCTGTTAACCGAACAGGATATTGACTTGATTATCTCTCCATTCTATGCAAAGCTATTTGAGATAATTAACTCCTTTGTTCCTAAAATTCGCAAAAAGGACAAGACAACCGAACCTTGGCTGAACAGTGAACTTAGGACATTGCGTAACCAACGCAATAAACTATACAAAATAATTAAAAATTCAAAAGAACCTAATAATGACTTATTAAACAAGTACAAGGATCTTGCTTTTGAATTTAAACAAAAATCTAATTTGGCTTATGATAGATGTCTCACTAACGTAGGCAACAAATTAATTACAGATCCTAAAAAGTTTCTTGACTTCGTTAACACAAAACGTAAAACTTACGGTTATCCAAGCTTAATGTCAAAAGACAATACGTTTTCTAATTGTCCTAAAACGATCTGCAATTTCTTTGCTAAATCTTTTCAAAAAGTTTATCGTCCACACGAGTCTCCAATTAATTTCGATTTCTCCAACTTAAGTAATAATTATTACGGATTTATACCTTTCCGAAGTTGTGAATATTTGAAGCAATTACAAAACTTGATACCAGAAAAGGTATAGGACCTGACCTGATTCCACCTACTTTTTTATTCAACCCTGTCAGTTATCTCACTTATCCGCTTCATTTTATCTTTAATAAACCTCTTTCCTCAGGCATATTTCCTCTTTTCTGGAAATCCTCTTATCTAACCTCAATCTACAAAAAGGGTGATAAATCGTACGTCGAAAATTACCGTGGTATAGCTATTCTATCAACTATTCCAAAGTTGTTTGAAAAAATTATTGTAAACAAAATTACACCCATCATAAATACAAAACTAAACGAACAACAACATGAATTCAGAAAAGGTCGTTCCACAAACACAAACCTTTTAGTTTACACTTCTGAAATCCTTAATGAAATGGAAAATGGACACAAGTTTATGCTATTTACACGGACTTCAGCAAAGCATTCGATCGTGTTGATCATAAAATTTTACTAAACAAACTTGCAGCCTTAGGAATTTCCGGCCCTTTTCTTTATTGGATATTCTCCTATATTACAAATAGGACGCAAAATATCTAATTTCAAGGATTTTTCTCGAACTCAATCAATGTTACATCAGGAGTACCGCAAGGTAGCCACTTGGGTCCACTCTTGTTTAATATATTCATTTCCGATCTTTCTAGTAAACTTTCAGGTGTGTCACATGTTGCATTTGCTGATGATCTCAAGATTTATCATGTAATTAAAAAGAGTTCCGATGTTGCACTATTTCAGACAAATCTCAATAGTCTGCAAGAATGGTGCTTCTCTAATAAGTTAGAACTAAACATTGAAAAATGCAAGGTTATAAGTTTTACACGTAAAAGATCTACAATTACTTTCGGTTAAAAAATAAATAATGTAAACCTTGAAAGAGTTAAAAATATTACCGACTTAGGAATTCTGTTGGATGATAAACTGAACTTCCATCTTCATTATGAGTATACAATTTCTAGGGCAAACAAAATGCTCGGGTTCATAAAAAGAAGAGCTAAAAAATTCAGCTGTAACTAAAGCTCTTTATTGTTCCTTAGTACGTTCTATTCTTGAATATGGTAACATTGTGTGGGATCCCGCATTTCAAATACATTCTGATAGAATAGAATCCGTGCAAAAGAAATTTCTTTTATTTGTTTTGAGAAATCAATATATTCCTAGAGATTATTCAATTCTGCCTAGCTATCTCGTAAGACTTAAATCATTAAATATCTTAACTTTATCCTCACGTAGGCAAACTTTTTCTTCTTGCTTTACTTTTGACGTCTTAAGAAAAAACATTGACGTTCAGTTTTTAGCAGATAATTTTAAAATAAATAATGGTTGAAGAATTACGAGAAGCACTAAATATTTAGTTGAAAATACTCATAGAACTGAATATGGAAAAAATGAACCAATAAACAGATGTTGCATTACATTCAATAAACACAGTCATCTTTTTTCAACACAAATTTCTAGATACACTTTTAAACGTAAATTAAAATTAAAACTTCTTAATGACCTACGACAATAATTTTAACCTTCAATATATTATACTCATATTACACTTCAAGTTCATATAATTTTATAATTCTATAATTTAGTTATTTTTGTTTTTTTTTTACTTTATAAATTGCATTTTAACTGTGTTTTCGCTATGTATACATTTTTTACAATCTACAAAAACAAAATAAATAAACTTTTGATTTTTACGTATTTAAATTTATGTTTTGTAATCAAATTATATGTTAATTTTAAGTTGTAGCTATAAGAATTTTTTTTGTAAAAACCTTGTTTTGGTTCAAAATAAAAAAATAAAATAAAAAAAATATAGAAATTTAAAAATAATATAGAATGTTCCAATTGTGTACAAGGGTTAACTAGTATTGAAAGTATGACGGGGACTGCATATGGGCGAAATCGTACCATCGTTTCGGGTTCTGGAACCTTTGAAAAGTTCAAGTGCTAACAAACATATAACTTAAAAACACCATAACTCAGAAACTAATTACGGTATTTTAATGAAATTTATATTCTAGGTTACTAGTTATAAAAGTACTATGGGAACTGTTCTGGTCGAGTTCGTATTCTAAAAGCTTTTGATCGAATTGAAGTTAAACTAGTTTAATTTCGAAATCAAAGAAGATAGAACCTATATATATTTGGGGTGTTTCTTCTTATTTGTTTTGTGTACGTGAAATTTTGGATGAATTGGAATAGCGGTTTGCGTACCAGTCCCACTACTCCCAAAACGTTAAAGCATAATATATTCGAAATTAATAAAGATAAAAAAATCAAATTTGATACACTATTTCCTCTTTCCGTTCTTATTTAACACTTTTATATTTTTAAAAGGCTAAGAGTTTTAATATCTAACAATGAATTGGAATAGCGGCTTGCGTACTACTCCAAGACCTTAAAGCTTAATATATTCGAAATTAATAAAGATAAAAAAATCAAATTTAATGCATATTTTCCTATTTTCGTACACTTTTATGTTTTTAACAGACTAAGAATTTTACTATTAAACATGTTATGTATTATATTTTATAAAATAAAAACAAAATATTTTTTTCTAAACGACGAAATTTTTTTTGTTTTTGATCTTTATTATATCATATCTATATTTTATTTAATTATTACCATAGGTAATATATAATTAAGAGATTGTGTACGATACTTAAGTTGCGAAAAGTTCTAAATTTATTATTGTACTTTAGAAATACATTTATTGCATATTTTGATTATTAAATTTTGTAATAAAAGCTAATGAAAACATTATTGGTTTTTAATGTTAGTTATGAAATTACATAAACTTTAATATTTATATTATTACAAATTAATATTTATTTCGAATTTGAGTTTTATTATATAAAACATTAAAGAATAAGTAAATTAAGAGAATAAATTTTAAAATTATTTAAAATTGAAAAAATTAATCTAGGGTACTAAATCATTCAACAGTAAATGTACTACAGCCAAAAATCCTGAAGAAAAGTAATTGCTGCATGTGTGTAAAATTTTATTGAATCGGATAAAAGTTTGAAATATGTAATTTTGTAATTTGTTGTTTAATATTTTTAAATAGATAAATTAGTAAGAATTGTTAATATTTTTGAATTAATAAGTAGGCACTTTGGTCAGACGGCCTTGACGTCATCACGTAATGTATGGCGCCAGTGTTTTAGAAGGTCAACTAGATAATGTAGAACAAGTAGATAGTTCAATGACTTAAACAGGTGTGTAATATTTTTACCGGTTGCATGATTAGTTTCCGGAAAAAGCTTTTGTAAATAAACTAGATAATGTAGAACAAGTAGATAGTGCAATTACCTAAACAGCTGTGTAGTATTTTTACCGGTTGAATGATTAGTTTCCGGAAAAAGCTTTTGTAAATAATACAAGTAAGTGCAATGATCTTGTTGTGATAGTATATAGTAACATAGATTATTGTAAATAATAAGAATTTATTTTATTTTATAATAAAAAGCTTTCACGGTCAATCAGTTATTTTAACGTAATATTAACACAAGAATGGAGTTGTTATTTTAAGATAAATAAAATGCAGATATTGACCTTGATATTGTATTTTCGTTTTAAAGTAATTAGAAAAATGTATTAATTGATTAATAGTTATGTATATTGCAGAAAAAATTTTTAACGAAAAAATCCAGGTGTTTGATAAAAATTTATGTTGATGTTAATTGATTTATTATATTAACTACTTTGTGTTTTGCAAATAAAAAAGTAGCATTATGTAGCATAGTTATTGTTAAATTCTCTGCTACTTTGTATAATGTTAATTAAATTTTCTGTTATTGTACATACTAATTAGAACATTATAAAATAAAAAAAATTTATAGTGTTATGAATTATAAGTTTCATATTTTAATTCGTTTTATTTTACGCATATGGTAAATAAAAGAAGTAAATTAATTAATATAGAAATCGTGATTTTAAAAATATGTCAAATAATATTTATGTAAAAGAAATTGGAATGCGGAATTATTTTTAATACATTATATACTTGCCTTTTTATATGCATACTATGCAGGTGTGCTAAAATAATGAAAAATTTATTAAATTTAATTCTTAACTAATGCAAATTAAAATAAGCTTATATTATTTTAAAATACATACTTTGTATAATGTAAATGAAACAAGTTAAGTAAGTTTTATACAATGTCATTTTTATTAATCTATAAATTATAATTTTCAAATAATATATTTAGAGATGTATTTTAATACGTTCTATTCTATTTGACGCCTTTTAAACCCATACGGTAATGAACTGTAGTCTTCAAGAAATTTTCTTTTTTCTGCCATTGGTCGATAAAGTTTTGTTTTAGGAACGCTAATTACTTCATGATTCTGAGTACGACATATATTATGTGATAAAATATGTATAGGTTCCACTTCATTATAATTCAACACAGCATTTTTGATCGTACTGAAATTGACCTTTTGCGATGCTGAATAAATAAGTGATATTCCCTTTACTTTACATAAAATTTTTTCTGTATTATCTCTAGTAGAATGTACTTTAAAAGTATAATTTTTTGGGCCACCACTTACAAATTCTGATATGTAATTTAATTCCATAGCAGTGTAACTCATAGGTCATGTCTCCGATAAATTATTCTGTCGGCGGGTCATATTCACCTTCTCTGGATACATATATAATCGAATCCGTGTCATAGTATAACACTCTGTTGCTTAAACCAATTCGCCGCAAGTATATTCTCTATTTGTCTGGTATGTTCTTAGACATTTTGTGCATCGCTTTACTGTACTGCAAATGGATGCTTCCTTCCGTGAATTGAAAGCTTTGTGGTTATTAAAACAATCATTCCCTCTAAAATGGCGGTTACAATCTTTACACAAAATATTTAATTGGTTTTTTTGGACAAGCTGGAGAATATTGACATTGGGGACATGTTCCATCACATCTGTGACGATTTCGGGTATAAAATCGCTTATGGCACTTTTCACAATAATAACTACAGCAAAATGCCGCGGTAAGCGAAGTGATTACGTTGAAATGGCCTTTTTCGTATAGGAGATTGATCCTTTTTTCACCGCCATTTCCCTCAAATATAATATCTCGCTCTTTAAAACTTCATCAACAAAATGTAATACCCACCTTATCCATGGTGTTGACATTTTTGAGAATGTAAAGTGTTACTTTATTTATTTCATTTTTGATCCAATTGGTTGGTTCTTCATGATCCGGTACCGGTTTGATTTTAAATTCAATTTTACATCCTTGTAAATTAAACCGTTTGACCATCGTACTAGCATCTTTTGTGATTGCAACATAATTTTCGTGATGCTGTTGTTCTACTCTTCTTGATATTTATTAAGTAAAATTTTTTTCGACATTTTTATCATATAATATTTTTAGTTTTTTTTAACTATTTAAGTTTTATTACGACTAGTTATGGAACTGATTTGCTGTATTTTTTAAAAAAGTACTTGTTAAATACCAAAATAATTTGTATTCCTATGCCATAAAAGAATAAAAATATAAATTTAATTTCGAGTCAATATAATATTAGGAAAAGTAAAAGAATAGATTCTTATTACAACAGTTTAATAACAATTGTAATAATTAGCATAATATAAGATTGTATTTTATATTTGATCGAGAAATTAATTACCGTTAAGATTGCAACAATATTCAAATGAATTTATAAATTATTATCTAACAAAGGAAATTAGGAGTGGTTTAAATTCCTTTTTGTTTTTTTTTAGTTTATTTCTTTGTTAAACAAAGCTTAATTAAAAGTACCCTTAAAAGTGCTTAATAAATTATATTACGTAAATGTAATTAAAAATTATGCATATATTTTAATAAACCGCGTTTTAAGAATAGAACAATTTTAAAAAGAGATTTTGAGTTGTTAAAAAAGATTTATTATTCAACAAAAAAATTTAGTGTTTAAATTTTCTCATATGTTCAGTTCCTAGTTAAATAATTTATGGTATTTATTAAAATTAAAGTAATTTAAACTAGGGTAGAAAATACTTTTCTAAAAGTATAAAAGAAAACACAACAATTTTTATTTTCATCCGTTGAGTTCTACACATAACATAATACAAATATTTAGTTCCAGTACCAGTACAGAAAGAAATAATGGTAATTAGATTTGAAATTTTTTAAAAAATTTTAAGATTATTGTAAATAATAAGAATTTATTTTATTTTTTAATAAAAAGCTTTTTCCGGAAACTAATCATGCAACCGGCAAAAATAATACACACCTGTTTAGGTCATTGCACTATCTACTTGTTTTACATTATCTAGTTGACCTTCTATAACACTGGTGCCATACATTACGTGATGACGTCTAGACTGACTCGCCAAAGTGCCTTCATACCAACTGAATTCCTCTGGACTTCCGTAGGTCCGTTACATTTAAGGCATGGCAGGGCCTCCCGATCCACCCCGGCCCTCTTATCTGTATCTGATTCCACCAATCATGGTGCGCTAGCTAAACATTGTAAAGAGTAGGAAAATTTAAAAAAAAGTGATAAAAGTTATAAATTCTTGGTGACCAATATTTTAACTCCTCTAAGTAATCATTTTTATATTGGTGACCGCATAATTATTTAATTCTCAGATGTAATTTAGAAAATATACAGTGATTAATTAATGAAAATGCAAAAATATAATTTGCATATTTTAGAATGTTGTAATTATGTATGTTGCATAATATTATATGCAATATATTTAATATTGCCAAAGTATAAATTGATTTGTGTTTCCAAATTTATTTTTAATTGCAATTCAAACGGTTGATGAGATACCTTGACTGCAGAGGTATTTTACATGACAGGTAATATGGCTTCAGAAGCCAAAGATCTACAGGTGATCTTTTGGCATACCTCAGCGAAAAGCTCAACACCAGTATTCACTGTTCCGGTGAATCTGCGGTTATTGCTCTGGATATCTCAAAGGCCTTTGATCGAGTATGACATTCTGCTCTTTTGAACAAATGCCGAACTATTGGTCTTGGTATTCCTTTTTGTAAATGGATTGAGGATTTTCTTTGGAACCGTCGAATTCGTGTCGTTCCAAAGAAATATTTCTCTCCTAAGTATCGGTCTAATATCTCTTCTAATAATGTCCCATACTACAACTTGCATAAATTCAAAACGAATCTTTTTAGATTCATTTTCAAGCTACCTCCTAATTCCCCTCTAATATCCTACTTTCCTTCCCTTTCCAACTAAACCTACATATTATGTATACAGGAATCCATTGCTAGCGTTTAATTAGTGTGTACAAAAAAAATAAAAAGTACCAGAACCATTTGAAGATATAATTGGAAAATGTGATATTTTCCAATTGGAAAGAAAATTAACTTTTTATTCCGAAATTGATGTTAACGATATTCCCAAGGGAACAACAGTTGGCACTTATGGTGGCGCAAAATTGTTGTGCACAGAGAAGATGCCAAGTGAACACGACACGCATATACTCACCAGACTTCTTTGCAAAGAGAAGATGCCTACTGGGACCGATCTGAAATTAAAAAAAGGCAAAAAAATGCAAATTAAAAATGGCGACCTGAAATTAAAAATTTTATAAATAAAAAAGAAAATATTTAATTTCGTAAATTTTTAAGTTTTTCTTGCGAGTCTATACTAGTATTTGGAATTAACTCGAACAAAGCCTTATTCCACCTATTAGGATCCCGTCCCAAAAATTTGAAATAAAAACACCTCCTGTTCAGTTCCTTTAATTCTTTCTCCGACGCAACTTTTTTGGAGAACCACTCCGGCATAAAAAAAGTAATGCTTTTAGCTGGATCATCCAATGGGCATGTTACTTTACAAAGAACCACTTTCTGAACCCTTTTGGTCTTTAGGAAATTCCATTCTTCTACCTCTTTCTTCTCCAGTGTATCTATTGTTTTGTAGCTCTCTTGCTCTCCTTTTCCGATTGCTATTAGATTATCTACAAATTCCTAAATGAAAATAAAATATAAAATAAATAATTAAAAAATTTTGAAAAAAGATTATTAATTATTTTTAAATTTAAAAAACTACTTACCATTATTTCTTTTGGTACTGGTACTAGTACTGTTATTTGAACTAAATGTTGTGTAGAACTCAATTGATGAAAATAAAAGGTTTGTCGCTTTTCTTTTATACTTTTGAAAAAATATTTCCTAACATAGTTTTAGTTTAGTTAAATTACTTTAATAAATACCATAAATTATTTAACAAGGAACTAAACATATGAGGAAATTGAAACACTCCTAAATTCCTTTGTTAGATCATATTTTTTTCTAAATTATGTTAGATCATAATTAATAAATTCATATTGTTGCAATCTTATAAACACACCTTTTGGCACCACGGAATTTAATTCTTATTAAATTCATTATTTTTTAATTTATGCTTAATTTATAAAAAAACTTCCTTATTCTAAAGAACTATTAGATTTTCTCGTCCTTAATCTCTGTTTGAATTAAAAAAAGTATTTTTGTTCTTTGAATTAAAAAATTAAAAAATTAAACCATTTTTTTACCAGAAAACAATACGTGCTTTAAAACTTATTAAAATGTCTAAAAAATTTATTTTAAAAAAAATCCTCGAGGAAGGTCCGAAATTCGAAATAATAAACGAAAGAAACCAGTTTTCTAATCGGTTTAGAGTAAAGTCGCGTACAATAACTTTCAAGATAAAATCGCTGCCAAGCGACGCAGATTTGTTATCGTGGTTTAAAGGAGCAATAAACGAAATTGTAGAATATTCATGACAGCACGTTGACGGGGATGATCTTGTTGGAATAACGTTTTTTGAACAAAATTTCCAAGAACGAACACCGGGTTGGATTAACTACAAACCAGCAAACACCTTCAAGTTTGAAGACATCTGGGAGATAATTTATAAAATTTTTCAAAGCAATTCTGAGAGGTTGAGCATTGATTCGTCTCAACTTAGCACTACCATAGTTCATTTGCCCACCGGAAGTGGACGAAACCAAAAATTTTTTATATTTGAAAGAATTGGAAAGCTTTCTCCGATAAAGACGTGCATTACAAAAAAATAAGAAAAAATAATCAAAACATGCAAACAAATTTAGCAAGTGAGCTAGTGCAGAAATTACAAGTAGATAAAACAAAGAGTGCCGGAATTCCAGATTTACAAAAAATACAGAATCATTTCGGCGATGAGTACAACATCGTTGTCTACAGTTATGGCGACAAACAAAATATTATTTTTGAGGGAAAAAATGATGGCAAGAGAATTAATCTCTTTTATTATAATAACCATCATAATCTGATTACTTCACATAAATCTGTTTTTTGTCTGAGTTATTATTATGAAAAATGTAATGTAGGATACAGCAATAAAAAATATCATAAATGTGGAGGTAGCTGTATTTATTATCAGCAATCTCCCGCATGTAACAAAATACCTTCAAATATTTCGTGTATTATATGCAAACGATCTTTCAGAGGAGAAAACATGCTCAGAAGTTCAGTGAAAAAATATGCTCAGAAGTTCATAAATGTCTAAAATGTTGTAAATTATATTTATCTAAGCGTTATATACACAAATGTGATACTGTGTTTTGCAAACTTTGTAACAATTTTGTAGAAAGAAATCATTATTGCTTTATTAATGTTTACCATTAATGTTGTGTATTAATGTTGTGATAATGTTGTTTTTATATTTTATGACTTAGAAACAATGCAAGAAACAACAATATACCAAAAGCAGAATCAGGATGTGAAATTACACAAGCCAAAGCTGTTGGTTCTCTCCACAAGATGTCATTATTGCTTAAATGAGTCCAGATTATTCTTTTGCAAAAAATGTGGTTATAGAACAACAGTTTTAAAAACAAAGTAAATTAAGTTTTGTTGATATCATTTTAAAAACAGAAAAAAAATTTAGAAAGTTACTGTTTTGGCTCATAATGGTCAAAGCTTTGCTCACCAATTCATTTTAAATTGATTATTAAATAATACTAATTTAGACCCAAAATTAATCATGAGGGGAACAAAAATAATTCAAACGCAAATAAATAACATAAAGTTTTTAGATTCGTTAAATTATTTGCCAATGACAGTGGCTAAACTTCCGAAAGCTTTTGAACTATCTGTTAATGTTAAAAAGGGTTACTTTCCGCATTTATTCAATACGAGAGAAAGCGAGAATTACATTGGATCTTTGCCAGCAGTACAATATTATGGTATCGATGCAATGACAGAAAATGATCGTAAAGAATTTATCGTTTGGTATGGAAAAAAAGGACACTGAATTTAATATGCAATTCGAACTAGAAGAATATAGTAAAAATGATGTATATATTTTAACGAAAGCTTGTATAAAATTTAGAAATCTTATGTTAGAAGAAAGCAATGTATGACCTTTTATGGAAGCCACAACTATAGCTTCAGCATGCAATTTGGTTTTCCGTAAAAACTTTTTAAAACCAGGTAAAATTGGTTTAATACCAAAAAATGGCTACAGACTTAAAGATATACAATCAAAAATTGCTCTTCAATGGTTAATTTGGGAAGAAGATCAGAGAAGCATCAATATTCGTCAAGCTGGTAAACAATGCGAAGAAATCATAAACGGGTTAAAAGTAGATGGATTATGTTTAAAAACAAAACAAATTTTAGAATTTCACGGATGCTTTTATCATTGGCATCCAAAATGTTTGCGGTATAGACGTAATGAACCAATAGGTAGTGTTGAATATGATACAATGGATACTAGATTTGAATCTACTGTTACAAAAACAGAGCGATTAAAATCGTTTGGATATGAAGTTATTGAAATGTGGGAGTGTGATTTCAGACAACAGATAAATGAAAAAGAAGAAATGTCATATTTATTAAATTATCCCATTTTAAAAAATATTCCTTTAAACCCTAGGGACTCGTTTTACGGAGGACGAACAGCAAATACAGTTTTGAAACTATAAACCTAAAGAAGGTGAAAAAATAAAATACATCGATATTTGCTCGTTATATCCGTATGTGTGCAAATATGGTAAATTCCCAATAGGACATCCAGAAGTTATAGTTGGACACTAAATGCAGAAAAAATCTGTCCAAATGCCGGTTGGCGTCAATTTGCAAAAATAATATTAAATTCATTTTGGCGAAAATTTGGACAAAAAGAAAATGTAAAAATTTTGTGCACATAATGATTATTAACTCGGAAACACTTTTAGTAAATTGGAAATACAAAAACGAAGATATAGATTTACTGCCTACAGTTAACGTATGTATAGCCTGTTATACCACAGCGCAAGCTCGTCTAAAATTATATAGTTTCCTTGAAAAATTAAAAGAACGTGTTTTATATTATGATACGGACTCGTTTATATATATTTCAAAAGAAGGCGAATACGAATCTCCTACAGGAAACTTTATTGGAGATATGACAGATGAGCTTGAGTCTTTTGGAGTTGGAAGCTACATTAGAGAATTTGTAAGTGGAGGACCTAGAAATTACAGTTATAAGATATTTTCAACTGTATCTGAAATAAAAACATATAAAATAAAATCTGAAAAACGTAAATTTAATAAAGATTATTCTTCTGTACCTTTTGGTTTTATAAAAAAAATAAAGTGTAAAGTTTAAAGTTATTTTATTTTTTATTTAAAATTTTATCTATTTTTTAATCAATTTAAATTTTTAGTTTTTACATAGTTTCTCAATAAATCAGTAAATATGTACCAATTAATTAATATTATAAAACAATAACTGGTTGATAGTAAAAAGCTTTTTATTAATACAATTCTTTATTACATATTTGTACAATTACAGTTCTTAATAATATACCTCAGATTTGCATAATACAATATAATTTGCAAGAACAATAATAAATCTTATTCTATGTTAAATTTATTTCAAATTATTTTTCAATTAAACATAACAATTAATCACTAAACACAACTTTTTTTTTAGCTTATTTTAAAACTAAGATACAATAACAAGGTCAATATCTGCATTTTTATTTATCTCATAAAAAGCAATTGCAGTTTTGCGTTAATATTACGTAAAAAATAACTAGTTGACCTTGAAAGCTTTTATTAAAAATAAAAGAAATTCTTATTATTTACACTAATCTCTGTTACTATACTATCACAACAAGATCATTCACCTTCTCTATTATTTACAAAAGTCTTTTGCAGAAACTAATTATGCACAACAGTAAAAACTACTACATATAACAATATCTATTTAGATCATTGCACTTACTTGTTGTACATTATCTACTTGACTTTGTCTATTATTTACAAAAGCTTTTTCCGGTAATTAATTATGCACGACACCTGTTTGAGTGAACTTGGATTGACAGAATTCCCAGGCCCAAGTGCCATACATACTACTTTAATAAAATAATTAGAAAATGTTTTTAGTATTATAAAGTTAATTTGTTAAGCCATGTCTTACGATCAAACTAATAAAAGCGTTTATGGTTTTTAAATGACTTATGGATTTCCCATTAAATTTGAATCAAATAGGTGTAGGGTATTTCTAAGGCAGTTGCACGTCTTTACTTGTTATGCCCTACACCTATAGAATAGGTAAAGTGGTATATGAGCTTTGGTATGGTGTTTGTAACCACTTAAAGTAAGCGAGCTAGAATGGAAAAGTATATATATTTGTGATATAGCCTGAGTCGATATAGCCATATCCGTCCGTCTGTCCATAGGCACGATAACTGGAGCTATCTTGATGAAATTTTAACTGTAGGTTACTAGGACTGAAACTACGACGGCGATTGCGTCCGGTGAGGATTGGACAATGGGTTCGAAACTTAGAACTTTTTGATCGAATTTAGGCCAAACGAGCATAATTCCGAAAACAATGAAGATAGCATCTTCAAATTAGGTATGTCTCTTTCTATTTCCTTAGTGTTCTTAAATATTGGGATCAATTGGAGTAGTAGGTCGGGGAACAGCCACACAGTTCCGAAAACCTTAAAGCATATTTTCGAAATTAATGAAGATAGTAACTTCAAACAAATGTAGAAGCTTCAAATTTGGCACATGGGTGTTCTTTACCATTTCCTTGCGCGTCCTCCTAATTTTGGATCAATCGAAGTGGTGGTTCAGTACCCTCTTAGACCTCCCAAGGTAAAATAGCTTATCATCGCAAATAATGAAAGTAGTTACTTAAAATTAAGATAGAACGTTCCAATTGTGTACAAGGGCTAACTAATATTTAAAGTATGACCGGAACTGGATATGGCCGAAATCGGACAATGGTTTCGGGTTCTGGAACCTTTGTAAATTTTAAGGGTAAACAAACATATATCTTAAAAACACTATAACTCAAAAAATAATGCCGCTATTTTGATGAAATTTAAACTCTAGGTTACTAGTAATGAAAGTACCATGTTCTAGTCGAGTTCGGACAATAAGTTCGCATTCTAGAAGCTTTTGATCGAATTGAGGTCAAACGAGTATAATTTTGGAGTCAAATAATATACTACCTATTTCCTACATGTCCCCGAAATTTAGACTTAATTGTAGTGGTGGTTCAGGTGCTTCCTAAGAAATTCCAAAATTAAAAAGCTTATCTTCGAAATTCATGAGGATAAACACTTTAATTTTGATACACGAGCAGCGTTCTTTCCTATTTCCTTTTTTATCTAACACTTTTATATTTTTAAAAGGCTAAGAATGTTACCATAAAACATATTATGTATAATATTTTATAAATTAAAAATAAAATATTTTTTTAATAAACGATTAAATTTCTTTTTTACAATTTTTATTATATCATATATTTTATTGAATTATTACCAAAGGTGATATATAATTAAGACATTGTGTATGATACTTAAGCTATATATCAAAGGTACTTTATGTTAAATTAATTTTTATATTTAAATGAATTATATGAAAAGTTCTAATATTTATTGCATATTTTGCGTTCATAACTTTTCTAGTAGGTAAACTAACAATTTAAAATAATTGTAATGTTGAAAAATTTAAATTATTATATATATTATATTTTGATTAGGTTTTTATCACAAAATTTAATAATTCAAATTTTTTCACTTTTGTAATTGAATTGAAATAAATATATTTTCATTTATTTCAAGTATTTTTATTTTTAATATTTTTAAATAGATAAATTTGTAAGAACTTTTAATATTTTTGAATAGAAAAAGTAATTAGAAAATGTTTTTAGTATTATAACGTTAATTTGGTTAGCTATGTCTTACGATCAAATTAAATATAAATAGGTGTAGGGTATTCTTAAGTCGGTTGCACCGACTGACTGTTTCTTCACTTGTTTTTATTTGTTATTTTCATAAAAAATAACATTTGATTTTTGTTCCATTGCAATATTTTCATATAGGTATACATTTTTATTTTGCATTTATGTAAATAAAAACTAGTTTTATTTGAATTTTTTTTTTGGAAATAATATATTATTAAATAAAATACTTTTTTGAATATTTAATATACTCTGTATGATCTGAATCAGCTCTTATTGAGAAATCTAATATATAAAGGAGAAAATTATTTTGTTTGTTGGTTTCTTTGTTTGTCCAGGATTCACGTGAAAACCACTGGTGTGATTGTCACAAAATTTTAAAGGAATAATTCTGTGAGTCTGTGGGGTGACATAGGCTTTGTCTTCATTCAACATACTTGGATCGAAAAACACCTCAACATAATTTGGTCTGTTTACATCTGGCACGTCCGTACTATAATCCTGTATAGCAACGTCAACGTCCATTTGTACTTGGGGAGTTGAATCAGTCTTCACATTACTGTGTTCTGATATTATTGAATCATTTTTGCCTACAAAAAAGTTTTAGAATGTAACGTAGTAAAGTAATGTAGTAAAGTTGTTACCTAAGAGAAAACTTCTTAATCGATATTTAAATTGTAATGCTGTTGGGTGATCGTAAAGCCCTCCTTTTGCACGCATTATTCCAAAAAACATTTCGAGTGGGTCCTGATTCAAACGATAAGTCAACAAATATGTGTTTTTATATTGTTTTTTTATATCATCGTATAACATTTTGAGACCAGTGATGTTGGCAAGTATGCCCTTTAGGAATGGCAGCAATGTTTTATGCTTGCCAACACGCATATTTTTTATAACAGATTCCATTTTTTTGAGTATTAGATCTTTCTCTTGTATCTTGACCTTAAATTTAAAATAAAATTATAAATTTAAACTAAATAACTTTCAAAAAAATTAATTAATGAACTCACGTCTTTAAATAATATTGATAGTTCCAACCAGTTTTCAGTTTCAGATATACCTAGCGTACCCATTCTATGTATCGCTTGAGAATTAGTGTGCGAAAAAAATTGAGTTGCATATTTTACTCGCATCCTATTAGCATTCTTGCAACATATATGCATGGGTGTTAAACGATGAGCAATCTTCAAATCTAAACGTCGTTGTTTTTCATAGAGCTCAACTACTGGTGCTTTAGTCAGTATTTTATTATTAATTATTAGCTCTGAGTCTAAGAAATGATTTCGAAAGAGTTTAATCAGGTGTGGGGTATCACTGAACACGTAAACATTCTTATTTTCATCTGAAGGGTGTTTGAAATATGGGCGTGTTTCGGTAATACCCATGTTATTCCAAAGTCCTCTGTTGCGTCCTCCCAAGTCTGATACAACGGCAACAACATTGTATTTGATGTCATGAAGCTTTGTAATAACTGTGGTCATAACCTGTTCGGTAAGTTTCGCATCATAATCATAATATATTGGTTGTTTCCAGTTATTAAATAATCCCCTTGCCATTATCACTTGCACGTAGTTAGCTGGACCAAGTAAAATATCACTCTTCTGGTCATACTCAAACGATTTTTTAATTTTCATCTCGTCTGCCATAATCACGCATACCCTTTTATAATCTGTAAGATTAGCTTTTTCCATTAAATTGAAAACTATTTTTAAATATCCAGGATTAATATTTATTTTTGCAGCCCAATGCCTTAATGTTGAAACTTCAGGTAGAGGATATCCCTTTTTCAACAAAAATCTATACGCTTTGCCACCATTAGAATATATGGCGATAGATTTTGAAATATCATCTAATGTCCATGTAATTCTTTTTCCATTATTTCGCATTTTAGCACGTTGTATAGGAGTGAATATTTTCTCGATACATTTATTTTCTTCTTTAAGAATGAGTGGCATTCTTTCTGCAGCTTTAAATTTTCTGCTTTTAGTTCTTTTAATTCGCTGAAAAATTTCAAAATTTATTAATTAAGTTTCAATATTGCTATGTAATGTAATATTATTTTATTACCAGTCTTTGGCATCTAAACCAGACTGATTTAAACTATCAGTACTTGTTGATTTAGAGGCATATGTGGTGGTTTTAATATCATTTACAATATTTACATCTGCAATTTCAACAGAAACAGATCTACTTGTTTCTGGTTGATCCCTTGCAACACTCGATTCTCTGAATTAAGAAATATATTGGTTATTTTTTAAGAAAGCTTTAAATAGAAAGTAGGATAATTACTTACAATATTTCTTTGATCAAAGCTTTTCGATTCCTTTTATCTTGCCTTTCCTGTCGAGGTGCCAAGTCAGCTTTGGGGACATCTACAATACTCAAATTTTCTGTTGGAATAGCGTCTGGTTTCAATTTTTTACTATTTCGAGGTGAATAATTTAGCAACTCATGCTGTAAATTGCGTACATAATGTTCTTGTTTAAAATGTCGGGAACACACAAAAGAATTTTTTATAACAAATTTGTCTTTTCGTTTACACTTTTGAATCCAAATTTTTAAGTATTTGTTGTCTTTTGGAAATCTAAAAAATTTTACTTTACTTTGGTTGCTAACCAATTCAATTTTATTTCTTTTCAATCTCTTATCATTACTACTTTTGCAGCCATATACTGCACAAATCGCCATATTTCTTAATATTTAATTTTTAATTTACTTCTATAAATCAGATCTTTTAAAAAATCAAAATATATTAACACTTTAAACTTTGTAATAAATGTAAACAAACATCAATCTTCATATTCTATATTAAAAAGACCACCACAGACAACGTCATTTGACATAAAATTGCTGGAGTGAGACAGCAATAGGCATGCGCAAAATAATACCATTAAAATCTATATACCTTGATTAATCAACAACATATTCCATGCTTGTTTAAGAAACTGATACAATTATTTCTATTGCATTCTGTAAGTATTTAATGCTGATACAGAGTTAAGTAGGCATATAATAACTGTACAAAAAATTGTTAATTTTTTCTCAAACATTTTTGTAATACATATTTATGTTTATGTTTGTACCTGTTAAAATAAGTTTTTTTTATGGACGCAAGGATTGTCGATGTTAAACAATATGGTTTTAATTTTTTTTAAGCATAGATTTACATATTAATATGTACGAATATTAAAATACAGATTATTTAACATTGTTCTATATTTAAAATTTAGGTTTATACCTATCCATTTGTTAAATTTGTGTGTAAAAATTTATTTAATTGATATAAATATTTTTATTTTTTCTTAATTCATATATAAATTTTAAATTGAAATCTATGTGAAACAATTTTAGAAGTAATTTCAATAAATAATATTATAAATAAAAAATTATTTCAAATTTATTTTTAATATATGCATGATTTAATTTGCAAATTAAAATTTCAATAAAATATTTTGTATTTTAGTATTTGAAATTTCTTTAATAATAAAAAGCAGTAAATAATTATTTAAATAAATAAATTACTTGTAGTTCTTGAAAAGTACAAAGTGACTAAGGAGGACTATCATGCATCAATTATAAGCGTGGGAGCGTATCAAAATTTCGTGCTTTTATAAATCTCGTGTTTCATAATCTCGCGTGTCAAAATCTCGTGTTGCAAAATCTACCGCTTTTTATAATTTTGTAGTTTAAATACTATATATATGTAGGAAATATAATTAGAAGCGATTTTAGAATTGGTTTCAAGGTTTTAATAATTTGTTTAACGGGAGCTTGGGGTAGCAGCCCCCACTATTTTAAAAGTTTTGTAGTTGAAATATATAAACAAGAAATACAATTAGAAAGTATTTTAGAGTTGGTTTTAAAATCAGAGTCTTATAATTATTAATTAATTCTTGAACATTTGGTAAAATTTTTTTTATCTTTATCATAATTTCCTTCAGAAGTTAGTTTAAAACCTATACCTGGGGGCCTGGAGTATGTAGTTTTCTAGAAGAAGAAGAAACTATACTACTTCGCAATATATCAAGCGACATTATGATTTTACCTGATTGTTAATGTAAATAGTTATTGAATTATATTTGCTTCTCTAAACTCTTCAATAATAGATATAATTGCCTTATGATGATTGTTGTTACCAGCTGTTTCTGATGCAAGTAAAAGTTTTAATCTGTTAACTAATTCATCAGGTTCATCCCAATAAATATACCGATTTGATTGATTTGTGTATTTTAAATGGCTTTTTGGAAAAGAAGGTTTATTAAAATAATTAGTAAATTTTTTTTCGAACAACCTGAACTAGTTTTTTTATGTCTAGTGCTATAATTATGTTCATATAATTTTCTTAATATATTTTTGTATTTAAAACCTTCGTTTCCTTTTATTTGTTCTAAATGATCGTAACTTCTATGTGCATTTGTTTTATTAAGTATTTTATGATATGTTTATACCCGTGCATACATATATGACATCGGGTATATTAGATTTGCTCCTCCGTTTGTAACGCATCGATCTAGACGAGCTAGATATAGTGCCAAGGGTACGTATCGGCTCAGAATCGAAAAATGAGTCGATCTAGCTATGTGTGTCTGTCCGTCCGTCCATCCGTCTGTGTGTCAGCACGATAACTCAAAAACTAAAAGAGCTACAGTTTTGAAATTTTCACAAAATATTTTTCAATCAATTTCTAGGTTCCCTATTTTTTTTGGTTAAGATCGGACCAAAACTTCGGGTAGCTCTCGAACAGCTAACTTTTTTAACTCCAACATTTTCATATAAAAATTTTAAATCTTTCTATGCATCTTGTATTTAACATGAAATTATATGAATTTTGTTTTTTTGTTTTTGTTTTTTTTTGTGTAGATAACGATTTCGATTTAGAATTTCATAATATTTAAATGATGCGTAGTTTATTTAAGATAAGCAAAAAAGAACACAAAGATTTTTTTTAAGTAAATGGCTTATTGATATTGGTAGATATAATGATTATGAATATGATGATTAATATCTATCATGATGATTATTATATGAATATGATCATATGAAGCTTATTTTGCTTAAGTTTAATATATTCGTGAATTAAAAATTAATTAAAAGAGATAGAATTGAAAAATTGAAAAAAAAGCTAGAGTTTTGAAATTCACACAAAACATTTTTTGAACATTTTTGAGGTTCCCTATTCTTTTTGGTTAAGATCAGACCAAGGTTTCGGGGAGCTGCCACACAACTTATTTAACCAATATGAATTTCTTCAAAAGTAATTATACCAGAAAGACGAAAATTACACACTGTTAGTTATAAAATGAATCGAGCAATTATATGAAGTTTCAAAATGTCACGGCTCCATTTTCGGGGGGCTGCCATACAACTTCTTTGCACCAATATAAATTTCTTTAAAACTAATTACACTACGAGTATGAAAATTATACACGATTTGTTACATAATGAATCGAGCACTTATATGGAATTTCATAAATGTTACGGCCCCATTTTCGGGGAGCTGCTATGCCAAGTTGTCGATTCGATAACTGTGAATCTAATGAAGTTACGAGGTTAAAATTAAAACTGGGCAGGTAAAGTAATAGGGCAAGTTAGTTGGCAAAGTTGGACATCATCCAGACCAACTTTTAGGGTTTTTTTTGTTTTTAAGCAATAATGATGGTACATATGGTAATTATGGTAATTATGGTATGAATTAAAAATTATATATATTAATTAATTATATTTTTTTTTGTAATATTTATAATAGCATAAGGGAAATAAATAACGGTTAGTGAGTATGCACGGGTATCTAAAAGTTGACAAGGGCAACTATAATCTTCCTCGTTTTATCTAGAACCACACTTTAACAACTTTTAGTATAATAACTCCACTTGTTTAGTGATGAGAACGGTATCCAAATAATAACAGGCATCCAAATTTTGACAATTTATCAAACGGTTTATGTCCGAAATTAAAAAAAAAAAATTTTTTTGATATATTTTACCAACGACTAACAAAGACTAAAGAAAATTACGTTTCTTTTAAAATAATGTTTGTTTTTATACCCGTGCATACATATATGACATCGGGTATATTAGAATTGCTACTCCGTTTGTAACGCATCAATCTAGACGAGCTAGATACAGTGTCAAGGGTATCACATATCGGCTCAGAATCGTATGAAATTCTAACTCGAAATCGTTATCTATATAAAAAATAAAAAACAAAAAAACAAAAAAAAACAAAACGAAAAAAAAAAATTCATATAATTTCATGTTAAATAAAGATGCATAGCTAAATTTCAAATTTTTATATGAAAATATTGGAATTAAAAAAGTTAGTTGTTCGAGAGCTGCCCGAAGTTTTGGTCCGATCTTAACCAAAAACAAGTGAGGGGAAAAAACCAAGGGTTTTTAAAAAGCACATTTTTAAAATTATATACGGTTTCTTACTGAGTATTTTATTATGTATTTTTATAAAAATATATATTATGATAATATTATAATTTTGTTATTTCATTAATAATTAATTATATGACTAATAGTGAATTACTTAGAATATAACCCCAATGCACTCAAGAAAACCTGTTAATAATTTTGGAAAAACTTACAATGGTGAATAAGTTATTGTTTTATAAGAACATAAAAGTTTTAATTTTGAAGACCTAGTAGCCCTTCAATTGGGAAGGTTCCCAAATTTTTGCTTAGCAAACTTATGATGGATCTGCCCACCCCCTCCTGTCCTCACCCTTCCATTTTTTTCGGTTCTAGGAAATCAATTTTGAACTCCAACAAAATTTGGAATTTTACCTAGAATATTATTATCAAACCAAAAATGGTTAAGACAAAGAACAATTTCTTCAATTGAAAGAGACCCTTTCAAATTTAAGAAAAACCTTTAACGTATGTTGAAATATGATGCTGCAGCTATAAATTTTGCATATTTGTAAAAAAAAATTTGAACAGGTGTTAAAGTTACAGGTGGTTGAAAATAGCAAAATTTCAATTTTCGAGCCTTTATAGCTCCTAAACAGGGGGCGTGACAAAAAAATTTTGTTAACCGACTCCTACTAATTTTAGAGGACCTAACTTCTCCCAAAATTTCAAGACCCTAGGTTGAACCGTTTAGAAGATATATGGGGCCAAAAATTTTGCAAAAGTTGAGTTTAGCTTAATGGTAAATTTTGGTACCGTATGGTAACCCTATACATTTTATCCTTATAATTTTGTGAAGCTTATAAAACCAGCTATCTTTTGCCGTTTTCAGATTGAAAATACACTTAACAAAACTCATGTTATAATAATTTAAAAATAGGGCTTTTTTCAACTTTGAAGGGCTGTAGCTCCGTAACGGGTGGGGCTACAGAAAAAAATTCTTCTACGAAATTATTTTTTTTGTAATATCTACCCGTGGTTAAAATTTCTTTACTCTATTTCAAACGGTGTAAAAGTTTTTGTAAACATACGGACGGACGGACAAAGTCAAAATTAAGAAAAACCTTT
Source organism: Dolichopus griseipennis (assembly GCA_963082915.1). NCBI lineage: Eukaryota > Metazoa > Arthropoda > Insecta > Diptera > Dolichopodidae > Dolichopus > Dolichopus griseipennis. Next base: position 151,336,365 of record OY720441.1, on the reverse strand, counting down.
GACACTTATTGAAACCTTCGTTTTGGAGCTTTCAATTTTGTATACAAATAAAAAAAAATTTTAACTGGTATTCAAGTTATAGGTGTTTAAAAGCTAAATTTTTAGCAAAATTTCAATTTTCGACCCCTTACAGCTCCTAAAGAGGGGGCGTGACAAAAAAATTTTGTTAACTGACTCTTACTTATTTCTAAGGATCTAACTTCTCCCAAAATTTCAAGTTTCTAGATTTAGCTGTTCCGAAGTTATGAGGGACCAAAAATTTTGTAAAACTTAGTGTTGAATAACGGTAAATTTTAGTACCGTATGGTAACCCTATACAATTGGTTTTTAAAAATTTGTAAAGCTTATAAGAACAGCTGTCTGTTACCGTTTTCAGGTTGGAAATATACCTTATAGAACTCTAATTATAGCTGTTTAAATATGGGGCTTTTTTCGACTTTGTGGGGCTGTAGCTCCGTAACGGGGGGGGCTACAAAAAAAAGTTTTAACATTAAATTATTTTTATTGCAAAACCTACCCATTTCTGATATTTTTTAGTCAATCGTAGGTAAAAAGGGACGGACGGACGGACGGACGGACGGACGGACAGAGTGAAGCTATATAGGCACATTTTTACAAAATTTTTTGAAAATGTGCTAAAAATAGGGAACAAATTTTGAAAAATATTTTGTGAAAATTTCAAAACTGTAGCTCTTTTAGTTTTTGAGTTATAGTGCTGACACACAGACGGACGGACGGACAGACACACATAGCTAGATCGACTCATTTTTCGATTCTGAGCCGATACGTACCCTTAACACTATATCTAGCTCGTCTAGATCGATGCGTTACAAACGGAGGAGCAAATCTAATATACCCGATGTCATATATGTATGCACGGGTATAAAGAACACAAAGAGTTTTTTTAAGTAAATGGCTTATTGATATTGATAGATATTGTTATGAATATGATGATTATTATCTATCATGGTGATCATTATATGAATATGATGATATGATGCTTATTTTGCTTAAGTTTAATATATTCGTGAATTAAAAATTAATTAAAAGAGATAGAATTGGAAAATTAGAGCTAGAGTTTTGAAATTCACACATAACATTTTTTGGACATTTTTGAGGTTCCCTATTCTTTTTGGTTAAGAAAGATCAAGGTTTCGGGGAGCTGCCACACAACTTATTTAAATCAATACGAATTTCTTCAAAAGTAATTATACCAGGAAGATGAAAATTACACACGGTTAGTTTTATAATGAATCAAGAACTTATATGAAGTTTCAAAATGTTACGACTTCATTTTCGGGGGGCTGCCATACAACTTCTTTGCACCAATATGAATTTCTTGAAAACTGATTATACTACGAGGATGAAAATTACACACTGTTAGTTATATAATGAAACGAGGACTTATATGGAGTTTCAAAATGTTACGGCCCCGTTTTCGGGCAACTGCCGTACAAAGTTGTCAATTCGATAACTGTGAATCTAATAAAGCTACGAGGTTAAAATCAAAACTGGGCAGATAAAGTAATAGAGCAAGTTAGTTGGCAAAGTTGGACATCACGCGGACCAACTTTTAGGGCGGGCTATTTTTTTTTATGGTTTTTTTTTTGTCTTTTTGTTTTTAAGCAAAAATTATGGTATAATGAATTAAAAATTAAATTTTTTTTTAAGCAAAAATTATGGGATAAAAAATTAAATTTTTTTTTAACTATTTTACTTTCTTATATTTTTTTTGTAATATTTATAATAGCATAGGGGAAATAAATAACGGTTAGTGGGTATGCACGGGTATCTAAAAGTTGACAAGGGCAACTATAATCTTCCTCGTTTTAAATCACTTTCAGTATAGGTTACAGGTTTTTTTTTTTTTTAAATATCAATTCATATAGACCATCTGTTCCTTTAAAAACTTCATTATCAATCAAAATATTTTTAGTAATTTCATCTATTTCAAAATTGGCATTCCCGAGTTTTCGAATATTTAATGATTCATCAAAATATTGCCCATATAATTTATCAAGTTCTGACTAGTTAAGAACAATAAATTGTGAAATTAATGATTAATCAATAATATAATCATTGATATTTGAAGCTTGATATTTTATTGTATTTGGGCAAAAATTATACATATATAGATAAAGCAAGTAGAACAAAAAATGTCTCACTATATTTTGTGAAATCCAATGCCCCACGAAAGAGTAAAAACGATATTATACATTAGAAAAAACATATACCTTTCTCATCCTACACATTGTTTTATATTATTATTATTTTCTTAAAAAAAAAAAGAAAAAAAAGTAAAAAAAAGTTATAGAGATGGTAAATTCATTTTATTTTTTAATGTGTTTGTGTGTTTCAATATAATACTGATAATACCAACTACCAATGTAAATATACATATATTTAACACTGGCTTAACTTAATCGAATATAAATAATACACTATATTATGTATGTATGTATAAATATTTATTTTTCTAATATTCAATCAAATTTTTGTTTTTAAATTATTTATTTTACTGCTTTAGGTATTCAAAAAATATAACATCATAGCGAAAAGTAGACAAACGAATTTTTTTTTTGCTATCAAATGAATTTTGAGAATAGACTAAATTTTGGTATTTTTACAAAATGAAAATTGGATATTTAGTGTGTACAATTAAAATTCCGTACATCGTATACAAAATTGAATACTTGTTGAGAAATAAAATTAAATAGGTGAGATGGGAAAAGTAAAATAATATCTGAAAAATTTAGTTTAATTAAAAAACAAAAACACAATCAATTTAAAAATTCAATTTTCATTTTATATTTTTAGAGAAGGGAAAAATCGGAATTGAAGTTATATAATAAACAAAATGAATAACGTTTAATTCGGCATAAAAAACCCTTTAAAAAAACGAAACTTTAAAAATAATAAACATTTAGGTACCTAGCTACTATGTAGGTTCTTAAAACTAAGTATCTACATAATGTCTGTACAAACTATAACATAAAACTATAAAAACAAAGCAAACTTAAAACTATAATATTCTAGTAAACATTTGTTTTAACTTATTTATTTATTTATTATTAGCACGTATTTTAATTTATTACTTAAAATTTATGAATATAAAACGACAACTTACCTCTCAAATTTAAATTTTTCTTTTATAACTTTTTGGCTTTAACTTTTTAACCCCTTTGAAACTAGAAACCGCAATTTAATACATAATTTCACAATGAAACGACAAGCCACCAAGGGTTAAAATATAAAACCCCAGCCATTGAAAATAATACTAAAAAAATACCTACACCATCTTTCAGTGTTTTTATATTCCGTATGACTGTAGGTCAAAGGGTATAATAAATTTGCTATTACGTTTGTGACGCAAAGACGCAAAGAAGAAGAGGGGGTAGATATAGATTCAAGGGTATGGATCGGATCGGAATCGAAAAATAAATCGATTTAGATATGTAAGTTCGTCCGTCCGCACGATAACTCAAAAACTAATGAAGCAAGGATCTTGAAATTTTCGCAAATTCGTTTTTTTTGCAATAGCCTTCATCGATATTAAAATCCAGCTATATTGGTCCATGGGTTCGGGTAGCTGCCGTACAACTTATTTTTTCAAATGAGGATTTCTCTGTACCTATAACAGAGTTTATATAACGGTCATACGGGTATCCCAGAGTTGACAGAGTCTATACTACTACAATCTTCCTCGTTTTAACATAAAATCATATTAAAATATAAACACATATGTAAATGAATACAAACATAAATTTCAATACACTTGACTTGATCAACACGTCTATTGATCATATTGTATATTAAAAAGCTTATATAATTTTTGGTGTTGCCATATTAAAGACTAATGTAATTTCCTGATTTATCAACATATAAGATTTTAAAAACTTACATATAAAAACTTTAAAGAATTACTTTTTCTAAAAGTTATGTAAGATTTGGAAATTATTTTTTGAATATATAAAATATTTAAAATATAAATTTTAATATATTATAATTTAATTATAATTCATATTATAATATAACTTATATTAGGTATATAAATATTATAATTTAAAATATAAAATATTAATACAACAACGAAAATTATTTGTTAAAATTCTTAAAACTACTTATCAGTTATAAATTTATATTATTTTGGTAAAATATTTTAAATTTTTATTATTAAAAAATTTGAGTACCTAGTTTCCTTTTAATTTAATTAAATTAGCTTAACTTAACTGATACGCGTATTTCGTCTACTACTTGCAGACTTCTACAGTGTTTGTACTCGAATGACTAATCAGTTGTACTAATCCGTTTTAAATTTCTAAAAAATTAAAATTGATTTTTTTTTTAAATATTGAAGTTTTTAAAACTTAAATTAAAAAAAAAATTAATTGTTTCATCATGCAAATGATATGGCAATATTGCATTCTTTTACATACACATCTTTATAAAAAACAAAAACTCAAATATTGTACGACGATATTAATAGTTTGATACTTGGTTAAATGGTTTGATACAAAAGCAAAATTCTATATTGGGTATAAAAAATTATAACTAGTAAATAAGTTTTATTTGAAACGAGGAAGAGTGTAGTAGAGTAGACTGTGTCAACTCTGGGATACCCGTATGACCGTAACATATACATTATATCATCCGATTACTTTTGGCAAAATTTCAAACATTCAGCTTTATTAGGTGTAGAGTAATGCTCATATAAAAGAAGGAGTTGTATGGCAGCAACTAGAACCCTTTGCAGTAGACCAACCAAATTTTGCAGTAACTTTGGCCATTACACTAAACTATTTTTGGCAAAATTTTAGACACCCAGCTTCATTTGGTGTAGTGTAATCCTCATATAAAAAAAGGAGTTGTATGGCAGCTACTCGAACCCTCAGCAGTAGACCAACTAAATTTTGCAGCAACTTTGGCCATTACACTAAACTATTTTTTACAAAATTTCAGACACCCAGCTTCATCAGGTGTAGTGTAAAGCTCATATAAAAGAAGGAGTTGTATGGCAGCTACTCGAACCCTCTGCAGTAGACCAACCAAATTTTGCAGTAACTTTGGCCATTATACTAAACTACTTTTGGCAAAATTTCAGAAACGCAGCTTCCATAGGTATAGAGTAATGCTTATATAAAATTATAAGTTGTATGGCAGGTACTCGAACCCGTGGACCAAAATGGCTGAATTTCAAACTCGATTCCGTTTTTTGCATAAAAACGAATTTGTGAAAATTTCATAATCCTAGCTCCTTTACTTTTTGAGTTATCGTGATGACGGACGGACGGACGGACATACATAGCTAAATCGATTTATTTTTCGATTCTGATCCGATCCATACACTTGAGTCTATATCTACCCCCCCTCCTTCTCTGCGTCACAAACGTAATGGCAAATTTATTATACCCTTGGACTATATAGTCATACGTGTATAAAAAGTAATAAAAAATAAAAGAAAACAGAGGGTTATTTTTAAAATTTTTCTATATGAGCTTGTATTTTATCATTAAAATTTAATAATCTTATTATTTTTATATTTGATACATATTCCACATATTTTTTGATACCTAGAAAAACTATAAAGGCAAACTCTATGAATAGTGCAAAAAAGCATTAGTAAGAAAGAGATAGCATATGGGGCAATGGTTTTAAGAAAAAATTAAGAGAATTCTTATTGACATTTTTTGTTCTACTTGCTTTATCTATATATGTATAATTTTTGATTTGGCGTTGAAGCTATAAATTTACTGTGAATATTACTTTTGTTGCTAGGGGTTTTAACTTCCGGCTTAAATGACCTCATTAAATTTAAGTTGTTATCGTCATCATACAATTTAATTTTCGGTTTGATAACATTATTTGAAAATTGTTGTTGTTGTTTGACAGTTTTGTTTTATTGGAGTGAAAGATTGAAATTTCCTATTTAAATTTTTACCAGTTTTAATTAAATGTTTCATAAATTATTCATCCATTTTTTAAATGTGGATTAGTTCAATTTTTAACTATGAATTATCGACTGAACTCTTCTCTTGCTAATTGCTAACTGATAATCGCTAACTGCTGACTTTAACGGCCATCTGTTATTTAATAACTATTAGCTGATATCTATTAAATGACCTGTTCAGTTAGTAACTGCGAACTGCTATTAGATGGGTTAACTAAAATGTAGCAAATGCTTCAAAATTTTTTCTATAACGTCCATTATTTAAACCACTATCTTTATCAATTATTAGAAACGCATAATTATCATTCCAACAGCATGCACTAAATTAACGATTAGCACGAGGTGATAAAGGAATTAATGGTTTAGACGAGGCTTGCCTAGGAATGATATAGCATATTCTCTAAATACTGATCAAAATCAACTTCATATAGCTGAGAAAATATTAGCATAGAAAGCTTGGCGAAAAGTAACAGCTAAAGACTCAAGATTTGGTGAACGGTTAAATTCATATCTAGTTACAAACTAAATGAAAGCTAATGATAAGTTCGGTATGGGATTAAAAAAGAAAAAAAATTTTACGGAAAAAGATAACTCAGAGAAAAAGTTAACTCAAAGGAAGCTAAACTGGCTGTTATTATTACTGTTAAAAGTATAAAAAAAACCCCAATGAATGATAAGAATATTATAAAAACTGCTTTACATGCTGCCAAAAATATTTCTTAAGGGCAGAAAAAAAACATTGGCTGTTTTTATTACTGTTAAAAGTATAAAAAAAAACCCCAATGAATGATAAGAATATTATAAAAACTGCTTTACATGCTGCCAAAAATATTTCTTAAGGGCAGAAAAAAAACATTACCATTCCTCGAATAATTCCAGTACAAAACTTGGAGTTGTTTTACCTTTAGTCTCTATATATTTGCACGTCTGTCGGCTATTGGAGAACTTTCAGGCGGTGCTGCAGGAATAACTAAAGCTGTTAACGATGCTAAAAATGCTCACAAAGAGTTAAAAGAAAGTCAACGTCATAATAAAATGATGAAAGCGATAGCATTAAAAAGAGGTAATGGATTGCATTTAAAACCCTATAAAAAAGGGTAAGGTCTTTATCTGAACCCAAAAAACCGTTAACTAAGCTACCCAATAGAGTTCTTACAAATATTGATTTAGAAAATTTTGGTAAAAAACACTTAAAATATTTCCGTGGAGTTTTTATGAGAGATAATTTGTCAAAACGTAGACCTTGGAAATATGAATATGGTATAATAAATTTAGATAATTCTGTTGGAGATGGAACGCATTGAGTAGCTTATTTTAAAAATGTTAAAATAACTCATTATTTTGATAGTTTTGAAAATTTAAGACCCCCATTAGAAGTAGTAAAATATTTAGGAGATAAGCTTATATATAATTATAATAAATATCAAAATTTTAATTCTTAAATACAATTGTGGGCATTTATGTTTAGAATTTTTATTTAATTTTGTTAAAAAAAAAAATATCAGTAAATATAACATATTAAACAAATTTTTTAGTCAAGCTTTATTAAAACTGACCTACATTAATAATTTTGTTCAAGTTCAACTTCTCTCTATTTGAACAAAAAAGAAAAAAAAAAACTAACTGATAAGAATAATTAGAATATATTTGAAACAAAAGAAATTTAAGTTGAAGATTTTTTATAGGTATATATTGTTATTACGATTAAGATTATTATTATTAAGTAGCCTTAAATATCTATAAAAACAGAATACACTACTTAAATACCAAAATATATCAATTTCAAACATGTCAATAACATTAACCTTAAACGGAAACTCTTCTATATTGACAACTAATTATTTTCCTCCTATAGATCTAAAGGGAAGAGAATATATCTGCGGTTTAGTGGATTTTCAATACCTAATTCAATACCTAATAAAGATGAAGAGAATAATAGATTTATTATTGGGGATAAGCTTATTACAATTCCAACTCGTTCATATTAAATTGAAGATATTGAACGATTTCTTAGAAAAACTTTGATATAACGTAATCAGATAAAGATAAATTAATTATAAAAGCAAATAATAATACATTAAATTGCGAAATTTTTGCAATTGGTGGACTATTAGGTTTCGGTAAGAAGAAATTATTAGCCAATAAATGGCATACTTCAGTTATTTTTGTTGATATTAATAAAATAAATATAATAAGAGTAGAATGCAATATTATTTCTGGAGCTTATATTAATGAAAAAGAGACTCACATTTTACATGAATTCTCTATTAGAGAATTAGCTATAAAATAATTGAAGTTCCTAAGAATGTAATTTATTTTCCGGTAACTTTTAATCAGATATTATCAATCCAATATACATGCACAGAATAATAAACATAGCCTTAATTCATTAAAGGTAGTCAAAGGAGGTGGTAATCAGAATTTCAAATACAAAAAACGATTATCATTTGAAAATAAAGAATGACTAAAATCTCTTGGATATCTGCTAAAGTAAATTAAAATGGAACTCTTTAATAATCCAATTTTTGACGAAACCATAACTAGTGCTCATTGGCATTCATATTCACCATTCTTAAACTTATTTGGATTAAGTGATATTATACGAATACAAATACAAAATTAGAACTTACATATATTACCCTCAACAAGTCTTATCTGTATTGAAGGTTACGTATTAAAACATGATGGAATTGCTTACACTAAACTAATTAATAATACTATATCATTTCTATTAGATGAAATTCGCTATGAACTCTATAGTAAGGAAAATGATCAAAATCGTGATGTTGGAATAACTTCAACATTAAAAAACTATATTTCACTCAACCGAAATGAAATTACGGCTTTATACAATGGAAGTTGGTCACCTGATGCATCAATTAAAATAAATAATTTATATTTTAATTTTTGTATTCCCCTAAAAAGGTTAATAGGCTTTGCTGAAGACTACAAAAACATTATTCCAAATGCAAAACATGAATTAATATTAACTCGCTCTCGATCTAATGATAATTCATTATTATGTAGCAGTAGTAATGCAAGTGAAAAACCAAAACTTACTAGGTATTACAAAAATATATTGGAAGGTTCAACTTCAACATATTAACTTAGCTGATAATCTTAAATTAAATGTATACAAAAGTATTAAATATGGTTCGGTTATGAAAATTCCTTTTAGAAATTGGGAATTACATGAATATCCCACATTACCAACAGGAACTACACATCATATTTGGAATGTTAAAACAGCATCGCAACTTGAAAAATCGCGTTTTATTGTTTTTGCTCTACAAACTGGTAAACAAAATAAACCTTCAACTTTTGAAAATCCATCAACTTTTAATTATTGTGATATTGAAAATATTTTTATTTTGTGATATTTAAATTCAGAATCATATCCATATGAAGATATGATTTCTAGAAGATAGAGATTTTACAAAAAATCGTTATGCCTTAGCATATGAAGCATATTCTAGTTTAAGAAACTTTAATTATAATAACTCAATATCAGAACCTTTAGTTTCATGGGAAAACTTTAAAACTGATTCTCCGAACTTCTTAATTGATACTCGTTATCAAAATGATAATCTTAAAATTGGTCCAGTTGATGTTAAAATTGATTTAAAGACTGTAAAAAAAATTCCAGACAATACTACAGCTTATTGTCTTTTTTTGCATGACCGCTTAGTTGAATTTAAACCATTAACAGGGGAAGTTGCCAAAATTACCTAAATTTCTAAATAAATGGATTCATCTGTAAAAATTATGCTTCAAGAAACTTAAAATCTTGCTGTGTCTTTGAAATTCCTCCATTTATTGGTGGAATGTTTTTCATGATAGTTATTCATTGTATATCATATTTATTTTACAAAATTGATAAATTTAAACGATTTTTTGTCAGAATCTTGTAACAATTCTTCAAATATATAAAAATGACATATATAATCATTGATGTTCAATGATTTCGAGATAATGACAATAAATTCATCTTAAAGGAAATAGCAGTTCTTTCAGCAGAAAATGTTGTAATTTCTTTGATTATATTGCTTGATTTCTTTGCTTTTCAAAAAAAAACTTCTTCCTAATAATAATCTCCCCTGCCCCAATCTAATGGTCAACATTTAGTAAACTATAAATAAGCAAACAATATCCATAGCTTAGCAATATTTTTGAAAAAGATGTATACAAATAGTTAAAAGATGGAGAAATAGGTCATTATTGAAACAAAATAAACCTTAAAATAATTAATTCAAAATTTGAACAAACAGGTATTTACATAAAAAAAAATTTCGCCAAAAGGTAGGCTAAATAATTTATTCATCTTCAAATTTTTAAGATACAACAAGAAATTATATGAGTCATTTGTTTTTTATTTTTGTGTATCTATTAATAGAATCGCAGCATAAATCTGCGTAATACAGAATGTAACGGTTGCGATTTTATTAAAGAAAATGGTTTTAATACAAATAATGTATATATAATGAAATTAGAAAAAGTTCTTTCAATTGTCCATCCGTCATTCTGTGACGGGCAAACAGCTAGTTTTTAAATAATAGTGGTATACTCAAAAATTTTTGATTAAAATTATATCTATATTTTTTTTCATATCTAATGAAGTTAACATTTTTTTATTAAACATTAATTAACTAAGAAACTTAGTTTTATAATTGAATACAAATATATTATTCAAAAAGAATTTACTAACACTGAATGATGTATAACAAAAATTTTTAGACTTATGCTTATAATTTTTTGTTGCTTTTATTCCAGTTTTTGTTTTGGGATTTGTTTAAATTCGTTGTTAGGTAATAATATTAAACATGTTTATTAATAATTTTTTTTTCGTAGGACCGAGAACGTGAAGCTCAATCAATTTGTGTTCGTAATATTAATGACACAAATTTTATTGATCGCATCAAATCAATGGAAAAACAGATTACATCTAAATACTCAAGTGTTGTTGATAAAAAACCAAAAGATTTATTACGTGCAATTGGTAAAATTGATAGTAGTGACTGGCAAATTCTTGAAATCGAAAAAAAAATGCAGCAATCTAAGAAAACCGAAGTATCAAAAAAATCTAAAGAAAAGGTTCCTAAATGGAGTAAAGAGCAGTTTGTAGACCGCCAAGTTAAAATATCTAAAGTAACGAATGATCAAAAAGAAGGAATTGATGAAAAATTTAAAGAAATTGATGAAACGTTAAAAAATTTAGATAAACAATTGAAAGATGGATCATTTCTTGAAATTGGGGAACGCGGTAAAAATAAGGTAGCATCAATCGCCGGTCAATTTGGAAAAAAAGATGACTCATCGGATGAGAAACAAATTTCAAAAAGTGTAAAACAATTGTTTAAATTGAAAATAAAACTCTTTTAAAAAAATTTAATTCTGTCATTAGAATCCTAAAGCACCCCCAGTGTTCAGTAAACAAACCTCTTCAGAGAAGTGCCATTTTTGCTTACAAACGGTATATCTAATGGAAAAGGTCTCGGCAGAAGGTCTTACATTACATAGATCTTGCTTAAGATGTCACCATTGCCATACAAATTTGAGATTAGGAGCTTATGCTTTTGATCGTGATGATCCAGATGGTCGATTTTATTGCAACCAGCATTTTAAATTACCTCCTAAAGCTATACGAACTGCTATTAGAAAAACCCAAGCAAAAGTAATCAAAGATTTTAATATTATTAATATTATATTAAGTTATTTTGACGGAAAACCTTTGAATTTTAGAAAACTTTGAGTGATCTCGCAAAAAAGGAGGACTTAATTCGCGGTAGAACTGAAGCTACAGTACAGTTAGATTTACTAGATCGAGGTGAAACACCAGAACGCATAGAGTTTGAAAATGCTAATGCAATGTCGGATGGTGAACCATCTTTGGATAATATAATGGATGAAAATGAGTGGACCGATCGTAATTTTATTAGTAATAGTGACGATTCCGTAACAGATTTATCAAGCTCTGAACAAACAGACGAAGAATCTGGATCATTTGAAGGTCATGATAGAGGTTCACCAATAGCTCAAACATTGCAATTAGCCACTGATTGGATTGGAAAGCAGAAATATATAAATGAAAGTGAGGACAGTGATATTGATTTTTACGATTCGAGTGAGGGCATATTAGGTATGTATTTAACAATTATTACAATATATTAATTGTAAATAGGTCAAGCAAATTATAATTTACAATTTTTTGGTTATAAAGATAACGAAGATGCAGATAGTCAAACGGAGGGTGAAGAATTTGAGAAAGCTCTTGAAATAAGAAGACAGGAAGTTAAATTATTGCCGTTGCCAGTTAATTTACCAACAGATACAGAAACAGAGGTAAAATTATTGGAAATTAAAATAATAATAGGTTATATTGAAAGCGGACAACAGATTATTAATGAAAGCACTTATTTATTTATTTTTGTCAAAGAGGATGAAGTGCAATTGACTTTTATATTTATTTATCTGGTGTTGGTTTTTAGTTTAATTAAATAAATCTATAATAATAAATACACAAACACACACTATATGGCTTAAACTCCACAGGCAGTATCGAATGCAGAAATCCAGAATTATAAAAATAATATTAATAATAATTCGAATATTAATAACATTAATCATAATATGAATAATAGCAATAGTAATAAAAAAAATTATATATTTAAGGATTATAATGTTAACCGTGAAACTAATAGTAGTAAAAGACATAAGAAAACTGATATTGGTAAAGTTGAAATAAGTAAAAGTCATGCTAAAAATCATTTAGATAGTATGATAACTAGAGGTATTGAAATTATCAAAAATGATTCTGTAATTGACAAACAAATGGGTGAAAATTATTCTGAGTTTAATAAAACCAAACATTTAAAGACAAAAATCCAAAATAGTTTTCTTAATGATAATACCAAAATTAATTTGGATAATTTAAATGGAAATGATAAAAGTAATAAAATTTTAACTTGTAAAGAAAAAGAAATTGGATGTTTTTCAAAAAGTATTGAAAACCCTTTTGAATGTTTTTCTAATCTTGTTGAAATGAATTGCTCCAATATAAAGTTTTTAATGGAATCTCCAAAAAGTACAAAAGTTATTTCCGATAGCAGTAAAATCTATAATGAAAATACTGCTTTAACTAAAAAATCCTATTTCAATGAAAAAAGAAAATTAAAAAATGATGCGCAAAATAAAGAAAAAGATAATTTAGTAAAAAATGACATTACGCAGAAACAATATTTGAAAGAAAAGTGGTTAAATGATTTTAACGCTAATGTCGCTCTTATACAAAATAATAAGCGTCAAACTAATAAAAATCTCCCTTTGATAAAGCCTTCTAAAATTGACGAAATTAAAATGGAGCTAGCGCGAACATCTGAACATAAGAATAAAAAAGAAGAAACTATTAGGTTTAAACTTGATGAAATTAGAAAAGAAATTCAAGAAGAAAAGAGTATAACAAATAAAGAAATGAAAACAAGAGAAATTGAAGAACCTGAAAATAATTTAGAACTCGATTCAAATCATGCATTTAGGGTTAATGAATCAAAAAAAATTAATACTGAACCAAAATTAATTTGTAACGAAAATAGGAAAAGCAATGAAAATGAAAGGTATTTTGATTTTCAAAAACTAAAGAAACAGTTTGACAATTCAAAATACAATCCAGAAATTGGACAGTTATTAAATGATATTGAAAACCGTTTTACGCCAGCAAAAGAATGTAAATTGAGTAATACTTCGAAACAAATTAAAAATCAAAATTTTTCTAATAGCGTAGGACTAATTGCTTCCCAAATAATTGAAACTAAAACAACAAAACCAGCTTTTTTAGATCTTTCAAAATTTTTCCCTTCTAAAAAAACCGATGATAAAATAAAATTAAAACTAAACATTAATATTATGCAACCCCAAAAAACTCTAAAAGATATCGATTTGAATAAATATTTTCCTGAAAGCCCACTTCTACAAAAAAAACCTATTTTTTCTCCAAATATGAATACTGGGACACTAATTAAATGTAATGCAGAAAAAGGTATTCCTGTGCTTTATAAACCTTCTGTGAAAGAAAAACACCCTCAGTTAAGTCAAACGACTAATTCTTCAAATGAGAGACGGAATATAGAATGTCCACAGTCTAAAGGCAAAATTAGTTGCCTACAGAAACCTACGGCATGTGACAAGCTTACATTTCAGTTAAAACAAAACTTCGGATTAAACGCAAAGTCTCATTCAGAGAAATCAACTTCGGAAATTATTGAATCTACAGTAAAATTAAAGAGCAATAAATTGCTGAGTATCCCAACTATATCAGAACCAAGTCAGAAACCAAGTAATATTAAATATAACCAAAATTTTAACTTATTTTACAGCCAGCTGGATGGCACTCTTGATATTGTTAATTGCGATGAAAAGCTAGAAGGATTAAATAAAAAAGTAAAAAAATTTAAAACTGAATTTAATTCTAAGAAAGATAAAACGGAGCTCAAAACTACTAAGGAAGAACTACAACCTGAAAAACAATCTTTTGAAGGAAAACAGAACAATAATGATAAATTTAAATGTAACATCAGAACTCCAAAATCGTGTTCTGATTACGAAGAAATTTTAAATGAAATCTTAAATGAAGAAAACAAAATACGTGCATCAAGCTTGGAATACCAGAAACTTTTTGAAGAAAAATATCTGAGTGAAGATTTGTATGAAGAAGTTGAAATAAACTCAAAAGTTTTTTTCAAACAGATTCTAGACATTTGCTCAAATTCAAAAGAATTTGCAAAAAAAAAAACCGATAATTCGGTTGATAAAAATGGCTTCAATCAGACGGAAAATATTGATTTGGAAAATGTATTAAAGACAAAAAATGATGGAATGTTAGACATAAATTCATTTTCTAATTTACGAATTCAATCTTTAAATCCTCAGAACTCTACAATTGTTTGTTCCAACAATAGTAATGATTTGAAAAAATCAATAAATTTTTTAAAATCTGAAAAAACTGAATGGAAAAGTGAAGCACGTGCATTTTTACAAAAAAAACGAAAGGCTTTTACTACGAAAGATAGAGATGTTGCCGTTAAACTAGTAGACTACGAATTGGAGAATGATATTATTAAAATATCTTTAGAATGTAATGTTAAAAATGATAACAAAATATTAAATTCAAAAAATACTCCAAATGTAGTAAAGAAAGAACAAAATAATGAAAAATTAAGTGATACAGTTCTTCAATCTCTTAGTTCTAATATGTTGGAAACTGATTTAATAAATCTAGCTGTTGATCAAATCTTTAACGAAATAGTAGATGAACTTAAGTTAAGTAGTATAGACGTGCAAGAATTTGAATATAACGATCTAATAGCATTGTCACACAAAACAAAAAATGAAGAGGAGGGTAAAAACTCTGAAGTAAGTCAAAATGAAATTAAAAAAATGTTATCGATATCTGAAATAAATAATAATATTTTTACCCTTCCCCCACTACAACCGTTAAACTTCATATTCAAAGAAAATCGAGAGCCTGTTAAAAATGAAAATATGCCAAGTATCAAATCATTGGATGATATTATATGTGAAACGGCTGGTAAACATTCAACAAACATGCTTCGAAAAGTGCCTGCCCCTAAAGAGAAAACAATAAAAACGCTTTTTGAAAATGAACCATTAAAATTTCAAATAATGAACCTGAGTCCGCCTCCAAAAATTTCTACTGATAAATCTAATAATTTTTTGAATGAAAAAATTAAATTACCGGAATTAACTAAAAAATTGCCTAGTTCATTATCCTCCAATATTGCAAACGAATCCAAACCAAAATCAAAAAACAGTTCAACAGACACAGATAGAAATGAAAAATTATTTAGCCAATTTAGCAATGATATGTTGATTGATGTTAAATTTGAATTAGACGACGAATTAATTTCTCTTAGTCCTTGTGCTATTTCAACAACCGTTAATCAACAAACTACAAACAAAAGTATTGATAAAACATTTGATAGTCCTTTTGATGAAACTTTAGCATTAAAAAAAGAAGATAAGTCCACGACAGAAGAAGAATTAGAAATTTTAAGCAAAAATCAAACAAAATTTGATCAATTAGAATTAAAAGATGAAACTGCAATACAATTTTCTTCATTTTGTATTAAAAATATGCAAAAAAAATCAAACGTTAAAGAACAAAAAATAAAACTACAAGAAAAACACCCAATAATAAATTTTGCAAACAATAATTTATGCTTTCAAAATTCATCACAAAATGAGAGCGAAAAAATAAAAAGCGAATTAAGTAATCCGTTGACATATAATGAAAAAATTGAAATTTGTGGAAGAAGTAATGAAAATTTTAAAATTATAGAAAATCTTGAAAAGGATAGAATAACTGCTTTACATAAATGTAATAAAGCATATATTAATCAAAATCGAGACATAATAGAAAATCGACTACTTAAACAAAAACCACAAGACACGAAAACGTCTTCAAAGAAACATGCGTCTACAGATAGTTTAAATAAAAGAAGTTCTTGGTCTTCAATAGAAAATGAGGAGAACATTAACGAAAAAAAACTAAATAAATTGAAAAGCTTATCACCACATAATTTCGAAGTAACTGATGAAGACCTAAATCTTCAATTTCGGAGAAAAAAATCATCAAATAATTTATCAATTGATAAAGCTACTCAATTACTCTTAGACAGAAGTCAATGGTTGAGAGAAAAAAAACAGGATTTTTTGGATGAGAAAAAAGGTGGTAATAATCCTTATATTAAAAAAATGATTGTGACTAACAGATCACATCATGGAATAAAAAATATTCATAGTAGTGAGGAAGAATGTATGGAAATATATCGCCCATCACGCTCAAATTTTGCGACTTCAACAAGATTTTCGGGTAGTGGAAGATGCAGTAATGAGAACTATGCGACGGGAACAAGTATATATTATACTAATGCATCATATAATCCAACAACATCAAGTTTTATTCCTAATAAAGGTAGATTTAATAAAAATAGCTCTTTTTTTTATCCTGGTCCTGAAACATATTATAATAGGGGAGAAGATTATTATAATAGAAGATTATTAAATCTGAGAAGCGGCAAACATACAAGTTCTATAAATTCTTCTTCAGTTGGATATCGAAACACACGTAGTAAAATTTTCCAAAGATCTTGCAGCAGTTTATCTAGGCAGAAGGATGATTCGAGGGATGCATGTTATATATCCTAAAAAATTTTTTCTTTTTTGTTTTGTTTTTGAAAAAAATTTTTTTTTATTGAACATTTGGTTTTAAGTCGTTTTAATTTTATATTCACTTCGTTTTGACTGAAAATCCTTAATTTAAAAAATTCTCAAAATTTATTCAATTGTTTATATTAATATTTATAGTTATTGTTAGATATATATAGTTATTTAATAAAATTTTGTAATATATGAATATATACCAAATATGTAAAAGAGCTTTGACCCGAGAACATTGGCTACGATTATTACTAAAGGTAAATGTAAGAATAAAACTTGAAAAAACTGATTAATATTGTTTTAAGTGTTATTTGAACAGAAAATAATAAATAGTTAAACTAATACATAACACAAATTAATTTTTATATAAAATTTTAACAAAAAGTTTTGTAGTTAAAGTTTCACATTTTAATAAACAAGCTAATGTCATGTTGTTTTGTGTTGCTCAACTAAAAGCATAAAGTAACTATAAAAACAAGTGAAGAAAAAAACCAAGGTTTTTAAAAAGCACATTTTCAAAATTACATAGGGTTTGTTACTGAGTATTTAGAAATATATATAAAAATAAATGATATTATTAAAATTTTGTTATTTCATTAATTTATCAATTATAAATAATAGTGAAATCAATACTTAGAATACAATCCCTGTTTACAAGTGCGAAAAACGTACACTGGTGAATAAGTTACTGTTTTATAAAAGCATAAAAGTTTTCTTTAAGACCTAGTAGCCCTTCAAAGGGGAAGGTTCCCAAATTTTTGCTTAGCAAACTTATGACGGATCCTTTCATTTCCCTCCTGTCCCCACTCTATCATTTTTTTAGGTTATAGGAAATCAATTGTGAACTCCACCAAAATTTGGAATTTCACCCATAATATTATTATCTAAGCAAAAATGGTTAAATCTAAGATTCAATTTCTTCAATTTAAAGAACCCCTGTCAAATTTAAGAAAAACCTTTTACCTATGTTAAAACATAATGCTGAAGCTTTAAATTTTGTGTATTTGTAAAAACAGGTGGCTTAACAAAAAACATTTGTTAACCGACTCCTACTAATTTCTGATTTTAAGACCTGAACCGTTTAGAAGATATGCGGGGCCAAAAACTTTGCAAAAATTGAGTTTTGCATAATGGTAAATTTTAGTATCGTATGGCAACCCTAAACATTTGCTTCTTAAAAATTTATAAAGTTTATAAAACCAGCTATCTTTTTCCGTTTTCAGATTGAAATGCACCTAACAGAACTCTTGTTATAACAATTTAAAAATAGGGCTTTTTCAAACTTTGAGAGGCTGTTGCTCCGTAACTGGTGGGACTACAGAAAAAAGTTCTTCTACGAAATAATTGTTTTTGAAATACCAATTCGTGGTTAAAATTTCCTAACTCTATTCAAACGGTATAAAAGTTTTGTAAAAATACGGACGGACGGATGGACAGAGTGAAGCTATTCAGACACATTTTTATAAAATTTTTTGAAAATGTGCTCAAAAACTATACAAATCACAGTTTTTTAACTTCTGTGGTGACCCAAAGAACAATAAAAACATATATCGAATAAGTTTAAATATTAAATTAACCTATTTAGGTTCGCTATTTTGATACATCCCAAAAATTAAACAATTAAAGCAACAGTCAGTCGTGCAATCGACTTAGAAATACCCTACACCTAATTGGTTCAAATTTAAGGACATATCCATAAGTCATTTTAACACCTTAAAGCTGTTATTAATTTGATCGTAAGACATAGCTAACCAAATTAACTTCATAATCCTAAAAGCATTTTCTAATTACACTATCTATTAAAAAATATTACAAATTCTTACTAATTTATCTATTTAAAAATATTAAAAAACAAACAAACTTGAAATAAATGAAAATATATTTATTCCAATTCAATTACAATATGAAAAAATTCTAATTATTAAATTTTGTGATAAAAAGATAATCAAAGCATAATATATTTAATAATCCAAATTTTTTAAAATTGCAAGTATTTTAAATGGTTAGTTTATATACCTAATAGAAAAGCTTATAAACGCAAAATATGCAATAAATGTATTTCTAAAATACAATTACAAATTTAGACCTTTTCATATAATTCATTTAAATATAAAAATAAATTTTACATAAATGCAGCAAGTACCTTTGAACATAGCTGAACCACAATTAAGTCTAGATTTCGGAGACACATAGGACATAGGAAATATATTCTTTGGCTTCGAAATTAAACTCGACCACAACCAATTCCCATGGTACTTTCATTACTAGTAACCTAGAGTTTAAATTTCATCAAAATACCGGCATTATTTTTTGAGTTATGGTGTTTTTAAGATATATGTTTGCTAGTCCTTGAACTTTTCAAGGGTTCCAGAACCCGAAACCATGGTATGATTTCGCCCATATGCAGTCCCGTCATACTTTTAATACTAGTTAACCCTTGTACACAATTGGAACGTTCTATCTTAATTTTAAGTTACTAGTTTTATTAATTTCGATGATAAGCTTTTGCACATTGGGGGAGTCTAAGAGAGGTACTGAACCACCACTCCAATTGATCCCAAATTAATGGGGCACGCAAGAAATAATAAAGAACACCCTGGGCCAAATTTGAAGCTTCTACATTTGTTTCAAGTTACTATCTTTATTAATTTCGAAAATGTGTTTTAAGGTCCTCGGAACTGAGTGGTTGGCCCCCGACCCACTACTCCAATGGGGCCCAAATTTCAAAGACACTTATGAAATAGGAAGGGACATCCTGATACCAAATTTGGAGGTCCTATATTCATTTGTTTCGGAATTATGCTAGTTTGGCCTAAATTCGATCAAAAAGTTCTAAGTTCCGAACCCATTGTCCAATATTCACCGTACGTAATCACCGCCGTTGTTTCATTACCGATAACCTACAGCACAAATTTCATGAAGATAGCCTCATTAGTTGTTGAGTTATCGTGATTTTTCATATATGTTCGTTAGCCCTGACACCGATTAAAAGGTCCAGAATCCGAACCCTCGGGCTGATTTCGCCCTTATACAGTCCGCGTTGTACTTATAGTACTAGTTAACCCTTGTATCTTAATTTTAAGTAACTATTTTTAGTAATTTCGATTATAAGCCTTTAAAACTTGGGAGGTCTGAGAGCGGTACTGAACCACCACCCCAATTGATCCCAAATTAGAGGAACACGCAAGAGATAGTAAAGAACACCCTTGTGGCAAATTGGAAGCTTCTACATTTTTTCAAGTTGTTATCTTTATTAATTTTAAAGATATGCTTTAAGGTCTTCGGAAATGTGTGGCTGGTCCCCGACCCACTACTCCAATGGGTTCCAAATTCCCAAGACACTTAGGAAATAGAAGGGACACTCTGATACCAAATTTGGAGGTTCTATCTTCATTGGTTTCGGAATTATGCTCGTTTGGCCTAAATTCGATCACAAAGTTCTAGGTTCCGAACCCATGGTCCAATCCCAACCTTACGCAATCCCCGAAGTAGTTTCATTACTAGTAACCTACTGCACAAATTTGATGAAGATAGCGTCATTAGTTGTTGAGTTATCGTGATTTTTTATATATGTTCGTTAGCCCTTCGATCGATTAAAAGGTCCAGAATCCGAACCCATGGGCCGATTTCGCCCATATACAATCCCCGCCAGTCCTAGTAACCTACAGTTAAAATTTCATCAAGATAGCTCCATTATTTTTTGAGTTATCGTGCCTACGGACGGACGGACGGACATGGCTATATCGACTCAGGAGGTCACGCTGATCACAAATATATATACTTTTCCATATCTAGCTCGCTTCCTTTAGGTGGTTACAAACACCATACCAAAGTTAATATACCCTTTTACCTATTCTATAGGTGTAGGGTATAAAAAGTGGACAGACACATATGTATTTATAAACATATAATATTATAACCATACAAACAATAATAAAAGATATTTGTTTTTTTTTTTTTGTTGCTAAGGGAGAAAAAAACCTTCAAAAGGCACCTGGTGGCCTAGTCCCCCAGGTAGTGTGAGATTTTTACTACACTAAAACAACCTCCCCCCGTAGCCAAAATAATGGGATAAGCAGCCTAGCCGCTTGCGCAGGATTATGGCTGAAAAGTTGCTACTAGTCATAAATATAAATGACTTTTTAGGGTTGAATGGGTAACCCAGGAGGTATAAGTTGACTTTCTTCTTGAATTTTTGCGATTTAAATGAATTTGGAAACACATATGGGGCTAATGTGTTCCACAATTTGGAGGTGCGACTCAGAAAATAGTTCCTAAATGTCAGAGTTCTTGTTCTGAAAAGCTCAACGTATATGAATGTGATTGAGCTGCTAACCGTCGTTACGGCGGTAGGGTTTGACTTTAGGCATCATGTATTTGATTTCTTTTGAAGTATTGCCTAGAAGATATTTGTAAAAAAGACAGGCAGCTCCTACATTACGGCGGTGACTTAAAGACGTTAAGTCTTTTGTGACGTTATTATCGTTGATAATACGAACAGCGGCCGAATATAGGTTTTATAAATTTGTAATAGATTTGGAGGTGTAAAGTATTTCCTACTCCTACTTAAGAATCCACAAAATATATACACTATAATAATGAACTTGTACTGCATATAGCTGTGTATATTAACATGATAGGGAATTATAACTTTTAATTAGTACAAATCAATACCAATATGAAAACATATACTTATAAGAATATTCAAGTAGAACAAAAAGAATTTCATTTTTGAACTGCCTTAAGAAACAAGCTAAACGAAAAAGCAAAATAAAAAAAAACTCTCTATCGTTTTATTTTATTTACTTACTGTTCGCTTTTCTATGTGTTTTATTGATCATTTATTGATGTAAGTGTTTGTACTGCGTGTGCTTTTACTTTTTATACCATATGGCTAGTAGTCAAAAGGGTATACTAAATTAGCCATTACGTTTTTGACGCAGAGAAGGGGAGGGGGGGGGGGGGAAGAGTATGACCGTAACATATACATTATATCTTCCGGTTAATTATTTTTGGCTTTAGTGTAAATACATGATGGTGGAACACTCATATAAAAAAAAGAGTTGTATGGCAGCTACTCGAACCCTCTGCAGTAGACCAACCAAATTATGGTTGGTCTACTGCGGACATACATAGCTAAATCTCTTTAGGGGGGGGGGGAGTATGACCGTAACATATACATTATATCTTCCGGTTAATTACTTTTGGCTTTAGTGTAAATACATGATGGTGGAACACTCATATAAAAAAAAGAGTTGTATGGCAGCTACTCGAACCCTCTGCAGTAGACCAACCAAATTATGGTTGGTCTACTGCGGACATACATAGCTAA
Organism: Dolichopus griseipennis; assembly: GCA_963082915.1. Lineage (NCBI taxonomy): Eukaryota > Metazoa > Arthropoda > Insecta > Diptera > Dolichopodidae > Dolichopus > Dolichopus griseipennis. Next base: position 151,313,854 of record OY720441.1, on the reverse strand, counting down.
ATCTCTTTATTTTTCGATTCTGATCCGATCCATACACTTGAGTCTATATCTAACCTCCCTCCTTCACTGCGTCATAAACGTAATGGCAAATTTATTATACCCTTTGACTATATAGTTATACGGGTATAAAAATGAGATATTACCAAAGTTTTCAGAAGCTTTTAAATATTTGATTTAATTTAATATAATTAAAATTATGAATTTAGGTGAATATACAATGATATTAATGGTTTTAAATATATTACACTGTGAATGTACAATGACTCTAAAGGTATTTTTATACCCTACACCAATGAAATAGGAAAAGGGTATATTAACTTTGGTGTATATATTTATGATCAGCGCTTCCTCCTGAGTCGATATGACCATGTCCGTCCGTCTGTCCGTCCGTAGGCACGATAACTCAAAAAATAATGGACCTATATTAATGAAATTTTAACTGTAAGTTACTAGACCTGAAAGTATGGCGGGGATTGCAGCGCAATCCCCCCATGGTTTCGGATTTTGGACCTTTTAATCGGTCCAAGAGGTAACGAACTTATATAGAAAAAAAACGATAACTCAACAACTATTGACGCTATCTTCATCAAATTTGTACTGGAGGTTACTAGTAATGAAACTACGGTGGGGATTGCGTCCGGTCGAGATTGGGCGATGGGTTTGCAACCTAGAACATTTTGATCGAATTTAGGCCAAACAAACATAATTCTCCGAAACCATTGAAGATAGAACCCCCAAATTAGGTATCATGGTGTCCTTTCCTATATCCTTAGTGTCCTTGAAATTTGGGCCTCATTGAAGTAGTGGGTTGGGGACCAGCCACACATTTCCGAAGACCTTAAAGCATATCATTAAGACCTCCGAAAGTTTAAAAGCTTCTAATCGAAATTACGAAGAATAGTAACTTAAAATTAAGATAGAACGTTGTAATTGTCTACAAGGGTTAAAAAGTATTTAAAGTAGAGCGCGGACTGCATATGGGCGAAATCGTACCATGGTATCGGGTTCTGGATCCTTTAAAAAGTGCTAGGGCTAACAAACATATATCTTAAAAACAGCATAACTCAAAAAATTATGCCGCTATTTTGATGAAATTTAAACTCTAGGTTACTAGTAATGAAAGTACCATGAGAATTGGTTTTGGTCGAGTTTCTTCAATTAGTTCGGATTATCGGAGCTTTTGATCGATTTGGGTTTATAAACTTTTCTAATAGGTACATAAACTAACAATTTAAAATAATTACAATTATGAAAAATTTTGAATTATTAAATAATATATTATGCTTTGATTAGCTTTTTAACACAAAGTTTAATAATTGAAATCTTTTAACTTTTGTAATTGAATAGAATAAAATATATTTTCATTTATTTGAAGTTTTTTTGTTTTTTAATATTTTTGAATAGATAAAGTAATTAGAAAGTTAATAAAGTTAATTTGGTTAGCCATGTCTTAAGATCAAACTAATAAAATCTTTAATGGTTTTAAAATGACTTATAAACTTCCCATTAAATTTGAACCAAATAGGTGTAGGGTATTTCTAAGTCGGTTGCACCGACTGACTGTTGCTTTGCTTGTTTTAAGTTAATTTCAATTGAATAATATTAATAGGAAAGTGAATCATAAGCAAAAGAGTTAAACAATTATGAAAAAAACAATGTTAAAATGAGATATAAAGTTGAAATGAAAATTAATGTGAAGTTAATAGTGCTAAAAATTTATATTCAACGAACATTCTCCTTCTAAAATGAAATTGATAATTGGATGTTCACAGGCGATGTACGGCGTATTGCTTGTTGTAGGTTATACTGCAGATTTTGAATTGCCTTTTGAATTAACTATGGTCAAATAAATCAAATATACTCTTCTTATCTAACGTGTAAATCCAATGATTACTACTAGACCTCTTAACAAAACCTCATTCAATGACAATTTGCTCTTTCAGGTTCTGGATGCATCAAAAACTATTCAAAGTTTAGTGGTGGTACTCGATTCTTTTATGAGCAGTTATAATGCGTGAAATTTGAATCGGCCATAGCAAATTTTCTTCACTACCAGTAGCTTGTACCATATGACCAAGTTCGTTATATTCTTTAAACACTTTCATATTCCATTTTTTATTTTAAAATTTTAGAAATATATTTTCAAATTGCAACAAACGACGAACTGCTATGTCTCGTGATTTTCCGAGAATTTTCTAAAGGGTAGTTAAACTTCACATTGACCAGTAGTTAAACTTCACATTGACCAGTTGGTAAACGAATCTTTAATTCCTTAAATATTTCTCACAAGGAGCTTCTTTTTCCGTATGAAACTTTGGTTGTGCTAACTTTTCAAAGTAATACACTTATAGATCCAAGCACATGATAGTTAGGTTCAACTAGTTGCAGACCAATCTATATGTTTCCAATCGCTTGATGGTATTTTTGACGAGGGCAACTAATTGGTCAATATTCTAAACACCAGACTTTGAACTTCTAACGTATTTTTGTTATATAATGATTTATGTAAATTTTCACCTTAGCATTTATTAAGTGCAACTATCTCTTTCCGATACATTGTACTGTTGCTCGAATGGCTTTCTTTTGTAGGTCAATTATGTTATCAGTAATGAATGATGCCTTGGAGCCTCGATCGATTAGCGCTCTCACTATGCAGCCATTGCCTGAAGGCGCAACTAAACTAAATCTGTAGTTAAAAATGTCTGAGTGGATGAATGATTGTGAGAAATGAGCGATTGCAAGTTAGATGTATTGGTCGATAGATGATTTTGGATGAAACTTTTTTGTATAATCTTTAAGTGAAAATATTTTGAAAAGATTGTGTGTTGACTCTATTTTTATTGTTGTTATTTCTGCAGCTATTGTTGGGAATATTATTTTGTGATCTTTGTATTAGTCTTTTGCTATTGATAGCTTCCAGAGTTCGAAACCTTGCCTCTAAAATTTTTTTAAATTCCAAGCTGCGAATGAATTTCGTTTCACATGAATTTTGTGTTCCAATAATTCATGAGTTTCAAAACATTTAGACGTGAAATCCGGACTCATTGTATCCGGACCTAGCTCAGACTCATTGTAAATTTTAGGTTGAAATAACAAGGTTCGTATTTGAGTATTAGCCAAAACTCGTTTAATGTCATATCGCTTTTCTAATAATGACCATGCTACAAAATAATTTTTTCGACAACTAGGTACGGCCTCAAAAGTAGTGCAGACTCTCTAACAAGATGCATTTTTATATATTGCAGCTACTGCACAGGACTGAAAAACTCATTTTAATGCATCATAGTGTTGAAAAGATCATGAAAAGTTGGCCACTTTTTATAATCAACGTCAAATGTCTCAATACTAATTTCTGATAAATTTAAGCTGATTCCCCCACTATTTTTAATTTGATTCAATGACGTAGCGCTCGGTTGGGTTACATTCATATTGCTTTTACTATCTTCTTGTTTTGCTAAAAATCCCTTTTTTAATTCTCTCCGATGTTTTTATATTTTGTTACATTGTAATCTTCGAACTGAAAGTATACATCCTCCTCAAAATAACTTGATGTCTTTGGGACGCCTTTATCAGACTACCTTTGCACTAGTAACGCTTAATGATCGCTAACAAACGTATCTTATAATTTTTTAAATGTGTCAAACTTCCTGAGGAAAAATGGTTGGTACGCTTGTCTTTACCAGCTTTCTTATAATTGGTAAAACACTTTTCTGCAAACTCCTTCTGGACTAATTGACCTTGTATCGACTCATCCATGCTCATTTTCCAAAACAAAAATTTTATTATTTGTAAAAAGATTTATTCAAAAATAAAGAAAAAACTGAATCTTGAAAAAGTTAAAATGCTGTAACAAATGATATTTACTACTGTATTTAGTTGTTTTTTTATAAAATGAAAAAAATGTTTTATTCATTTTTATACCCTACATCTATAGAATAGGTAAAGGGGTATATTAACTTTGGTATGGTGTTTGTAACCACCTAAAGGAAGCGAGCTAGATATGGAAAAGTATATATATTTGTGATCAGCGTGACCGCCTGAGTCGATGTAGCCATGTCCGTCCGTCCGTCCGTCCTTCCGTAGGCACGATAACTCCAAAAATAATGGAGCTATCTTGATGAAATTTTAACTGTAGGTTACTAGGACTGAAAGTACGGCGGGGATTGCATATGGGCGAAATCGGCCCATGGGTTCGGATTCTGGACCTTTTAATCGGTTTCAGGGCTAACGAACAAATATAAAAAATCACGATAACTCAACAACCAATGACGCTATCTTCATCAAATTTGTGCTGTAGGTTACTAGTAATGAAACTACTTCGGGAATTGCGTAAGGTCGGGATTGGACCATGGGTTCGGAACCTAGAACTTTTTGATCGAATTTAGGCCAAACGAGGATATTTTCGAAACCAATGAAGATAGAACCTCCAAATTTGGTATCAGGGTGTCTCTTCCTATTTCCTAAGTGTCTTGTGAATTTGGGTCCCATTGGAGTAGTTGGTCAGGGAACAGCCACACATTTCCGAAGACCTTAAAGCATATTTTTAAAATTAATAAAGATAATAACTTGAAAAAATCTAGAAGCTTCCAATTTGCCACAAGGGTGTTCTTTACTATCTCTTGCGTGTTCCCCTAATTTGGGATCAATTGGAGTGGTGGTTCTGTACCTCTCTCAGACCTCCCAAGTTTTAAAGGCTTATTATCGAAATTACTAAAAATAGTTACTTAAAATTACGATAGATCGTTCAAATTGTGTACGAGGGTTAACTAAAACTATAAGTACAGCGCGGACTATATAAGGGCGAAATCAGCCCGAGGGTTCGGATTCTGGACCTTTTAATCGGTGTCAGGGCTAACGAACATATATGAAAAATCACGATAACTCAACAACTAATGAGGCAATCTTCATGAAATTTGTGCTGTAGGGTATTGGTAATGAAACTACGGCGGTGATTACGTACGGTGAGGATTGGACAATGGGTTCGGAACCTAGAACTTTTAAATCGAATTTAGGCCAAACGACCATAATTCCGAAACCAATAAAGATAGAACCTCCAAATTTGGTATCAGGGTGTCCCTTCCTATTTCGTAAGTGTCTTTGAAATTTGGGCCCCATTGGAGTAGTGGGTCGGGGACCAGCCACCCAGTTCCGAGGACCTTAAAGCATATTTTCGAAATTAATAAAGATAGTAACTTGAAACAAATGTAGAAGCTTCAAATTTGGCCCAGGGTGTTCTTTACTATTTCTTGCGTGCCCCCCTAATTTGGGATCAATTGGAGTGGTGGTTCAGTGTAAAAGCTTATCATCGAAATTATTAAAACTATTAACTTAAAATTAAGCTAGAACGTTCCAATTGTGTACAAGGGTTAACAAGTATTGAAAGTATGACGGGACTGCATATGGGCGAAATCGTACCATAGTTTCGGGTTCTGGAACCCTTGAAAAGTTCAAGGACTAGCGAACATATATCTTAAAAACACCATAACTCAAAAGATAATGCCGGTATTTTGATGAAATTTAACACTAGGTTACTAGTAATGAAAGTACCATGGGAATTGGTTCTGGTCGAGTTTAATTTCGAAGGCAAAGAAAATATTTCCTATTTCCTATGTGTCCCCGAAATTTAGACTTAATTGTAGTGGTTCAGTTATTTTCAAAGGTACTTGCTGCATTTATGTAAAATTTATTTTTATATTTAAATGAATTATATGAAAAGGTGTAAATTTGTAATTGTATTTTAGAAATACATTTAATGCATATTTTGCGTTTATAAGCTTTTCTATTAGGTATATAAACTAACCATTTAAAATAATTGCAATTTTTAAAAATTTGGATTATTAAATATATTATGCTTTGATTATCTTTTTATCACAAAATTTAATAATTAGAATTTTTTCATTTTGTAATTGAATTGGAATAAATATATTTTCATTTATTTCAAGTTAGTTTGTTTTTTAATATTTTTAAATAGATAAATTAGCAAGAATTTGTAATATTTTTTAATAGATAGTGTAATTAGAAAATGTTTTTAGTATTATAAAGTTAATTTGGTTAGCTATGTCTTACGATCAAATTAATAACAGCTTTTATGGTGTTAAAATGACTTATGGATATGTCCTTAAATTTGAACCAAACAGGTGTAGGATATTTCTAAGTCGGTTACACCGACTGACTGTTGCTTTACTTGTTTTTTTAATATTTTACTTAGTAGATTAGATTCAAATACATGTTTTTCTAAGTTTCACAAAATTGAATCATACAAAATTTATTTTTATCACTGTTTGAATAGTTTTTATTTGAAGGCGAAGAGGATTCCTTTTCGTTTCTTAGCAAGTAATTCTATATAATTTTATTATTTTTCGCAACTTTTTTTAAAAAGCTTCATAATATAATTTATAAGCATATAACTAATATCTTCTAAAAAAAAAACAATCAATATAAAATGATAAGTTGAACCATATAATTATATTATAATATAAGTTCAACTAATATTAATATTGATGGTAAAATCTCAATATTTAATATTCAATTATCTACCCGGCTTAATTTTGTTAAAACTCAAAATGCAATTATGTACCCGGCTTAAATTTGCTAGAACTAAAACTCAATATTCAATATTCAATAGCCTTTAATGTTTTTATACCCTACACCTATAGAATAGGTAAAGGGGTATATTAACTTTGGTATGGTGTTTGTAACCACCTAAAGGAAGCGAGTTAGATATGGAAAAGTATATATATTTGTGATCAGCGTGACCTCCTGAGTCGATATAGCCTTGTCCGTCCGTCCGTCCGTCCGTAGGCACGATAACTCAAAAAATAATAGAGCTATCTTGATGAAATTTTAATTGTAGGTTATTAGGACTGAAAGTACGGCGGGGATTGCATATGGGCGAAATCGGCCCATGGGTTCGGATTCTGGACCTTTTAATCGATCGAAGGGCTAACGAACATATATAAAAAATCACGATAACTAAACAACTAATGAGGCTATCTTCATCAAATTTGTGCTGTACGTTACTAGCAATGAAACTACTTCGGGGATTGCGTAAGTTCGGGATTGGACCATGGGTTCGGAACCTAGAACTTTTTGATCGAATTTAGGCCAAACGAGCATAATTCCGAAACCAATGAAGATAGAACCTCCAAATTTGGTATGAGGGTGTCCCTTCCTATTTCCTAAGTGTATTGGTAATTTGGTCCCCATTGGAGCAGTTGAACGTGGACCAGCCACACATTTCCGAAGACCTTAAAGCATATCTTTAAAATTAATAAAGATAGCAACTTGAAAAAATGTAGAAGCTTCAAATTTGGCACAAGAGTGTTCTTTACTATCTCGTGTCCTCTTAATTTAGTATAAATGGGAGTGGTGGTTCAGTACCCCTCTTAGACCTCCCAATTTTTAAAAGCTTATAATCGAAATTACTAAAAATAGTAACTTCAAATTAAGATAGAACGTTCAAATTGCGTACAAGCGTTAACTAGTACCATAAGTACAGCGCAGACTATATAAGGGTGAAATCAGCCCAAGGGTTCAGATTCTGGACCTTTTAATCGGTTTCAGGAATAACGAACATATATAAAAAATCACGATAACTCAACAACTAATGACGCTATCTTCATTAAATTTGTGCTGTAGGTTACTGGTAATGAAACTATGGCGTCGATTGCGTACGGTGAGATTTGGACAATGGGTTCCGAACTTAGAACTTTTTGATCGAATTTAGGCCAAACTAGCATAATTCCGGAACCAATGAAGATAGATCCTCCAAATTTGGTATCAGGGTGTTCTTTACTCTTTCCTGCGTGTCCCTCTAATTTTGGATCAATTGGAGTGGTGGTTCAGTACCTCTCTTAGACCCCCCAATGTGTAAAAGCTTATCATCGAAATTAATAAAACTCTAGTAACTTTAAATTAAGATAGAACGTTCCAATTGTGTACAAGGGTTAATTAGTATTGAAAGTGTGACGGGGACTGCATATGAGCGAAACCGTACAATGGTTTCGGGTTCTGGAACCCTTGAAAAGTTCAAGGGCTAACAAACATATATCTTAAAAACACCATAACTCAAAAAATAATGCCGCTATTTTGATGAAATTTAAATTCTAGGTTACTAGTAATGAAAGTGCCATGGGAATTGGTTCTGGTCTAGTTTGGTCAATGAGTTCGGATTCTAGAAGCTTTTGATCGATTTAAAGCCGAACGAGTTTAATTTCGAAGCCAACTGAAAGGTTTTCTTTGAAGATTTCAAAGAGTGGGAACTTATATTTGGTATTTGTTTGTACTTTATGTTTTAAAGTTTTGAGTTCTTGCACATTAGAATTGATTTTATATTTGGGATTGCATAAGTTTGGATTTAATATGCTGAATTCAGCTCCTGTATCAATAATAAGTCTCAATACTTTTGAAGGAGTATTGATGACGATATAGGGCATTTGTTTCAGTCAAGGGATCGGCCAACTGTGGTTAGATGCGATGTCCATTGCATCCGAATTATTTGTGTTTCTAGATATTTTAGACTGATTTGTTCTGTTATCATTGTGAAATTTTTGTTATTTGGAGTATTATATTTATTAAAATAACTAGAGTTTTGATAATTTTTTTTGTTAAAATTTGAATTTGTTGGCCTGAGTATGCTTGATGTGGATTACTTTTATTAGAATTATTTGGGTTTTTATAATTTATTTTATTTGTATTTAGGTATGCCTGATTTGAATTTGAATAGTTTGGTTTTGATGTGAAATTTTTTTTATTATAATATTTTTTGTTGAAATTATTATTATAATTTAAATTTGGTTTGGAGTTCTCCGCACCAAGGTTTTGATAATTACCTTCTTTTATTATTTCGTATGCCTCGTCTAAGGTCTTAGGTCTCCTACTGTATATAATACTACGTGCAGGTTCAGGTAAATTTGTTTCAAATATTTTTAAAGCTATTCTTTTATTGCTTACTACAATTTCACTGTTTAAATTTTTATTTAAGAGATAATAGTTGTTTAATCTACAGAGGTAATTATTAATTTTTTCATAAAATTTTTCAATATTTTTTGTGACACGACATAATCTCATTTCGTCTAAGAGTGTCTCAGCTGATAACTTTTCGCCATGATTTGTTATCAAAATTTGTTTTATTTGGTCCCAAGTATTAGGATTTCCATTTTTCCTTAATGACATCCTAGCTTCGCCAATAATTCTGTCTTTTATGTACCCTATTATTAGCGCTGTATTTGTAGCGTTAAAAGTATTGAGTGATGGTGTGAGCATATCTACTCGTTCAATAAACTCAGTCAAGTCGTTTGTATTTTTTCCCGTGAAGGGTGAAATTTTGCTCACAACTTCGAGTATAATTTTAAATTTGTCTATTTCCATTTTTTTTTTTTGATTTAAATTTATAAATTATTTATTTAATAATTTTTTTTGTTAAATTATATATTTATTTTTTTTTTGATTTAAGTTTATAAATTATTTATTTATTTTTTTTTGTTAAATTATAGACTTATTTTTTTTGATTTAAGTTTATAAATTATTTATTTAATTTTTTTTTGTTAAATTATAGACTTATTTATTTTGATTTAAGTTTATAAATTATTTATTTAATTTTTTTTTTGTTAGATTATAGATGTAAGAGCGGAAGAAAAAATATTCCGTTAAACTTTGTTGAATCTATTTACTAATGAATTTTAATTTAGAATTATTAATAGTTTTTCGAAAAAGGACTTATTTATTCTTTTTTTTTTCAAGTCAAAGAGAAATTTATTAATAGGTATTTCATAATTTTTTTTTTTTTTTTGATTATTTTGTCAATATAACAATAATATTATAATGATAATATAGATTTAAATAAAGACCATTTGTTTTTTTTTGTAAATTAAATTCATGAAAATTCTGTTTTTATTTTATTTTAATTTATGCTTTAAGTTGAGAATAAAATTATTTTTTTTGTATTTAAATAATATAGTATTTTGTATATAAAACTGTAATTTTACGCTAAGTAAAAAAATTTAATTATTACGATATTTGTTTACATATTATTAATACGTACATATGCATGTAGTTTCTCAATTAACTTTTTCATAGGCACATACATACATTTTTTCTTTAAAATTGTAATTTAAATAAATTTTTTTTGATTTAATTGTAAATAAGTTTTATATTTGTAATTTTTATAAAAAGATTTCTTAAAATTTAGTTTAATTTAGATTAAAAATATTGTACTTAACTTTTTTTGTTGTGGTGTTGATTAGTTGGACCTAAGATGACTCGTTGATTTTGATGTTAAGATGGTGATGATTTGTTGATTTTGATGTAATTTTTTGATTTTGATGTTAAAATTATGATCTGTTGATTTTGATGTTAAAATGATGATAATTTGTTGATTTTGGTGTTAAAATAATGATGATTTGTTGATTTTGATGTACTTGGTAATAGTGATTAGACAGATGTTTAAATTTCAGTCACTAATTGTTGAACACTTTCTTTTTTTTTTTGTTTTATTAAATTAATTATTAAAATATTTTTGGTATTAATTTGATTGATTATTTATTTTAGTTTTAATTTAACTTGTTATTTCATTATAATTTTTTTAATAATGTTATTTAATTTTAACTTGCTATTTCATTATAATTCTTTTTATAATGTTATTTAATTTTAACTTGTTATTTCATTATAATTCTTTTTATAATGTTATTTAATTTTAACTTGTTATTTCATTATAATTCTTTTTATAATGTTATTTAATTTTAACTTGTTATTTCAACTATAAATCTTTTTATATTTTGATTACAATTTAAAATTTATTTTATTATAATTCTTTTTATAATTTTGTTTACCGACTGCGCCAGTTATATTCTTAATTAATTAAACTATCCTCTTTGATGGTTTATTAAAGACTCTTTTTTCACATTCAAAACTAATTTTACTTAAAACTAGTATAATTTACAAACTGTACTTTTTACATAAAGTGCTTAGCAAGCGCGTTCTGTGATATTCATAAAAAATACTTATGCATTAAACACTGTGATATAGTGTGAACAATCTTAATAATTAATCGCCATCTTAATAATTCGACGCAGTAGGGATGAGCATCTGTTGCACTCCTTGTTTCACGTTGGAAAACTTTGAGTGGAGGCATTAATTGTTTTATTTCCTTAGAACAGGTGTTCGTCCCCACTAGGTATCTATAAAACAGGGTAAGTGACAAGACTGTGCGCCGATGGCTAAGTGGAGTGAACTTTGAGGTAACGCTGGGATCATTTATAAGACGAATAGCTCTGTTTTGCACTTTATCAAGATATCCCAGCGCTGATTGGGGTGCACCAGCCCAGATATGTGCATTATACTCCATTTTTGGTCTAATATATGTTTTATAGATATTGAGGAGATCTAATGGAGAGAAGTAAGTTTTACAGCGATACAAAAAACCCAAACACTTAGCTGCATCTTTAGCTATACCAAAAATGTGATTTGACCGAATCAATTTCTGGTTTAACTCGATGCCCAAAATATTTAAGTCTGTTGAGTGCTGCAAAGCTTCTCCCTGAAAAATCAAGTTGGGAATGGAAGTTGCTATTTTTCGCGAGATGAGACAGCATTGGGTTTTCTTCGTGTTGAATTGAACACGATTATTTTCACCCGATTTGTGAATTTTTGCTAAATCGTTATTAAACTCAATGACAGCGAAATTTTTTGCTGTTGTATTAACCTGATGATTAATGTTACAGCGGCTATGAAATTCATAGGAAGCTACAAGGGTTTAAAAATAATTATTTCGAATACTCTAATTTTACTTATTTCCAATTTTTATTTTCTAAAGTTTTTTATATATTTTTTAAGTTTTCTATTAAATATTTCCAAAGTTTGACTTCTCCTAATGTTTAGTGGTAATGAATTAAAAATTTTAATAGCACTACATTTTAAACTTTTTTGTTTCTTTGTGCTTCTAGCTTTAGGTATTCACATCATAGGTATTCATATCACATCATTGCTTGCCTCAATAATATCTCCCAATTATCCTCTTTTATTAACGCTATATTAATAACCCTTAAACTTGGTTGTTTTTAGATTAATTTTGGTGTTTGTTGTAATCTTGACAGGTATTTTTTAGACCATCTTTTCCAAACTTCTGATGTGAATGATGTAAAAACTCTCATATATTTAATAATTTAGTATTCTAATTTATTACATTTTTTCTCAGGAACTGTTAATAATGGTGCACCTATTAAAAAGTGATCAAGTGGTTTGAAAATTTCCAAGTTGTCTGGATCAATATTTAAAGGACATAAAGGACAAGAACTTATATGTTTTAAGTTTTACAGTTAAAGTTGTAAGTTCTTCAAAAGTTATGTTATGTCCTTTATTATTCTCTTCATATGATATTTAGTTGACTTTATATCAGCTTTCACTGAGCTCCAATGGGAGGGTATACTTCATATATGAGGGAGATATGAATGCCATTCGATTCCTCTCTTATTTAGTGAGTCCATAATTTCATTTTTATAATAGGGTTGGATGAACAAATCACTTCAATTTTGATGGTTCCGCAAAACTTTAAGGCATTAACACTATTCACATTGACACATGGTCATCTTCTGCCAACAAGTGCTGCAAGAAAGCGATTTGATGTTAAACTACTATCTGTTTGGTGCATTCTAGGTGCATTGTCTTGGTGTCCAAACATACAAATAGTATGATATAATCCTTAAAGGTTTTGTTTTCATGACCTACTGATGACTTTAAAGTAAATGGTCCAACATATACATAGTTAAGGACATAGTTACGAGAGGTTAAGGAAAATTTCCCATTCGTTAAGAAGATGAAGATGCTTTATAAAGATTACAAACTGTAAATCTGTGAATACATTGTTTGACTGCCTTAATGCATTTAATATCCAAAATCTTTGTCATGAAACCATATAGTGAATACAAATGTACATGATTTATGATTAAATTTGTTAAATCATTTTGATTATTTATTTAATTATACCCGTATGACTATACAGTCAAAGGATATAATTAATTTGCCATTACGTTTGTGACGCAGAGAAGAAGGCGGGTAGATATAGAATCAAGTGTATGGATTGGATCAGAATCGAAAAATAATACTGGACCTCTTAACAAAACCTCATTCAACGACAATTTGCTCTTTCAGGCTCTGGATGCATCAAAAACTATTCAAAGTTTAGTGGTGGTACTCGATTCTTTTATGAGCAGTTATAATGCGTGAAATTTGAATCGGCCATAGCAAATTTTCCTCACTACCAGTAGCTTGTACCATATGACCAAATTCGATATATTCTTGCAACAAACGACGAACTGCTATGCCTGTGATTTTCCGAGATTTTTCTAAAGGGGAGTGAAACTTCACATTGACCGGTTGGTAAACGAATCTTTAATTCCTTAAATATTTCTCACAATTAGCTTCTTTTTCCGTATGAAACTTTGGTTGTGCTAACTTTTCAAAGTAATACACTTATAGATCCAAGCACATGATAGTTAGGTTCAACTAGTTGCAGACCAATCTATATGTTTCCAATCGCTTGATGGTATTTTTGACGAGGGCAACTAATTGGTCAATATTCTAAACACCAGACTTTGAACTTCTAACGTATTTTTGTTATATAATGATTTATGTAAATTTTCACCTTAGCATTTATTAAGTGCAACTATCTCTTTCCGATACATTGTACTGTTGCTCGAATGGCTTTCTTTTGTAGGTCAATTATGTTATCAGTAATGAATGATGCCTTGGAGCCTCGATCGATTAGCGCTCTCACTATGCAGCCATTGCCTGAAGGCGCAACTAAACTAAATCTGTAGTTAAAAATGTCTGAGTGGATGAATGATTGTGAGAAATGAGCGATTGCAAGTTAGATGTATTGGTCGATAGATGATTTTGGATGAAACTTTTTTGTATAATCTTTAAGTGGAAATATTTTGAAAAGATTGTGTGTTGATTCTATTTTTATTGTTGTTATTTCTGTAGCTATTGTTGGGAATATTATTTTGTGATCTTTGTATTAGTCTTTCGCTATTGATAGCCTCCAGAGTTCGAAACCTTGCCTATAAAATTTTTTTAAATTCCAAGCTGCGAATGAATTTCGTTTCACATGAATTTTGTGTTCCAATAATTCATGAGTTTCAAAACATTTAGACGTGAAATCCGGACTCATTGTATCCGGACCTAGCTCAGACTCATTGTAAATTTTAGGTTGAAATAACAAGGTTTGTATTTGAGTATTAGCCAAAACTCGTTTAATGTCATATCGCTTTTCTAATAATGACCATGCTACAAAATAATTTTTTCGACAACTAGGTACGACCTCAAAAGTAGTGCAGACTCTCTAACAAGATGCATTTTTATATATTGCAGCTACTGCACAGGACTGAAAAACTCATTTTAATGCATCATAGTGTTGAAAAGATCATGAAAAGTTGGCCACTTTTTATAATCAACGTCAAATGTCTCAGTACTAATTTCTGATAAATTTAAGCTGATTCCCCCACTATTTTTAATTTGATTCAATGACGTAGCGCTCGGTTGGGTTACATTCATATTGCTTTTACTATCTTCTTGTTTTGCTAAAAATCCCTTTTGTAATTCTCTCCGATGTTTTTATATTTTGTTACATTGTAATCTTCGAACTGAAAGTACACATCCTCCTCAAAATAACTTGATGTCTTTGGGACGCCTTTATCAGACTACCTTTGCACTAGTAACGCTTAATGATCGCTAACAAACGTATCTTATAATTTTTTAAATGTGTCAAACTTCCTGAGGAAAAATGGTTGGTACGCTTGTCTTTACCAGCTTTCTTATAATTGGTAAAACACTTTTCTGCAAACTCCTTCTGGACTAATTGACCTTGTATCGACTCATCCATGCTCATTTTCCAAAACAAAAATTTTATTATTTGTAAAAAGATTTATTCAAAAATAAAGAAAAAACTGAATCTTGAAAAAGTTAAAATGCTGTAACAAATGATATTTACTACTGTATTTAGTTGTTTTTTCATAAAGTGAAAAAAATGTTTTATTAATTTTTTTTAAATATTTTACTTAGTAGATTAGATTCAAATATATTTTTTTCTAAGTTTCACAAAATTGAATCATACAAAATTTATTTTTATCACTGTTTGAATAGTTTTCATTTGATGGCAAAGAGGATTCCTTTTCATTTCTTAGCAAGTAATTCTATATAATTTTATTATTTTTCGCAACTTTTTTTAAAAAGCTTTATAAATATAATTTATAAGCATGTAACTAGTATCTTCTAAAAAAAAACAATTAATATAAAATGATAAGTTGAACCATATAATTATATTATAATATAAGTTCAACTAATATTAATATTGATGGTAAAATCTCAATATTTAATATTCAATTATCTACCCGGCTTAATTTTGTTAAAACTCAATATGCAATTATGTACCCGGCTTAAATTTGCTGGAACTAAAACTCAGTATTCAATAGCCGTTAATGTTTTTTTTATTTAATATACATTTTTTTCAGTACTAATACCCAGATTTTCCAACACCAAAAAAGAAAAAATAGATTTTTACTCGCCTGTGACGATTTTCTCCGCTGGAATATTTTACGCGTTCGCGATAATAACGTAACTGTAACAAATTTATATTTACTTACACACAACACACATTGTTTCTTTTGTAAAAAATTTTTTTTGGAATTTTTTAATTTAATGTGGTTTGAACCCAAAAATAAATAAATAAAAAACGCTTATTTAAGTTTAGAATTCAAATTTATTGAGGAATATGTTTTACTAAAAATTACGTCTTTAAATACAATTTTAATTTCTATAATAATTATACATGCAATGACACAATAAGTATTTAATTAACTTTAAAATAATGAAAATTATGAATGTTTAATCACATTAAAGGTATTTTATTAATAAGGTTCATGTAAACTATATTACAAAAAATTGAGTAATGTTTGATAGTAATTTAGAAATCTGCATTAATAAGCATTTAAATGCTATACTTACTTTTTTTTTATCTTATTTGGTTCCAATTTTATCAAAATAAAACAAAATTATGGTTTTTCTTTATCTTATTTAGTTCCAATTTTATCGAAATAAAACTAAATTATGATTGAAAAATAGTTAAGGCCCCATAACTTCTAAACTAATGAAAATAGACCCCCCCCCCTTACATACAATTTTTTGTTCTGCTCGATATGCCCAATCACTAATTTGACGAAAGACCATCGAGTCGGGAACACCCTGTATATTAATGATAAGTTTATAATATTAAGAAATTGAGTTCTGTGAACATTCTCCTCCGAATTAATTAATTGTTAAATGAATTAATATATTTATCTAGAATGAGGTGTAACAAACGCATTCAATTAAATGTGTTTTGTTGGATGTGTTCAATTATAAAAAAATAAAATATTAATGTTTTGTTGAATGTGTTTTATTTAAGAAAATAAAATACCATAAATATCATAAGCAGGCCAAAAAATATTTTATTTATTTTTAATAAAAAAAAAACAAAAACAAAAATAAATAAAATTTTTTTATTAACTTAAATTATTTAAAATGTTTATGGCAAATTTAAAAAACTTAATGGTAAATTTATTTTACCCTTTGACTATATACTATATTTATGTGTACAGCATTCGTTATTCCCTCCATTAGTCCTGCTAATAATAAAGCATAAATAAATTTTGGCGTCGATTTTGTAATGAACCGATCTACAAATCTCTGTTATTTCAATGATGACAGTTCCCTTGATTTGTATCAGTTCTTTTGAAATGCTGTTTGATACTGGTTGATCTCGGGCAGTCTCTTTTAACCATATTTGTAGAAGTCCAACCCAATGTTAATTACTCCAGTAAAAGTCCAACCTAAAAGAAGTTTATTAAAAATATAATTAGAAAGATAGCTTTTCGAACTCTTCCACTACACCGAATATATTTTATTCCGATGTTGCCATTTAAGTTAATTACTATTGACAAAATTTCAGACATTCGTCTTTATTAGTTATAGAGTAATGCTCATATAAAAAAAAAGTTGTATTACAAGTACTTGAACCCACTGCAGTAGATTAACCAAATTTTGAATAAACTTTGGCCATAAAACTAAACTATTTTTCGCAAAATTTCAAATCCCCTACTTCATTAGGCATTGCGTAATGCTCATATAAAAAATGACGTTGTACGAAAAGTAATCAAACCCAGCTCAATAGATCAACCAAATTTTTCCAAACTTTGTCCACAAACCAAACTACCTTTAGCAAAATTTCAAATATCCAGCTTTACCTAGGATAGAGTTATTTTAATATAAAACGAGGAAGATTATAGTTGCCCTTGTCAACTTTTAGATACCCGTGAATATACACATTATGATGTATCAAACTCATTAATTAGTTACCTTGTGCTATTATGATAAAAAACAATATCGTAGCTTCATTAGATTCGCAGTTATCGAATTGACAACTTTGTATAGCAGCTGTCCGAAAATGAAGCCTTAACATTTTTAGACTTTATAAAAGTGCTTACCCTATAATATAATTAATCTTGTGTAATTTTCATTCTCCCAGCGCTAAAAGAAATTCATATTAGTTCAAAAAACTTGTATGACAGCTGTCCGCAGCCTTGGTCTGATATTAACCAAAAACAATAGGGAACTTCAAAATTGTCTAAAAAATATTTTGTGTAAATTTCAAAATCCTAGCTCTAATTTTTGAATACTATATCTTTTAATCCATTTTTAATTCACAAGTTCAACCTTGATAAGCATCATATTATCATATTCATTTAATGATCATCATATTTATAATGATTATTATCTATCAATCTCGAAATTAAGTATATATATTATCTGAATACATCCAAATTAGTTATCAAGCTATTTACTGAAAAAAAATCTTGGTAAAATAAATTCATGTCGTTTCAAGATGTGCTGCAAAATTTCAAATTTTTATTTGAAAATATTGGAGTTTAAAAAGTTAGTTGTTCGAGAGCTACTCGAAGTTTTGGTCGGATCTTAACCAAAAAAAATAGGGAACCTAGAAATTATTTGAAAATATTTTGTGAAAATTTCAAAAAAGCGCTACATTTAGTTTTTCAGTTATCGTGCTGACACACGGACAGACGCACATAGCTAGATAGATTTATTTTTCGATGCTGATCCGATACGTACCATTTACACTATATCTAGCTCGTCTAGATCAATGCGCTAAAAACGAAGGACCCGATCCATACATGTATGCACGGTTGTAAAAAGAAGTTGTACGGCAGCTACACGAACGCGAAGAGCAAACAAACTGGGTTTCAATAGCTTAAAAACGACTTTCGCATAAAAACAAATTTTTGAAAATTTTGGAATCCCAGCTTCTTTATTTTTTGAGTGACCGTGCAGACGGGCGGATATGCATACTTAGTTCAGTTTATTTTTTATTTATTTTTTTGATTCTGCTCCGATTTATACCTTTGAGTCTACAAATTTTCATGTGGATTGGCTGAGGAATTTTTTTGTCTCTTCGCTATGACGAACCAATAAACTTTCACTTTTATTGACAAATTGCAAGCTTCAGAGAACGGGTAAATCTGCTTGTATTTTGTAATTTATATAGAAGAAATTTAACTTGCTTGTTTATTTGTTTGTTTGTCCAGGATTCACATAAACACCACTGGTCTGATTCCAACCAAATGATGAGAATAATTCTGAGAGCCCGAGTATAACATGGGCTATGTTAAATTTTAATATGTCAACAGGTTACAGCCAGAGAGCCAATTCAAGGTTTTTCGTTACTTTTATGTCGACGCGAAATGTTTTGTCACATTGACTTAAAACTTTGCGTAAATGTTCTATTAGCTAACTCAATTTATTGTATGAAATTGGATGGAATATATTGACCCATTCCGAACTGGTGCGCTAGCTTTAAATTTTTTTTTAATAGGCATGATGCCAAATGAGTTGTAAATTGTTGTCCTGCTTTAACGGTTAAAAACAATATTTTTCAAACTTTGTTTAAAACTTTTCGATATTTTTTATTTCATAAAATATTTTCAATGCAAATTTCTAAGAGGTACTCATAATACTAAATATGAAGCCAATTTTGAATGATAACAATATGTTAAAATTTAAATAACATAACATTTTCTATCATAATATTTTTTCATAACTCTTGGCTTTTTATTTACCTAACGTTTTTTGTTATTTAAATATAGAATTTAATAAAATCTAGAAGTAATATAACCCAATTTCGTTTATAATTTAACAATATTATTGCCAATTATTTCATTTCCGAATGGATTTAGACATAATTACATGTAAATCACAGCATTCTGTGGACTGTGTCGAATTGTTAAGATGATGTAACACGGCTTACGGAAATTCGTTTTTTATGCGCATGTCGAGACTATGGAACAATGTTCCGTCCAACGTGCTTCTTAAAGTTGGAAGCTCGTATGTGTACGACTTCATTAAATTTAAGGAGAATATTGAGATTTTTTTCCTTAATATTCGTCCAAATTTCCCAATCCCTCATAATCCAAAAATCCCAAATCCAGCCATGATCTTAAAATCCTTCCATATCCCCAACCCTGTAACCAAACTGTACATTTTTATCACAAGTTCCTTCCTAAAGTTTGGTTCGGAAAAGGTTTCGTTTTTGTGTGTTAAAGTCGCATATACTCTAAGAAACATCGCACAATTTTATAACAAAAGTTGTGTTGAGTGTATTTTGAATCTGAAAACGGCAAACGATAGCTGGTTTTATAAGCTTTATAAATTTTTAAAAGGAAAATGTTTAGGGTTGCCATACGGTACTAAAATTTAACATTACGCAAAACTCAATTTTTGCAAAATTTTTGTCCACACACATCTTTTGAACGGTTCAAGCTAGGGTCTTGAAATTTTGGGAGAAGTTAGATATTTAGAAATTATTAGGAGTCGTTTAACCATTTAGGAGCTATAAGGGCTCAAAAATTGAAATTTTGCTATTTTTAAACACCTGTAACTTGAATACCTTTCCAAATTTTTTTTTATGATACACAAAATTCAAAGCCCTGTAATTATATTTAAACATGTTTCAAAGGTTTTTCTTAGTTTTGAAGGGTTAGGAAGCTACAGCCCCTGCAAATTCCAAAAAAGCCCTATATTTAAAATGATATAACAAGAGTTTTGTTAGGTTTATTTTTAATCGAAAAACGGTATAAGAGAGCTCCTTTTATAAACTTTACAAAAATCGGTCGAAATGTATTGGGTTCCCATACGGTACCAAAATTTAGCATTATATAAATCTCAATTTTTGCAAAATTTTTGGTCCCACATATCTCTGAAACGGTTTAAGACAGGGTCATGAAATTTTGGAAGAAATTAGATCCTCAAAAATTAGTAGGAGTCGGTTAACAAAATTTTTATGTCAAGCTATAAGGGCTCGAAAATTGAAATTTGGCTATTTTAAAACACCTATAACTTGAATACCTGTCCATTTTTTTTTTTTATTAATATACAAAATTTAAAGGTCCAACATTATATTTTAACATATGTTAAAGGTTTTTCTTAAATTTAAATGTGGTTCCTTAAATTGAAGAAAGTGTCTCGCAGTTTGACCCATTTTTGCTTAGATAGTATAATTCTAAGTAAAATTCCAAATTTTTGTGGAATTCACAATTTAATTCCTAGAACCTAGAAAAATGGAAAGAGAGGGGGGGGGGGTTTGATGAAGTTAGGTTCTTGAGAAGTTTGGCAACCTTCCCATTGAAGGGCTATTAGAACATTAAAATAAAAAAAAGCAGTAAATTTTAAAAGTAAGCAGTAGCCAGTGTATATATTTGCAAAATTAAACTCAGTATGTAATGCAATATAAATTTGAAAATGTGCTTTTTTAAAAACCCGTGTTTTTTTTCATCACTTGTTTTCAATTCTCTTGAGAAGCTTTTGTAGGTTAATACGCTGTCGGTTAATAAGATAATTTTTGGCGAAATATTTAATTATTTATTTGTAGTACCAAAAAATAGTAAATGTTGCCTGATATTAAAATAGTCCTTTGCCTATTTAGCATTTGGACCTTTTAAATCAAAGCTAAGACATAATATCAAGAACAGATAAATGCTTATTTCTCTCTTTTTTAAAAAAATCAGAACAAATTAGATTTTAATTTTTATCTTCATCTTTTTTTTTTATTATTAAATCATTTTTCTACATAGAATTTTTTTTTTGGCATATTGTTATATATTTTTTTATTGCCATTATTACTATTTAATTTTTTAACACTTCTTCAGTTTTAATTAAAATTAATTTTAAAATAGTTTCAGTTTACCTTAAGTTTTTTTGTTTTAATTTAATGGAGTTTTACTTATTATCACTTATAATTTTAAAATATTTAAGATTGTTCTATAGTCACTTATACATAGTTTTAGTTTTTAAAATATATTATTAAAATTATAAAATATTCTAATTTAATCTAATATTTCTTCCACTGAACACAATAAACTAAAATTTTCGGTTTTAAACCACGCACCCCCCACGCTTTACCAGGTTGATTCAATAAAAACTCAGTATGACGTCTCTGACTTAACTGTTTGAAGAGTGCAGGCAAATAACAATCAATGTCAATTTTTTTCGAAAATGCAATATGGGTATCATTGGAAAGGCAAAAATGAGATCTTTCGTTCTATCAACAATAAATAATGTAAAACCAAACCAGATCAAAGTTTTAGCCTGTTCAAAATTTCCTGTACAGGGAAAGAACAATCAATGTCACAGTTTTCATGGAAAAAACAATCAATGTCAGTTTCTTTTTAATATGGCAAATTTTGAATTGTTTTTATTGACTTGACTTGACTATTACAAATAAAAATGTTCTAACGGGAATTTAAAATAACATTTCCCGTTCGAGGCCATAGTTACATGGAATGTGACAAAAATATGGGATTAATAAAACAAAATCTTAAAATTGAATTGCCTGATGAATGGAACGATCATGTTAAATCTTCACGGGTCAAACCCTCGCCCTTTGTCATTATTAAAAGTAAACAAGATATTTTCAAAAACTGGGGCAGTTATTTGGAAAATAATCATTATAAAAAATAATCTCCATTTGCAACGAAGCCAATTTCTGAAATCTACATAACAAAGGAACACAGTCGGACACTCCAATTAAGAAACACATATAACGGCCCATGGAATTCGTACATAATCAGATATAAAAATAATGGTAACAGTTCACAAAATTTAAAGCCTTCTTACACTAGCCTAATTCCACTTTCATCTGGAAAATATAATGATTTAATGGTACTTAAAGAATTTTGCAGAGACGAAGTGCAGCGGTTTTTTGAAGCACTGCCGCATTCGAATCAAGTTTCGGACACAGACGATAATAATTAAGCAAATCCATACGTTTTAACGTTATAAAAATTTAAACTTAATGAATTACTTAATTTGAACTATTTATGTTTTTATTTTTTGTTAAATTATTTTTTGTTATTTTATTTAATTACTTAATTTGAACTATTTATGTTTTTATTTTTTGTTAAATTATTTTTTGTTTGATTATTTTTTCCTAAATTTTTAATATTTGATTGTTTTTTCGTACAAAACTGAATTTTTTTGAAACTAAGTTTTTTTTTTTGTAAATAAAATAAGAAAATATTAAATTATTTTAATTTTTTTGTATTGTATTTCTTTAAGAATAGGATAAACATTAATTATGAAGCTTGTTTACAGACACTTTCAGAACATTTTTATAAGCAAGAAGTCTTTGAAAATATAAATTGAATTTTCTCAATTTCTAAAAAAAATGACGTTGATTGTTATTTGCCTGTACTCTTCGTTTATATATATTCATATTTTACCTTATTTATTAGAACTAACGCTACTAATACTAATAAATTACTTTTAATTACAAATCATAATTATAAAGCGATATTACGTTGTAATCGATACCATTTACATTCTTATCAATAAATAATACAATAAGTAGAATAGAATAATTATTTCATTCCTTAGTTTCAAACAAAGTATCAGATATGAATTATTCAATGCATTGTATCAGTGTATTAATATAATACATTAAATTAATCTAAATCACGTCGATCTATGCGAATTTAAAGGAATTTAGTAAAGAATGCAAATTAAACAAAATATTGACAACATGTATAATTCATAAGTAAGTAAGTTCATAAGGGCAATTCATTATGCTTTTCATTACTTATGCATTTTATATTATACCAGCAGAAATGGTGTATGACCAATGTTTAAAACAACCAACAGAGCCAACTAAAAATTCCCGCGTATGATGGTTCTTACTTTGTGGTAAAACTGTTTCGAAAATACTTCGTGTTCGACATAAACGGTATACTATATGGGAAATAAAATAAAATATAAAGACTGGCGTAATATTTTCTAATGTATTTTCAAAAATTTCTATTTTCAGCAGTTTGATTTCCAGTTTTTAAATTTTACAAATCTGATTGATAAAATTATTTGAATTTTAACATTTTAAGAATATTTGATATGATTGAATTAAGTGAATATGTATATATTTTTGAATTCGTGATGCTTGAAAACTTAAACATAATTCTGAAGTTCAATTTGCGCAAAAAAAAATATAAATTTCAAAGATCTACCGCTAAAATTTTTTTATTGATTAAATTTTTTACAAATCAATTTCCAAATTATATATTACCTCAATTGAAGGAACAACTATAAAATTACAAATACCCTTTTGAATAAAACATACATGTATATATTTTTAGCACATTTTCAAAAAATTTTGTAAAAATGTGCCTATATAGTTTCACTCTGTCCGTCCGTCTGTCTGTCCATTTGTCTGTCCGTATGTTTACAAAAACTTTTACAACGTTTGAAATAGAGTAAAGAAATTTTAACCACGAGTAGATATTACGAAAAAAATAATTTCGTAGAAGAATTTTTTTCTGTAGCCACACCCGTTACGGAGCTACAGCCCCCCAAAGTTGGAAAAAGCCCTATTTTTAAATTGTTATAACAAGGGTATATTTTCAATCTGAAAACGGAAAAAGATAGCTGGTTCTATAAGCTTTATAAATAATTAAGAGCAAATGTTTAGGGTTGCCATACGGTACTAAAATTTACAATTATGCAAAGGACCTAACTTCATCATCAAGGAACAATAGCAATTGAAATAATTATAGAATAGGAATCATAGAAATATGGAAAACATCGTAGCCTCACAATGGCATGGGTAGAGGGAGGCAGAAGTACAAAATACAGAAGAACATACATACAATTACGAATTGATGTGCGAATTACACGTAATACCAAATAATTTCAATATTCCAGCTGATGGTATTCTGGATAAAGACTTTATAAAATTTTATAAATGTAATATTAAATATGAAAATATGAAGGAAAGAAACTTATGAAAAGAATGTACGGAACACACTTTGTTGTCTGTAAAGGATCCATCATCCAAACTGGCACGTATGAGACTAGATTTAGGAGCATAATACTTAATAATAGAATATATTAAAGGAAAATTAAAAGTAGACGCATATGCATTATCTCGTAGAAACATAAAAGATTTACAATTTACTTATGAAAATATAAATGAAAATATGAATACAGTAATGAGAGTACAAGCTAGATTAAATATAAACGAGGAAGAGTGTAGTATAGTAGACTGTGTCAACTCTGGGATATCCGTGTGACCGTAACATATACATTTTATTATCCAGTTAATTGCTTTTGGCAAAATTTCAAACATATAGATTTATTAGGTGTAGTGTAATCTAATATATAAAGAAGAAAATTTGCTTGTTTGTCCAGGATTCACGTGAAAACCACTGGTCCAATTGTCACAAAATTTTAAAGGAATAATTCTGAGAGCCCGGGTGTGATATAGGCTATATCACATTTTTATAAGTCAACAGGTTGCGGCTACAGAGGCCGTTTTAAGCTTTTTGGTTTTTTTGATGTCGAGTCAAAACGGTTTGACATATGGGCGCAATGAAGCTTTTTCAATGTTTTCGATGTCTAGTCAAAGCGGTTTGACCGATAGACTTGAAATTTTGCACAGATGTTCTTCTTAGCAACCGGAATAAGTTGTATAAATTTGGTTTAAATAAATTAACCCATTTCGATCTAGCGGGCTTCCAAAAAATTTTATGTTTCCGATTTGTGTCCAATTTTACAGGGTTGTTTTGCAGTCGGAAAGAGAGGATGGCACAAAGTTTTGTTAAGTTCGGTTAATCCGTTTGGGCACGAGAGCGCAATGAAGCTTTTTCAATATTTTTAATGTCGAGTCAACACGGTTTGAAGAATTGACTTGAAATTTTGCACAAATGTTTCTTTTAGCAACCGTAATTAGTTGTATAAATTGGGTTGGAATGAATTAACTCATTTCGCCCTGGCGGGCTTCCAAAAAAATTTGGAACGTTCCCAAAATAAAAATAGTAAAAATAATGAAATTTTCTGTAAAATATTTGAAAAAAGGAAATGTAAAGTCAATTTAGATATGAGTTATATAAGAGAAAATAACTTTAGGGTTATTTCTATGCGCATTAGAAAAAGAAACTAATAAAATAAATGTAAAAGAATTATAAATTGATAATAGCGATTTTATATTTACTCAACATACAATAAACAACTTTAAAGAAAGAGGTAATGGAGTTTTAATGAAATTAAAAATCGGACAGCAAAATACTATTAGAAAGGAAAGGCAAAAGACATTTCAAAATTTATAAATAATTGCAGAAAATGTCAAATAATTAAAGCAAAATTGAAACATAACGTTACAAATAACAGATATACCTCAAAAACCGTTCGATATAATAGTAATTGATACAATTGATCCTTTACCAAAAGCCATAAATATTAATCAATACGCGCAGTAACAATTATCTATGCCCTGACAAAACTTTTAATAACGGTACCTAGAAGCTAAAACAGTTTCAAAAGCAATCGTTGAGAATTGTGTTTTGATTTTTGGACCTCAATAATGTTCATATAAAAAAAGATGTTGTATAGCACCGAACCGTTTTAACTATTTATTAGCTATAGAGTAATGATCATATTAAAAAAAAAAGTTGTATAACAGTTATTCGAACCCACTGCATCACCCCGAACTGAATTTTGCACAAACTGTGGCCATAAAACTAACAAAATTTCAGACATCCAGCTTCATTATGTATGGAGTAATGGTCATATAAAAGAAAAAATTGTGTGACAGGCACTAGAAGTTCTATGACAAAGCACTACCCCAACTTAAATGTACACAAACTTTGGCCATAAAACTGAGCTACATTTGCCACAATTTCAAATATCTAGCTTTACCAAGTATAGAGTTATTTTCAGGCAAATTTAGTATACTCTTTTCACCTATAGTCATACATATAAAAATTAAATTTTCTGCATGAAAAATATAATCACAAATATAAATATTGAGTAATTTCTTTCAAAAAGGTAAAACTAAAGCATATGTACATACACCTATTTTATGCTTTTTAGTAACTAATTATTTGTTCTAATAAAAAATTATTATTATGATTTACATGCGTTTTTGAATAATTATGATTAATTTTTTTTTTCCTTTAATTTCTCTATTTCTTTTTTTAACATTACATTATTTTTGTTTTTGTTATGACAAAAGCAAAATAAAATTCAACTGATAAATGTATTTTAACTTTACTTTATTATAAATTGTGTTTAATTCATAAGTTTTAATTTTTGATGTAGTAATTTAAGCCAGTTTTACTTTTAGTTTTTGTTTAATATGATATTAAATATTTACTGTTTATTTGTTAAAAAAAAAATTCTTTGTGATTTAAAAAAACAAGTAACGAAACAGTAAGTCTGTGCAACCGTTTTAAAATTACCCTACAACTAATTGGTTCAAATTTAATGAGAAGTCCATTAAATTAAGTTTAAAATCGTAAAAACAATTAATTTATCTATTCAATAATATCTATTCAATAATAAAAAAACCAAAGGAATATGAAATAAAATTAGCAGTTACAAAATTAGAGATTTAAAGCTTTTTTTTTACAATAGAATAAAAGTTTTCACACATGCAATGCAGCAATTACTTCTCTTCAGGATTTTTTGAATGACTTAGTACCTTTGATTAATTATTTAAATTTAAAATAATTTTTAAATTTATTCTCTCAATTTGCTTATTTTTTAATGTTTAACGTAATTCAGCCTTTAATATTTTAATTTTTTTAATTTGAAAAATTCTGGTATGACTCAATTTAAAGATTTATAGGAATCATACTTACTTTTCTTTGAAATATGATCTAATCCAGGTTACTAATATAGGAAAGATTAATTTCAGATTAAAATATTGGGATTACGATTGGCCAATCATCTTTTATGTTTATGATAAGGAACTTTGAGCACTTCTGTTATAAATAAGTATCACAATCATAATGCTGATGTTATATGTGACACTAATTTTCATTAAACTTAAAATTATTCGAAAGAAATATTAATTTGTGATAATATACGTTTATATATGTATAAACGTTTATATAATTTGCTGGTTTTTAATGTAGACCAAAAACATTAATACTTTGACTAGCTAGTGTTACAAAATTTAGTAATTTAAATTTTTAAAAATCAAAAATAATTTTAATTCATAGTACAAGTATATGTACTTATTAGAAAAGGTTATAAATGCAAAATTTGCAAAAAATGTATTTCTAAAATATAATGGCAAATTTAGAACTTTTCATACAATTTTTTTAAATATAAAAATAAATTTTACATACATGCAGCATCAAAGGTACTTGAACACAATTTAAGGATCGTACAAAATTTCTTAATTATATATTCCCTATGGTAATAATTCAATAAAATATTATAGATATAATAAAAAATTAAAAACAAGAAATTTAGTTGTTTATTAAAAAAATATTTTAGTTTTGCATTTATAAAATTTATTACATAATATGTTGTATATTAAAATAATTACCTTCTTAGCTTTTTAAAAATATAAAAGTGTTAAATAAGAAAGCAAATAGTAAAGAACACTCGTGTTCCAAATTTCAAATTTCTATCGTTAGATATTTGAAGATCTTTATAAGAGTGTGGAAGGCACCTTAACCACAACTCCAATTATTTCCCTATGTTAAGAACGTAATGTAAACCAAACAGAGCACTCTTATATCGAATTAAAAGTTTCTATCTTTATTATTTTTGAAGAAATGCTTGTTAGTTCTTTGGAGTTGCGTGACATATGCCTGAACCACCACTCAAATTGAACCCGCATTTCAGGAACATGAGGAAGAAAACCCTTTACCAAATTTAAAGGTTTTATATTTAAGTGCGCACTTGCTTAAATTAAATAAATTAATAAAAGATTTAAAATTTTTTTAAAGGCTTATTTTGTTTCAATAATGATCTATTTTTCCATTTATTAATGTTTTGTATATATATTTTTAAAAAATGTTGCTATACATTCTATATTGTTTCCTTTGTTTAGATTCAAATCGAAATACTTGTTTGTTGCTAACATTCTATAATGTACGTACTCAACCTTGCTAAATAATGTATCTATTATTAATATTTACGTAAAATTTTATTAAATAAATGTTGATTTTTGAGTTGAATTTTTCGTTATCAAATGCAAATTATAAATTTTATTTGGAATTTTTTTAATATACCTAATTTAGTTTAAAAAAAATTTATTTTTTTGGCTTCTATGGTGTATTGAACTCAGGTGTTGTATACCTGAAGTCACTTGCCCAAACTTAACACCATTTTGTTCCATTTTTAGCTTATTTTAAATAGAAAAATATTTAAAAGATTATGAGGGAAAGATGCAGGGGTGGGGGATAGATAATGGAAAGTTAAGAGCGAGATGTGGGAGAGATGAGGGAAACTTTGAAATTACTTTGATACATGTGAAGCATAGTCTTCTTAATTTTTATTTACAAAATGTTTTGCAATCTATTTAAAATTTCCAGAAAATCATCTGTGATTTTTAAAGCTGAAATTAATTAATTTATAAACGAATAAATACATTTTATTTCATCAAGAATTTTTTTTTTTTATTAAAAATAAATAAATTATTTTTTGGCCTGCTTATGAAAATTTTGGATATTTGATTTTTTAAAATAAAACAAATCCAACAAAGCATTAATATTTTATTTTTTTATAATTAAACACATCCAACAAAACACATTTAGTTGAATGCGTTTGCTACACCCCATTCTAGACAAATATATTAATAATAATTACTCTCTTTATTAATTTCGAATATTTGTTGTAAAATCTTCAGGGCTGTGTGGTTGGTTCCCGAACCACTACTCCAATAACTCCCAAATTTTAGGGACACTGAGGAAATGGGAATGGACACCCTTATACTAAATTAGGATGTCTTATCTTTATTGGTTTCGGAATTATGCTCGTTTGGCCTCAATACGATCAAAAGCTTTTAAGATCCGAACCCATGGTCGATTCTCGACGGTACACAATCCCCGCCGTAGTTTCAGTACTAGTAACCTACAATAAAAATTTCATCAAGATAGGTTAGTTTTTGAGTTGACATGCCTCCAGACGAATTGACGGACGGACGGACGTGGCTAAATCGACTGATGACAAATAGATATACATTTTCAAATTTATCTCGCTTCCTTTCGGTGGTTACAAACTCCATACTAAAGTTAAAATACCATTTTACCTATTTCTAAGGTGTAGGATCAAAAAAATACGGCATATATATAATAACATTTTAGTAAAGAAAAAAAAAAGTAAAGAAAATATAGATATATGAAGAAGATTTCTATCTAAAAACAAAACTATCGTGTTTGTATGTGTTGTTTTATATTGAATATTTATAGCTGACATATTCTGTTAATACTGTTGTTGAAGCTGTTGTAATGGCTATTGTATTTAAAGATTTTATGTTTCTACTTGTTGTTATTGTATTTAATTTTGTTTTGTAATTCAAAATTGTTATTATATTTAATTGTAAATGTATAATTTTAACATTGTTACTGCTGTATTTGATTTAGGTACATCTCTAATTTAAAATGGCTGTATAGTTTTGACTAAAGATGATGTGCCATGTGATGTTCCATGTGTAACTTTGTATGATGACCGAAAATAAACGAGCTAGATATGGAAAGGTATATATATTTCTGATCGGCGTCACCTCCTGAGTCGATTTCGCGATGTCCGTCCGTAGGCACGATAGCTCAAAAACAAATAAAGTTATCTTGGTGAAATTTTAAATGTAAGCTAGTAGTAATGAAAGTTCGCCGGGGATTCTGGATCTTTTGAGCGGTCCAAGGGCTAACGAGCATATATCCAACAACAGAACTCAATAACTGTTGACGCTATCTTAATAAAAATTATACTGTAGATTACTAGTAATGAAAGTACGGTGGGATTGCATAAGGTTGAGATAAGAACTTGGGTTCGGAATCTAGAAACTTTTGATCGAATTGAGGCAAAACGAGCATAATTTCAAAACCAAGGAAGATATAACATTGAAATTTGGGACAAAGGGGTTTTTTCTTATTTCCTTTGTGTCCTTGAAATTTAGGCCTAATTGAGGTAGTGGTTTGGGTACGACCAACACAACTCTGAAGACCTTACAGCCTATCTTCGAAAATAATAAAGATAGTAACTTGAAATAAATAAAAAGCAATCTGGGATGAGGGTGTTCTTTACTATTTCCGTTGTGTCCCCGTACATTAGACTCTATTGAAGTGGTGGATCAGGTACCTTTCTTAGACCTCCCTAGATTAAAAGCTTATTTTCGAAATTATTAAGGAAAGAACCTTCAAGTTTCTGAAATAAATTATATAAAAATTTTCATATTTGTCATTTACTTAAATCTGTTAAATTTGTATAGTATAATATTTATAATTAAAATTATTTTGAATTATTAAAAATTGATGTGTTTAATTATGTTATAAAAAGCTAAAACAATCCTTAATGTTATTTGTTTGTGCGCTATTCAATGCTTCAGCAAATTTTTGTTGATGCGCGCTAGGTACGAATTTCTTAAACACATTCAATAAATTCTACTCCCACCAAAATACAAACATTACGTCAGTACATCCAGTTATTGTAAAGAACTCTTCATATTCCATTACCTCAAAAATAACAGACGCTAAATTCGCATGTGCTGATATTATAAAAAAACTTAAAGCAAATGTCATATTTCAATCTAATTAGATTTTAATTATTAACCAATAGTAACTGGTCTTAGTAGCATTGGGATCAATTCCAATAACACTAATATAATATGACCCTCTCTTTCAACATGTACCTACAGTATGTACCTTCAGTTAGCTTTATTAGCTTGAACAATTGAACCGTTAGTGCTTAAAAAAAATATCTAATTTTGTTTTGTTTTTTTCTAGATTACTTTTTTTAAAAATCAAAGATAGATCCTCCAAATTTCTTATTAGGGTGTCTCTTCCTTTTTTTTTAGTGTCCTTGAATTTTAGGACCAATTGGAGTGGTGCTTTGGAGACCAACCACACAGTTTCAAAGATCTTAAAGCATATTATCAAAGTTACTAAAAATAGTAACTTAAAATTAAGATAGAACTTGCAATTGTGTGCAAGGGTTAGCTAGTACTAAAAGTACATCGGAGACTGCATATGGGCGAAATTACACCATGGTTTCGGGTTTTAAAACTTTTGATCGGCTCATGGACTAACGAACATATATCCAAAAAACACCATAACTCAAAAACTAATGGAGCTATCTTGATGAAATTAAAACTCTAGGCTACTGGTGTCGAAAGTACGGTGGGGATTGCATATGGGCTTATGGGTTCAGATTCTGGACCCTTTAATCCGTCTAAGGACTAACTAACATTTATTTTATATGTATATATATCATGATAACTTAACAACTAATAACGCTAACTTCATGAAATTTGTGCTGTAGGTTAGCAGTAATAAAAATACCGCGGGGATTGCGTACGGTCGAGTTCGAGCCAAGGGTTCGGATCCTAGAACTCTCTTGGAGACCAATTTAGACCAAACGAGCATAGTTCCGCAACCAAAAAAGATAGAACCTCAAAATGCGGCATCGGGGTGTCTCCTTACATTTCCTTAGTTTCCTTGAAATTTAGGAGTAATTGGAGTATTGGGTCGTGGACCATATATATAGTTCCGAAGACCTTAAAGCATATCTTCCAAATTAATAAAGATAGTAATTTGAAACAAATGTAGAATTTCAAATTTAGTACAAGGGTTTTGTTTATTATTTCTTGCATGTCTTCCTAATTTATGATCTATTGAAGTGGTGGTTCAGATACCTCTCTTAGAACTGCCAAGGATTTAAAGCTGATCATCGAAATTAATAAAATTAGTAACTTAAAATTAAGATGGAAAATTCCAAAAGTGTACAAGGGTCAACTAATATTGAAAGTACGGGATTGCATATGGGCGAATTCGGACCGAGGGTTCGGGTTCCGGGACCTATGATCAGTTCAAGGACTAAAGAACATATATTCAAAAAACACAATAACTCTACAACTAATGACACTATTTTGATGATATTTAAACTCTAGGTTTTTGGTAATGAAAGTACCGCGATGATTGCTTATGGTCGAGGTCGGACAATGACTGCGGATTTTAGAAGCTTTTGATCGGATGATCAAATGACTGCGGATTTTAGAAGCTTTTGATCGGATGATCGAGGATAATTTCGAAACAAAAGAAGATAAAACCTTAAAATTTGGGAACAAGTGTTTTTATACCCTATACCTATAGAATAGGTAAAAGGGTATATTAACTTTGGTATGGTGTTTGTAACCACCTAAAGGAAGCGAGCTAGATATGGAAAAGTATATATATTTGTTATCAGCGTGACCTCCTGAGTCGATATAGCCATGTCCGTCCGTCCGTAGGCACGATAACTCAAAAAATAATGGAGCTATCTTGATGAAATCTTAACTGGAGGTTATTAGGACTGAAAGTACTGTGGGGATTGCATATGGGCGAAATTGGCTCATTGACTCGGATTCTGGACCTTTTAATCGATCGAAGGGCTAACGATCATATATAAAAAATCACAATAACTCAACAACTAATGATGCTTTCTTCATCAAATTTGTGCTGTAGGTTACTAGTAATGAAACTACTTCGGGGATTGCGTATTTCCTTAATGTCTTTGAAATTTGGGCCCCATTGGAGTAGTGGGTCGGGGACCAGCCATACATTTTCGAAGACCTTAAAGCATATCTTTAAAATTAATAAAGATAACAACTTAAAAAAATGTAGAAGCTTCAAATTTGGCACAAGGGTGTTCTTTACTATCGCTTTCGTGTCCCCCTAATTTGGGATCAATTGGAGTGGTGGTTATTAATTTTCGAAATTAATAAAGATAGTAACTTGAAACAAATGTAGAAGCTTCAAATTTGGTACATGGATGTTCTTCACTATTTCCTGCGTGTCCCTCTAATTTTGTACCTTTCTTAGACCCCCCAATGTGTAAAAGTTTATCATCGAAATTAATAAAACTAGTAACTTAAAATTAAGATAGAACGTTCCAATTGTGTACAAGGGTTAAATTGTATTATTTAATAACTAGAATTTTTTCATTTTGTAATTGAATTGGAATAAATACATTTTCATTTAGAACAAGTTTTTTTGTTTTTTAATATTTTTAAATAAATAAATTAGTAAGAATTTGTAATATTTTTTAAGAGATAGTGTAATTAGAAAATGTTTTTAGTATTATAAAGTTAATTTGGTTAGCTATGTCTTACAATCAAATTAATAACAGTTTTTTTTTTTTTTTTTTTTTTTTTTGCTTTATTTATTTACAAAACTTCAGTGTTACACTTTCTTATATACTTATATTATAAATTCTTGTTTTTTTATTGATCTTATTGATCTCATAGTTTATCAAATGACAAAGTCTTGTATTAGATAGAATAATATTACTTACAAATAATATATACAAATAATAAAAAAAAAAAATTTAAAGATGGAAAATAATAATTCATTTATTTAAAAAGTTTTATTCATTTTTGTTCCTTTTTTTTTTTTTCTTTTTTTTTTTTTCTCTTCTATTCAGTTTTTAACATACCTTTGTTTTTTTTTTTGCTTTATTTTGTTTTTGCTGCATAAAAGATATTGGTAATGATAATGCGGTAATAATTGTTAGTTATTTAAAATATATTCGATTATTTTGTCCTTGAAAGAGGAAATACTTGTTATTTCTTTTAAATCGTTTGGTAATTGATTAAATATTTTCAAACAAGTATAAAGGCAATTGTTTTTCTGATTATTTGTCCTGAACAAGGTCAAATAAAAATTCGATCTATTTCTAGTATTGTGACCGTAAATATGTATCATTCTGTTAAGAATGAAGTTATGTTTTATTAAATTGTTTACAATTTTGAAGGCTGTTAAGTATAATTCCTTTCTAGTTATATTTTTTATGCTTATATACTTTCCTGTGTACAGTAAATTTGTTGGGTGAGTAGGTGGGTAGAAATTTAACAGTTTAATGGCTTTTTTGTGTACCTTATCTAACTTGTCCATAATGGATTTGTTAGCATTGCCCCATATTGGAATTAGGTAAACTATGTTTGATTGAATATATGAAGTATAAATCTGATTAAGAGCTTCTTTCGGTAGAAATTTACGTAGTCTGCGTATCAGAAACAAGTATGGGGTGATTTTTTTAATTAGACGTTCAACATGGTCGTTCCATTTCAGCTTTCTATCGATTATTAGACCGAGGTAATTAAAATTTTCTACTGTTTCTAATACCGTTCCATTAAAAGTGACGGAAAAGTTGGTGTACTTTCTATTCCCCAGTAGCAGTAATTTTGTTTTTTTGGTGTTCAATAACAATCGGTGGTTTCTCAACCACTCCTCCAATATTGGCAGATCATTTTGAATGTCATCCTGAAGTTGGTCATTGCTGTTTGCGGCATATTTCAGGACAGCATCATCTGCATATAATTGTATTGAACCCGTTAAGTTTAAACTGCAGATGTCATTCAAATAGAGTTTGAAAAGGTCCAGCCCTAAGATAGAACCTTGTGGAACACCTTTTTTAATTAAACCTTCAGAGCTAAGAACATTACCGATCCTAACCATCTGGTTGCGACCAGTCAGATATGACTTTAAGAACGAGATTTAGGTCGTATTGAACCCCAAGTTAGACACCTTTCTTAACAGTATGTCGTGGTCAACACAATCGAACGCTTTCTGCAAATCTAAGAAGATACATGACACATATTTATCGTTATCTAAGTTCTTTGTTTTAAAATCTATTAAGCTCAAACATGCCGATGTTGTGTTAGAGAATTTTTCAAACCCGTACTGCTCCTGATGTAATATATTATTGGTATGAATAAAATTTGATAACCTAATTTTAATAATTGTTTCAAAAACCTTTGATATTGAATTAAGGACCGATATAGGACGGTAATTTGACTGATCTGTTGAGTTACCACTCTTAAAGACGGGATTTACTATTGCTACCTTAAGTGAATCCGGGAACGTTCCTGATTGAAACGATAAATGAGTTTTGCTATCACTGGAGATAATTTAAGACAGAATCTCTTTATAAATTTCGTGGAAACTTTATCGAATCCTGTAGCAGCTGCGGTTTTAGTTTACTAATGACCGCAGTAACTTCTTCGGTATTGGTGGGTTTTAACTCAAGGTTGTTATGAATCGTCCTTGAGAATGAATCAATATATTCAAAGTTAATAGGCCCGTTGGGATGTTTAATTCTGCTGTTACATTAGTAAAGTACGTATTCGTTGTTTCCGAAATGAGATTTTCATCCATAATAGGTCCATTTTCTGTATTTAAGACCTTAATACTACACCTCGAAGCATTCAAGTCCCTATTAAAGATAACTTTATGGTACAGAGCCCATAGTTTTCTGTTATTACCAGGATTTTGTAAAATAGTATCGGAACAGAATTTTTTTTTTGCTTCACGAATAAGAGTGATAACTTCCTTTCTATACTTCATGTATAACTCATAAATTCTTTGATTACCCTTATATTTTTTTGAGTATTTATAATATGAGTCTCTTATTCTCATTTTGGTCAATATCTCATCCGTCATCCATTCATGCTTTTTCTTATTATTTCTTACTGTAATAATCTTAGTATTATGTGTAATAATTTGCCTCAAGTCATTTAATAATTCGTCAAAGTTCATGTACGAATCTAACCTACTCCAAATATCCGCAGTTTCTAAGTTATTATAATCTACTACAGTCTTATACGTCGGTTTACGTTCTACGATAGGTTCCCAGCACATACTTATAAAAAACATTCTATGATCAGAGAGTGTTGTGTCCATTAGATAAAAGTAATATTTGTATCGAAGAAGATCGGTAATAAAGTGGTCAATTATGGATACACTGGTGCCCTAGCCTAGTAGCGAAATTTGGGCAAATTTTGTTATAGATTATGTAGCCATTACTCTGCAACGTATTGATATAATTATTAATTTCCCGACTCTGAGTGTGTAAAAGATTTAGATTAAAGTCACCAAGTATTAAGGAGTTATTGTATTGTGAGGTTATTTCATCCAACCTATGTATAAATTCGTTTACCCGTGTATCATGAGATCTATATACCGATATTATGTTAAAATTTTTCTTTAACATTTTTATCACCAGGAAACTCGATTTATTAAACTCTTCTTCTAAAATTAAAGAACAGCTTATAGTATTCTTAACATATATAGCCGTTCCACCGTATAAGGTTTTCCTATTCGAGAAGAAGGGTGTATAGCCAGGTATATTAAAGAATTGATTTTCTTGTTCACCTATCCAGATTTCAGGTAATACAATGATATGTACATCCCGATTATAAGATTCTATCAATAGTTCTGAGTTGTCTAATTTATTACGCAGACTTTGTATATTTAAATATATTATGTTGAAGTTATTTTTAATTTTAGAGTGGAAATTTGCATTATTTACTAGATCTGAAAAACATTCAACCTTTACACTTTTCTCAATATTTTCAACGTCATTTAATTTCGATAATTTCGGTGGCAGGCCAACAATAACAATATCGTTCCTACGCTTATTCTGGAGTGGTTCGTCCAGGGTCATCTCCATTTTTTTAATTTTTTCTTCCAACATTTTTGAATGGTTTTCTATGTTAAATATTTTTGTGTTTAAGTGCTTGTTTTCCATTTTTAATGCTCTATTTTCCTCAAAAATTTTATCTATTTTATCTGATAAAAACATTTGTGAGGAACGTATTTCCTTATGTACATCTAATATAGCTGTAGTAACTGCTTTTAAGTACTCAGCCATATTTTCCATAGTGCAATTTGAGAAATTATAAGACGATAACTCAGCTCTTAATTCATCCAAATGTGTTGTTTCTTTATCTGATTGTATTGAATTTACTGCATCATCATCAGTAGCCTCCTGATGAATAATGGATTCATTGAGCTGCGTGGGACATTTTTGGCACTTCCATTCTGCACTTCCAGCTTTCATCAATTTGTTAAAATCATCCGATACCAAAGCACAATATGTATGAAAACATCTCGTACATAATTTGCACTAATTGCCTTGGATTTAGCATTTACTACCTTTTTACACCCTTCACATGAAACCATTTTTTTTTTTTTTTTTGTTTTTTTATTGTTTTATTATATATTTTTATATTATTTTGAATTTAAATTTATTGTTAATAAAGTTATTAGTTAATTAATTAATTAATAATTTTTCTTAGACTCAAAAAAATTTTTTTTTTAAAATTTTTATTCTTTTTAGCACATTTTCAAAAAATTTTGTAAAAATGTGCCTATATAGTTTCACTCTGTCCGTCCGTCCGTCCGTCCGTCCGTCCGTCCGTCCGTCTGTCTGTCCGTCTGTCTGTCCGTATGTTTACAAAAACTTTTACACCGTTTGAAATAGAAATAATAAATTTTAACCACGGGTAGATATTACGAAAAAAATAATTTCGTAGAAGAATTTTTTTCTGTAGCCCCACCCGTTACGGAGTTACAGCCCCCCAAATTTGGAAAAAGCCCTATTTTTAAATTATTATAACAAGAGTTCTGTTGGGTATATTTTCAATCTGAAAACGGAAAAAGATAGCTGGTTTTATAAGCTTTATGAATAATTAAAAGCAAATGTTTAGGGTTGCCATACGGTACTAAAATATACAATTATGCAAAACTCAATTTTTGAAAAATTTTTGGCCCCACATATCTTCTAAACGGTTCAAGCTAGGGTCTTGAAATTTTGGGAGAAGTAAGACCTTTAGAAATTAGTAGGAGTCAGTTAACAAAATTTTTTTATCACGTCCCCTATTTAGAAGCTATAAGGGCTTGAAAATTGAAATTTTGCTATTTTCAAACACCTGT
This sequence comes from Dolichopus griseipennis, assembly GCA_963082915.1. Taxonomy (NCBI): domain Eukaryota; kingdom Metazoa; phylum Arthropoda; class Insecta; order Diptera; family Dolichopodidae; genus Dolichopus; species Dolichopus griseipennis. The sequence goes on along the minus strand of OY720441.1, from coordinate 151,275,566 downwards.
AGCTTGAATACCTGTTAAAATTTTTTTTTAGTAATACGGTAAATTGAAAGATCTATAATTATATTTCAACATCTGTCAACGGTTTTTCTTAATATTGAAGATTGCCGAAGTTACAGCCCCCGAAAATTTCAAAAAAGCCCTATATTTAAATTAGTATAACAAGAGTTCTGCTAAATGTATTTTCAATCTAAAAACGGGAAAAGAGAGCTGCTTTTATGGGCTTGACAAAAGTATAAAGTTAAAATGTATAGGGTTGCCATACGGTACTAAAATTTACCATTATGCAAAACTCAATTTTTGAAAAATTTTTGGCCCCACATATCTTCTAAACGGCTCAAACTAGGGTCTTGAAATTTTGGGATAAGTTAGACCTTTAGAAATTAGTAGGAGTCAGTTAACAAAATTTTTTTGTCACGTCCCCTATTTAGGAGCTATAAGGGCTCGAAAATTGAAATTTTGCTATTTTTAAACACCTGTAACTTGAAAACCTGTTCAAATTTTTTTTTACAAATATACAAAATTTACAGCTGCAGCATTATGTTTCAACATATGTTAAAGGTTTTTCTTAAATTTGAAAGGGATTCTTTAAATTGAAGAAATTGTCTCCTAGTTTTAACTATTTTTGCTTAGATAATAAAACTTTAGGTAAAATTCCAAATTTTGGTGGAGTTCAAAATTGATTTCCCCTAAAAAAATTGAAGGGTGAGGACCTGAGGGGGGTGGGCAGATCCATCATAAGTTTACTAAGCAAAAATTTGCGAACCTTCCCCATTGAAGGGCTACTAGGTCTTAAAAATTAAAACTTTTATGTTTATATAAAACAGTAACTTATTCACCAGTGTAAGTTTTTTCCAAAATTACATTGAAGCTGCAACATTATTTTCCGCACTTATTAACAAGTTTCCTTGAGTGCATTGAGGTTATATTCTAAGAATTTCCCTATTAGTCATATAATTAATAAATTAATGAAATAACTAAATTAATATTATCATTTATTTTTATATATATTTTTATAAAAATAAATGATGAAATATTCAGTAAGAAACCGTATATAATTTTGAAAATGTGCTTTTTAAAAACCCTTGGTTTTTTTCCTTACTTGTTTTATATAATTATGAAATTAGGAGCAAATAAATTTTGCGTCCGTACACTTTCAATTTAATTTTCAAAATTTATTTATTTTTAATTTTCTAAAAAAAATTATATTTCTTAAAGTAATTTTTATTTCTGTTAAAAAATGTAATACCTAATAATTTTTATAATTTTATTAAGCTTTATGTATTTAGATTGGTTAAAACTTTTTAGCTAAATTGTTTATTAATAGTTTTAATAAAAATTTTTAAATTAGAGCAATAAAAATTGGCACTTTATACTTTGACAGTTAAATTGTTTTTTTTTTTTGCTAAACGATACTTTAAACAGAAAAAGTTAATATGTGCTAACACTAGTAAATGACAGATGACAACTAGATTGGTCGGTAATATGTTATTGACTAGTTTTTACTTAGCGTATTTATTTATTTAGTTTAATAGTTTATAAGTTCAGTGGATAAAATTGTTAATTTTAAAATTTCAAGTTATTAATCACTCCAGAACTATGTTTAATATGTGTGAAAATATATAAAGTATTATTTGTTTATATATTTATGTATTTAATTTGTGCAAAAGTCATTCTTATATAATTAAATTTAATATTAAAATATTTATTATATTATTTAATTTATTTAAGCTTCAAGTCTATAATTTAAGAACAAAAAAAGAATGAAAATATTGATTTTTTTAATTGAATTTTGTATAATCTATTTTTTATCAATTATAATTATTTGTTAACAAAAAATTTTTTAATGTTTTTAATTCATATGCTATTTATATAAGTCGTATAAATTAATATAATATGTATGTAATGTTATGATAATAATCTATGTTTTCATTTGTTCTTTGATATTGTTTTTGGATTTTAAAATAAAAAATATTTTTTTTTTAAACAATAACTTGTGTTTAATTTATATGATAACAAAAGTTTTTATTCACTTTTAAATAATTAAAGTTAATAAGAGTTAATAATTTATTTGAAAGAAAATATGAATTGAATTTTATTTATTTATCAATTAATAAATGTATAAATATTGTACACAGTAATACATTATAAGCACTGATGCACCAAATTATTTTACAAAAACAATATTTAAATAAATCATTCGTACACAAAGACTATATTAAAATTTGAAGCGTCTTTTTTTATAACGGACCAATTTTTTTTATTTCAATTTTAAAATAAAATTGCTTTTTTATACCCTACACCTATAGAATAGGTAAAGGTGTATATTAACTTTGGTATGGTGTTTGTAACCACCTAAAGGAAGCGAGCTAGATATGGAAAAGTATATATATTTGTGATCAGCGTGACCGCCTTAGTCGATATAGCCATGTCCGTCCGTCCGTCCGTAGGCACGATAACTCAAAAAATAATGGAACTATTTTGATGAAATTTTAACTGTAGGTTACTAGGACTGAAAGTACGGCGGGGATTGCATATGGGCGAAATCGGCCCATGGGTTCGGATTTTGGACCTTTTAATCGATCGAAGGGCTAACGGACATATATAAAAAATCACGATAACTCAACAACTAATGACGCTATCTTCATCAAATTTGTGCTGTAGGTTACTAGTAATGAAACTACTTCGGGGATTGCGTAAGTTCGGGATTGAACCATGGGTTCGGAACCTAGAACTTTTTGATCGAATTTAGGCCAAACGAGCATAATTCCGAAACCAATGAAGATGGACTCTCCAAATTTGGTATCAGGGTGTCCCTTCCTTTATCCTAAGTGTCTTGGGAATTTGGGCCCCATTGGAGTAGTGGGTCGGGGGCCAGCCACACATTTCCGAAGACGTTAAAGCATATCTTTAAAATTAATAAAGATAACAACTTGAAAAAATATAGAAGCTTCCAATTTGCCACAAGGGTGTTCTTTATTATCTCTTGCGTGTTACCTTAATTTGGGATCAATTGGAGAGATGGTTCAGTACCCCTCTCAGACCTCCCAAGTTTTAAAAGCTTATAATCGATATTACTAAAAATAGTAACTTAAAATTAAGATAGACCGTTCAAATTGTGTACAAAGGTTAACTAGTACTATAAGTAAAGCGCGGGCTGTATAAGGGCGAAATCAGCCCATGGGTTCGGATTCTGGACCTTTTAGTCGGTGTCAGGGATAACGACCATATATTAAAAATCACGATAACTCAACAACTAATGAGTCTATCTTCATGAAATTTGTGCTGTAGGTTATTGGTAATGAAACTACGGCGGTGATTACGTACGGTGAGGATTGGACAATGGGTTCGGAACTTAGAACTTTTTGATCCAATTTAGGCCAAACTAGCGTAATTCCGAAACCAATGAAGATATAACCTCCAAATTTGGTATCAGGGTGTCCCTTCCTATTGCGTAAGTGTCTTTGAAATTTGGGCCCCATTGGACTAGTGGGTCGGGGACCAGCCACTCAGATCCGAGGACTTTAAAGCATATTTTCGAAATTAATAAAAATAGTAACTTGAAACAAATGTAGAAGCTTCAAATTTGGCCCAGGGTGTGCTTTACTATTTCTTCCGTGCCCCCCTAATTTGGGATCATTTGGAGTGGTGGTTCAGGACCTCTCTTAGACCGCCAAATGTGTAAAAGCTTATCATCGAAATTAATAAAACTAGTAACTTAAAATTAAGATAGAACGTTCCAATTGTATACAAGGGTTAACTAGTATTGAAAGTATGACGGGACTGCATATGGGCGAAATCGTACCATGGTTTCGGGTTCTGGAACCCTTGACAAGTTCAAGGACTAAAAAACATATATCTTAAAAACACCATAACTCAAAAAATAATGCCGGTATTTTGATGAAATTTAAACTCTAGGTTACTAGTAATGAAAGTACCATGCGAATTGGTTCTGGTCGAGTTTAATTTCAAAGCCAAAGAATATATTTCCTATGTCCTATGTGTCTCCGAAATCTAGACTAAATTGTAGTGGTTCAGGTATGTTCAAAGGTACTTGCTGCATTTATGTAAAATTTATTTGAATATTTAAATGAATTATATGAAAAGTTCAAAATTTGTAATTGTATTTTAGAAGTACATTTATTGCATATTTTGCGTTTATAAGCTTTTCTATTAGGTATATAAACTAACCATTTAAAATAATTGCAATTTTTAAAAATTTGGATTATTAAATATATTATGCTTTGATTATCTTTTTATCACAAAATTTAATAATTAGAATTTTTTCATTTTGTAATTGAATTGGAATAAATATATTTTCATTTATTTCAAGTTTGTTTGTTTTTTAATATTTTTAAATAGATAAATTAGTAAGATTTTGTAATATCTTTTAATAGATAGTGTAATTAGAAAATGTTTTTAGTATTATAAAGTTAGTTTGGTTAGCTATGTCTTACGATCAAATTAATAACAGCTTTTATGGTGTTAAAATGACTTATGGATATGTCCTTAAATTTGAACCAAATAGGTGTAGGGTATTTCTAAGTCGGTTGCACCGACTGACTGTTTCTTTACTTGTTTTAATTTACAATTGATTTATTTAAAAAAAAAAAAGTTTATTTTTCGCGTGTTTTGCAAACTATTTTTGTGCAGTTTCAATAACCTTGACTTAGAAGAAAAGAATAACTATCAAAAAATTTTTTTAAATTTTGTATAATTATGAAATTAGGAGCGAAAAAATTTGCATCCGTACACTTTGAGAATTTGACAAAGAAAAAAGCTTTTATGGCATTAAAATGACTTATGGATATGTCATTAAATTTGAACCAAATAGGTGTAGGGTATTTCTAAGTCGGTTGCACCGACTGACAGTTTTTTTACTTGTTTCTTATTTGCTTTGTGTCCAAAAATCATCAGATTACATAACCGTATATATATAAATACTTATTTATAATAGTGCTGCTCAAAATTCCTTATCATAAATATTTGCATCTGAAATTAATTATTTCCACAACTGTAATCTGGATCACGACATATTTCATAGAACTCTAAATAGGATTCCTTAAAATCTATAAATTAAGTCTAACAAGAATTTTTCAACTTAAAGAATTAAAATATTAAAAATTGATTTATGCAAAAAAAATAAGTAAATTAAAAGAATATATTTAAAATTTATTTAAAATAGAAACAGTTAATCAAGGGTACTAAATCTTTGAACAGTAAATGTTTTTTTTTTTTTTTTGTCTTGGGGTAAGGATGGTGGAAATCGTCGAAAGATACTGAGCGCAACCACAGTTATGTGTGACTTTAACACACTAAAAACACCCGCCCTGTTTTAAAATATTAAAACTAGTCTTAGAGACTAACCATTAATTTTGCGCTAACTTTTTATGATCTACTGGAATTACAGACCTCCGTTAAGGTGACCTGAATTTATCGCTAGTTGGAGGGGCCTAGTTCTTTTAAGCCTTCTATTGACATTTGAAAATAGTAGAAGTTTTGACGCTTCTATGTTTATGTGATCTTCTAAGTGGGTCTTATGTTTTATGGCATATTTTTTTATTTCATCGCTAACAATAGGAATTCCTAGATCCCTATGTAAGTCGGAATTTCGTACGTACCAGGGAGCACTCACCATGTTACGTAGCACTTTGCTTTGAAATGTTTGAATTCTCTGAATATGTGTTCGTTTGGCACACCCCCAAAATTGTACGCCGTACAACCAGATAGGCTTAATTATTTGGTTATATAACAGAATTTTGTACTCTATTGGCAATTTAGATTTTCTACCTAGGAGCCAATACATTTCTCTATATTTTTGTTCTAATTCTATTCTTTTCTTTTTGACATGTTCTTTCCATTTTAGCTTGATATCTAATGTCATTCCTAGGTATTTTGTCTTGTTTTCATGAGGAATATCTACCCCATTTAATTATACGGCTGGGGGATTTTGAATAGGTTTATTTGTAAAATTTACTTGCACTGATTTCAGTTCATTTAGTTTAATTTTCCATCTTTTGGTTCAAAGATATAATTTATCACTTGCTTTTTGTAGTTTATTTGTAGCCTCGCCGACATTTGATCCTACTGCCATTATTGCAGTATCGTCAGCAAAAGTCGCTACGTTATTTCTTGAAATTGGGGCAAGTCACTAGAATATAGCAAGTATAATATTGGACCCAAGATACTTCCTTGAGGCACACCCGCATTAATTTCTCTCAGTGTAGAGTACTCTTCATCCTGTTTAATTCATCCTGTTAAGTATGATGAGAGTATATCTACATATTTTTTAGGTAATAGTTGCCGCAACTTATAAATTAAGCCTTCGTGCCAAACTGTGTCAAATGCTTGTGCTACGTCTAGAAATATTGTAGAGCATATTTGTTTTTCTTCTAGAGCTTTCTCAATTATATCAGTAATTCTATGTACTTGGTCAACAGTAGAGTGTTTTTCTCTAAAACCAAATTGATAGTTTGGAATTAGTTTTCTATTTTCTATTATAGGTTTCAACCTTTTTAATAACAGTTTCTCAAAGAGTTTTGACATAATTGGTAACAGAGAGATAGGTCTATAAGACTTTGTTTCGTTTGGAGGCTTTCCTGGCTTAAGTATCATAATTATTTCTGCCACCTTCCAAACGTTAGGTACATAATTTAACCTTAACATAGCATTCATTATATATGTTAACATTGTTATCCCTTTTTTTGGGAGTTGCTTTAGAATGTCTGCAGTAATTAGATCGAAACCTGGTGCTTTTTTTGACTTCAGAGCTTTAATTTCTTCAACCATTTCTATATGAGTAATTAGTTCAATGTCATTTTCTTCTCTTCTGAAATCATTTTCAATGTAAAGGTCTGACTCTATTTCATTGGGCCGAAAAATTTCTTCCAGGTGATCTGCGAATGTTTCGGCTTTTTCTTTATTATTTTTTGCCCATTTACCATCCATTTTCTGAATTGGTGGGACTGGCACTACATGTTTTTTCAAACTCTTTGTTGCTTTCCACAAAGAGTAATTTCTTTCTTTTTTAGCTGATAAATTCTCAACATATTTTTCATATGATTTGTTTTTTATTTCAAGAATTCTTCTTTTAAGATTTTGCGTTATTCTATTCAACACAGTTTTATCAGCTGGGTCACGTGTTTCATGCCATCTTCGTCTAGCTCTTCTCTTTAGTTTAATCGCATTTAATATATCTCTAGGATAATTAGGTCCTGCTGTCATGTATTTACATTCTTTTGTATTATTCCATGCAGCATTTTGGACAATTTTATTAAGATTTTCAATTGCTAAATCTATTTCATCTTTAGTTGTTATTTTAACCCTTAAATTTATATTATTTTCTATCTCTTGTTTAAAGTTGAACCAATTTGTTGATTTATTAACAAGTGTAGGCTTATTTTGTTTCTTAACAATTTTTTCATGCAGGTTTAGTACGACAGCCGAATGGTCTGAGTCTAAATCCTCATTATTTTCTAGGCTAATAAAATTTGGAGATATTTTTTTTGTTATGAAGAAATCCAGTAGATCAGGAGTTTTTTTTGTATCAGTAGGCCAATAAGTTGGTTCGCCTGTAGAATGAAAATAGCAACCCAACTCTCTGATAGCTTTCCTTAGCTCTCTTCCTCTTGTTGAGGTACGTCTTGAACCCCAATCGATATGTTTGGCATTGTAGTCACCTCCTAGGATGAACCTATCCCCAAGTCGGTTCAAGAGGTCTTTAAGGATCATATTCTTTAAATTGTAATTAGGAGGGCAATATAAAGCCCCAATGTTTAAATCCTGTTTAAGGGATTTAACACGTATTACTGAAAGTTGAAATTCATCAGTTTCTATTTTACACTCTTCGTGATGTAGTAAAGAGTTTTTCATCAAAATTGCACTACCTCCTCGCGGTTTATTACTAGGGTGTGTCGCATTATAACATGTGAAACCTATTATTTTTAGTTTTGACTGTCTTGTCATATGACACACATCAATGTTTTTGGTTTTTAGAAATAGCTCTAATGCTAGTTTTTTATTTAGTACGCCGTTTGCGTTCCATGTAGCAATACTAATTTTATTTTGGGCCATTATTTAGAAATTTTCTCGGAGTACCACTATAGCTTTTGCTAGAATTGTTTTCTAAATTAGTTATTCTTTTAGAGATATCATTCATTGAATTTAACAAATTTTGCATCATCTGCATTAAAATGTTATTATCAGCTTTAGTGTTAGGTTTATGAATGCTATTTGTACTAGTAGTTATATTCCTAACGTTAGTGCGTTTTATTATTTTTTCAGCTGATTTTTCTAGTGCTACATTGTTCTGTTTTCTTGCACTAATAGGTTCTTTTGCTGTATTTTGTGATACTTGGGCATACGATAAACCGTCGATGACCCTGCTAGGATTTAAGTTTCTAGATTTAGGGTTAGGTGAATTCGACGCACCTTCTTTGATATGTTCTGGATTACTTTTTTTTTTTCTCTTTTGTAATTCTTTTGCAACTACACACCCCCTATAGTTTGCAGGGTGTGCCTCAAGGCAGTTAGCACACTTCGGCGTAACCGTTTTGTCTTTGTCACAATTCGTTGATAGATGTGACCCTGCACATTTTACACATTTAGCTACCGCTGGCAAAATTTTTGTGTGTGACCATATCTTTGACATTTTTTACACTGAGGAATCAGATTTGTTTTTTTCAGAGCTTCAATTTTCACTCTCATATGCTGAATAAACTCTATTTTATAAATCTTATCGATGTCCTCAGTATTTTCAAATGTTAACATAAAAAGAGGTAGTTTAACTATAGTTTCTTCCTTATTCTTTTTAATTTTTTTTCTTTTGTTTACAACTTCAATGATTTTAAAACCCTTACATTTAAGCTCTTGCTTTATATCTTCAGGATCGCATGAAGGATGTAAGTTCCTAGCCATAACTTTAATTGGCCTGGTCAACTTGTTTTCATAAGTATGCCATTCTAAATTAGCTTCATTTATAATCTTTGTTAGTTGTCTGTATTCCCCTTCTTTTTCAACATTAATCTACAGTTGATGGTTATTCATCATATTTATTTTATAGTTAATTTGTACATCTTTCAGTATTTTATTAACTTTGGGGTATTCTACAACATTACTTAAGATAACCGGAGGAGGTTTGTTTTTTCTTGTAATGGTGGGTTTATCAATTGAAATTTTTGGTTTAATCACCTTTAATTTTTCTACACTATTTTCTTTGTGTATTTCCGGTGAGCGCTCCGCTTTTCTTTTTTTCCATGTACGTTTAACAATCCACTCGGTTTCCCGAGTTAGTTCTTCTTCATCTGTACGGTATTCTACTGCACTTTTAGTTAATTGCTTTTTCTTTAGCATTTTATTTTCTTCGGTTAGAGTGTGAATCTGACTCATTAAGTCGCTACACATCTTCTCCAGTTCACTTATTCTTAAATGAAACTGTTTCTCTACTGTAATACCCACGTCTAGGGGTTTATTCTGCCCATCATCGTTAGACATAATTTTTATTAAATTCGAACCAGTAATATTTCTAGTGACATTAGCCTGGATTCCCGCTTTGTCACTGGTTTTATTTTCAACTACAGGTGGTGATCTTCCCACTAAACCGCCCTTTTTAAAAGAGTCGGCTGCGTTGAACGTAGATACATTTTTAACCACTGGCGACTTAACTAATCCCTTTGTGGAATTAGCCAAGCCCTCGCCGGCAGCCGTGGTCTCTGCCGACATTTTGGTAGATATCCCTACCAAATTTCTATCTTTATTTGTGTTCATTATTTTATATTTTTATATTTTGTATTTTATACCTACTACCAGGTATTTTAACTGCCGCCCCTTTGGGGACCAGAGACCAGAGAGCCGACCAGAGAGCCGTCCATTCTGGATCAGTCGCTTCTGGATTTTCGTTGGATTTTAGAGGATTCGTACCCCAAGCATTCCTTACTGCGGATGTTTCTAAGCCCCAATCCGCCGGGGACGAACAGTAAATGTATTACAGCAAAAAATCCTGAAAAGAATCAAATTGCTAAATGTGAAACAGGCAACAGAAACATTTCTCATAAATACATAAAATAAATAAATATATTTTATTAAAAATAGAATAGATAAAAATAATGAATTTAAAAAAAAAATTTTTTTGCATCCGCCTGGATTCAAACCGAGACGTTTTGACTACTCGCAAGTCGAATGTCCTTACCACTAAAATAAATTAGCAATAAATTAGCGGAAATTGACATAAGTGTAATAATAGTCATTCAAGGCGCCTCCCGTATGCGTTATATTTTATATAAAAAATACATGGAGTTATAAAATAATTAAAAGTGATTGTTTTGAGAATAACTGTTGGAATGCTATGTTAAAAGTATATAATTGTTAAAATATATTTTTTCTTAAAAGGTTTATATAGATCACACAAATATTTAAATATAAATTCGAGTTTTTGAATTTTTTTAAGATTATTATTGAAGAATTGAGTGAATTAAGTAAGGTTGTTATAATCATTGTATAATAAATTTAAAATTAAACTTCATTAGTTAAAAAATGAACATAAAATCTTAAAAAATAAAAAAAAATATCAATATGAACTTGCAAAATGGATGTTTTATTACAAAAAACTAAGAAATATATATAAAAATAAAATTAATAAAGATAAAAATTTGTACATAAATAAAAAAATTAAAGAATCCAAAGATTCAGAACTACTTGGAAGAATATAAAAAATTTTGTTTTGAAAAGGTTGTGCGGAAATAAATGAAATAATTTTGATAATGAAGCAGTGAATGATGACATGACTATAGCCAATAAATTTAATAAGTTTTTTACTGAAAGTATGTAAAAAATTAGTAGAGGTATTAGATATGAAGCTTATTATGTTAACTTTATTCAAAGAAAGCAATGTATATTCAAATTTAAGAGTATAACTATTGATTACTTAAAGTTAATTTTAAAATCTCTAGTGCTATTATTGGATGCTTTTGAGTTTATTAGACAAAACTTATTGTGCATAATTAACCAGTCTATAACATTAGGAATTTACCTTGATGTATGGAAAGAAGCGATTGTAGTTCCAATAGAAAAAGTTAAAAATACCAAAAATTCTAATGAACTCCGACCAATAAATACCATCTTAATAGAAGCTAAACTTTTGTGTCAGTTTTTTTATCTTTAAGGCGTGCGTTAGAAATTGTTGATCGTGATATTTTATCAAGCGGCTTCACGCAACTTATATAAATTTTTTTTAAAAAGTTATAAAAAAAAATATCAAATCAATAAAAACAGTTTATTTTTGTTTTGAGAAAAACCTTTTATTTAACTTTTCAAATTAATACAATACTCTCTTTGACTTCTAATTCAAGACTAACTTACAAAATTTCTTAATACTAATTATTTAATAACTTACAATTATATTTATGCCTATTCAGCATTTTCTTTATTTTAACACAAAAAACTATGTTATTAGAGCATTTGCATTTAGTTAGTATCTTATAGGGAAATTGTTGTTGTAGACAACAATTTTGTTAAAATGAAAAAACATTTGAACTTGAAATTTGAAGAATTAAATTTTATTATAATTATTTTGTTGGGAAACTAACGGTTCCCACAGTTTTGTAAACGGGAAATGCTCACGTTATGTCTGCATTATTTTTACAGGTAATATTAGGTGGAGTATACGTAACTTCCCCCTCGTTTGATTTTGAATTCTCCTGAATTCTTTTTACTATAATATTATCTTTAAATTGCTTTTTAAATGAAAATACTATAATTTTTACATTAGCTAAAACTATATAAATTATTACAGTAGTTAGGACATATGCCATATTTCTATGATAATACAATTTATTGATATTTTTTTCGTTAATTTGATTTTTAATTATAATATCGTCAAAAGTTATTTTATCATATTTTTGTTTGTGTGGATAATAAAATCTTTCATATACTCGTATTAAATCTTTTAAGTTAGAAAAATAGTGATCTATAATTGTAAGTGCACAGTTATTAAAATGTATCAATATTTTTCCAGATAAAGATATATTTCTTTTGTCACATGATTGATTTAGTATATTATTATTGGCTTTTTTAATTACAATAGTTTCTTCTTCAATTTGAATTATTTCTGTTAAATTATTATTTAAAAGTTTACAATTTTGTTTGAATATGCAATGTTTACTTATTTCTAATTCATTTAGAGTTTTAAATGGCCTATATTGATATGTTAAATTATAGTATCGTAACAGTTTTTTGTATAAAATCGATTTCTTTACCTAATTTATTTGGTAAAAGGATTATGATCTTTAATTTAATTTGTGTAATTTTACGCGGAATTTTAATGGCAAATAATAATGAACTTTTCTGAAATTTTGCTACTCCTTAATTTATATTCGTATATTAAATTATACTGTTATTTATAAAAATCAATTTCATAATTTTCAATTTCTTCATTAGTTAATATATTCGGATGTACAATACCGTGTCTAGCAGAAGCTAAATTGTTTATAGTATCTATTTTTTCTTTGACTAATTGTATTTTGAATAATAAATCATGATATAAATTTTGTTGAAGTATTGGTTCACTCATTTTATTTATTTGATTTTCAATGATGGTTCTGTCATTTTCAATTACCGTTTTTAGCACATTTTCAAAAAATTTTGTAAAAATGTGCCTATATAGTTTCACTCTGTCCGTCCGTCCGTTTGTCTGTCTGTCTGTCAGTATGTTTACAAAAACTTTTACATCGTTTGAAATAGAGAAAAGAAATTTTAACCACGAGTAAGTATTACAAAAAAAATAATTTCGTAGAAGAATTTTTTTCTGTAGCCCCACCCGTTACGGAGCTGCAGCCCCCCAATGTTGGGAAAAGTATATATATTATATTCAAATTGTTATAACAAGAGTTCTATTAGGTGAATTTTCAATCTGAAAATTTTTAAAAGACAAATGTTTAGGGTTGCCATACGGTACTAAAATTTACCATTATGCAAAACTCAATTTTTGTAAAACTTTTGGTTATACATATCTTATGAACGGGCCAAGCTAGGGTCTTGAAATTTTGGAAGTAGTTAGATCCTCAGAAATAAGTAGAAGTCGGTTCACAAATTTTTTTTGTCACGTCCCCTGTTTTGCAGCTATAAGGGCCCGAAAACTGAAATTTTGCTATTTTTAAATTCCTGTAATTTGAATACCTGTTCAAATTTTTTTTTGTGATTTACAAAATTGAAAGCTCTTCAGTTATATTTCAACATGTGCCAAAGGTTTTTCTTAATTTTGAAGGGTGATGAAGCTACAGCCCCCGCAAATTCCAAAAAAGCCCTATATTTAAATTGGTATAATAAGAGTTTTGTTAGCTATATTTTCAATCTAAAAAAGGCAAAAGAGAGCTGCTTTCTTAGGCTTTACAAAAATACATCATTAAAATTTACAGGGTTGTCCTACGGTACTAAAATTTACCATTATGCAAAACTCAATTTTTACAAAATTTTTGGCCCCACATATCTTCTAAACGGTTTAAGCTAGAGTCTTGAAATTTTAGGAGAAGTTAGATCTTTAGAAATTAGTAGGAGTCAGTTAACAAATTTTTTTTGTCACGTTTCCTGTTTAGCAGCTATAAGGGCTCGAAAATTGAAATTTTGCTACCTGTAACTTGAATATCTGTTCAAATTTTTTTTTGTTAATATACAAAATTTGAAGGTCCAACATTATACTTTAACATATGTTAAAAGATTTTCTTAAATTTAAAAGCGGTTCTTTAAATTGAAGAAAGTGTCTCTCAGTTTTAACCATTTTTGCTTAAATAGTAAAATTCTAAGTAAAATTCGAAATTTTGGTATAATTCACAATTTAATTCCTTGAACCTAAAAAAGTTGGTAAAGGGGAGTAATGAGGATTAGATCCTTGGGAAATTGGGCAACCTTCCCCATAGAGTGGCTAATAGGACTTAAAAATTAAAAAATTTACTATTTCTATAAGTAGTAACTTAGTCACCAACGTATATATTTCTTAAATTAAACGTTAACATTGAAGCTTCAACATTATATTCCGATAAAATACTCAGTATGAAACATTATATTATTTTGGAAATGTGCTTTTTTGTCACTTGTTTTTATAAAATTATAAAAAGTGTTATTAAACTGAAAGTTTATTTTAATTTGTTCGTTGGCATTATTTATAAGATTATCTTGATTGTATTCTAAAATTTTAAAATGATTTTCTATAATATCTAATCTGTCTTTTTCGTCTAAGGTTCCAAACATCCATTTTGATGTCATTCCTATTGCATTTACGAGTCCTCTTTTAATTCGTTTTGTTTTGGGTGTAATAGTTTTAATTTTATTTATTAGGTGATTTATTTCAGTTTGTAAAATGGTTTTATGTTCTGAACCAAGATTTTCCAATTTGTCAGTAATTGTATTTAGTACATTGATAATTTCGTCCGGATTAATTATGTGGATTATAATACTTGTTTTTGTTACTAAATTCTAATGAAGCTAAACTAGTAAAAGCATCATTAATATTTTCCATATCTGAAAGTTTAAGAGGTCGTTTAATGTTGCATTTATGTATATTATTAAGTTTAGTTTTCTTAAATTTCGGCTGTTCTTTATGTCTCAGTGCCTTGTAATTTTTTATGAAGCCTGTGGATCTGTATTCTTCACAATTTTCGCGATTTTTATTCAATTTATTAATTTTAAGTATTTTTGCCTGTTCTATGTTTACTTTAATTTTTTCAAAATCTACCTATCCATGTTTACTTCATTTGGAGTAAATTTAATTGTCGAGTGATACCTATTATTATAGTTTCTAATTGCTCGTTGTATGAGAACTTGTGCAGAGAAATTATTTTTATTTAATTTAAGAATTCGAAATTTTTCTACGATGGAGTTATGAAATCTTTCAATATCTCCATTTCCCGTATGACTTTTGGGTTTAGTTAAATGTAAAGAAATTCCTTCATTGTTTAATAGTTCTCTAATTTGAGTTGCTTTGTTTGATATGATTGTTTACTTTGTTTGAATTCATTGTCTGATATGATTTTTTGTGGTTTCCCTATTTGGGTGAAATGTTGTTCTTATTTTTCTAAAATAGTAATATGGTTTCTGTCTTTCTATATGCGGTACCAAATTTTGATAATCTATTGTCAAAAACACATGTCTCATAATTACGTAAGTGTCAATATGTACTATTTCGTTTATATTTGATGGAGTTTCACTGATTCGAATTTAGGTTTATTCGGTTTTCTGTCATATTTTATTGTTTGACATACTTCACACTGATTTATTACTATTTGAATAACTTCTAGTAATTTAGGGTAATATATTTTATTTTTAATGTTCTTATAAGTTTCCTGAATTCCTGAGTGGAAACTTTCCCTTACATGGTACAAAGAAATGTGCCTTACAGCTTCAGTTTCTGTTTTTAATTCTTGTGCCCTATAAGAGCATTTTATAAATTTTATTTTTCTACTATTGGAATATAACTCAAATAGTTTTTGCTGTACTTCATGATATTTACTATCAGATAATTCTGAGAATATACCAATTTTAACATTTCCTATATATTTTCTAAAAATTTCTGCTAATCTTTTAGAATCATGCTCTGCTATATATATTATTTTTCTTCCTAATATTATTTCTATTTCTACAGTTTTATTATTGGTTAAGATAATTTGCGTTCTATATTTGTTGACAATCTCTTCTTTAATTGGAATGTGCTCTAATAATTCCTCTTCCGCTGAATGTACTGTTGCCAAAGCTCCACTGTTACTTTCATTTTCGATATTAAATAAACCAAACTTTGATGAATCTTCTTCATATATATTAGTATTTTTATCTATTTCATTTATATTTTCCTCTTTTTCATAGGTTTCCTCCTTATGCTCAATACGACTTAGAAAATCTGCTACTTTGTTCTCCTTTCCTTTGAGATATTATATATCAAAATGATATTCCCCTAGTCTCAGTAGTCTTCTCTGATGTCTAGGTGAGATGTCTTTATCGTTATATTTCGTTTGTAAGTATTTGATAGGTAAGTGGTATGTAAGGATTTTAAATTTATTTCCATACATGTACGGTCTGAAGTAATTTTCCGCCCAAATTATGGCAAGAAATTCTTTATCGGATGCCGAATAATTTTGTTCGTGTTGATTTAACGTCCTTGAAGCGAAAGATACTGGATGTCCCTCTTGAAATAAGAAAGCTCCAATCGCATAGTTGGACGCAGCAGTTGTTGAAACAAAGGATTTTTCAAAATTAGGATATTTAAGTATAGGATGGCTGGTTATTAGAGTTTTTAGTTTTTCGAATGCGTCTATGTAATTTGTATCCTTCGTGTTGATCTTCATATTTTTTCGTAAATATTTCGTAATCGGTTGGGCTACTTTAGCGTAGTCCTTAACGAATTTACGATAGTAACCTGTTAGGCCCAAGAAGCTCTTAATTTGCCTTTGAGTATTTACAATTGTTAAGCTTTCAATAACCTTTATTTTATGAGGATTAGGTTTCAGTCCTTTTTCTGTTAATATATGTCCCAAAAACTTTGTCTCCTTCTTCATGAAATTACATTTGTCTGTCTGTATTTTTAGGTTGTGTTTTTCTAAAACTGTAAATATTTCGGTTATTGCTCTGACATGTTCATGTAAAATTGTACTGAATATTAGGATGTAGTCCAAGTAAACAACACAAGTTCGGTTTGTATGTTCACTTAAGATTTCGTTCATCAATCTTTGAAAAGTAGCGGGTGCATTTTTTAGTCCGAATGGCATCCTATTAAATTCGTAGAGTCCGTGAGGTGTAACAAAAGCCGTTTTCTTTTTGTCTTCCTCGTTTATTAAAATTTTGCTGAAATATTGCGCCTTCCCTAATTTGTCCAAAATGGAATCTATATTTGGAAATGGAAATTTTTCATCTACTGTTATCTCGTTCAACTTCTTGTAATCCACTACAATTCTGAACTTCTTCTTACCAGAATTGTCAATTTTTTTTGGTATGACTATTAGTGGACCGGCATATCTGGAATTGCTTTTCCTTATGATTCCTTGTTCCTCCATTTCTCTAACTTGTCTTCTTACTTCCTCCTCATGTTGTGGTTGAAATCTATATAACTTCGCGTTTATTGCTTGGTCGGTGGTGGTTATAATTTCGAGTTCAATCGCTGTTGTACTGCTTAATTTGTCTCCTTCTTTAAAAAATAATTTCCTAAAATTTTTTATAAGTTTATTTATTTTTTTATCGATTATACTAAACGTTGAGTCAGTGTCTATTTAAGCTAAATATTTTATAATGGGTAGTTCTTCCGAGGCTAGTTAAAAAAAAAATTGATATTGTTGGATTCATCAGTTTTTTCTATGTTTTCAACTTCCATCTGGTCGTCCTATAAATTTTATTTTTCTACTATTGGAATATAACTCAATTAGTTTTTGTTGTACTTCATGATATTTACTATCAGATAATTCTGAGAATATACCAATTTTAACATTTCCTATATATTTTCTAAAAATTTCTGCTAATCTTTTAGAATCATGCTCTGCTATATATATTATTTTTCTTCCTAATATTATTTCTATTTCTACAGTTTTATTATTGGTTAAGATAATTTGCGTTCTATATTTGTTGACAATCTCTTCTTTAATTGGAATGTGCTCTAATAATTCCTCTTCCGCTGAATGTACTGTTGCCAAAGCTCCACTGTTACTTTCATTTTCGATATTAAATAAACCAAACTTTGATGAATCTTCTTCATATATATTAGTATTTTTATCTATTTCATTTATATTTTCCTCTTTTTCATAGGTTTCCTCCTTATGCTCAATACGACTTAGAAAATCTGCTACTTTGTTCTCCTTTCCTTTGAGATATTATATATCAAAATGATATTCCCCTAGTCTCAGTAGTCTTCTCTGATGTCTAGGTGAGATGTCTTTATCGTTATATTTCGTTTGTAAGTATTTGATAGGTAAGTGGTATGTAAGGATTTTAAATTTATTTCCATACATGTACGGTCTGAAGTAATTTTCCGCCCAAATTATGGCAAGAAATTCTTTATCGGATGCCGAATAATTTTGTTCGTGTTGATTTAACGTCCTTGAAGCGAAAGATACTGGATGTCCCTCTTGAAATAAGAAAGCTCCAATCGCATAGTTGGACGCAGCAGTTGTTGAAACAAAGGATTTTTCAAAATTAGGATATTTAAGTATAGGATGGCTGGTTATTAGAGTTTTTAGTTTTTCGAATGCGTCTATGTAATTTGTATCTTTCGTGTTGATCTTCATATTTTTTCGTAAATATTTCGTAATCGGTTGGGCTACTTTAGCGTAGTCCTTAACGAATTTACGATAGTAACCTGTTAGGCCCAAGAAGCTCTTAATTTGCCTTTGAGTATTTACAATTGTTAAGCTTTCAATAACCTTTATTTTATGAGGATTAGGTTTCAGTCCTTTTTCTGTTAATATATGTCCCAAAAACTTTGTCTCCTTCTTCATGAAATTACATTTGTCTGTCTGTATTTTTAGGTTGTGTTTTTCTAAAACTGTAAATATTTCGGTTATTGCTCTGACATTTCATGTAAAATTGTACTGAATATTAGGATGTAGTCCAAGT
Organism: Dolichopus griseipennis; assembly: GCA_963082915.1. Taxonomy (NCBI): domain Eukaryota; kingdom Metazoa; phylum Arthropoda; class Insecta; order Diptera; family Dolichopodidae; genus Dolichopus; species Dolichopus griseipennis. The sequence continues at coordinate 151,256,990 of OY720441.1, read as the reverse complement.
AAACAACACAAGTTCGGTTTGTATGTTCACTTAAGATTTCGTTCATCAATCTTTGAAAAGTAGCGGGTGCATTTTTTAGTCCGAATGGCATCCTATTAAATTCGTAGAGTCCGTGAGGTGTAACAAAAGCCGTTTTCTTTTTGTCTTCCTCGTTTATTAAAATTTTGCTGAAATATTGCGCCTTTCCTAATTTGTCCAAAATGGAATCTATATTTGGAAATGGAAATTTTTCATCTACTGTTATCTCGTTCAACTTCTTGTAATCCACTACAATTCTGAACTTCTTCTTACCAGAATTGTCAATTTTTTTTGGTATGACTATTAGTGGACCGGCATATCTGGAATTGCTTTTCCTTATGATTCCTTGTTCCTCCATTTCTCTAACTTGTCTTCTTACTTCCTCCTCATGTTGTGGTTGAAATCTATATAACTTCGCGTTTATTGCTTGGTCGGTGGTGGTTATAATTTCGAGTTCAATCGCTGTTGTACTGCTTAATTTGTCTCCTTCTTTAAAAAATAATTTCCTAAAATTTTTTATAAGTTTATTTATTTTTTTATCGATTATACTAAACGTTGAGTCAGTGTCTATTTAAGCTAAATATTTTATAATGGGTAGTTCTTCCGAGGCTAGTTAAAAAAAAAATTGATATTGTTGGATTCATCAGTTTTTTCTATGTTTTCAACTTCCATCTGGTCGTCCTATAAATTTTATTTTTCTACTATTGGAATATAACTCAATTAGTTTTTGCTGTACTTCATGATATTTACTATCAGATAATTCTGAGAATATACCAATTTTAACATTTCCTATATATTTTCTAAAAATTTCTGCTAATCTTTTAGAATCATGCTCTGCTATATATATTATTTTTCTTCCTAATATTATTTCTATTTCTACAGTTTTATTATTGGTTAAGATAATTTGCGTTCTATATTTGTTGACAATCTCTTCTTTAATTGGAATGTGCTCTAATAATTCCTCTTCCGCTGAATGTACTGTTGCCAAAGCTCCACTGTTACTTTCATTTTCGATATTAAATAAACCAAACTTTGATGAATCTTCTTCATATATATTAGTATTTTTATCTATTTCATTTATATTTTCCTCTTTTTCATAGGTTTCCTCCTTATGCTCAATACGACTTAGAAAATCTGCTACTTTGTTCTCCTTTCCTTTGAGATATTATATATCAAAATGATATTCCCCTAGTCTCAGTAGTCTTCTCTGATGTCTAGGTGAGATGTCTTTATCGTTATATTTCGTTTGTAAGTATTTGATAGGTAAGTGGTATGTAAGGATTTTAAATTTATTTCCATACATGTACGGTCTGAAGTAATTTTCCGCCCAAATTATGGCAAGAAATTCTTTATCGGATGCCGAATAATTTTGTTCGTGTTGATTTAACGTCCTTGAAGCGAAAGATACTGGATGTCCCTCTTGAAATAAGAAAGCTCCAATCGCATAGTTGGACGCAGCAGTTGTTGAAACAAAGGATTTTTCAAAATTAGGATATTTAAGTATAGGATGGCTGGTTATTAGAGTTTTTAGTTTTTCGAATGCGTCTATGTAATTTGTATCTTTCGTGTTGATCTTCATATTTTTTCGTAAATATTTCGTAATCGGTTGGGCTACTTTAGCGTAGTCCTTAACGAATTTACGATAGTAACCTGTTAGGCCCAAGAAGCTCTTAATTTGCCTTTGAGTATTTACAATTGTTAAGCTTTCAATAACCTTTATTTTATGAGGATTAGGTTTCAGTCCTTTTTCTGTTAATATATGTCCCAAAAACTTTGTCTCCTTCTTCATGAAATTACATTTGTCTGTCTGTATTTTTAGGTTGTGTTTTTCTAAAACTGTAAATATTTCGGTTATTGCTCTGACATGTTCATGTAAAATTGTACTGAATATTAGGATGTAGTCCAAGTAAACAACACAAGTTCGGTTTGTATGTTCACTTAAGATTTCGTTCATCAATCTTTGAAAAGTAGCGGGTGCATTTTTTAGTCCGAATGGCATCCTATTAAATTCGTAGAGTCCGTGAGGTGTAACAAAAGCCGTTTTCTTTTTGTCTTCCTCGTTTATTAAAATTTTGCTGAAATATTGCGCCTTTCCTAATTTGTCCAAAATGGAATCTATATTTGGAAATGGAAATTTTTCATCTACTGTTATCTCGTTCAACTTCTTGTAATCCACTACAATTCTGAACTTCTTCTTACCAGAATTGTCAATTTTTTTGGTATGACTATTAGTGGACCGGCATATCTGGAATTGCTTTTCCTTATGATTCCTTGTTCCTCCATTTCTCTAACTTGTCTTCTTACTTCCTCCTCATGTTGTGGTTGAAATCTATATAACTTCGCGTTTATTGCTTGGTCGGTGGTGGTTATAATTTCGAGTTCAATCGCTGTTGTACTGCTTAATTTGTCTCCTTCTTTAAAAAATAATTTCCTAAAATTTTTTATAAGTTTATTTATTTTTTTATCGATTATAATAAACGTTGAGTCAGTGTCTATTAAAGCTAAATATTTTATAATGGGTAGTTCTTCCGAGGCTAGTTTAAAAAAAAATTGATATTGTTGGATTCATCAGTTTTTTCTATGTTTTCAACTTCCATCTGGTCGTCCTTATGTTGATCATTTTTTCTGGCCTGAATTTGCCCTAAAGTTATCTGATCTATTTCTATTTTGATAGTAATTGTTGTTATAATTTCTATTATATTGGTTATCATTAGAATCCCTTCTGGAATAATGATTGTTTGAATAATTATTCCTAAAATTGTGTCATTATTATTTCTATTTATTTCTTCCCGATTATTAAAATTTTTTCTATCAGGATCTGTTTTATAAAGTTTCTTGAATTTGAAAAATTTTTATTATATTTATTTGTACGATTTTGAGTACAGTAATTTTTATAATCATTTGACATATTATTATTATTTCTACTAAAATTGACATTATTTGGTTTTTTAAATTCAAACCTAATACAAAGGTCTTCAAATCTTCTAACATTCATATTCATTATATCAACATTTTGTCTAACTTATTTTCTTCATAAATTTTGTGAAGAAATGTTCCTTGACTTATTTCTTTAATTGTATTGATTAATATAGTACCTACGTTATCTAAATTTATATAATTTTCATTTTTATAGTAAATTTTTAATTCGTCAGCTTTAAATTTAATTTTTTGTACTTCAATTAATAATTCACTTACCGTGTTTACTCTGAGGCTACCAATTCTTCTAAAAATTTCTGTTGGTTCGATGTCTGGTTTGTATCTCAGCTTTAATGTTCTTTTAATTAATTCCCAGTTGTCTGGTTGAGGAAGGTTGATTATAGCGTTCTTCGCTTCTTCTTGTATCTTCTTGTGAAATATAGTCCTTGTCATTAGTTTCTTAAAATCGATGTTATTTGTTTAAGCTAAATAATACTCCACGTTGCTTATAAATGAGTTAATAGATACATCACCTTTACCGTTAAAACAGGACATAAATCGTACTTCTGTAAGTACTCTTTCCCGTTGTTGTTTAGTTCAGTCTTGTTGTTAGTACATTTGAAGAGCTACTGCCATTTGATTTAATCTTTTATATCTTTCTTGGATTTGTTGTTGTAATTTTTGCATTTTTATTACTTTTGTATTAATTTTTCGGTTTAAGTCAAATAGTTCGTTTTTATTTAATCTTCTCATAAACAATTTTGTATAATTGAGAAATTTGTTTCTACGCACTTTTTACTTTTAATAAATTAAATAATTATACTTTGTTATCTATTTCCTCAAATTAGTTTGTTCTTTTTGTTTTAACAATTTTTATTTATTTTATTAGAGTTTGTTTTTAATTTATTTTGTTTTTCGATTCTATCACTAGATTGCTTTTAATTTATTTTTAGCAATCCTACCGACTGCGCCACTTGTATAATTTCTTTTAAAAAGTTATAAAAAAAATATCAAATCAATAAAAACTGTTTATTTTTGTTTTGAGAAAAACCTTTTATTTAACTTTTCAAATTAATATAATGTTCTCTTTGACTTCTAATTCAAGACTAACTTACAAAATTTCTTAATACTAATCTATAAATATAATAAAAGACAAACTGCTGCTGACCAGCGTGACCTATGTTATGTTAAGTGTTATTCACACATGTAAAATAGTTCTAATTACAAATCCTTACATTCAAAGGAGAAAGAAAAAATGAAACTGATAAAATGTAAATTATGAACTGAAAAAAAAATCAAAACGTATGACAGAACTAATAACTAACTACAATTTGTAGTTTTTATTTTTTATAAATATAATAAAAGACGCTGCTGCTGTTGCATTATGTTAATGTTAAATGTTATTCACACATGTAACATACTTCTAATTACAAATACTTACATACAAAAAGAAAGAAAAAATGAAACTTATAAAATGTAAATTATGAACAGAAAAAAAAAAAATCAAAACGTATGAGAAATCTGTTAACATGTAGATACAGAAAATTTTAATAAAAACGTATAAAGAAATTTTTTACACTTTAGTATGTATACTTCTATTTTATTATCACTTACAAAACTAAAACAAACTATATATAATGTTAACTTAATGTTATAATGTTAACTTAATGTTCTTTAGGTAACGAATTTCCTTTTATTGATTCAGTAGCGCAATAGCAGGAAAAAAGAATATATATAAAAAGAGAAATTAAAATTATACCTGTCGTCCGACAGGCTTTTTTACTAGTTATTTAATAACTTACAATTATATTTATGCCTATTCAGCATTTTCTTTATTTTAACACAAAAAACTATGTTATTAGAGCATTTGCATTTAGTTAGTATCTTATAGGGAAATTGTTGTTGTAGACAACAATTTCGTTAAAATGAAAAAACATTTGAACTTGATGATTTGAAGAATTAAATTTTATTATAATTATTTTGTTGGGAAACTAACGGTTCCCACAGTTTTGTAAACGGGAAATGCTGACGTTATGTCTGCATTATTTTTACAGGTAATATTAGGTGGAGTATATATACGTAACTCGCATACAAAATGTGAAGTCAATCAGTCAAACCGTTTTTAATTTAGAATAAAGTAACGTTAACGGAATGGATTAATGGAACTCAACTTTTTTGAGACTTTCTCTTTGACCAATTGCAAAAATTGGAAAGAATTTGCTTCTAAAAATTTTTTGAACAACCGTCGGACCGACTTGGATTACAAATTCTAAGTCTGTTAATAGAGTCAACTCTATTCTCAAAGAGGAACGCGTATACAAAATTTGAACAGAAAATTAACAGAACAGAACAGAAAATTAACAATATAAAAATGAAACGATGTCACAATGAAAAATAAAAATTTAGATTCTTTTATAAAATAGAATATTTTAGCATTAAATGATACAGGATCTAGTTTTCTATTGACGATAGAGTAGAGGATTTAAAAAAATGTAGAATCCAACCACTTACGTATTCAACAATTAGTGGAAAAGGTAGTGTCAACTTTGAAACAATTACACGACCACCATTTGAATTTGAAATGCGACACAACGTATTAACAGGGCGGAAGGTAAAAAGTTTACCAAACTGAAAATATCAAATTAGAAAAGGTTTAAATTTATTAAAAAGTTTAGACAGTTTAAAACAAAAAGGAAGTTCAAAGAATTATTAGAAAAAGTAATTCTCCATATTCCAGTACCTTAATAGTAATACAAAAAAAATTAGACAATTCTGGATAAAAGAAATTTTGGATTGTAGTAAACTATAGAAGAATAAACGAAATGACTGTGGACGTTAAATTTCCGTTACCGAACATTGACTAAATATTAGATAAATTCGGCAAAGGGTTACCACCAGAATTGTGTTGATTAACACTAAATATAAAAGAGTGAAACGAAAAAATAATCACGAACGAAATTATTCCGCGACCAACAAGAATTTCTCTTGATAGTGTGGTCAGTAACTACTTTCGACCATACCTCTACGGTAAGAAAATTTAAAATAATGACCGATCACCAACCTATAAAATATTTGAATTCCAAATACAAGGGAAAAGATTTATCACCTAGGCATAAAAATGGTTATTAAAATTAGGTAAATACCAGTTCGAAAATTGAATACCTTAAAGGAAAAAAAATTCGGTTGCAGATTTTTTAAGTAGAATCATTGAATAAGAATAATATATAGATAAACATTTTCATGTTAAAAATTTCTATGAATACTACTTCTACTAAACATTTGAATTATGTTTCATGAAATTATGTCACATATTGTAAATATATTGTAACTATTGATACTTAATAATAATATAGTTATGTTCAATTAAAACGTTCTCTTGAATGGTTTTTAAAAGACTGATTTATTAATATTCAATTTTATAATTACTGTACTTAAAACTTAAAAGTTAACTGTACACAAAATGCATAATAAGCATTCTGTGATATTTATTATACAACAACAATCATTAAGCATTCTGTGATATTTATTATACAACAACACAATAAAGTTATTTGCGTTTAACTTATGTGTTGAAATGCTGCGTTAGCATGATTGAATTATTTAAAAGATTAAAGTTAAGCTAATTTCGTGAGAAAGGAAATTAGCTTGTATAATTTAAATGGAAAGAAAGAATTTATAATTTGTAGTGTAGGAGGTTAAAGTTATATTCCGTATATAACTCCTCCACACCTAGATTTTTCCGTCCCGGAAAAATTATTAAGTGTTGCGTTCTCTATCATAGGTGTATCGCAAACTTTTTGTGCAATAGTATTAACTTTATTTTTTTCACGATATTTTAAAAGTATTATAAGCATTATAATGATAAGCATTATTACAAATGTCACAGAGCTTAGCGAGTATTGAAATATTTTGTTCTTAAAATCTATGTATGTAATAGTTTTTCTATTTTCTATATTTTCTAAATTTACATTTTCCAGAGTTAAATTATTTATTATTTTATTTATTTTTAGGTTCAACATTGGTAACATAATTTTGTTTTGATACATTTTAATTTTATTTATAAATATTACATCATTAATTGTTACATCACAATTTATAAATTTTATTAAATTATGTTTTTCAATTATAACATCTTCTTTTTGACAATTTTGTGATAATTTACTTTGTTCAATGTTTTTTGTGATTAACAAGCCCGAATCTATTTCTTCAATAGACGGTTTATTGTTAATTTTAAAGTTACATGTATTGTTTTTATTAAATAAATTTGAAATACAGTTATTTTTATGTGATTTTAATTCTTTTTTTTCAACAATTTGCTTTTCAAATGTAAATATTACTTTTTTTTCAGATACTATAATATTTTCATTACTTATATCTAGTTCTTGTTTTACTTGATTTGGAAATGGAATTACAATAGCACTAAAATATTTTTCAACAGTGAATTTTGGAATTAGAATTGCTAAAATAATTTTTCTTTCTTTTAACATTACGCTACTTTTAATAAACGGAAAAGTTTCCGTTGTTATATTGAAATCTTGGATTTCGTTAGGCGAAAGAATGTCATGTGCTAGTACGTTTAGTTTACTAAGCAATATTATGTCTTTGATTCCGTCGATTTCTTTGTTCATATGTGCTATGTTTACGTATATTTGTAATACGTATTTTGAATCGTCTTGTATCATTTTGTTTGTTTCAGTAATGATTTTAGATAAATATTTTTGAATCTGTTGTTGTTGATTATTAATATGCGTTTTTATGTTATTTATTGAGGTTATTAATTTTTGGTTTATGATTATTTGTTTGTTAGATTGTTCTGTTAATTGTTGTGTATTTTGTTTTAAGTTATCCATGTAGTCAGAAATCTGTTTTGCGTCTTCTGCGTCCATTGTACCAGCGATAAATTTTAATCCCGAGCCTAATACATTTAGCAGGCCCCTTTTATTTCTATGGATGGGGGGAATAATGGTTTCAAAATTTTGTTTCAAATGCTCTAATTCTTTAACAAGTAGTAAAGAGTTAGGATTTGTTTCTCGTAAATTTAACGAATCAATATTTGTTTCAATCGTATTAATTAGATTTTGGTATTGATCTAGGTCTACAATGTGTAGTATTTTCGAATAGCTGTCTACGAGTTGTATTTCGTTTAGTTTTAAGATTGTATAACCGTTGTCTCCGAATAACGGTGTGACTTCTATTTCCTGTGCACGATTTACTTCTAGGTTCAGCAGCATAATTAATTTAATTATGGCTAAGATTTTAGACTCCATTCCTAAAAAGAGTAAGCGTTTGGTAATTATATTTCCGTTTTAATTGGGATTTGTAAAATTTTGTATTTCTTTTTGTATTTTTGTCAATTATGTAGTCATTAATTTTTTCATAATTTGTTAGTTTCTTATATTTTGGAGTGCATTTTGCTATGTTTCTATTTTTTACAATATTTTCACTTAAATTAGGAGTGTGTTGCCTAGCTTTATTAACTTTTTCATTATGGGTTAATTTTTGAATTAAAATTTTATTTTTTAGTTTTTCTATATCGGTTTTGTCTAAATTTTTTGTTAAAAAATCGATAGGTTTTAATTTTGTTGTTGAGTGTATAGAATTATTATAGTAATTTATTATTTTAAAAAGATTGTTGTCTAAAGTATCGTTAGTGCGTTCGACATTCATGATTCTCAAGTGTTCGTTCAAAGTTCCATGTAGTCTTTCTATGTCACTATTGCCAGTTTTTAAAGCGGCAGTTGTTTGGTGGAATTCGATACCGTTTTCTTTCAAAAACTCTTCAACGGCATTGTGGATAATGCATCTATCTCCGTCTGATACTAACTTTTTCATTTTACCTAAGTATCTTATTCTTTCTTTAATGCCTTCTAAAACGCTAATCCAATTTCTATCATTTAATTTATGCAATGTAGCATATTTAGAGAATTTGTCAATAGTTGTTAGGTACATTTGGTTTCTTTCTGGAAACCAAATATCCATATGCACTATGTCGTTAAATTGAGCTGGCATAGGGCTCAATTTGAAATGAATTTTTGCAGGATGTCTATCGTGCTTAGCAAGACTGCAAGTTTCACAATTATTTATGAATTTAGTTATTTCTTTGCGAAGATTTGGATAAAAATATTTTTGTGTCAGTTCTAAGAAAACTTCGTTAATACCTCTATGGTTATTTTTTAAGTGCTCATTTTTGATAATTGTAATTAATTCATTTTTGTCTAAAACGTTTATAAGATTTCGAGATGTTTTTAAAATTCTCAAATTTTTATTTGTAGCAAAGTTTCTAGAATAAAGCTCTTGAAATTTTAGGAATAATTTTGTATTTTCACAGTAAACACAGATCAGACCTTTGTCTGGTAGAATTCTTTGCATTAGCTGTAATAAATTGCTATTTTGTGCTATATGCACTGTATTTTGTATTTTTTTATGCACGATTTTTAAAGAAACTTTTTCTTTATTTCCTTCTTTTAGGAATATTTGGTTTTTAAATAGATTTATAGGTTTTTCCGTGATATATATAAGATCACTAGAATCTTCTTGAGCGCTATGAATCGTGGCGCCAGTTGATATAACATCTTCGTTATTACAATTTAGCCCATAATTCAAACTGTTTATCTCATTAGAGGGTTGGTTTAAATTTTCGTTTAAAAGAGGTTGTATTACTTCATCGTAATTTGTTTCCTCTTGATTTTCGTTTATTTCGTTGTTATATTGTTCGTAATTTTTTTCAACATTAATGCGGGACAAACCGTCCGCTACAACATTTTGTTTACCCTTAAGATACTCTATATCAAAGGTAAACTCATTTAGTTTGATTTTCCACCTCTGAAGCTTACAATTTGGTTCTTTCAAATTGTTGAGCCAGATAAGTGGTCTATGGTCCGTTTTGATAGTAAATTTCCTACCATATAAGTAGGGTCGGAATTGCTTAGTAGCCCAAACAATAGCAAGTAGTTCCTTTTCTATTGTTGAGTAATTTTTCTCGTGCTTATTTAAAGTACGCGAAATAAATGAAATTGGATGATTATTTTGACTTAACACGGCACCTAGTGCAAAGTCAGATGCATCCGTTGTTAAAAGAAAATTTTTACTAAAGTCAGGATATTTTAGAATGGGATCTGATGTGATCAAATGTTTTAATGTTTCAAAACCTTTAGAATATTCTTTATCCTTTAAATTAATTTTTGCTCCCTTTTTTAAATACTTTGTTAATGGATACGCTACTTTAGCATAATCACGTATAAATTTTCTGTAATAGCCTGTGATGCCGAGAAAACTCTTTATTTCCCTTTGCGTCGTAGGCAATGAAATTTTTAAAATTGAATCTATTTTTTTTGGGTTGGGTTTAACACCTTCTTTCGTTACGATGTGTCCCAAAAATTCGGTTTCCCGATTTAAAAATGAACATTTGTCTAACTGTATTTTTAGATTTTCCTTCGATAAGGTTTGAAATATTTTTTGCAAAGAGTCTAAATGTTCTTGCAAAGATGAAGAGAAAATAAGGATATCATCCATATAAACTATACAAATTTTGTTTATGTATTTTTCCAACACTTGATTCATTAGTCTTTGGAATGTGGAGGGTGCATTCTTTAACCCGAATGGCATCCTCATAAATTCATAATGTCCCGTAGATGTTGAAAACGCGGTTTTCTTTCTGTCTTTCGGGTCCACTTCTATCTGGTGGAACCCTTTGGCAAGGTCTAAGGTGGTAAAATAATTTGCTTTTCCTAATTTATCAAAAATGTCTTCCAAATTAGGTATTGGGAATTTGTCATCGACGGTTATATTGTTTAATTTTCTATAGTCGATAACAATTCTCCATTTTTGCTTTCCACTGTTGTCAAGTTTTTTAGGGACAACCCAAATTGGGGAATTGTATGGGGAATTTGAGTGTTGAATGATGTTATCTTTCAACATCTCATCTATTTGTCTGTTGACTTCGTCCTTATGAATTTCTGGGTATCTGTATAGTTTGGTATATATAGGTATTTCGTTTTGAGTATTTATTGAGTGCTTAATTTTGTTAGTAAATGAAAGATTGTCGTTTTCTTTATAGAAAACATTTTTATTATTCAGTATAATTTTCCTTAATGAATTTTGCTCTTCTTTATTTAAATGTGATATATTTATGTGGTCAAGAACGTTAAAATTATTAACTTCGTTTGAAAATAGTTCAATAGGATTATCTTGGAAACTTTTGGCAAGATAATTTTCCTCATCTCTTGTTAAAAAGAAAGGAAGAATCGCGTTGTTAGTTTTTATAGTTCGATTTTTATAGTCGATAATAGCATTTAGAGGATCAAGAATATTGTTTCCGATTAAACCGTCAAAAATTTTGTGAAAATCTATTTCTAGAAATTCAACTGAAAAGTTTTCTTTAAAGATTTCAAAAAGTGGAAACTTATATTTGGTATTTGTTTGTACTTTGTGTTTTAAAGTTTTAAGTTCTTGGACATTAGAATTAATTTTATATTTAGGATGACACAAATTTGGATTTATTATGCTGAATTCAGCACCTGTGTCAATAATAAATCTCAATATTTTTAAAGGAGTATTGATAATAATATAGGGCATTTGTTTTAGTCAGGCGATCGGCCAACTTTGGTTAGATGCGATGTCCATTGCATCCGAATTATTTGTATTTCTAGATATTTTAGACTGATTTGTTCTGTTATCATTGTGAAAATTTTTGTTATTTGGAGTATTATATTTATTAAAATAACTAGAGTTTTGATAATTTTTTTTGTTAAAATTTGAATTTGTTTGGCCTGAGTATGCTTGATGTGGATTACTTTTATTAGAATTATTTGGGTTTTTATAATTTATTTTATTTGTATTTAGGTATGCCTGATTTGAATTTGAATAGTTTGGTTTTGATGTGAAATTTTTTTGATTATAATATTTTTTGTTGAAATTATTATTATAATTTAAATTTGGTTTGAAGTTCTCCGCACGAAGGTTTTGATAATTACCTTCTTTTATTATTTCGTATGCCTCGTCTAAGGTCTTAGGTCTCCTACTGTATATAATACTACGTGCAGGTTCAGGTAAATTAGTTTCAAATATTTTTAAAGCTATTCTTTTATTGCTTTCTACATTTTCACTGTTTAAATTTTTATTTAAGAGATAATAGTTGTTTAATCTACAGAGGTAATTATTAATTTCTTCATAAAATTTTTCAATATTTTTTGTGACACGACATAATCTCATTTCGTCTAAGAGTGTCTCAGCTGATAACTTTTCGCCATGATTTGTTATCAAAATTTGTTTTATTTGGTCCCAAGTATTAGGATTTCCATTTTTTCTTAATGACACCCTAGCTTCGCCAATAATTCTGTCTTTTATGTACCCTATAATTAGTGCTGTATTTGTAGCGTCAAAAGTATTGAGTGATGGTATGAGCACATCTACTCGTTCAATAAACTCAGTCAAGTCGTTTGTATTTTTTCCCGTGAAGGGTGAAATTTTGCTCACAACTTCGAGCATAATTTTAAATTTATCTATTTCCATATTTCTCAATCAAGTAAAACTTACTTAAATAAAATAAAATAGTAGTAGCAAATAAATTTGACAAATCAAAAAAAAATAGGTCTTAGCAAATAAGTAATTAAAAATTTTTTCTTTCTTTTTTTTTTAATAAGTAAATTAATTTTCTTACTTTATTGGTAGATAAATACGTAATTAAAAGAAATTTTATTTTATAAGTAGATCAAATTTTTCACTTTAATGTTAAATAAATAAGTAATTAAAAGAAATTTAATTTTTTTTTTTTTTATAAGTAGATCAAATTTTTTACTTTAATGTTAAATAAATAAGTAATTAAAAGAAATTTAATTTTTTTTTTTTTTTTTTTTTTAAGTAGATCAATTTTTTCTCACTTTAATTTAATGTTAAATAACTAAGTGATTAAGTAAATAAATCAGTATACAAATTAGTAAATAAATTTAAGAAATTTCCTTAGAATAAATAAATTACTTCGGTTCACAAAATTTTTTCGTACTATATAAAAATTTTATTAAATATTAAAAATGATTGACTAACCAGATGATGTTGCCATGGTTGATTGATGTTAGATTTTTGTTGCGTTACTATTGCTGCTTTGGTTGCCTTTGTTGGTTTACTGTTGTTGGTTATTTTTTTTTTGTTGCCCTTGTTGGTTTACTGTTGTTGGTTATTTTTTTTTGTTGCCCTTGTTGGTTTACTGTTGTTGGTTATTTTTTTTGTTGCCCTTGTTGGTTTACTGTTGTTGGTTATTTTTTTTTGTTGCCCTTGTTTTTATTTTATGTTTTGGTTTTTCGTAGTTAAATTGTTAAGTTTATGTTATTCAAAATTTCAAATAAAAATCAAATTAATTAATTTACAATTTTGTAAATTTAATTTTGGATCTCATATATAAATTAAATAATTAAATCCGTTAATAAATAGTAAAGTGTAGTTTAATGTTCAACAATTAACAAAAATAAATTTTTATTTAAAAATCTTATATGATAAAAAGTGTAATATTTTTTTCCTTTTTTTTTATTTTTTTTCTACTTGTTTTTAATTGTAATTTGTTATCCAAATCCAAATTTGAAAAAATTATCTTATAATTTTTTTTTTTTTAATTTAAAAACTTTAGTAGTTATTATTTTCACTGTTTTGTTACTGTTATTTTTTTTTTATTAAATTTTTTTTTTTTAAAACTATTTATGCCAAATGTTTATATGAAACTATTTATAAATGTTTGAATATAAAATTGGTTTGAGGTTCGAACGGTCAGCTAAATCTTTTTCACTCGACCGTTACCGACTGCGCCAGTTATGTTCAATTAAAACGTTCTCTTGAATGGTTTTTAAAAGACTGATTTATTAATATTCAATTTTATAATTACTGTACTTAAAACTTAAAAGTTAACTGTACACAAAATGCATAATAAGCATTCTGTGATATTTATTATACAACAACAATCATTAAGCATTCTGTGATATTTATTATACAACAACACAATAAAGTTATTTGCGTTTAACTTATGTGTTGAAATGCTGCGTTAGCATGATTGAATTATTTAAAAGATTAAAGTTAAGCTAATTTCGTGAGAAAGGAAATTAGCTTGTATAATTTAAATGGAAAGAAAGAATTTATAATTTGTAGTGTAGGAGGTTAAAGTTATATTCCGTATATAACTATATATTTTTTATTCCTATTTTATACCCTTTATTTTTTTTTTATTTTTATTCTTTCAATTTATACCAATTTAATTTGTAGACCATTTTTCACTCTACATAGTACATTTAAAATGACATAATTCAAGAATACGATACCAAATAAAAGAAAAAAATCAGAAGAATAAGGAAAAAAAAACAATGATTTTGTCATTCATAAATTCATAGTTAAATTTTTCGAATTGGTTTCTTTTTTTCTTAAAAATTGATTTAATTTTGTATGCAAATGCACACATACCAATGTAGATATGTATGCATATAAATGTTCTAAAATAATTATTATGAAATCTAACTTTATAGATCTCATTAACAAATAACCTTTATTAATACTGTGATCAAAATCTTATATATTGTGGCATTGATAACAAAAAAGTATAAAACTGTTTTTTATACCTGTATGACTATAGGTCAAAAGGTATAATAAATTTGCCATTTGGTTTGTGACGCAGAGAAGTAAGTGGGGTAGATATAGACTAAAGTGTATGGATCGGATCAGAATCGAAAAATAAATCGATTTCCGTCCGTTCGCAAGATAATTCAAAAAGTAAAGGAGCTAGAGTTTTGAAATTTTCACATATTCGTTTTTATTCAATAGTCGTCATCCCTATTGAAATCCACCTATTTTGATCCACGGGTTCGAGTACCTGCCATACAACTTCTTTTATATGAGCATTACACTACGCTTAATAAAGTTGTATGTTTGCAATTTTGCGGAAAGTAATTAATCGGATGATATAATGTTTATTTTAAGGTCATACGCGTATCCCAGAGTTGACACAGTCTACTCTACTACACTCTTCCTCGTTTTTCTTATTCTTATGATTTTTTTCTTTTCTTTGGTATCGTATTTTATGAATCATGTTACATGTACTACGTAGAGTGAAAAATGATCTAAAATTTAAATAGATATAAATTGAGAGAATAAAAATAAAAACAAAAAAATTAAGGGTATAAAATAGAAATAAAAAATATATTATTATTAAGTTAAAGTATCAATAGTTACAATACATTTACAATATGTAAAAAGTTTAGAGAACATTTGAAAAAGTATGCGAATAAAATGCCATAGAAAATTTTAACCTTAAAATGTTTATCTATATATAATTCTTAATCAATGGTAGAATTAAGAATACGGATGAAAAAGTTATTGAGAGAGAAGATGATAAAGACTCTAATGAATACCTAAAAATATTTAATATGGAAGATAATGTTACAATGGCAACAGTACATTCTGGTGAAGAAGAATTACTGGACCATAAACCATATAAGCATTAAAAAGAGAATAGTAAATTTGTATAAAACACAAATCATCCTCACAAATAATAAAACTTTGGAGTGAAAAATATTCTGAACAAAAGAATTATATATATAGCTGAATATGATTTCGACAATTTAAACAACAACCTCAGAAGATATTTAAAACAAGTGATGAAAAAAACCAAGGGTTTTTAAAAAAGCACATTTTCAAAATAATATAGTGTTTCATACTAAGTATTTTATCGGAATATAATGTTCAAGCTTCAATATTAATGTTTAATTTAGGAAATATATAAGTCAGTGACTAAGTTACTGCTTACTTATAAAAACAGTAAGTTTTTAATTTTTAAGCCATATTAGCCCCTCTATATGGAATGTTGCTAAATTTCTCAAGGATATAATCCCCACTACTCCCCATCCCACAAACTTTTTTAGGTTCTAGGATTTAAATTGTGACTTCCACCAAAATTTGAAATATTACTTAGAATTTTACTATTTAAGCAAAAATGGTAAAAACTGAGAGACACTTTCTTCAATTTAAAGAACTCCTTTTAAATTTAAAAAAATCTTTTAACATATGTTAAAATATAATGTTGGACCTTTAAATTTTGTATATTAAGGAAAAAATATTTAAACAGGTATTCAATTTACAGGTGTTTAAAAATAGCAAAATTTAATTTTTCGAGCCCTTATAGCTCCTGAACATGGGGCTTGACAAAAAAATTTTGTTAACCGACTCCTACTAGTTTCTAAGGATCTAACTCCTCCCAAAATTTCAGAACCCTAGCTGGTACCGTTTAGAAGATATTCAGGCCCAAAAATTTTGCAAAAATTGAGTTTTGTATAATGGTAAATTTTGGTACCGTATGGCAACCCTATACTACTTAGCGATATATTTCTGTAAAGTTTATAAAAGCAACTCTCTTCTACCGTTTTTCGATTGAAAATAAACCTAACAGAACTCTTGTTATATCAATTTAAATATAGGGCTTTTTTGGAATTTCCAGGGGCTGTAGCTCCGTCACCCTTCAAAATTAAGAAAAACCTTTGACACATGTTGTAATATAATTATAGAGCTTTGAATTTTGTATATCACTAAAAAAAAATTTAGACAGGCATTCAAGTTACAGGTGTTTAAAAATAGCAAAATTTCAATTTTCGGGACCTTATAGCTGCAAAACAGGGGACGTGACAAAAAAATTTTGTTCACCGACTCCTACTACTTTCTAAGGATCTAACTCCTATATATGTCCCAAAAACTTTGTCTCCTTCTTCATGAAATTACATTTGTCTGTCTGTATTTTTAGGTTGTGTTTTTCTAAAACTGTAAATATTTCGGTTATTGCTCTGACATGTTCATGTAAAATTGTACTGAATATTAGGATGTAGTCCAAGTAAACAACACAAGTTCGGTTTGTATGTTCACTTAAGATTTCGTTCATCAATCTTTGAAAAGTAGCGGGTGCATTTTTTAGTCCGAATGGCATCCTATTAAATTCGTAGAGTCCGTGAGGTGTAACAAAAGCCGTTTTCTTTTTGTCTTCCTCGTTTATTAAAATTTTGCTGAAATATTGCGCCTTTCCTAATTTGTCCAAAATGGAATCTATATTTGGAAATGGAAATTTTTCATCTACTGTTATCTCGTTCAACTTCTTGTAATCCACTACAATTCTGAACTTCTTCTTACCAGAATTGTCAATTTTTTTTGGTATGACTATTAGTGGACCGGCATATCTGGAATTGCTTTTCCTTATGATTCCTTGTTCCTCCATTTCTCTAACTTGTCTTCTTACTTCCTCCTCATGTTGTGGTTGAAATCTATATAACTTCGCGTTTATTGCTTGGTCGGTGGTGGTTATAATTTCGAGTTCAATCGCTGTTGTACTGCTTAATTTGTCTCCTTCTTTAAAAAATAATTTCCTAAAATTTTTTATAAGTTTATTTATTTTTTTATCGATTATAATAAACGTTGAGTCAGTGTCTATTAAAGCTAAATATTTTATAATGGGTAGTTCTTCCGAGGCTAGTTTAAAAAAAAATTGATATTGTTGGATTCATCAGTTTTTTCTATGTTTTCAACTTCCATCTGGTCGTCCTTATGTTGATCATTTTTTCTGGCCTGAATTTGCCCTAAAGTTATCTGATCTATTTCTATTTTGATAGTAATTGTTGTTATAATTTCTATTATATTGGTTATCATTAGAATCCCTTCTGGAATAATGATTGTTTGAATAATTATTCCTAAAATTGTGTCATTATTATTTCTATTTATTTCTTCCCGATTATTAAAATTTTTTCTATCAGGATCTGTTTTATAAAGTTTCTTGAATTTGAAAAATTTTTATTATATTTATTTGTACGATTTTGAGTACAGTAATTTTTATAATCATTTGACATATTATTATTATTTCTACTAAAATTGACATTATTTGGTTTTTTAAATTCAAACCTAATACAAAGGTCTTCAAATCTTCTAACATTCATATTCATTATATCAACATTTTGTCTAACTTATTTTCTTCATAAATTTTGTGAAGAAATGTTCCTTGACTTATTTCTTTAATTGTATTGATTAATATAGTACCTACGTTATCTAAATTTATATAATTTTCATTTTTATAGTAAATTTTTAATTCGTCAGCTTTAAATTTAATTTTTTGTACTTCAATTAATAATTCACTTACCGTGTTTACTCTGAGGCTACCAATTCTTCTAAAAATTTCTGTTGGTTCGATGTCTGGTTTGTATCTCAGCTTTAATGTTCTTTTAATTAATTCCCAGTTGTCTGGTTGAGGAAGGTTGATTATAGCGTTCTTCGCTTCTTCTTGTATCTTCTTGTGAAATATAGTCCTTGTCATTAGTTTCTTAAAATCGATGTTATTTGTTTAAGCTAAATAATACTCCACGTTGCTTATAAATGAGTTAATAGATACATCACCTTTACCGTTAAAACAGGACATAAATCGTACTTCTGTAAGTACTCTTTCCCGTTGTTGTTTAGTTCAGTCTTGTTGTTAGTACATTTGAAGAGCTACTGCCATTTGATTTAATCTTTTATATCTTTCTTGGATTTGTTGTTGTAATTTTTGCATTTTTATTACTTTTGTATTAATTTTTCGGTTTAAGTCAAATAGTTCGTTTTTATTTAATCTTCTCATAAACAATTTTGTATAATTGAGAAATTTGTTTCTACGCACTTTTTACTTTTAATAAATTAAATAATTATACTTTGTTATCTATTTCCTCAAATTAGTTTGTTCTTTTTGTTTTAACAATTTTTATTTATTTTATTAGAGTTTGTTTTTAATTTATTTTGTTTTTCGATTCTATCACTAGATTGCTTTTAATTTATTTTTAGCAATCCTACCGACTGCGCCACTTGTATAATTTCTTTTAAAAAGTTATAAAAAAAATATCAAATCAATAAAAACTGTTTATTTTTGTTTTGAGAAAAACCTTTTATTTAACTTTTCAAATTAATATAATGTTCTCTTTGACTTCTAATTCAAGACTAACTTACAAAATTTCTTAATACTAATCTATAAATATAATAAAAGACAAACTGCTGCTGACCAGCGTGACCTATGTTATGTTAAGTGTTATTCACACATGTAAAATAGTTCTAATTACAAATCCTTACATTCAAAGGAGAAAGAAAAAATGAAACTGATAAAATGTAAATTATGAACTGAAAAAAAAATCAAAACGTATGACAGAACTAATAACTAACTACAATTTGTAGTTTTTATTTTTTATAAATATAATAAAAGACGCTGCTGCTGTTGCATTATGTTAATGTTAAATGTTATTCACACATGTAACATACTTCTAATTACAAATACTTACATACAAAAAGAAAGAAAAAATGAAACTTATAAAATGTAAATTATGAACAGAAAAAAAAAAAATCAAAACGTATGAGAAATCTGTTAACATGTAGATACAGAAAATTTTAATAAAAACGTATAAAGAAATTTTTTACACTTTAGTATGTATACTTCTATTTTATTATCACTTACAAAACTAAAACAAACTATATATAATGTTAACTTAATGTTATAATGTTAACTTAATGTTCTTTAGGTAACGAATTTCCTTTTATTGATTCAGTAGCGCAATAGCAGGAAAAAAGAATATATATAAAAAGAGAAATTAAAATTATACCTGTCGTCCGACAGGCTTTTTTACTAGTTATTTAATAACTTACAATTATATTTATGCCTATTCAGCATTTTCTTTATTTTAACACAAAAAACTATGTTATTAGAGCATTTGCATTTAGTTAGTATCTTATAGGGAAATTGTTGTTGTAGACAACAATTTCGTTAAAATGAAAAAACATTTGAACTTGATGATTTGAAGAATTAAATTTTATTATAATTATTTTGTTGGGAAACTAACGGTTCCCACAGTTTTGTAAACGGGAAATGCTGACGTTATGTCTGCATTATTTTTACAGGTAATATTAGGTGGAGTATATATACGTAACTCGCATACAAAATGTGAAGTCAATCAGTCAAACCGTTTTTAATTTAGAATAAAGTAACGTTAACGGAATGGATTAATGGAACTCAACTTTTTTGAGACTTTCTCTTTGACCAATTGCAAAAATTGGAAAGAATTTGCTTCTAAAAATTTTTTGAACAACCGTCGGACCGACTTGGATTACAAATTCTAAGTCTGTTAATAGAGTCAACTCTATTCTCAAAGAGGAACGCGTATACAAAATTTGAACAGAAAATTAACAGAACAGAACAGAAAATTAACAATATAAAAATGAAACGATGTCACAATGAAAAATAAAAATTTAGATTCTTTTATAAAATAGAATATTTTAGCATTAAATGATACAGGATCTAGTTTTCTATTGACGATAGAGTAGAGGATTTAAAAAAATGTAGAATCCAACCACTTACGTATTCAACAATTAGTGGAAAAGGTAGTGTCAACTTTGAAACAATTACACGACCACCATTTGAATTTGAAATGCGACACAACGTATTAACAGGGCGGAAGGTAAAAAGTTTACCAAACTGAAAATATCAAATTAGAAAAGGTTTAAATTTATTAAAAAGTTTAGACAGTTTAAAACAAAAAGGAAGTTCAAAGAATTATTAGAAAAAGTAATTCTCCATATTCCAGTACCTTAATAGTAATACAAAAAAAATTAGACAATTCTGGATAAAAGAAATTTTGGATTGTAGTAAACTATAGAAGAATAAACGAAATGACTGTGGACGTTAAATTTCCGTTACCGAACATTGACTAAATATTAGATAAATTCGGCAAAGGGTTACCACCAGAATTGTGTTGATTAACACTAAATATAAAAGAGTGAAACGAAAAAATAATCACGAACGAAATTATTCCGCGACCAACAAGAATTTCTCTTGATAGTGTGGTCAGTAACTACTTTCGACCATACCTCTACGGTAAGAAAATTTAAAATAATGACCGATCACCAACCTATAAAATATTTGAATTCCAAATACAAGGGAAAAGATTTATCACCTAGGCATAAAAATGGTTATTAAAATTAGGTAAATACCAGTTCGAAAATTGAATACCTTAAAGGAAAAAAAATTCGGTTGCAGATTTTTTAAGTAGAATCATTGAATAAGAATAATATATAGATAAACATTTTCATGTTAAAAATTTCTATGAATACTACTTCTACTAAACATTTGAATTATGTCTCATGAAATTATGTCACATATTGTAAATATATTGTAACTATTGATACTTAATAATAATATATTTTTTATTCCTATTTTATACCCTTTATTTTTTTTTTATTTTTATTCTTTCAATTTATACCAATTTAATTTGTAGACCATTTTTCACTCTACATAGTACATTTAAAATGACATAATTCAAGAATACGATACCAAATAAAAGAAAAAAATCAGAAGAATAAGGAAAAAAAAACAATGATTTTGTCATTCATAAATTCATAGTTAAATTTTTCGAATTGGTTTCTTTTTTTCTTAAAAATTGATTTAATTTTGTATGCAAATGCACACATACCAATGTAGATATGTATGCATATAAATGTTCTAAAATAATTATTATGAAATCTAACTTTATAGATCTCATTAACAAATAACCTTTATTAATACTGTGATCAAAATCTTATATATTGTGGCATTGATAACAAAAAAGTATAAAACTGTTTTTTATACCTGTATGACTATAGGTCAAAAGGTATAATAAATTTGCCATTTGGTTTGTGACGCAGAGAAGTAAGTGGGGTAGATATAGACTAAAGTGTATGGATCGGATCAGAATCGAAAAATAAATCGATTTCCGTCCGTTCGCAAGATAATTCAAAAAGTAAAGGAGCTAGAGTTTTGAAATTTTCACATATTCGTTTTTATTCAATAGTCGTCATCCCTATTGAAATCCACCTATTTTGATCCACGGGTTCGAGTACCTGCCATACAACTTCTTTTATATGAGCATTACACTACGCTTAATAAAGTTGTATGTTTGCAATTTTGCGGAAAGTAATTAATCGGATGATATAATGTTTATTTTAAGGTCATACGCGTATCCCAGAGTTGACACAGTCTACTCTACTACACTCTTCCTCGTTTTTCTTATTCTTATGATTTTTTTCTTTTCTTTGGTATCGTATTTTATGAATCATGTTACATGTACTACGTAGAGTGAAAAATGATCTAAAATTTAAATAGATATAAATTGAGAGAATAAAAATAAAAACAAAAAAATTAAGGGTATAAAATAGAAATAAAAAATATATTATTATTAAGTTAAAGTATCAATAGTTACAATACATTTACAATATGTAAAAAGTTAAGAGAACATTTGAAAAAGTATGCGAATAAAATGCCATAGAAAATTTTAACCTTAAAATGTTTATCTATATATAATTCTTAATCAATGGTAGAATTAAGAATACGGATGAAAAAGTTATTGAGAGAGAAGATGATAAAGACTCTAATGAATACCTAAAAATATTTAATATGGAAGATAATGTTACAATGGCAACAGTACATTCTGGTGAAGAAGAATTACTGGACCATAAACCATATAAGCATTAAAAAGAGAATAGTAAATTTGTATAAAACACAAATCATCCTCACAAATAATAAAACTTTGGAGTGAAAAATATTCTGAACAAAAGAATTATATATATAGCTGAATATGATTTCGACAATTTAAACAACAACCTCAGAAGATATTTAAAACAAGTGATGAAAAAAACCAAGGGTTTTTAAAAAAGCACATTTTCAAAATAATATAGTGTTTCATACTAAGTATTTTATCGGAATATAATGTTCAAGCTTCAATATTAATGTTTAATTTAGGAAATATATAAGTCAGTGACTAAGTTACTGCTTACTTATAAAAACAGTAAGTTTTTAATTTTTAAGCCATATTAGCCCCTCTATATGGAATGTTGCTAAATTTCTCAAGGATATAATCCCCACTACTCCCCATCCCACAAACTTTTTTAGGTTCTAGGATTTAAATTGTGACTTCCACCAAAATTTGAAATATTACTTAGAATTTTACTATTTAAGCAAAAATGGTAAAAACTGAGAGACACTTTCTTCAATTTAAAGAACTCCTTTTAAATTTAAAAAAATCTTTTAACATATGTTAAAATATAATGTTGGACCTTTAAATTTTGTATATTAAGGAAAAAATATTTAAACAGGTATTCAATTTACAGGTGTTTAAAAATAGCAAAATTTAATTTTTCGAGCCCTTATAGCTCCTGAACATGGGGCTTGACAAAAAAATTTTGTTAACCGACTCCTACTAGTTTCTAAGGATCTAACTCCTCCCAAAATTTCAGAACCCTAGCTGGTACCGTTTAGAAGATATTCAGGCCCAAAAATTTTGCAAAAATTGAGTTTTGTATAATGGTAAATTTTGGTACCGTATGGCAACCCTATACTACTTAGCGATATATTTCTGTAAAGTTTATAAAAGCAACTCTCTTCTACCGTTTTTCGATTGAAAATAAACCTAACAGAACTCTTGTTATATCAATTTAAATATAGGGCTTTTTTGGAATTTCCAGGGGCTGTAGCTCCGTCACCCTTCAAAATTAAGAAAAACCTTTGACACATGTTGTAATATAATTATAGAGCTTTGAATTTTGTATATCACTAAAAAAAAATTTAGACAGGCATTCAAGTTACAGGTGTTTAAAAATAGCAAAATTTCAATTTTCGGGACCTTATAGCTGCAAAA
Source organism: Dolichopus griseipennis (assembly GCA_963082915.1). NCBI lineage: Eukaryota > Metazoa > Arthropoda > Insecta > Diptera > Dolichopodidae > Dolichopus > Dolichopus griseipennis. The sequence goes on along the minus strand of OY720441.1, from coordinate 151,233,372 downwards.
CAGGGGACGTGACAAAAAAATTTTGTTCACCGACTCCTACTACTTTCTAAGGATCTAACTCCTCCCAAAATTTCAAGACCGTAGCTTGAACCGTTCAGAAGATATGTCTGGCCAAAAATTTTGTAAAAATTGAGCTTTGCGTAATGTTAAATTTTAGTACCGTATGGCAAACCTAAACATTTGTCTTTTAAAAATTTATAAAGTTTATAAAACCAGCTATCGTTTGCCGTTTTCAGATTGAAAATACATTAAGCAGAACTCTTGTTATAACAATTTAAATATAGGGCTTTTTCCAACTTTAGGGAGCTGCAGTTCCATAACAGGTGGGGCTACGGAAAAAAATTCTTCCACGAAATTATTTTTTTTGTAATACCTACTCGTGGTTAAAATTTCTTTTCTCTATTTCAAAAGATGTAAAAGTTTTTGTAAACATACGGACAGACAGACAGACAGACAGACAGACAGACGGACGGACAGAGTGAAACTATATAGGCACATTTTTACAAAATTTTTTGAAAATGTGCTAAAAAGGTGTAACTGCCATATATTTAGAAATACCAAACCATATATAATGTTGTACAAAATAAACGTTTTGAACTATTTCAAATGACAGATCTGTTAAATTTATTAAAAGTTCTTATAGAGCCCAAGAAATGAAAACAAAAGTAGAAACAATGAAACAAATTTCTTTATATTATGTTAAAGAAAGGTCTCATTCAGGTATACAAGAAACTTATAACCTGATAAAAAATGTAATATATTATCCAAAATTATTGGGAAAAATTTAAATGTATCATATTAAAGCATATATCATATTTTAATTTAAATGTAATTATTAACCAATAATTTAAATATAAAGTTAATATAATATTTCGTCTGGAATAATAAAATGAATTCTTAATAATATTAATTTAAAAAAAGTTAAAATAAAAGCTTTCCCCATTTTAGTAACGTTGTTCGAATTACACCAAATTTAAATTAATTTAAATTAATTATTTAAAAAAAATAAATATAGATTACACTATAATCATATGAATAGTAGCACCAATCAGATGAAATCAATCATTGTTTAGACACGAACGGTGGAATAAAAGTATATTAAAAACAAAAATATAGTTTTTTTTTTAAAAAAAAAACTCAGAACAGTTAATTACTTGACGCTGATTTGAAATCTCAATTTTTAAGTCCTCAAAATAAAGAAAAAAGTCCGCAAATTTTTTCATATTACACACAAATTTTGGGGATTTATACTATACAGCCATTTTTGCGATGGTTGGGTACCTTCGAAAACTTTGAAACAGATTTTCGAAATTAACAAAGATATTAGCTTGATATTTAGTACATGGTTGTTCTGTCCTGCTTGTATTAGGTCCTTATAATTATTTCTTTATATCCCCGATATTTGGAATGATTTGGGTGGTGGTTGGAGTATCTTCCATATACCTCTAATGACCTAACAAGAAAAATTAATGAAGATAGAAACTTTGGTACAGGAGTGGTTCTGTTTCCATTATGTTCCTAAAATCGGTGATAAATTTGATTGTTGGTATGGGGATCTACAACAAACCTCCTAATATCCAAGAAGCATATGTTTAAAATTAAAAACACTATAAACCTGAAATTTTGGTTTAAGATAGTTTAGTCCTGCTTTCTTTGTGTTTTCTTGAATTTTGAAATAAATTGAAGTGGTAGTTTGGGTACCTATCTCACGCCTCCCAAGACCTAATAACCATATCTTGGAAATTATTAAAGAAAGAAACTTCAATTTTGGTAAGAGTGTTCTGTCCTGTTTTCTTTATTTAAAGATTTCAAAGGAATGAAAGGAGTTTTTCGAATAGTTGCCTTACGCCTTCTCAGACCTAATAGGCATAATGTTCCTCAAATCTGAGATCAATGTAAATGGAGGTTCGTGTAACTGTCAAATGAATTTATCAGATGTAGAATATTACTAGGTCGGTTGCATCGACTTACTGTTGTTTCATTACTTGGTTTTTTAAAAAAAGATCGGAACAAAACCTTTTATTTTTAAAAAAATTGGTTAAAGTAAAAATTTTATCACAACTTAAAACCTTTTTGTTATTAAAAACACTAACTTTGTTTGAAAAGATTGAAGAAAAGTTATATTTTATTTACTTGCGTTAACACTAATACTAATGTCCTGACTTAATTATTAACTCTTGCATTTTATAAGTATCACTTTCATGTTGTGGTTTTTACCGCTTTTTTGTTTTCAACAAAAATTATTTATGTTTTTTTTCATAGGTTCAAAGTGAGACAGAATCTTCTTCTTCCGATGAAAATGTTCTTAATTCTGCAACCGAAATTTCAACTGATTCTGAATTTGATCAGGATCCTGTAATTAGAGACACTCCAAAAATTTTTATAGATGATACATACGTACGAAAACCAACAAAAGTTCAGGTATTGTCTAAATCGTAGTCGTCAATGTAGTTTAATATTTTTTTAATTTTTTTTTTAATTTTGTAGATAAAATCATGCGTAATCGGGGATGGAACAACCGGAGTTCAACCTAAGCTACGCACTGTAGCAAATACACACGTCGCTTTGCAAACAACTTTTCCACACCAAAAATTAGAGTTTAAGCCGTTAATACAAGTTGATCCTGCGCTGCTTAAGTATAATCGGATACCATTAAAAAATCCTCGATCCGGTGATTATTTACTTAATAAAACGGCAAGTACAGAAGGCATAGCATCAAAAAAAAGTTTAGAGTTAAAAAAACGATATTTATTAGGAGCAGAAGATATTACGGGAAATAAAATTATGAAATCAGGTTCAACTTCTGTTTTAGATTCAAAGTTAAAAAATTTCCATTCCAATATATCAGAATGCCAAAAATTATTGAATCCCGCGGTAGAAATTAGTCCGGGTATGGAAGCTTTTTTAAACGACAAAAAAATGGTTACTCCAAAATTTGATAATGTATTTCATGATGATATATTAAATAAAAGCGACATAAAAATTGAATTATTTATTGTATCAGAAAATAAGCAAATTCAGTACGAGAAAGAAAATAATCTAATTAATAATCGAAATGTTTTAAATAAGGAAGATATAATAAAGAAACAAAATGAATCTAAACAAAAAATACCTAATACCAAAAAAAATTCTTCTCCAATTATAGAAACCATTAATTTAATATCAACTGAAAATAATATTACAATTATTGATTCCGAACGAAATGAAATTCCAGACACTTCAAATATATCTAGACAAGAAATTTTTAGTATAAAAAAAAATGATATATGTAGTCAACCATTAAAAAAGGCTGATTTAGAAACAATTGATTTAACAAATGTTTCTTTAGTTGAAAATGAACAATGCAATGTAAAAGAAAATAAAACATTTCATAAAATCTTTGAAGATAAAGGCAAAACAATTTCCGAAATTAAAATTTATACTGCAGACCTAAAAATTGAAGAAAAATCAGCAACAATTAAACAAATCAATCAATTGCCAACTACAATCGCAGAAAAAATTGATAATTATGGTGATTGTCAAGAAACAAGTATTGATGTGCCAAAAATTCCCTGGACAAAACAATATCGGAAACAAAATGAATGCGATAACATAGAAACTCATACCTTACCTAGTGCGAGTTCTTCCACGTCCAGTTTAAATGATATACCTCATTATATTTTAGATTCAACAACAAGTCCGGATACTCATAATAGTTTTAAATTGTTAAGCAACAGTTCTGAGGTTGAAGCGATTGTTCCACGATTGGTAATTCATGACAGTTGTGGAACATTAACGCAAATTGATAGCCTAACGATAATTAATGGCAAGTATATTGATGGCCTAGGTGATTTAAGATTAATGGAAATACCAGAAGGAACGACTACTACTACAGCCGATACTGTGATCGAAACTAAGACTCCGAGTTTTCAAAATAGAGATTTAGAAAGTTTAGAGGATAAAAAAGAAAAATCCCCATTAATAAATTATTCTGAAATCTCTTCAAAAGAAAGTATAAATAACTCAACTTCGAGTAATAAAGTGAAAAATACCGAACTTAAATTTGACAGTAGAAATGAAAACAAAGTGGAATCTTTAAAAACTTTACCGCTTGTATTACAAATAAATGACAAAAAAATAAATCAACCGATAAAGCAAACTGTTTTAGAGGTAATGGATTCTGTTACTTGGAAATCGAGTTTTCCTTTAGAAAATATTAGTAATGAAAACCAAGGCAATATGATACCTTTTACAGAATACATGTTTTCAGATTCTGATACTGAAATAACAGGTCAAGTTATGACAGAAACTGAACTTTCTGATTGGACAGCAGATGATGCAGTTTCTGAAAATTTTGTAGATATTGAGTTTGCTTTGAACTCAAATAAAGGAACAATAAGACGTAACAAAAAAGGGTTAAAGAAAAAAATTTTAAATTACACCAATAATTTTAGTGATTCAAGTCCTAAAATTAATTATTCTACTAAAAGAAAAAATACAGTGACATCATCAGAAACGCCTTCAGAAGAATGTAGTGGAATTTTAGGGAACTTAGGTATTGAAGAGATTGATTTTATGGATACAGGGTCCGAAGGAAGTTTTGTTGAGGCGTTTTCAGCTACTAACCGTGCATTAATACAAAATCATGGATACATCGCATTTATAGAAAACGACACAGGAATGCCAAATTTAATAAATTCAAAGGAAAATTTTGAAAGTCAGCTTTGTTTTCATAATCCTGTTTCAAATATATACAAAGGATCCCATTCAATTAAGGAAGTTGCAGGAATAGACTACATTGAACAGGGTGCTTACATTTTAAAAAGCGTTGCAAAAACGCAAGAAAACGATTATAAAACCACTGTTAACGAAACCGCTTTAGCAATATTTGGTTTTGAAGAATCTATGAAACAAAAAAATTTTTTAACTACGGATGGTACTAACAAAATGTATGATGATGGTTTCGATATGATAATATCACAAGGTATAAAAAACACTGCAATAGAAGAAAGTGATTGTTTAACGGTCGTAAAGTCACCATTGGATTCAATTTTACTACAAACACAAGAAAACTTAGCTCTTATCTCATTTACATCAAAGACAGATAAATCTTTTGAAATATTAGAAAAAAATGCTGACGTTAATAAATTCGACTTTAGTTTAAATAGGCAACCAAGTTCCGATTCCGTGAGTCAATTAAATTTAAAAAAAAAAACTTCATTTGATGATTCACAAATTAACTTTCATAAACGTAAGGATTCTGATGAAATAAGCTATAAAGAATACGTAAGGAAGCTGCAACATAAAATTGCTCAAATAAGTAATGCAAGAGATTCACTAGATATTAAAAAACACAAAAGATCATTACATGTTGAAAGTATAGGGGACGGTGCAGAACTGATTTTAACAGACCAGTGCATAGATCTAGCAATGAACAGTGAAAATCATAACTTAAGAACGACTTCAGCAGCACATGTCATTCCTAATTTTTCCACCTGTAGGAATGAAAAGCATATAGCAAAGGAATCAGAAGAGTTTAAATACACAAAAGTGCCTGATATTTCGTCTTTGTCAAGCAAGTTAGAGAAAATTAGCAAAGATAGAATAAAACAAAAAGATTTAATTCATGACTTGGTTATGGATAAACTGCATAGTAAAAAACAAATGAATGCTGAAAAAAGGCTCAATAGAAATCGCTGTCGAAATTTAATAAGTTCAAACAATAGTAGCCCACAATACAATAGTTTCTTGACGCTTTTATCCAACAAACCAGCTGAAATTACACCGTTGAACAATAAAATTTATCGAGAAAATGATAAGAGAATAGATACCGATAAAGAAAATATTGATTTGAAGAAACCGGATTCCCCAAAAGATTGTATGGAAGTTACAAAGCTTTTGACCCAAAATTTTATGAAACAAAAACCAGTTTTATATAAATCTAGGCCTTTAAGCGATAACCCGGACAAAACTTCGTTTAATTTTCAAGAGCAAAATAGTAGAAGATCGCTTAAATATTTCAAAAATAATTCGGTAGACTCTTTAACTGATTCTAAAAATACGTTGTTTATGATGCAAAATAGTGGCACAAAAATTGACGAAACATTTTTAACCGAGAAATTAATAACTGAAGTTTGCGCAAGTTTACAGTTAAAACAGGATTCAAGTTTAAGTGCCGAAGAAAAATTTAAAATGCTACAAAAACGTTATCATTCAGATTTTCTTATAAACTCGCAAAAACCACCAGAACATCTCTACGCAACGGATACTGATTTGAGGGCAAGACAAAAAAAAATGACAACTTCAAAAAGTGTGAGTGATATAAGTCAACATCTAAATCTACATTACAATACACTCAATTTTGATGAAATGTATAATAAAGTGACAAAAAAAAATACAAAATCAAGTAGTAAATCTAATTTGGATTTTAATTCTGACCCACTTCTTATAAGTTCATCTATACTTTTAACAAAAAACTGTGATAATAAAATGGGTGCAAAATTAAATAAAAGAAATAAAAATGCAGAACGTAGAACAAATTTAATACAAACTTTCTCAAATTTTTTTAACATTGGAGGTTCTAATAGTAAAAAAGAAAAGTATTCACAAATATCAATGCCAAAAGATTTAAGTTATACCAGCAAAAATAAATGTTCGCAATATCTCATTGAACAATCTGGTTTTAATTGTGGAAGTCAGCATAGTGTTTTTAGTCGATTTAGAATTTCTCCCAAATCCAAGGTAAGGTTTTTATTAAATTATTTATGCATATCATTTTTACTACAAAATGTTTTACCATTGTTTTATGATTTAATTAAATATATAGTCTGTAGTCTGAAAAAAAAGAGAAATAAAAAATTATAAATAATTAGGAAGAAAGACTGTTGTAATAAGTTCAAAAAATTCTGCTCTTGAAGTTACGTTTTAACCTAAAATTAATATATTTTGTAGACTGCTTTAATCATTCAACCACAATTTAATTGCATTTACAAAATAAAATTCTGCTCTGGATTCAAATTCAACCTATACTTAAAAAATTACTACTATAATACGTTTTCTAACCCTGCTCTAACCACTCAAACATTTGCTTACTTACGTATCATCTGCTAAATGTTAATTTTGTCAAAAAGGGCACGTAAAGGAACAGAAGTAGCAGAATCTTTTATTTTAATTGGTATTAAACGAGCATAATTCCGAAAACGGCACAGACAGAACCTTCAATTTAAAAAGAATGTTTCTTCCTATTTTCTTTGTGTCTCTGAAATTTGAGATAAATTAAAGTGGTAATTCAGGTATCTCCCACATATCTCCCAAATTAACAAAAATATACCTAACCAGCAATGCCTTCGAAATTAAAAAAGTTAAAAAATTAATATTCGGGACAAGAGAGTTATGTCCTCCTTACTTGGTGCTACAGAAATCTAAGATTAGTTTAAGTTAATGTTTGTATGACTGTCAATTGAATTTTTCAAGTGTATGATATTACTAAGTCGGTTGAATCGACTTACTGTTGTTTCGTTACTTGTTTTTAAAATCGCTTTTTTTAAAAACACCACTCCTTTTTGAAATTTTAATATTCGACGCCTTTTAAGTTGAACTTTCAAATCCCTCACATTTTGAAAGATATGTGTAGTTTAAATATTAGAATAAAAGTATAATTAAGTAGTCTAGAATATTCTATGGTTAAATAAAAATTTTTTTTAAGTATTATGAACATTTGCCAATAATACTACACTACCTAGACTTTTTGTTAACGAAATTTTTTCTTCTGCATCGTATATAACAAGTGATGAAAAAAACCAACGATTTTTAAAAAAACCACATTTTCAAAATTCTATAGTTTTTTATTCTGAGTATTTTATCATTTATTTTTATACCCGTATGACTATATATTCAAAGGGTATAATAAATTTGCCATTACGTTTGTAATGCTGTATCTGTAATAAAGCTGTATATTTGAAATTTTTCCAAAAGTAATTAACCGGATGATATAATGTATATGTAACGGTCATACGGGTATCCCAGAGTTGACACAGTCTACTCTACCACTCTCTTCCTCGTTATATTATAATGTAATTATTTAATCAACTCGTTATTAATTATGAATAATAGTAAAATCAATAATTATAGTATAATCACAATGTACTCAAGAGAAACTGTTTGCGAGTATTTATATGTATAATTTCATAAGCCCGATTTTTAGCATTTTTTCAAAAAAATTTGTAAAAATGTGCCTATATAGTTTCACTTTGTCCGTTCGTCCGTCCGTATGTTTACAAAATCTTTTACATCGTTTGAAATAGAGAAAAGAAATTTTAACCACGAGTAGGTATTACAAAAAAAATAATTTCGTAGAAGAATTTTTTTCTGTAGCCCCACCCGTTACGGAACTGCAGCCTCCTAAAATTGGGAAAAACCCTATATTCAAATTGTTATAACAAGATTTCTATTAGGTGTATTTTCAATCTGAAAACGGCAAAGCATAGCTGATTTTATAAACTTTATAAATTTTTAAAAGACATATGTTTAGGGTCGCCATACGGTACTAAAATTTACCATTATGCAAAACTCAATTTTTCAAAATTTTTGGCCCAAATATCTTTTAAACGGATGAAGCTAGGGTCTTGGAAACGTTAGATCCTTAAAAATTAGTGGGAGCCGGTTAAAAAAATTTTTTTGTTAAGCCCCCTGATTAGGAGCTATAAGGGCTCGGAAATTGAAATGTTGCTATTTTTAAAAACCTGTAACTTGAAGACCTGTTCAAATTTTTTTTTTTACAAATATACAAAAATCAGAGCTGCAGCATTATATTTTAACATATGTTAAAGGTTTTTTCTTAAATTTAAATGGGATTCTTTAAATTGAAGAAATTGTTTCTTAGTTTTAGCAATTTTTGCTTAGTTAGATGGTTCACAATTGATTTCCTAGAACCTAAAAAAATGAGAGGGTGGGGAGAGAAGAGGGATAGGCAGATCCATCATAAGTTTGCTAAGCAAAAATTTGGGAGCCTTCCCTATTGAATGGATACTAGAAGGTTTTAAGAATTAAAAATTTTATGTTTTTATAAAACATTAACTTATTCACCAGTGTAAGTTTTTCCTAAATTAAACTTTAGCATTGAAGTATCAACATTATATTTCGTAATTGTTAACACAGATTGTATTCTAAGTATTGATTTCACAATTATTCATAATTAATAAATTTATGAAATAACTAAATTATAATATCATTTAATTTTATATGTATTTTTATAAAAATAAATGATAAAATACTTTGTAAGAAACCCTATATAATTTTGAAAAAGTGCTTTTTAAAAACTCTTGGTTTTTTTCTTTACTTGTTTATTGAATATAATTCAAATTATAAACAATACTTATTTAGAGGCACTACCTGCCAGGACTATCGGCTTCGTTTGTTATTCTTTTCTTTTTACAAATTTTCTTTTGTACGTACAAAATTAAAATAAAAACAAAAATTAAATTTAAAATTAAAATAAAATTAAAATATTTCATTTTTGAGAAATCTAAACATACTTACAACTAATGTACATAATATCATATTTACAACTACATATGTATTATAATTTGTTTTTGTTTAATTTTTTTTCTTTTTACATTTCAACTTTTAACATAATAAAATTAATTCTATTTCATTTAAAACAATTTAATATTATTTTCTATTTTTAATAATTAACAATGCTATTTTTTTTTATATAAGTTTTATATAATAACGGTAAACAAATTTTTGCCAATTATGAGGTATCAAAATAAATATGGTTTATTTTTTTCTTTTATGTTTCTTTCTAATTTTTTTTTATAATAACTAGAAGATTTTTACAGGTTTTTTGCCGACCCACGCCTGATTAACAATTGCCGCCCGACAATTGTACAAACAAAAATTTTGAAAATATTACGTCCAATTTTGCGAAATATAGCTTGTTCAAAGTCTCTAAAACAGGTTTGTTGAGTTCCATTGCGGCACAGCAGCCTTTTACAGATTTTTTCATTACTTTACTCTTAAGCAGAAACGGCTTCACCAGTTGACTTTAAATTTTGTATGCGTACATGTATATACTTATCATTCCTACGATTATTCAAAAAAAAAATGTTATAGGTAAATTACGTCCAATTTTTGACAGTAAGTAAAACTTCTTTGAATTTGGGGAATGTTTAAAAAAATGTTTTGTCCAGTTCTTTTAACAGATTGCGAAACATAAGCTTTAAAAAAAAGCTTTAAAACAGTTTGAACGATTATCTCTAATTTTTCTATACGTGGTGCTTCTTGACAATTTGGTGCTCCTTCACGATAGAGTTGAGGAAGGTTGGTTTTCGGTGAATAATGTTAACTGAATTAAAATTTTATTTTTGTTATTATTTAATAATTATGAAAAGTTTTAAACGAAATTGGATAAATTTGTTGAAAATTGCAAGAATAATTGTAAAGTGTTTTAAAAAAATTTCTTTATTACATTTTAAAATTAACATGAACACCATATGTAATTTTTGTGTTAACTTTTTTCAATAACATCAACGTAAATTAAAACTCCATTGAGTGGCGGGGCAATGTGCGCCGAGTAATAGCATAAAGAAATCATATACATAGAGTATTCATCTAGAACAAAAAATGTTAGTCAATTTTGTTGATTTGAAATCACCCCACTACAGTATTTGAAATCGCCCCAATACGGTATTTGAAATCAACCCATTATCGTTAAAAGATGACCGTATTTTTGGTAGACATAATAAAATCAAATTGAGATTATTTCTTTGCTTTATTTTTATTTTTCTTTTTATTTTGTTTGTTTGTCAATTGATGTATGTACAATTGTTTATATTTCCTTATAAAGTTGGAAGATTTCTTTTTAAAAAATTTAATTTAATATTCTTTTTTTTTTGTATCTTAATCGATGTATGTATGTACATTTGTGTATTTTGTATATATGTATTTCTTTATACAATTTGAACGATTTATTCTTTTTAGAATACAGAGAAGCTTTGAAAATAAATAATAATTAAGCACTAAATGCTATTCTAACAAAAATGTAAGAAATTTTAATATACTTTTTGAAAATTTTTAAACTGTCTCGTCAGGTGAAAAAAGTTTGTTTTGCAGGCATTGTTTGAAATTTTAGAGGAGTGCAGATTTTTATTTAAACAAGTGAGGGAAAAAAACCAAGGGTTTTTAAAAAGCACATTTTCAAAATTATTTACGGTTTCTTACTGAGTATTTTATCATTTATTTTTATAAAAATATATATTATGATAATATTATAATTTTGTTATATCATTAATAATTAATTATATGACTAATAGTGAATTACTTAGAATATAACCCCAATGCACTCAAGGAAACCTTTAATAAGTGCGGAAGATAATGTTGCAGCTTCAATCTTAACGTTTAATTTTGGAAAAAACTTACACTGGTGAATAAGTTACTGTTTTATATAAACATAAAAGTTTTAATTTTGAAGACCTAGTAGCCCTTCAATGGGGAAGGTTCCCAAATTTTTGCTTAGCAAACTTATGATGGATCTGCTCACCCCCATCCTGTCTTCACCCTTCCATTTTTTTCCGGTTCTAGGAAATCAATTTTGAACTCCAACAAAATTTGGAATTTTACCTAGAATATTATTATCTAACCAAAAATGGTTAAGACTAAGAAACAATTTCTTCAATTTAAAGAGACCCTTTCAAATTTAAGAAAAACCTTTAACGTATGTTGAAATATAATGCTGCAGCTATAAATTTTGCATATTTGTAAAAAAAAAATTTGAACAGGTGTTAAAATTACAGGTGGTTGAATATAGCAAAATTTCAATTTTCGAGCCCTTATAGCTCCCAAACAGGGGGCGTGACAAAAAAATTTTATTAACCGACTCCTACTAATTTTAAAGGACCTAACTTCTCCCAAAATTCTAGGTTGAACCGTTTAGAAGATATGTGGGGCCAAAAATTTTGCAAAAGTTGAGTTTAGCTTAATGGTAAATTTTAGTACCGTATGGTAATCCTATACATTTTAATCTTATATTTATGTAAAGCCTATAAAACCAGCTATCTTTTTCCGTTTTCAGATTGAAAATACACTTAACGAAACTCTTGTTATAACAATTTAAAAATAGGGCTTTTTCCAACTTTCGGGGGCTGTAGCTCCTTAACGGGTGGGGCTACAGAAAAAAATTCTTCTACGAAATTATTTTTTTTGTAATATCTACCCGTGGTTAAAATTTCTTTAATCTATTTCAAACGGTGTAAAAGTTTTTGTAAACATACGGACGGACGGACGGACGGACGGACAAAGTCAAAATTAAGAAAAACCTTTGACACTTATTGAAACTTTCGTTTTGGAGCTTTCAATTTTGTATAAAAATAAAAAAAAATTTTGACAGGTATTCAAGTTATAGGTGTTTAAAAGCTAAATTTTTAGCAAAATTTCAATTTTCGACCCCTTACAGCTCCTAAAGAGGGGACGTGACAAAAAAATTTTGTTAACTGACTCTTACTTATTTCTAAGGATCTAACTTCTCCCAAAATTTCAAGTTTCTAGATTTAGCCGTTCCGAAGTTATGAGGGACCAAAAATTTTGTAAAACTTGGTTTTGAATAACGGTAAATTTTAGTACCGTATGGTAACCCTATACAATTGGTTTTTAAAATTTTTTAAAGCTTATAGAAACAGCTCTCTGTTACCGTTTTCAGGTTGGAAATATACCTTATAGAACTCTAATTATAACTGTTTAAATATGGGGCTTTTTTCGACTTTGTGGGGCTGTAGCTCCGTAATGGGAGGGGCTACAAAAAAAAGTTTTAACATTAAATTATTTTTATTGCAATACCTACCCATTTCCGATATTGTTTAGTCAATCGTAGGTAAAAAGGGACGGACGGACGGACGGACAGAGTGAAGCTATATAGGCACATTTTTACAAAATTTTTTGAAAATGTGCTAAAAAGTATTCGACAGTTCTTAAAAGGTTAGCTTTAAGAAACAAAATTTAATTTAAAAAAAGCTTTTTTTACTTAAAATATCAAAATAAAAAGTTAAGGCAAAAATTAAAAAAAGAAAAACTGGATTTATTTTTATGTAGAATTAATAATAGGCAGTTTCAATTGCGTAACGAAGCCAAATAATTTTTAAAAATGAATTTTAAAGATGTTAGTAAGTGGTGCGAAGATGAAAAAAACGTATTGACTATAGGTCAAAAGGGTATACTAAATTTGCCATTATGTCTTTATACTATGTCAATAGTAGTTTTCTTGAATTGCCAACGTTTTAATAAAATATAGTCGATAGTTTAGAAAAGGTTTAAAAATCAGCTTTTCAACTTATATTGTGTTTTGTACTTATCTGGAAGTTCTACTACGCTCTTCCTCGTTTTTTTATGATTTTATGAGAGAAATATAGGCTTCTTTTTTGGAAAAACTATTTTAAAATACTATGTATTTAAGCATAATATATACGAAATTGAATTTTTTGATTTTTAGATTTTATTTGAAGAACTGCGATTTTACACTAAAATCTATTTTTAAAAAACAACAACTGCAAAAAAGATAAAAAACAAAGACTTACGAAAAAATGTGGAGCAGGAAAATGTTACGTTATTTATATTTAAAGATATTATTATTCGGATTCTTTATAAGCTTTTTTTATTATTTTTGTTATTATTAATGTTATGTCATTTAGCTTTTGCACTATTTGAGGCTATTTAATGAGAGCAAACAAATTAGTCTTATTAATTAAGTGAGCTTTTAAAATAAAGGTTAACTTGCGTTAATACTAAAAAATTAAAAATTTCATTGATTCTTTGTTCAAAACGCGTAACCAGGTCAAAACCAAATTAACTCTGTGGGTTTTTATAATTAAAATGCTGATAAAAAATTTTCAATAAAATTCTTTTAATCCTTTAAGCAAATAAAATTTATAGAAAACTTCATGGCGTCATCGTGGAAAACGGGTTAATCGAACTTAACTAAAACTTTTTGCAGCCTTTCTTTTAGACTGCAAAATCAACCTTCAAAATTGGACACAAATCGGAAACACAAAATTTTTTGGAAGCCCGCCATTCCACAATGGGATAATTCATTCCATCCAAATTTATTCAACAAATTCCGGTTGCTAAGGGGAACATTTGTGCAAAATTTCAAGTCAAACCGTTTTGAATCGACATCAAAAACATTGAAAAAGCTTGATTGCGTTCTCGTGCCCAATCGGATTAACGGAACTCAACAAAAATTTGTGTGAGCCTCTCTTTTCGACTGCGAAATTACCCTGTGAAATTGGACACAAATCAAAACACAAAATTTTTTGGAAGCCCGCCAGGCCGAAATGGGTTAATTTATTCTAACCAAATGTATACAAATAATTCCGGTTGCTAAGAAGAATATTTGTGCAAAATTTCAAGTCAATCGGTCAAACCGTTTTGACTTGACATAAAAAAAACTTTAAACGGCTCTGGAGCTGCAACCTGTTGATTTTTAAAAATATGACATAGCCTATGTCACCCCCGGGCCCTCAGAATTATTACTTTAAAATTTTGTGACAATCGGACCAGTGGTTTTTAGGTGAATCCTGAACAAACAATCAAACAAATTTTCTTCTGTATATATTAGATTACACATACATTTTGTGTTGTGTTTATTTTTGTTTTAATTAAGTGTTCTAAACATTAAATTTGATATTTAATGGTCAAGTAAATCCAAAATTGTTATAAATTTTTAATTGATTTGAAATTAGATAAGTAAATTCAGTCAAGTAAATTCAAAATTGTTATAAATTTTTAATTGATTTGAAAGTAGATAAGGTTACATATTTTTAATTTATTTAGAAATTTGTAAATTGTATTAATGTTTTCATCAGAGGCGTGTGAAAGAATTTTAAATGGTTTAACATTTTGAAAGGTTGAGGATCTGGTTTGGCTTATTGCAGAACATTGAAAAAGAAGATAATCTATAGTTATTGAGAAGTTTTTGCAAAAGATACAAGTTGATTGCTGTTAATTTTTCAGTAAAAACGTATGTGTTAGGTTGGTGTGTCCCAAAAGAATTCTAATAAAGCATTTATTCGTAGAGGATGAAATCGTACTTGGTTGCGAAATAGGTTTTTTATCCGGGTTAACTAATTTGTATTTATGATTGTGGTTTTCCCACTCGTTATTAAAATAATTCAAAACTGTTATTGACGTAAATTTGGCTATAGATTTTTTTCTGAATGGTGAAAGTGAACAGAGGTGAATTGAATGCTATTTTAGCTGCTTGATCTGCTAACTCGTTGCCTCCTATCCCAACATGTGCCGGTATCCACATTATTTTAACTTTGTTTTTCATTTCTATTAGTAGTTGTTTTATTGTGTTAATAACTTCAGAACCTTTCCTCATACTTTTGATGGATTCAAAAGCTGATATACTATCGATAAAAATTATTTTTTTTCCTTTGGTGGCTTTCGTTATTAATGAACTCAATATACCTTGGAATTCCGCTTCAAATATAGTAGAGTCGGAAGGAAGTAAATCATTTGTTTTCAATATGCCTGATTCATTAACTACTGCAAAAGCAGTTCTGTTTTCTTTTTTGGAGTCATCGGAAAATAAAAATTCCCAATTATTTTGTTTATAAATTT
Organism: Dolichopus griseipennis; assembly: GCA_963082915.1. Lineage (NCBI taxonomy): Eukaryota > Metazoa > Arthropoda > Insecta > Diptera > Dolichopodidae > Dolichopus > Dolichopus griseipennis. The sequence continues at coordinate 151,217,781 of OY720441.1, read as the reverse complement.
CTGAGTTAGCTTTAAATAGTTGTATGAATTGATTATGAGTAGTATTGTCCTTATGCAGTTGTGTTAGATCACTAATAAACGATTTATTGGGTAATAACCATGGTGGAAATTTAAGATTCGGGGTTTCAATTGGTGTGGCTTCTATGTTAAATTGAATCTTTAAGTTTGGTGTTTCAGTGAGTCCTGATTTTATTTTTGTGATTTTTTTTCTGACTTTTGTTAATTGAACTTCTTTGTGCAACAGCTCGGATGTGTTTGTGAATAGTTTTGACAAATACTTTCCTAGGAGGAGCAATGTTCGGTTTTCTATGGTTAGAAAACCTCCTTCAGTTAGGATGTTTTCTGTTGGTGTTGTACTGAACGCTCTTAAACTTCTTCTAATGGCCGTATTATATGGAGCTTTTATTTTGTTTAATTGAGATTTTGCACACTTCCCATATACTATTAGTCCGTAATCAATTTTAAAAACTATTGTTAATTTAGTTACAGTCAGTAAGGTATTAGTATTAACATTACTTTTATTTGATGAAAGATATTTAATTACATTTAGTCTAGAAGTGATATTATTTCTAAAAAATTAAAGTGATCTTTAAAACTATATTTATTATTAAAGATTACGCCCAGAATTTTTAAATTGTTTACATTAATAATTGTTGAGTTATTAAATTTTATGTCTGGACATTTACAATTAATTTTTTTACTTATATGCAAATGCTTACATTTGTTAACAGAAATTTTCGCCTCTGATTGATTAGACCAAGTATTAATTGCATTTAATGCTTCAACAAACTGGTTTGAAATTTCACTTGTGTTTTTTGTTTTTGACATTATATATAAATCAGCTGCAGCAGTGCAGTGTGCAGGCAGTGTTGAAGATTTTTATTGGAAGTTATCATTTTGCTAATATCATTAAACGCAATTAGAAAAAGAGTGACCGATAGAGGTGATCCTTGCGGGAACACCGTTGAAAAGTGAAAATGTAGGTGAATATACATTATTCACCCTGCAAGGTATTTTACGGTTTTTTAAAAAAGATTTAACGTAAATAAAAAATTTCGGACCGACTCTCCATTCTTGTAATTTTTCTAAAATTATGTGTGGACTAATTTTTTCAAACGCTTTTTCGAAATCTATTGATAAAATGGATGTGTGATTTTTTGTGGATAGATTTTTAGATATTAAATGATCTATGTAAATAAGAGCATCTGATGTATTAGAATTTGTTTAAAAACCCACCTGATACGGAAATAATAATTTATTGTAGGAAAGATACCACATTAAACGTCTGTTTATTATTTTATCTAAAATTTTACTAATACACGGCAATAAGGATATTGGTCTATAGCTTGAGGATTATATACAGCTTAAGGATTATTGGTCTATAGCTTTATAAGCCAAAGCAACGTTGAAGCAAAAAAGTCTAAAATGCAGCGCAATAAAACTTTTGAACACGCTGCCGGTAAAAATTAAAAACAGTCAAAATTTAAACATATTTAAAAGTAAACTTGGAAAATTTGTAAAAAATCTTAGAAATTAATCTTTAAAATTTGAAAATTAAAAAAAAGAAAAAAATTTAGAAATTAGAAAAATTGTAAAAAATTATAAGTTATTAAATGTTGTAATTATTGTATGTGACTTCTGTATTTACGGATGGTTGTACATTAATTTCAGAACATTCAGAATAATATTTTCCAAAAATTGTTGCGATTTTTAGTTTGTCATCAGTTGTAATTGCGGCTATTTTTATAAAATTAATTTGAAAAGGAGTAGATTTTTCAGTTAAGAGGGTAGTTCTTTTCCATAATGTGTTAACTGGGGTTTGAGGATTAAGTGTTTTAGCGAAGTGTTGAAATTTGAGTTGTTTTGCTGTTTTTTTTCTTTTTATTAAATAAGGTGTTTAATTTACGGTAGTTTATTTAATTACAAATAGTACTGTTTTTAATATAATTTTTCCAGGCTGTTTGTTTTTGAATTCGAACATCGGATTATTTTCTGAATTTGACATGCTTCTTTATTGATATTTTGAGAAGGAGTGATATTACCACTTAATTCTTTTCAATCTGCGCGATTACAATTAAATTTGGCGAGTTTAGAGAGTTTAACATTGGTTGAATTTGAAAGATTAACTTCAATTGTTATGGGGAAGTGGTCACTATTGTGTAATTCTATGGAAATATTCCATTTAATATGTGTAAGTAATTGTGTACTGCATAAAGATAAATCTACGTTAGTGAATGTTCCGTGGGTGGAGAAGTGAGTAGGGGAACCTTTGTTTAAGATTGAAATATTAGTACTAAAACAAAATCTTCCATAATTTTGCTCTATAATTTGTGCTGGAGGAGCCCCAAAGAGGACGTTAAAATGTCCTGCTCAATGATTGGAATTTTAAGTTTGATGTGATAAGACAAAGATCTTGTGAAGTAATTTTTTGTTTAGGTGGGATGTAGAGTTAAATTATTGTAATCGGAAATTTATTGTTGACTCTATTGCAACTATTGATAAATTATATTTTAATTGAATATTTTTATGCGGAATGCTTTTGTGTATTAAAATTCCTGTTCCTTGTTTAGCTGTTGTGTTGTTTTTGAAATTATGAAAATAACCAGAATATTGTTTAGGTGTGTGTGGAGATGTGTTATATTTTAGATGTGTTTCTTGTAAACAAAAAACTTGAGGGTGTTGTGATTTAATAAGTAGTTCTATTTCAGTGTAGTTGTTATGATAGCCTTCAATATTCCATTGTAGAATGTTAAGGATCATTATGAAAGTTATTAGTATAAAAATTATAAAACTATTTGCTAAAACCACAAGTAATTATTGCCTGGTGTAGACATCAAGTTATTAATAGATTGTGTTGAAGTAAGTTCAATAGCAGATTTTGTATTTTTGTTATAGGGCAATATTTTATGTTAGGTATTGGATGTTTGTCTGGTGTCGTTTTCCGATATTTTTTACTTTTTTTTTATTGTTATTTCTTTTGTTTTCGAGATTTTGATTTTTATTGTTTATTGGTGGAGTACATGTTTCCCAAGATAAAGTTGTTTTTGTTTAACGATTTTTTATTATTAAAGTTTTGGGGGACAGCGATGTTTAAATTTAAGTAGTTTGATTTGGTGTTTGAATTTTTGCAGAAGTTGAAGAATTACTGATTGCCTGTGAAAATAGATTTGCAGATAAATTTAGCGGATGCCGTGGTATAATTTCCCAGCTTCATTCATTGTGCATTTGTTTTGTGTTTTTATTTTCAGAATTTCCTTCTGTTGAATTTATTTAGGGCACATTCTCGAGAAAGCTGGGTGTTCCGCGAGATAGTTTCACATCAAACGCGTGCATTCTACTGGAATATAGAGTGGAAGTTTGCAGTTATCACAGGAGGCATTGTTTCTGCAATGTTTTGCTGTGTGCTCTAAAATCTGATAAGTTTTACAGCGCAGAGGGTTAGGAAAATATTGTTGTGGGATTTTGTATAGGTCAAAAGTTAAGAGTATTAGTCCCGTTGGAATGGATTTCCCATCTGTTTTTTTTTTGAATTTGTAAACTTCAACGACTCCTTGACTCTTGAATTCATCTAGAATTTATTCTTCAGTTGGTTGTAAAAGATTTCTGTCGAATATAGTTCTTTTACAAATGTTTAAGTTATTTTGGTAACTAATTATAACAGGGCGGAGACCACCAAATTTTTTTACTTTTAAAAATTTCTCAGCCGTTTTTTGGTTTTTAGTTAAGACTAACAAGTTACCATCCCGAAAGATGTTTATCTTTTCAATTTCAGAACTGATACCATCTATTGCCTTTTTTTTAAGTCGGAAGATTGAATGGTGATGAATTTTGGTTTGTTATTTGAGCTCCCGCGAGAAGCATCCTCCAGACTTGGAAAAGCTTCGCTTAACCCTATTTTTTTCGTTTTGATTTAGGGCTTGTTGGCTCCTAAGCTTCATTTAAAGAACCTAAAATACCAAACTGATTCCCCAGTGGAACAGGATTGTCCACCGGCATTCTCGTAATTTTTAATTTTTTTTTAATAATCATTTGTTATTTTGTGTGTTACTAATAAAGTAAATTAGAAAAAATTAAAAAAGAAAGTTAGAAAGAGAAGAGAATAGTAATAAAAGAATAGTATACTAATATATATTTTGTGAATCTAAATGATATTAAAAAATAATCAGTAGGAAGATTAAACAATACGTCTTTACACTAACAATTCCAGACGATGACTGTGTTAGGTGGGTATTTAAGTCCTAGTTGCTTCAAAACAGCTAAATTTAAATTTCCTTACAGCTAAACAAGGAGTGTGACAAAATAATTTTTTTAACCGACTTCTTCTAATTTCTTAAGATCTAACTTCTCCCAAAATTTTAAGTTTCCAGCTTGCACCGTTTAGAAGGTATGTGAATTTCAAATTTCAAGCCCTTATAGCTCCTAAGCACGGGGCGTGACAAATAAATTTTGTTAACCGACCCCTACTAATTTCTTAAGTTCTTTGCTTGAATTGTTTGGCAGAGTTTCGCACAGAGATTAAGTTTATTACAGTGTGGCAAAGCTATACATTTAAGCGATATATTTAAAAGTTCTGAAAAAAAAAAATACAGACGAATAGACAGATCTTTTGAAAATGTGCTAAAAATTAAATGCACATGTACAAAGCCTTTGAGAGTGTATATTCACATGATAACCATGATAACAAATCATGATAACCTTTTTGTTATTACCACATATGAACCTGTTTGTATTCCGATTTTTTTTTTGAATTAGTAAGATTTAAAAGTGATTTCTGAAATTGATATTTATTTATTACTTTCACTTGTGTAGACATACAGGTTTATAAATATGCTACTTACAACTGAGAAATTTTTGCCGGCTCTATACCCCATTTTGCCATTTGTTAATTTGAAATACCAAATTTCACTTCAATGATCTGGGCGGTGGTTGTTGTTTTTTAAATTAATTTAATTTTTTAGCTTATTAGTACTATATAACCTTTGATTTTGTATTTATATTCGTATAATATGACTTTATCTAAATGATTTTAGGAATACTTATAGTTTCATCAAAAATTGGATTGGATCTATTTTAAATTACTTTGAGTAGATATTCAAGAGATTTTAGATATTCTTTATTTTCAAATGATAATCGTTTTTTGTATTTTAAAAGCTTATTAATTCCTCCTCCTATGACAAACTTTAATGAATTAGCGTGATGTTTATCATTCTGCGAATGTATATAAGACTGATAATGTTGATTAAATACGATCATTCTGAAGCTTTAAGTGAAATCTAATTGTTGTTGTTTCTCCACGAAAATTAATTAAATTATCATTCTGATCAAGGAGTTTTACAGGAAAAGAACTTATCTGATTAATAGATACCGGTAAATAAATTACATTTTTAGGAACTTTAATTATTTTATAGCCAGGACTGACTTTAATAGAGAATTCATGTAAAGTGTGATCCTCTTTTCATTGATATGAGCTCCAGAAATAGTATTGCATTCTGCTCTTATTATATTTATTTTATTAATATCAACAAAAACACCTGAATTATGCCATTTATTGACTAATAATTTCTTCTTCTAACCTAATAATCCGCTAATTGCATTTTTTTTCAAAATCAAAATCCTTACCAGCAAAACTTTCAAATTTTAATGTATCGTTAATTGCTCTTAAAATTAATTTTTCCTTAATCTGCTTTAGTTACATTCAACTTTTTTCTAGGTAAAAGCTCAATATCACCAATTTCATATGAACCTGTTGGAATTGTAATAGGCTTATAATCAATAATAAATCTATTATTCTACAATTTTTGATACAGGAAATATTCGAGGAATGTAAATATTTTTTTATGTCCTTCAGAAAAATTTCTAGCAGCATGTAAAGCAATTTTTTTAATTCAATGGGTTTTTTTTTTTACTCTTAACAGCCTCCTAAGCTTCCTTTATAACATTTTTCAAGGACTTTTTTCTCGGAGTTTTCTTTTTGCATAATTATTTCTTTTTATTTTTTAAGCACATACCGAGCTTAACTTTTGCTTTCATTGAGTTTGTAATTAAATGTGAATTTAACCGTTCACCAAAACTTGAGTTTTTAGCTTTTACCCTTTACCAGCTAATATCAGTTCTGCCTGCTAATATTTTATCTGCTATATGATGTTAATTTTGATCAGTATTTTGAGAATATTCTATATCATTCTCTCGAAAAGCTATAATAAAACCGTTGATTCCTTTATCACGTTGTGCCAACCGTTGGGTTAGTTTTGTTCAAGGACCACAAAAATTTTAGCCAGGTATATGTGCTTTAAATGGCAGCTTATTAATTGGAGAATTAACTACACTTTTCCATTAAAATTTTTTTGGTTACGATTGAATAATGATTATGAAGAGACATTTAACGCAATTAGTTTTGAAAAATTACTGAAACAATAAGTACCTTTTAAAAAATGAAATTTATAAAAGTAGGTAACGTAGTCAACATTAAACAACTTATGAGAGATTTAATCAAAAAACAAAATAGAAAAAAAACATAACGAATGCTTTCCAGATAGAGAAGGACTAATTGTTGCACCTTCAAATTGTGGTACAACTATTGTTATGTTGAGTATGCTTTAAGATTCAAAGAGGCTGAAATTTACTTGAAATCATTACTTCAACCTAAATATGAATATTTAAATAAATTTATTAAATCAATCATAGGAATAGGATATAACGAATTTTCAAATAATGTTGATGTAACTGAACCATCGGCCTCACAATCAAACTCAATATTTATTTTAAATGATGATGCTTATGATTAGCAAGATAATATAAGAGCCTATTTTTGTATGGGACGTCATCAAGAAGTAGACAGTTTTTCTTTATACTGGTCATATACAAGATTTTGACATTTAGTTAGAGATAATTTATGAATTAGCTAAATTTAAGTTAACCCAAGATCTATTGGTAGTTTATAGATAGAAAGTAATAACCAATGTTGTCAAACAACAACAACAATTTTCAAATAATGTTGTCAAAACGGAAATTTAGTTTCCTGCTGACGATAATGCTTAAATTGAATGAGATCATTTGAGTCAAAAGTTAAAATCGCTAGCAACAAAAGTAATACTCACTGTTTATAATTTCAACTCCTAATACTCTAGATTTTCATAGGAAAGAAAAGAATCATTATCGAATGCAGAAATTTTTTTTTAACAAGTCACGATTTGGTAAATCAAATGGACTCTATTTTGAGAGTCATTATTTGTTCAAAAACTTGAGTATGCTAATTTTAAAATTGATGAAATTACTAAAAATATTTTATTGATAATAAAGTTTTTAAAGGCAATGATGGTCTATATAAATTGACATTTAAAAAAACCTATAAATTATACTGAAAGTGATTTAAAAACATATCAAATACTTACAAACAAATGCCCGTAGAAGAAATTATGATAATTTAGAGCAAATAAAAAGAAACAAAGGTTTTAAATACTAAAATATATTAATAAAATTATATGAACATGATTAAATCACTAGACATAAAATAACTGGTTCAGGTTGTTTGAAAAAAAAAATTGCTAATTTCTATTATTTTAATAAATATTCTAATATTCTACATCAGAAACCCATTTAAATTATAAAAATCAATCAAATCAGGATGGTTATTGGGATGATCCTAAGGAATCAGTTGATAGATTAAAATTTGCATCAGAAACAGTGGTAACATCAATGATCAGTTGAGAGAAGCAAATATAATTAAATAACTATTTACATTAACAATCAGTTAAAATCATAATACGCTTAAGTAATTTGGACGTAGTATATTTTTCTAAAAAAACTACAAACTCAAGATCCTCCAGGTTTAGGTTTTAAATTAACTCCTGAAGGAAAGTATGATGTAGATAACAAAATTTTATCAAATTTTTAAGAACCAATATTCCATCAATTGGAACGCAGCAACACAAATTCTTTACAAAAACATATTTTCTTTCAGAAACGACTATTACAAAACGAAATGGGAGAAATGTTTGATCATTTAGAGACAAAGGTATTTAAAATATTAAATTAGCTCTGAAATATTAAATGAAAAATTTTCAGAAACAAATTATGTTATTGAATTTTAAATTAAAAAACCAATTAAATTTTTTAATGGGAGACTGAAAAAGGAAAGGGGGGCAATGGACAACGGGTTCGGAACTTAGAACTTTTTGATCGAATTTAGGCCAAACGAGCATAATTCCGAAAGCAATGAAGATAAAACCTCCAAATTTGGTATCAGGGTGTCTCTTTCTATTTGCTTGGTGTCCTTGTAATTTGGGACCAATTGGAGTAGTGGGTTGAGGACCAGCCACACAGTTACGAAGACCTTAAAGCATATTTTCGAAATTAATAAAGATAGTAACTTCAAACAAATTTAGAAGTTTCAAATTTGGCACATGGGTGCTCTTTACTTGAGTGGTGGTTCATTACCCCTCTTAGACTTACAAGGTTTGAAAGCATATCATCGAAATTAATAAAAATAGTAACTTAAAATTAAGATAGAACGTTCCAATTGTAAACAAGGAATAACTAGTATTTAAAGTATGACGGGGACTGCATATGGGCGAAATCGTACCATGATTTCGGGTTCTGGAACTTCTGGAAATTTATTGTTATATTTAAATGAGTTATATGAAAAGTTCTTAATTTGTAATTATATTTTTGAAATACATTTATTGCATATTTTGCGTTTATAAGCTTTTCTAATAGGTACATAAACTAACAATTTAAAATAATTGCAATTTTGAAAAATTTTAATTCTTAAATATATGCTTTGATTAGCTTTTTATCACAAAATTTAATAATTCAAATTTTTTCACTTTTGTAATTGAATTGAAATAAATATATTTTCAAGTTTATAAAGTTTTTTTGTTTTTTAATATTTTTAAATAGATAAATTAGTATGAATTTGTAATATTTTTGAATAGATAAAGTAATTAGAAAATGTTATTAGTATTATAAAGTTAATTTGGTTAGCTATGTCTTACGATCATACTAATAACAGCTTTTATGACTTTAAAATGACTTATTGGCTTCCCATTAAATTAACCAAATAGGTGTAGGGTATTTCTAAGTCGGTTGCACCGACTGACTGTTTCTTTATTTGTTTATTATATATATGGATTTTAATTAATATTTTTCAGGAAGACTAAGGATAAAGTTGTAGATTTATTTGTGTGGCTTGATGTCTTAGAGTCATCTGAAAATATTGATGAGAAGGAATATGATGATGTTGATGATAAAATAAAAAAGAAAGTCTCATTAAGAAAAAGTACCAAATATATGCATTGCACAAGTGAAGAGTGTGATTTAGATAAATTTAAGAAAAGAGTATTATTTTAATCAAATTTAATATTGTTATTATAAAATTTGCTTTATATTATAATTGCCTGTTTTAAGATAAGTGTAGCATTGAATTATTATAAGAAGTTGAGTTTTGCCTTAATAGCTAAGTTATTAATAATACATACATAATTTTTTTTTTTTTTTGTTTTTTCTAAGACTCTAAAGTCTCAACTTATGGTTTGTATTTTGATTTGTTAGTGTTCCTAAGATTTGAATAATTGAATTTTAAAACTATTGTTACTATTAATATTGTTAATTATTGTAAAATTATAAATTTGAATATACTCCGGTTCGAGCGATTGAGTTAATTTTGAGATAATAAATATATTAAATAAAGAGTTAGCTCCACAAAAATATTGGGAAATTTTAGCTCTGGATCGTGATAGATTTAATCAGAAAATTCTAAATACCGATTGTATTTTTCAAAGATTTTAGATAGTAATAATCGGAAATTGATTTTCATCCAAAGATGAACTATAAGTATGTCTGCTACTAGAAGTGTCTGGGCAATCCCTTTTAAAACAAAAGCTAAAGAGAACGCCACAAAAGCAATGGACAATTTCTAATTTCTACAAAACATCCACAAAATTTACAAACCTATAAAAAATATTTTATTATAATTTATTTATTTGACATGCTTAACTCAAACACTTTACAAATTTTTTACTTAAAACTAACAAAGTGTAATAAAAGATATTAAATATTACAAAACTAACTAATGCAAACCTAAATTTATATAAAAAATCATACAAAAAAAAAAGGAAAATAGAATATTCAATTAAAATAAGAACAACATTCATTAACAATATCATTATAATAATAATTAAAGGTTTAACAAAAAACAAAATTATTAAACAAATTAAAGAATAAAATTGAATATGAAAAATAAAAAAAAAAAAACAAAAATCAATAATAAACTAAAGATAATCCCAAAATTTTAACGATACAAATATAAATCTTTCTTTAAAGTAAATTTGGTTAGTTGAAGGTTAATACAGTGTTTATATTTATTGCATAAAGCCATTATAATGTTAAGAGGTTCGTACTTGCCATAATTGGTACGGTGAAACTGAAGATAAAACATGTTATGTGTTCTTAATCTAGAAACTGGACAGAAGACTACCCTATCAAGTAATACCTTAGAAATAATGTTGCCTTTGAGTAATTCTGTTAAAAATATTATATCAGCAACCTCACGACGTTTTTCAAGAGTGTTTTGATTTAATAAATTTAGCCGATGCTCGTACGGAGGTAGATTGAACGGGTCTTCCCAGGGCAGATGATGAAGAGCAAATCTAAGAAATTTTTTTTGGATAGATTCAATCCTATTAACATGGACTCTATAAATTGGATTCCATATCTGACTGGCATATTCCAAATTGGGTCTTACCAAGCAAGTATAAAGAGAATTAAGAACATAGGGGTCTTCAAATTCTCTTGCCCAACGCTTGATAAAACCCAGTATAGAATTTGCTTTATTTAATATATAGATATAATGAATTTGAAATGAGAGTTTACTATCAAAAAATACTCCCAAATCTTTAATTGAAGCAACAGATAAAATAGTTTGGTTATTAAAAGAATAAGTACATGATAATTGACTTAAACGACGCGTAAAAGAAATAAAAGCACATTTAGTTATGTTAAGAAGAAGGTTATTATTAACATGCCAGTAATGAAAACGGTTTAAATCATCTTGTAAAGCTAACGAATCATCGAATGATTTAATTTTTTTAAAAATTTTCATATCATCGGTATATATTTTAATGTGAGTATTGGAAAATAATGAAGTAACATCATTTATCGAAATAATGAACAATAAAGGGCCAAGATGACTACCCTGAGGAACCCCAGTGAGAGCCAAAAATGGAGTCCAAATTATGGATCTAAATAGAATTGAATAACTACGATGTGAAAGATATGAGGAAATCCAATTTATAAAGTATGAGGGAAAACATAATTTTCTTAACTTAAAAATGATAATATTATGGGGAAGAAGATCGAATGCTTTACTGAAGTCGGTGTACATTACATCAGTTTGAAAGCCATTCTCTATATTTTTAAGAAAAATTGATGTAGCCTCAACAAGGTTAGTAACGCTAGACTTATTTTTCACAAAGCCATGTTGATATGGCGATAAGAAGGTGACGCAGTGATCATAAATAGAATAAAAAACAATGAATTCAAAAGGTTTTGGAATCGAGGATAGTTTTGCTATCGGTCGATAATTAGTAATGTCATTTTTATGATGTGTCTTATGAATAGGTCTAATAAAAGCACTTTTCCAAATAGATGGAAAAACCCCAGTAGCTAACGAGCAATTAAATATGGTGGAAAGTGGGCCAGCCAAAGAGGCAGCGCATTTTTTTTAAAATAAGTTAGGGATACCATCACTTCCAGGACTTGGATTGTTATCAATTTTATTTATGTAATTCAATACCATGTTAGAATCTATATTAATATTTGTAAGTGTAGTTTTCGGAAAATTTTCAAGGTGAGAAAAATTTGCTTCATTTACAGAAAAGGTTGAAGTAGAGTAAGTAGAAGAAAAGAATTCACGAAAAAAATTGCAAATGATTTTGGAGTCATTACTAACAAAATTTTTATAATTGAAAAAGGCTGGATATTGATCACTTTTTCTTTTAGAGTTTACAAATTTCCAAAATTGTTTTGGATTGGCTTTAATATTAGATGACATATTGCGAACATAATTTGAATAAAGATTATCAGCCAAAAATTTAAATTCATTAAACAGAGTAAGAAAATAGTTATAGTCAGAACTCAAGTTACTTTTGACAAATTTACGCCAAGCTTTATTTTTTTTATTTTTTAATGTTTTGAGATTTTTATTAAACAAGGGTGGGATGCATTCGTATGCATTCTACAAGAGGAACAAATTGAGAAATAGAAGACCGAATAATTCTATAGAAGTTATTAATAGAATCATTTAAATTAGAAGAAGAAATTAATGAAAAAGTATAAGAGGTCTAAGAATTATTAATATCATCAAAATTGGCTTATACAAAATTAAAACGATGCGATAAAGTAGATTCAGCTTTCGCAGGGGAAAAAGAAGAAAAGGAAAAACAAACAGAGGGTGGTAAGGATCTATTCTGACTAATTCAATAGGGCAATCAAGAATAACCAAATCGTTCCAGTTCGTAGTGAAAATAAGATCCAATTGATTACCTCTATAATTGAATATCGAAGATACTTGTTGAAAGTTAAAGGAGTTTAAAGAATCAATTACTAAGCACTCAATATTACTAATCAGTTCTTTTGGTACGAAGTAAGGTTCTTCATCATGAGCAATCCAACTGATATTGGGTAAATTAAAGTCACCACATAGGATGGTATCATCATTTGCGTTGATTTTGCTAATATATGACTCAATTACTGATAAATATTTAGAATAAAGTTGAAAGTTAAAAGCTGGTGGAATATAACAGTTAATGATGAATATATTATTGGATAGCAGTTCAACTTTAATAGCCATAATTTCAGTATTTTCAATTGATTCAGTTTGAGAGCAAGTCAATTCTGAGGAACAAAATGAATTTTTTATTGCGATTAATACTCCTCCACCTTTCGAAGTATTATCCAGAGTACCATATCTATCCTTTCTAAAAACATTAAAAGATAAAGAAAAAAGTTCTAAATTGTTAATTGAAGAAGTAAGCCAAGTTTCAGTTAAAATAAAAATATCAAAGTTTAAAAGGGTAGAATTAGAGAGAACCGTTTTTGTTTTGGTACGTTAACCTCTTACGTTTTGGTAATAGATAGATAATTTAGGTAAAGTGTTGCAAGGATTAACTAAAGTAAGAGGAGATAAATTAATGTTCACTAGATTTTTTCTCACTTGGGAGCAGACGAAAGTACTTATCATGATTTTCCCTTACCCTTTGAAGATAATTAATTCTGTCAGACGAAATATGAGAAGCATATGACTTAAGATCATTCAAGGCATTTACTGCAGAAATTCCAAATGTGTCATGATATCTAATAAAAATATCACGCAACTCATTAACATCAGTTGGCAATCCTTCTTGTTGAATAGCAATTTTCAGTGATGTATTAGTTTTTTCACCTATACAAACATCATTAGACTTATTATGAAGATAGGCTAGATAAAGTCTAACATTTTCAAAAATTCTGCTATCCTTGAGTCTGTCTAAAACATACCTGCTATTATTATTATCTTTAAAAGAAGTGTGACCTTAACAACAGGTGGCAAAAGAGGGTCTAGCACCGGTGGTTGTGTAGGTATAGAATTAGAAACATTTGAAGAATTTGAAGCTTTTTTGGTAATGAAGATTTTACATGAGGACTTAAGGTTTCACCTTCAACAAAGTTATGGTACTTAGTCAAAGTGGAAGAAAGAGATTTTTTAAATTTAGAAATTTTAGTTTTAAGAAAAGAATCACTAACATGTTTATTTAAGGAGGGTTTTGGATCATTTGAAAGTGAAGATTTAGATTTAGATTTAATTTGTTTTTTATTGTTGAGAGGTATATGATTAATATTCTGTAAAGAGTTATTAGTATTATTGCTAGAGTTTAATCGATTAATTTTATCATAACAAGTAGAAGCTGTTATTGGAAGTTCAAGAAGGCTATTAATGTTAATTACATTTGAGTTTGTGTTAGTAGTGAAATTAAGTGTATAAGTATCACTAGAAGGAACTATAGGTACATCGAAAAGATTAATTAAATCATTATCTGCATTGTTTAATTTAACTGTATTAGAATTATTAACATCTGTAGAAGTATCAGTTATTAGTGGGTTAATTGAATTTTCAAAATTATTATTAGTATTATTAGCGTTAGTAGAATGTAGGTTAGGTTTAGTTGTATCTATGTTAGGTTTAGAAAGATTAGAATTTGCATCTATCAGATTTAATGAAAATTTGGGGTTACCTTTAGTTCTTAGCTGCTGTGGTGTAAGAGGCCGCTTAGGTTTAACAGGTTGCTCTGGTTTAACTGGTCTATTTGACGTCAAAATAACTGCATCCGAAGTCCAGTTGGTAGTATGTGCTCCAATTTTGTCCCAAATATAACCATTATTGGGATCCAGTAACAACTGCATTGTACCATATGGGCCAGTTAATTTAAAACAGCAAAATTTAATGTTTTTTTCTTTTATTACGATTTGGAGTAACATTAAGCCAGGAATCTGAATTGACGCGAAACTCATCTTTTATAAATCGAAGCATTTTAATACAATCAAATTTTACAAAACGCTTTGCAAATAACAAATTTGCTTTTCTTGTCAAAATCGAAGCAATTTGCCAAATTGCATTTGTAACTCATTTTAAATATAATATGTATAAAATTATACAAAAAAAAAGAAAAAAAAAACGAAGGTAAACTAAGTTTATTCACTTTAATAATTTAATTTATAAATAAAAAGTTTAAAAGTTTAAAGTTTTAAGTTTTTTTTTTTTTTATGTGTTATTTTTTATTTTAATTTAAATTACTTAATCAAAGTGATCAAATTACGATTAAGCATAAGCCAAAAGAAATAAATAAAAGTACACAAAAGTTTTTTTTTTTTTATTATATTCTTAAATTGTTTTTTAAGAAAAAGGAAAATAAATGATGAGTGAACAAATTGCATATGAAAACAATTGCACCACATTAAAATTTTATTTTTGTTAATTAATTAGGAAAAAAAGACACTATTGTTTTATTTTTATTTAAATAATTAATATAAACCGTAATTTCGCGAAAAGCGTGTGATTCAATTGAGTAATTTGTAAATACTGAAAAATATAGAATATAAAATATAGAAAATATTCCAAAATTTAATGAATAAATATCAAATAAATCATTCTCAACATTTAGCATATTAAGAGCCTCTATTGTAGAGCGTTTTAATATAACTTTAAAATAAAAGATGTGAAAAGAATTTAGTTTTAACGGAAATTATAAATAGATTAACCTAGTTCCAGAATTAACCAAACAATATAACAACACTAAACATCGAACATTTCAAAAACGAATATATGATGTCAAAACAAGTAAAGAAACAGTAAGTCGGTGCAACCGACTTAGAAATACTAGGTGTAGGGTGTATCGGTGTATCGATTCAAATTAAATTAGAGATCCACAGAATTAGAAATTATTCAGAATTCTAAAATTAAATTAGGCTGTTCGTGACTATCAACGAGTAAACAACAGGTTTTTATTTATTTGTGTATTTGTCGCTTTTTGTTTTTGTTTTTTTTGTCTATTGAAACAAAATTTTTCAATTATTTTTTCTTATTAATTATTAATTTTTGTGTTTTAATTTGTTTCTAAAATATAAAAAAAATTATTTGCTGTCTGGTGGTTGTGCTGGATCAATTGAATAATTAAGATAAGTTTTCAATTTTATAGTAAAATTTTTTTTCTTAAAAGTTTTATATATACATATATTAAATTTTA
Source organism: Dolichopus griseipennis (assembly GCA_963082915.1). Lineage (NCBI taxonomy): Eukaryota > Metazoa > Arthropoda > Insecta > Diptera > Dolichopodidae > Dolichopus > Dolichopus griseipennis. Next base: position 151,202,005 of record OY720441.1, on the reverse strand, counting down.
GAAAGATTTTTTTTTTCATTGTTTTACTTCTTATTGCTGTTCAAAATCTGGTTGAACTTTTGCTTATTCATTTTAAGTAAATAAGTTTTTATTTTACTTCCATATATGAAAAATAGAACCTAATAGAATTACAAAAATTTTAAAATTAAATAAAATATTACATTTCCGTTTAGTTTTTCTCTTTAATAAAATTTAAATATATTTTATTATTATTAGTTTATAATCTATCTCATTTGCACCTTTTGGTATTAAAATATTGATATTGGATTTAAAAACACTTGATTATTAATATTTTTTTCTTTTTTTTACTTTTAATCAAACTAGTCAATAATTAACCTATTAAACCATAAAATTAATCGTTTATTTATTAAGTAATATATTTGCCTTTTATTTTTTTTTATTGTAAACTCAACAAATTTTTAACAGTATAAAATAAAATTTGGTATACATTTTCATATATGTATTAACAATTTTAAATTTCATCTAATCACTAACACTAGTAACTTTAACTTAATAATATAATATTAAACTTAAATTAAATTATCCACTTAATTATTAATTTCATGTTTTTATTATTTTATTTTTTGTTTTTAATTAATATATTTAAATTTTTTTCAAAATTTAAAAACTTTAATGTTAATTCCAAAATAAATAATTAAACCACACTAACCAATCCGTATAGTCATCCCTCTCACTCCTATTCAATCAGCTATTCATATGGTTGCATTTCAATTTGTTAAATATACATACACTATTACTTATTTAGTCAGTGATTATCAAATTTAAATATTAATTTTTAATTTTCAGCGAATATCAAACGATAAATTTAAAGTAAAGTTCTTCTCAAACTTTTTATTGGCAAATAAGTTTTGGTTTATTTTTAATACAAATATTTTGGTTTCTTTTAAGTCTTTTATTATTTTTACTTAAAATTAAAATTATAAATTTTTCCTTTTTTATTTGTAATATGTAATATAAGCTATTAATAACTGTAATTTTATATTAATTTATTTTTTATTTTTTTTTTTAAATTTTCTACCATCTTGCTTTATTTCGACCCTATGTACAAAGCCAAGTAAATTGGTTTGGTTTTTTTGCTGCAGTGATTCTGCTGCCGGTCACTCTCTATTGTTGGAAGGTGTATATACTACAGTATGAGATAACCGACAGATAACCATACTGACAGTATGAATAACGCGGCAGCGTCACTGTAAGCAGTCCCAATCAGATTAATACTTTTGACTCAGTCAAATCAGCATACATTTTGCAAATATTAGAGGGCTAGAGTTCAACCATTTGGGAGTATATGTTCCCCTTACTACAAAAAATTCAGCCGTGATGGCACTGAACGAAACTCAGGTTTTTTCAAACCAGGATGCGGTTAAATATAGCACTCCTGGATACAAACTTTAAACGTCCCCATACAGGCATTAGACCTCATACAGGCATTGCCTTCTATATTCGAAATTATATGGCCTACCTAATTCTAGATAAATATAATATAGGCTCAAATCCAAAGTTTAATTATGTTTGGACCAAATTTATTTTTGGTGCCCATTCAACGCATTTTTGTTTTTTGTACAGAAGTCCAAATATTTCGAAGGAGGCACAATTGTAGAATTTGATATTTTATCGGATTCTATAATAAACATCCTTCAGGACAACCACGAAACTGAAACCGTTGTAGCCGGGGATTTCAATGTTCACAATAAAAATTGGCTTCTATAGTCTTCTCACACATCGGCAGAAGGGAAATATGTAAAACTTTTCAACGCACTCCATCAACTTACACAATTAGTGCTTGAACTCGCATACCAGACTGTTCAAGCCATATTGCTTATATTCTGGATTTATTTCTAATTTCTCATTCGAAAAATACAACATTTCTGTCAACAGGCAGCTCTGATCAGCAGGTGATCTGTTTGCTTTTTTGACTGAAAAATGGGGTCGTTGCTTAGAAAAATTAGGCGAAACAAACATAATCGCTCAAGATATATCCAAAGCCTTTGATCGCGTTACTACAAAAGTTAAAAGAATTTGGTCTAGGAAAAATTTTCAATTCATGGATAGAATCTTTCCTTTCACACCGTTTAATACAAGTTGTATTGGATGGCTTCTTTTCCAAAAATTTTGAAATCAGTGCTGGAGTCCCTTAAGCTTTGGTCTTATCGCCAACCTTTTTTCTTGTATTTAACAATGATCTTCTATCCATGACCTCCAACAAAATTCATAGCTTTGCTGATGACAGCACTCTTGATTGTTCTTAACTTTTTGAGAGATCAGCTGATGCTACCCCAAAATCGGTAAATAATGAACAACTCATAGTTTCAAGTTCCTTAAATAATGATCTCCATATAATTCAAGATTGGGGAAGCGGGAACTGGGTAAGTTTTAATTCTTCCAAAACTCAGAGCTGGCTGTTATCAACCAAGTGAAGCGATTATGTACAAACCATTTCTTTTGGCAATGTGGGTATTGAAAATTCCGAATCTTTAAAAATTCTAGACATAGAATAAATGCATAACTTTCGTGGAACGACCACATATTTTCGGTTGCAAAAGAAGCCGCGAAATGCTTGGGATTCTTAAGTAGGAGTAGGAAATACTTTACATCTCCAAATCTACTTCAAATTTATAAAATCTACATTCGGCCGAGACTTGAGTATATTTCTCACATATTTGCTGGAGTACCCAGCACCGTTCCTCAATATCTGGATAAGATACAAAGAGAGCTGTTTGTATTATCAATGATACTGACGTCACAAAAGACTTAACGTCTTTAAGTCATCGCCCTAATGTAGAAGCTGCTTGTCTATTTTATACATATCTACTAGATAATACTTCGGAAGTAATTAGAAATATTATGAAAAAATCAAACCCTTCCGTAACACACGGTTAGCAGCTCAATCTCTTTCATACACAGTAGAGATTTTTAGAATAAGAACTCTGAAATTGAGGAACTCATTTTTAAGTCGCACCTCCAAATTGTGGAACACATTACCCCCATATGTGTTTACCAATTCATATGACCTAGAATTCAAGAAAGAAGTGAATTTATACCTCTTGGATTGCCCATTCCCTTAGGAAGAAAAAAAAAAAGTAATTTTAAAACCATAAATGCATAAAATTTAGTATAATAAAATTAATTTTATAATACTAAAAACATTTTCAAATTAATTTATCTATTTATTTTTTTATTTAAAATATTAAAAAACAAAAGAACAAGAAATAAATTTATTTATAAAATGCAATTATAAAATAAAAGAGTTTAGTAAAATTTTACTCAATTACTTCACTTCAGGATTATTAATTTTTGCTGTACTGCATTTACTATTGAATGTTTCACCGTAACTTTTATTAATTGTATCACTTCTAAATAATTTTTCTTAAATATACTTTTTTTTTAATGTTATACATAATTGAATTTTTCAACGTTAGAGGAATGGAAAACATTAATTTCAGATTGAAATATTGGGATTAGACTTGATTAATTCTCATCTTTTGTATTTGTGTTATGAAATTTTGAGCACTTCTGTTATAAATATGTATAATACTCATAATTCTCCTGTTATCTGTGACATTAATTTTCATTTTCATTATTTGTGATAACATATGTATAGGTTTATATAATTTGATGCTTTGATTAGCTTTCTGTCAAGAAGAGATTTAGTAATTCAAAGTTTCAAAAAGTGAAAATAATAGAAATTCCTAGTATATGTACCTATTAGAAAAGCTTATAAATGCAAAATCTGCTATAAGTGCATTTCTAAAATAGAATGACAAATTTAGAACGTTTCATATAATTCATTTAAATCTAAAAATAAACTAATATACATGCAGCAAGTATGTGTGTACTTTTGAACACATTTTAAGTATTGTACGCAATTTCTTAGTTATATATAACCTATGGTTATAATTCAATAAAATGAAGATATAATAAAAAAAGTTAAAAAAAATAAATCTTTATTCATTTATTAAAAAAATAGTTCAGTTTTGATTTTATCGAATATAATGCACAATATTAAAATACAATTACCTTCTTAGCCTGTTAAAAATATAAAAGTATTCGATCAGAAAGCAAAAGAAAAAAAAACTCGTGTTTCAAATTTCAGGTTTCTATCGTTATTAATTTGGAAGATATTCTTGCTAAATCTTGGTAGGAGTGTGGGAGGCAGCTGAACAACGACTCCAAATATTTCCCTATGTTTGGAACGTAATTTAAAATAGAACGCTCGTGTATCAAATTTAAATAAAGGTAAAATTATTAATTTTGAAGATATGCTTAAAGGTCTTGAAATTAGTGAGGGTGGTACCCGAATCACTACTCCAATTGGTTCCAAATTTCAAGGATATAAAGAAGATAAGAAGATGCATCTGTGTCCCAAATTTTAAGATTCTATCTTCATTGGTTTCGAAATTAAGCTTGTTAGGCCTCAATAAGATCAAAAGCCTCTAGAATCCAACCCCATTGTCCGATTTCGAACACAAGTAATACCCACGGTACGTGGATTACAAGAACACTAGAGTTTGCATTTCATCAAAATAGCGTTATTAGTTTTCGAGGTATCCTGATTTTTGATATATGTTCTTTAGTCCTTAGATCCATCAGAAGTTCCGCACATACGAGTATGCAATCCCCGCCGTAGTTTCATTACTAGTAACTTGCAGTACAAATTTCATCAAGATCGCTTATTAGTTTTTGGATAAATTAAAATGATTTATTAGAAAAAGATTTATAATTCCACCAATATTATGTGCTTTTAAAATTAACTTTTGTCTAAAAGCGTCAATAGCCTCATCAATAGAAACATGTTGTGGTACTGAGTCGGCAAGAACTCCTGCTAAGTGTGAATCTGCTTTTAAAGTAGTGATTGTTGCTGTTGTTGTAGTTTTTGTTTCAACTCTTGTTACTTTACTTAATTCTGAGTTAATCACATATTTTAATAGTTGAACTGATAAACTATCTCTTACGCTCTGATTATTTGGAAGTAATATATTAATGTTTGTTTTTCCATATGCTAATTCATCCAATCTAATATTTGAAATTTGAGGTGAATTTGCTTGAATAATAAACAAAACTAAATGTAAATAAGAAAATTTAATTCATTATCACAAAAAAATTGTTCTATCTTCGTTCAAAATTCACTCAGTAATGTGTTATCCGAAACCAATGAAGATAAAAGCTTAAAATTTGGTGTCAGTGTTGCTCTTCCTATGGCCTTAGAGTCCTGGAAGTTAAGGTCCAATTTGAGTAGACCATCCATACAGTTTTGAAGACCTTAAAGCATATACCATCATTCTTAATTTGTCGTTAGTACAGTAAAGACATACTCTTTCGCTTTGTTTTTAATTTTTAGTAAATTTTTTTGTGAATCATCATATAAATTTAAATTAAAATTAATACTACAATTAAATTGTAATAACATTTAAACTTTAAAGTGCAATAATATTACAATACTACAATTTTGTTGACTCTTGCGTTAATTATATTTTTTTTTTTTTGTTTCTTAACCTTTTAAACAATAAAATATAATAAATTAAATAAAATAAAAAAATTAAATATAAACAATGACAATAATAATTTTGCAAACTTTTGAATTTTTAACCTCTAAATCTTTTTTTTTTTTTTTAATTAAATATATACAATGTCAAACAAAATTGTTAACAATTCTTCCGCAATTAAATGTGCTCATGTCATGTGCGGTAATCATGACGCTAAATTGGATTTGCTGAAATGTAAAGGCTTCTGCGGTAAAAAATTACATGGAACTTGTAACAAATTTGCATTCTTCTAGACTTTGCAACAATTTCGTATGTGATGAATGCCTTAATATTCATGATCTGTTAGCTAACATGAATAATAAAAACTTAACAAGCTTGCTAGATATCAAGGATGATCAAATGCAAGTGTTAAACAAAGCGATCAAGGTAATAGACAACACAAACAATGTCTTGTTGGATTTGTGTCAACGTTTTGACGATACAAATACACCAGTTCTATCAATTTCAACTAACGAGGCGGTTGGAGATACAAAGTACGAAGTTGCCCATAACCTGGCAGTAATTAAATTAATGATCGATAAATTGGAAAATATAAATAAAACGGACAGGCTAGAAGAGGAAATATCTTCTCTTAAAACGGATATTAGAAAGCTTTGTGTCATTGGGTCGAAAGCTTCCAATTCGTCTATAAACAATGTAGACAAACTAAAAGACGAGATCTGTTAATTAAAAACAGATATAAGGGAGCTTTCTGAAAAAGTCGAAGCCGGCAGTAATGTAAACAAATCCTTTCAAACAAATAAAAAAGAAAACCGTTAAAGAAGCTTGGTCGCAAACGGAACAGTTTGTCAGCTTTATTTTTTCTCTTGATACTACTACTCTGGGGCCTGAGTACTTCAAACCGACAACAATTGTATCAGCTGTCAAAACAACGTCCAGTTCATCCGCCAATGCTGTGAATGACATTTCATTACATAGTGAATTAGCAAGAGCGGAATCTTCTAACTCAACTTCGACATCATCATCATCTTTATCATCATCAGCATCATCATCTTTACCTACTCCTTCTTCTACAAAGTTAGTAACAAAAAAAGTGCGCTTTACAATACCTCTTAATATGGAAATGCATACAAAAAAAAACAGAAAGCAACTGAGGTCACAAAGGAGAGCGTTAAAGTTTTGCAGTCATTGTACTTCACAAAATTTGCAGCATCAACAACTCCAAGTTACCTTAGAAAGTTTCTAAAAAATACATTTAAGTTAAGCAATATCGAAATACTAATTACTAATATTACTCCTAAGAATCTTAGATTCAAACCTAAATATAAATCCTTTAAAGTTATGGTACCCAAAACTAAAATTTGCGAAATAATGAATTACAAAAGATGGAAAAAAGGTACTATAATAAAAAGTTTAATAGACAATACAAACACTTCCAATTCATTTTTAAACACTACACATAATACCACTCCACATAAAACCATTGTTTTAAATCCGTTTGCCGTTCATTTTAACAATCACACAAAAAAACATTTCCAACTCAAAGTTCAACAACTAACGGTTCTAAATTTACTAACTTTATCAGAGCTGAAACTCTAAAGCCAGTATCTTCCAGTTCTATAAATAATAATATTAATAATAATAATATTATTAATAATAATAATACTAATACTAATAATAATACTAATAATAATATTAATAATAATAATAATATTAACAATAATAATAATAACAATAATAATACTAATACTAATAATGATAATAGTATTAATGTTAATATTAATAATGATAATATAAACAACGTTAATATTAGTAATGACAATAATATAAATGCTAATGCCAATAAAAATAGTAATAATAATAATAATAATAATTTCTCGTTAAACCCGTTATTACCTCCAATTGTAAGAATGATACAAAAATCTCTAACTGAGGACTGTGCCTACGCACTTTCCAGATTTAGAAATGAAAAAATTCTGAATTATGTGAGACTATTTCTTGCATTTTTGCACTATGAGAAAAATAATCGTAATTGAGGGTAAAACTAGAACAAACTTGCTTGTTTTGATAGATAATGAAAACTTACCATCAACTTATAAAGAATTATATAGCCTCTATTTTAAGTATCACAAAAATATTGGTTTCACTTCTAAACAAGTAGAAGAAGAAAATTATAATGAGTTTTTTCGGCCAAGCAGCAAGTAACAACTTAAATTCAAACCTTTATATCAATTCCCACACTAACTTAGTAACACTGTCTAGCCATAGTATCAATAATAAAAAGAGCATTAATTCCTCTGATAAACTGAAATTATTCTACCACAATTGCAGTGGTATGAGGGGAAATCTTAAGAAAATATTTATTGACGCTAAGTCATATGAAACATGGCTAAACGATTCCTTCGTAAATGAAGAAATTTTGGACAATTCTTTGTCGATATATAGAAAAGATCGGGATTATCTTGTTACTAATTGATCTCGTGGTGGTGGTGTTTTACTTGCTGTAAACAATAATTAACCTAGTGTGGCATTCATCACTAGGACTTGCTATTCTTTTGATCACCAATTTATTAAGGTGAACTGTTTACTTTCCTCCAAATTTTGACAATTCCTCATATTCTGAATTTTTCGAGATATATCAACTTTTTATATCGAATATGAATGAGGATGATTCAATTTTAATTTTTGGGGACTTTAATCGTCCTTCCTTATCTTTTATTGTTGACGAATCTGATAATTTGTTACTACCAATCAACTTTCAGGACGAAATATATTTCGATCTTATTAATGCATTTTATGGTAATGATTTACAACAAATTATCTGCTTTCTGAATAACCATAACAAATGGTTGGATCTATCATTCTCGAATGCATATGATAGAGTGGTGGTAAAACTCGCTGATGATGCAGAAAACCTTTTTACTAACACTCCACATCATAACGCAATCTTTTTTGAATTTTCCACTTCTATACCACTTTTTACTAAATCTTACAATAAGATTTTTGTATATGACTCCTGTAATGCTGATTATCAAAGCATTAATTTAGCTTTATCAGTTATTAGTTGGGACGACTTGTTAATCGAACAGGATATTGACTTAATGATTACTCAATTCTATACAAAGCTATTTGAGATAATCAACTCCTCAGCTCCTAATAATGACTTATTGGACAAGTATAAGAATCTTGCTTTTGAATTTAAACAAAAATCTAACCTAGCTTATGATAATTATATTACTAACATAGGCAACAAATTAATTACCGATCCTAAAAAATTTTTTGACTTCGTTAATACAAAACGCAAAACTTACGGCTATCCAAGCTCAATGTCAAAAGACAATACGGTTTCTACTTTTCCTAAAACTATCTGCAATTTTTTTGCTAATTCTTTTCAAAAAGTTTATCGTCCACACGATTCTCCATTTGATTTTGATTTCTCTTACATAATAAATAATTCAAATACTATTATTACGGACTTATATCTTACCGAAATTGAAATATTTGAAGCAATCACTAAACTTGATACTAAAAAAGGTATAGGACCTGCCCTAATTTCTCCGACTTTTTTATACAACTATGTTAGTTATCTAACTTATCCACTTCATTACATTTTTAATAAATCTCTTTCTTCAGGTATTTTCCTTCTTGTTTGGAAATCTTTCGTCGAAAATTACCGTGGCATTGCTATTTTATCGACTATTCCAAAGTTGTTCGAAAAAATTGTTGTAAACAAAATTACGCCCATCATAAATACAAAACTAAATGAACAACAACATGGATTCAGAAAAGGTCGTTCCAAAACTACAAACCTTTTAGTTTATACTTCTGAAAACCTTAATGAAATGGAAAATGGGCACCAAGTTGATGCTATTTACACGGACTTAAGCAAAGCATTCGATCGTGTTGATCACAAAATTCTACTAAACAAACTTGCAACTTTAGGTATTTCGGGCTCTTTTCTTTACTGGATATTCTCCTATATTACAAATAGATCGCAAAATATCAAATTTCAAGGATTTTTGTCGGACCCAATTAATGTTACATCAGGAGTACCACAAGGTAGCCACATAGGACCACTCTTGGTGGTTGACAAACTTTTCGGTGTGTCACATGTTGAATTTGCTGACGATCTCAAGATTTATCATGTAATTAAAAATAGTTCTGATGTTGCATTACTTCAGACAAATCTTAATTCTCTACAAGAATGGTGCTTCTCTAATAAACTAGAACTCAACATTGAAAAATGCAAGGTTATAAGTTTTACACGTAAGAGATCTACCATTTCATTCGGTTATAATATAGATAATGTAACCCTTGAAAGGGTTAGAAGCATTAACGATTTAGGGATTCTGTTGGATGATAACGCCACGGACTGCATATAGGTGAAATCCGACCATGGGTTCTGATTCTGGAACTTTTTCCAAAGAAGTTAGAACCTCTTAATTCGGTATCAGGGTGTCCTTTATATTTCCTTAGTGTCCTTGAAAATTGGAACCAATTGAAATAGCGAGTCGGGGACCATCCACATAGTTTGGAAGACCTTAAAGCATATTTTCGAAAATAATAAAGATAGTAACTTCAAACAAAAGAAGCTTCAAATTTGGCAAAAGGGTGTTCTTTACTATTTCCTACGTGTTCCCTTAATTTGTGATCAATTGAAGTTGTAGTTTAGGTAACTCTCTTAGACCTCTAAAGGTTTAAAGGCTTATCATCGAAATTAATAAAAATAGTAACTTAAGGTTAATATAGAATGTTCCAATTGTGTACAAGGGTTAACTAGTATTGAAGGTATGACGGGGGCTGCATATGGGCGAAATTTTACCATGATTTCGAGTTCTCGAACCTTTCCTGTGCTAACAAACATATATCTTAAAAACATCATAACTCAGAAACTAATTACGCTATTTTGATGAAGTTTATATTCTAGGTTACTAGTTACTAGTAATGAAAGTACCATGGTAATTGGTTCTGGTCGAATTCAGATTCTAGAAGTTTTTGATCGAATTGAAGTCAAACTAGTATAATTTCGAAACCAAAGAAGATAGAAAATTATACTTGGGGCACATGTGTTTCTTCTTATTTGTTTTGTGTACGTGAAATTTTGGACGAATTGGAATAGCGGTTTGCGTACCAACCCCACAAGTGGAGTCAATTGTAAGAAAAGCTCCTAAAGGTATTAAAGAGTTTAATGATGATATTGAAAAAATTTTTGAAGCAGTTAGGTAAACTTGAGGTAACATGTTATCAGTATAAAATATAAAGTAACTATATATATAAATATAGAGCATTTACTCAAAATAAATTTGTTAGTTAATTTTTTTAACAAATAGCTATCCCAAAGTTACTCAATATATGAAAATACCTTCCCTGTATTACTCAAAATTTTAAACTCAAATAAATGTACTCACAAATTGAGAATTAAATTCAAAATCATGTTATCAAGCTCAAAATCATGATTTCATAATTTCAGTTGAAGATCATACTATAAATTCGTAGTTATGTATACCTTTGGAATTATGAAGCAAAGAATATCTATTACAATAAGAAGTTCGAGTATTATTTTATACACATTAATGTTTTACTTAAACTATTATAAAAACGAGGAAGGGCGTAGTAGAGTAGACTGAAATTTCAGAAACTAAGCTGTGTATAAAGTAATAAATATAAAGTAATTCTCATATAAAAGAAGAAGTTGTATGGCACCTACTCGAACCCACAGCAGTAGACCAACCAAATTGTGCAGAAACTTTGGCCATAACACTAAACTACTTTTAGCGAAATTTCAGACACCCTATACCTATTAAAACAGAGTAATGCTCATATTAAAAAAGAAGTTGTCTGGATTTTAATAGCGATGACGGCTATTGCATAAAAACAAATTTGTGAAAATTTCAAAATCCTAGCTCCTTTATTTTTTAAGTATCGTGCGGACGAACGGACGGACGGACGGACATCATAGCTAAATGGATTTATTTTTCGATTTTGATCTGATCCATACTACACTTGAGTCTACTTAGTATACCCTTTTGACTAATAGTCATACGGGTATAAAAACCTTGATTATTTTAAAGCACGAAATTAACACAATGTTGTGAACACAAGGTTAGTTTGAAATACTTTTTTCCCATTGATGGGTTGCGTTCTGTCACCTAAGTTTGGTGAATCAACATGATTAAATACTATAAATACCAAGTAAATTAATACCTTTGTTGAATGTGTTTAAAAAATTCTAATTTTCGAATTAACTTGAATATAAATAACAAGTTATAATTATATAAAAGTTCTGTGGAATTAGAACACAAGTAAATTCTATTCTTCCTTTTAAGATAAATATTTTAAATTTTTGAGTTTTATATTATTAATATAAAATTTTATTCGAAATTTAAAATTCACTGGTTAGAATAAATTTCCTTTATTTTCTTTATGTTAAATCTTTATTGAGGTATATTTAATTCAATAGCTACATTTGTCATCTTAGTAGATTATACATTTCAGCCATCATTATTAAGTTCAGCCATCATTATTAAATAATAAAATGTCACCATAAAATCATTTGAATTAAAGAAATGTAAAAATTTTGCTAAAAACTAATGGTTCCATAATTGACGACTTAATTGATAAGTGAATTCTATCTTAAATTTTTAAAATATAAAAAATTACAAGGAAAAATATTTAATTTTATTTATTAACAAAAAATATTATATCAATAATTTAGCAAAAAAGATTTTATAAGTTTTTTTTAATTAAGTTGGACAAAATTTTGAAATAGATTTTTACCAATTCAGAAAAATTTTGAAATATGCTTTAAGTTGTGAAATTAAAGCTCTGCCTTCTCCTTCTGTAAGTTCTGTAGTACTCTCTTCTGAAATAAATTTAGGAAATGACTCTATAAATGAACGAAATATTTTGACTGAAGGAATGAATGCAAATATGAATGAAGAACAAAAATTGGTTGTTAGTAGATTTACACTAAACTATTTTTGGCAAAATTTTAGAAAGCCAGCTTCATAAGGTGTAGTGTAATGCTCATATAAAAGAACGAGTTTTATAGCAGGTACTTGAACCCTCTGCAGTAGACAAACCAAATTTTGCAGTAATTTCAGTTTTTTATTTAACCATTACACTAAACTACTTTTGGCAAAATTTCAGACACGCAGCTGTAATAGGTATAGAGTTATGCTCATATAAAAAAAGAAGTTGTATGGCAGCTACCCGAACCCATGGACCAAAATGGCTGGATAGCGATGACGGCAATTCCAAAAAAACGAATTTGCGAAAATTTCAAGATCCTAGCTCCTTTAGTTTTTCAATTATAGTGTGGACGGACGGACGGACATACATGGCTAAATCAATTTATTTTTCGACTCTGATCCGATCCATACACTTGAGTCTATATCTACCCCCCCCCCTCCTTCTCTGCGTCACAAACGTAATTTCAAATTTATTACACCCTTTGACTATATAGTCATACGGGTATAAAAATAGTACCTATATGATGTACCTATATGAAAGTACGAGTATAATATTTGGAGTATCATATAATATACATATGCATATTGCAATTATCCATACTATCTCATTTAAACAACTACATAATTACTGAAGTATAGGTTTTTATGGAGTGTAGCAAGAATAAATAAGAAATAAAAAACGATTAGAAGGAATTTCTTTATACACATCTTTTGAGTTATTTGTGTAAATGAGTTAGTAATTTAGATAAAACAAAATTAAAAAAAGTTATAAAAAATTAAAAAAAAAATATTTAATAAAAATTAAGTCTGCTTTATGCTAACATAAAATTTGAATTAGGTTTGTCATCTGGATTTTATTTGTTAATTCATTTTTCTACCAGTTCACCATCAAAATAAAATGATATAAATAATTTAGAAAATGTATCATCTAATATATAAAAAAGAAAATTTTGTTTGTTTGTATGTCCAGGATTAACGTGAAAACCACTGGTCCGATTGTCACAAAATTTTAAGAAATAATTCTTAGAGCTCGGGGGGTGACATTTGCAGTCGTAAAGAGAGGTTGATACAAATTTTTGTTGAGTTCGGTTAACGTTAAGCCGTTTAAGCACGGGGCTCAATGAAGCTTTTTCAATGTTTTAAATATCGAGTCAAAACGGTTTGACCGATTGACTTGAAATTTTGCCCAAATGTTCCTCTTAGCAACCGGAATTTGTTGTATAATTTTGGTTGGAATGAAATAATCCACTTCGGCCAGGGTTCCAAAAAAGTTTGTGTTTCCGATTTGTGTCCAATTTTATAGGTTGATTTTGCAGTCCAAAAGAGAGGCTGCAAAAAGTTATAGTTAAGTTCGATTAACCCTTTTTTTTACGACGACGCCATGAAGTTTTCTATAAAATTTATTTGCTTTTTTTTTTTTTTTTTCCGGCTCCTCTACGTGCTAACTGTTAACTGTGATAGCCAGTGAAACAGCCTGACTATATATGTGCATGTCGGAATAGGGGAGATATATTCATATATTAGAACTGATCAAATGAATTCCACATACAATTTAAACATGAGATAGTACTACGCCTTATAACATGTATAAATGTCTTAGAATTTCAATAAATACAGTTCTATTTCTGTTCCTATTGTAATAATTTTGTACTTGAGTTATATGGTAATCTATATCAGTGAGTTATATTATTTAATTGAATTGTTTACATTTTGTATTTGTTTATATTTTTATATTTATTTATTTATTATTAAATATACATAATTATTAATTAAGCCATTAATTTGAACCCAAAGGCGAATGGTAGCTGAGTCGAGTTGAAAACCAGATAAAAGTTTTTTCACTTTCACTGGGATTCGAACCCGGGGCCTCTCGCATGAAAGTCGGCACTCTAACCACTGTGCCACCCTTAAACGATTAAAAGAATTTTATTGAAAATTTTGTACCAGCATTTTAATTATAAAAACCCACAGGATTAATTTGGTTTTGAGCTGTTTAAGCGTTTTGCGCAAAGATTCAAAGAATTTTTCAATTTATTCCAAAAGCTCACTTAATAAATAAGACTAATTTTTCTGCTCTGCTTAAATAGTCTCAAGTAGTGCAAAGGCTACTTAAATGAAATATAGCCACTTATATGTAAACTAGTATACTTATATGTAAACTGGCTATTACCCGATGCACGTTGCTTCGCCTCTCAATGGAGTTTTTATTTAAGTTGATGTTATTGAAAGTTAACATGAAAATTGCACATGGTGTACATAATTTTAAAATGTAATAAAGCAATTTTTTTAAAACGATTTTTTTAAGATTCATCTAACAATTTTTCAACAAATTTATCAAATTTCACTTAAAACTTTTCATGATTATTAAATGATAATAAAAAAAAAATTTTAATTCAGTTAACATTATTCTCCGAAAACCCACCATCCTCATTTCTATCGTCAATATAGAAAAATTGAAGATAATCGTTAAAAATGTTTTGCAAACTGTTTTTTTTTTAAGTTTTTGTTTCGCAATCGGTTAAAAGAACTCGACAAAACATTTTTTTAAACATTCCCCTTATTCAAAGAAGTTTTACTTATTTCCAAAAATTTAACGCAATTTACTTACAATTTATTTTTTTGACGAACCGTAGGAATGATGAGTACATGCAAGTTTTATATATTTATATATATATATATTGTGAAAAAAAAATGAAAATAAAATATGATTTAAATAAAAACACAATTTTTATTATATAAAACAATTATTATTATATTAAACAATTTATTGATTTTTATTTTCAAGACCGTTTTAAAGAATGGTTAAACTTAAAATGAGCCTCCAACACTAGCTAATGCTCTTTTATGTCTATAAGGTATCAATGTTTTAAAATTATGTTTAGTGTTTGACATTTGGGCATTCAAGGACTTTAAAATAATTTCATCTTCCGTCAATTTATATGAAGAGTTTATATATTTATCAATCAAGTTGATTGTATATTCAATTTCTTCTAAATCGACTATACGAAGAAGTTTGATATAGCTTTCTACTATTGAGATATTTTCTTGTTGAATTATGGTATAACCGGATTCCGTCTCTAACTATTCTAAGGTAAACAATGGTTCAGTTTTGATCAAAAAAAGGCTCAGTAGTAAGAGTTGTAAAATTATTTTGATCATCATGGTTATTGATTCTTGGATTACCTGTTTTTTTTTTTTTTTTTTTTTTATAAAAGCACCAATTGGTGTATTTATTATATAACAATCTAGTAAATTAACACTAATAAGTTATTTGATTTTATCATACTAATTTGCTACGTTTAAAAGTTTACAAAGTATTTATCCTATGATAATTGCTTTTCGCTTATAATTATGAAATATCAATTTTTACAAAAGTTCAAACGGTTTTATTCGTTTTAACCTTGTAGTTATACCATCATTATCTAGGAGTTGAAGAGCCTCGACATTGATGTGTTGTTCTAGTCGTTTTTGATGACTTTGTGCATACTTTTTGATGACGTTATCTATCATTTCTACTTCTAAGTCCTTGTGTAGATTGATATTCCGTATATACCATGGTGCGTCGACTATGCCTCGAAGTACTTTATTTTGGAATCTTTGTATAATTTTTCTGTTATTTTGACTGGTACAACCCCAAAGTTGTATACCATACGTCCATATTGATTTCAGGACTGGTTGATACAACAGAAGCTTGTTGTATGTTGACAGGGTAGAATTTCGGCCTAAAAGCCAGTACATTTTTCGGTACTTTAAGTTTAGTTCTTCTTGCTTTTTTTTCACATGAGGTTTCCACTTCAGCTTTGCGTCTAAGGTCATACCAAGATATTTAGCTGTATTTTCGAATTGAACTATCTTTTCATTGATATACACTGGTTTATGAATTGTACGTTTATTTGTAAAATCAACATGTACAGATTTTGTTTCATTCAGTTTAATGCGCCATTTATCAGTCCAGCTTTGCACCTCGGTGATAGCTGCCTGTAGTTTGGTTGTTGCTTCAGTACTATTATTTCCAATAGCCAATATTGCAGTGTCATCAGCAAATGTTGCAATAATGTTTTCTTCAAATATCGGAAGATCACTTGTGTATAGGAGGTAAAGGATTGGTCCCAATACACTACCTTGTGGTACACCTGCCCGGATTTCCTTCAATTCAGAGTAAGTATCTTCCTGTTTGACTCTGAAATATCGTTCTGTTAAATATGACTGTAATATTTTTGCATATTGGCTCGGAAGAAATAAATTTAACTTATGCTTTAGCCCTTCTTGCCAAACTTTATCAAAAGCCTGTGCAACATCTAAAAATAATGCAGAACAAACTTTCTTTTCTTCTAAAGTATTTTCAATGACATTGACAATGCGGTGTACCTGGTCAATAGTTGAGTGTTGATTTCGGAAGCCGAACTGGTGATTCGGGATCAGTTGTTTTTCTTCAATGATTGGATTTAGCCTTTTTAGGAGAAGTTTTTCGAATAATTTTGACATTACCGGTAATAATGAAATCGGTCGATACGATGCTACTTCATGTGGCGGTTTTCCAGGTTTGGGTATCATTATGACTTCAGCTATTTTCCATAGCTGTGGCACATAGTGCATTCGAAACGATGCATTAATCAGGTAAGTTAATATGATTAGTGCTTTTTCAGGAAGTTCTTTTAAAATTTGACCGGTTATTAGATCGAACCCAGGAGCTTTTTTTGGTTTTATATTTGTTAATATTTCATTTTTAACTTCAGCCAATGTAACAGATGGAATATTATTGTTTTCTTGCCATAAAACCTCTGGAAGTAATTCAAGGTTTTCTGTAGAATTAGGTTGGAAAGTGTTTTCTAGGTGATCAGCAGAAGTAAATGCTTTTTGTCTGTTATTTTTGGACCGACTACCATCAACATTTTTTATTGGAGGCGTTTGTGTGATTGGTCTTTTAAAATTCTTGGTAGCTTTCCAAAGAGAGTATTCAGTACTAGAATCGTTATTTAGGTTCTGCAGAAATTCACTCATTGTGTCGTTCTTTAATTGTTTAATTTCATGTCTCAACTGAGCTGTAAGATTATTTAATTTGGTTTTATATTGTGGTGCTCTGGTCTGTTGCCATTTCTTTCTCATTTTTCTTTTTTCAGAAACTAGCTCTAATATTTCTTTGGGATAATTATTACCTTTCAATTTTCTTGTTATTAATGGGGTACTTTTCCATGCTGATAACTGGATATCATTGATTAGCTTTTCTACCTCAAAGTCCAGTTGCTCCTCATTTCTCAGTGGTATATTTAAATCAATTCGGTCTTCTAATGTTTTTTTAAAGCATGCCCAATCAGTTTTTTTATTAACCAGGCTGGGATTAGTTGGTTTAGAGATAATGTGTTCGCTAAGTAACAATATAATCGGAACGTGATCTGAATTCAGCTCAAAGTTTTCTTCAATCTGTATATAATTACTGGATATATTTTTAATGACAAAAAAGTCTATTAGGTCAGGAATCTTATTTGGATCTGTAGGACAGTATCTATCGATCCCCAGTGGGTGTGCTTTGCATTGAAATCACCACCAATGATAAATCGTTTTCCAATATTATTGAAGAATTCTTCATACCTTTCTGACTTGATATTATGTTTTGGAGGACTATATAAGCTAGTTACTAAGATACTATAATTTTTGGTTTTAACACTAACTGCCGTCGCCTGTATATCTTCCGAACAGAATTTGTTTTCTTCATAGTGGGAGATATTTTCTTTAACTATTACTGCACTTCCACCCTTTGCTGCATTTCCTGGATGTATTGTGTGGTAAACTTTATATCCTTTAAGTTTAATAAAGGATTGCTTTGTAAAATGCGTTTCTGATATTAAACACACGTCAATATTATTTATATCAAGGACTGCTTCCAGTTCATTTTTGTGTTTAAGTAATCCGTTTGCATTCCATGTCATTATTTTTAATATGTTAGCCATTTCACTTATTTTTTTTTAGATTTAGAAGCAGATTTTATATTTCTACTTTCAAGTTTTTTAACTCTTTCGGATAAGTTAGCTATTTCTTTAATAAGAAGTTGAAGATTTTTGTTTATATCGTTTTCATCCTTTTTATTTTGTTTATCATTACTAGTATTTTATAGTTCAGCTCCTGATGCAGCAACAGAAGAATAACTAGGTTTATTTTGTATTTTTACTTTTGTATTTCTATCTTCTTTTTGTACAGCTACGCTGCTTGTAGATTTTTTATTTTGAACAGGGTGTCCAGTTTTTTTGTTTTTAATTTTTTGTAGTTGTTTAGCAACAAGACAACCTCTATAGTTGGCAGGATGTCCTTCACCACAATTGACACATTTAGCAGTTTGTTTATTGTCTTTATTGCAATCTTTCGTTAAGTGTTTACCGGTGCATTTGACACATCTTGATTCTTTACGACAATATCTTTGAGTGTGTCCAAATCCTTGACAATTCTTACATTGAGGAATTAATTTAATTCCCTTTATTGGTACAATCTCTACTTTACTTCCAAGTATAGTAGTAATTTTATAGATTTTTTCAATGTTCTCTTTATTGTCGAAAGTTAATGTAAACATATTCAATGGCCTTTTATCTTTCCATTACCTGGATTACCTGTAATAAATTTATAATTTCTTTTAATTCTAGTTGGATGTTTATTTCGATTATTATTATCTAACATTTTGTTTCCTTCTAGTTTGCTTTTAATTTTAGTATATTTGGGTTGTGTTTTATAACGTTGAGAATCGGGGTTATTTACTACGATTTCATCTTTATCTTGTGCCTTAAATTCTAATCTTGTAGTATTTATTTTATTTATTTTTGTAACATTTTTCCTATGAATTAAATTCTTAATTTCTTCTATATTTGTAATTTTACCATTAAGTATATCTATTGGCCAAGTCATAATGGTCGAGTGGATTGCACAGTTATATTTTTCAACCGCTAAGAATACTTTATGTACTACATTTAATTTGAGTTTTTGAGCTTCGAAAATTCGGAGATGTTTATTTAAAGTACCTTGAGCTATTTCAATATCAGAATTTCCTGTATGAGATCTTGGTTAAGTAAAATGTACTTCTATACCTTCTTCTCTACAGAAATCTGTAATATTGAGATTATTGAATTCATTATCGAACACGAGTTTATTTGGTCTTCCTAGCATTGCGAATCGAGTTCTTAGTAGGTCTATAATAGTTAATGCATTCTTATCGGGTAGTTGTTGAACCATAAGATGTTTTGAAAATTTATCAAACGTGGTTAGAAATGTTAACTTGTAACAATAGAAAACGTCACCACACATAATGTCATTTGGATAGTTTGGGGTTTCGCTTATCTCGAACTTGTACTTTACGGGTTTACGATCATATTTAGCGAGATTGCAAATGTCGCAATTATTTAAATACTTATGTAATATTTCTTTAATTTTTGAATAAAAGTATGATTTCCTAATTTCGTTAAAATTTTCAATAATCCCTCTGTGATTTGATTCAGAATGGATTTTTTCTATTTTTTCTAATACTTTATTTTCATTCAATAAATCCATAGCTTTAATTGTACATTTAAAAAATTTTATTTTGTTATTATTACTAAATAATTCAATTAGTTTTTGTTGTAATAAATTGTATTTACTTTCTTCTAATTCCGAGAAGATTCCAATACATCCTTTTTTTATTTTACTACGTAAGAAATCATTAAGATAATTATTGTTATTTAAGTCATTTTCTTCAATAAAAATATGAGTATCTTCATTATATAGGCGTTTTATTTCACTATTTTTATTTTTAACAAGGTAGATTTGGGTGTAATATTTATTAACGATATGATCTACAATAGGAATATGGTCGTCCAAATTTTCGATACCACTATGTATTGTAGCCATATTAGAATTATTTTCATTAACATAATTTTCTTCAATTTCATTTTCATTTATTTCTTGTTTGTCAGTATTTATCCTACTAAGAAAATCTGCCACTCGATTTTCTTTTCCTTTCACATACTCTATATCGATTTCAAATTCATTTAGTCTTATTTTCCAACGCTGTAACTTAGAGTTAGGTTCCTTCAGGGAATGTAACTAAGTTAAAGGTTGGTGATCGGTTTTAATGGTAAACTTCGTGCCATATAAGTACGGGCGGAAATATTTTGTCGCCCATATTATAGTCAGAAGTTCTTTCTCTATGGTTGAATACCGGGTTTCATGTTCATTTAGAGTTCTACTTGAGAAACAGATAGGATGACCATCTTGAAATAACACGGCACCAATTGCAAAATTTGAGGCATCAGTTGTTAATGTGAACTTTTTTTTAAAATCAGAATACCTCAGTGTAGAATAATTGGTTTTAAGCTCTTTTAATTTTTCAAAGGATAACATATAATTTTGATCTTTTATATTTATTTTTTTATCTTTCTTTAAATAAATTGTCATGGGTTTGGCTACCGCAGCATATTCTTTTATAAACTTACGGTAATATCCAGTTATACCCAAGAAGCTTTTTATTTGTTTCCTTGTATTAGGGAGTTTGAGATCTTTAATAATTTTGACTTTGTTCTCATTGGGTTTAATACGTTCCGGAGTAAGGATATGCCCTAAATATTCCGTTTGTTTGCAAAAGAAATTGCATTTATTTATTTGAATTTTTAAATTATAATTTCGTAATTTTTCAAGAATAATTTGAATTGCTTCTAAATGTTCTTGTAGTGTATATCTGTTATATGTGTGAGGTTATCACCCTCTTTATAGAAAAGATCGCTATTTTTAGATACTATCAATTTTAAATATTTTAATTCTTCCGGATTCATATATTCTGTTTATAAATTATTAATTATATCCGAATGGTTCATTTGAACGGTTTCCAATTGGAAAATCTCTTTATGAGGACAACCGTTATTAAATTTAATTTCAACTTCATTAATTTGGAGAGTTTTTTCAGACAGATCGATTGTAGCACCAATTGGAGTAAGGACATTTTGCCCAACAATGGCATCAAAATTTTTATGTTTTAAGTCAAAAATTTTCCAAGAAATAGTGGAATTTTCATTGAATTCGGATGGTGTTTTAGTTATTATTTCGTATTTTATTTCCCTGTTTCCTGATAACGTAATTAATTTGAGAGGTGTTTTTAGTTTAGAAAGTTTATTTGCTTGAAAAATGCTATCATCTAAGTGGTATGTATATGCCGTTTCAGCGACAGGAGGAGCTTTTATCGGCAGTTCTCCTAAAGTTATGCAATAAAATTGTGATAAGTAAAAAGTTGCTTTTGAGTATTTTAAATTAAGCTTACAGTCGTTAGCTTTTCACGAAGCAAAAAGGACGTGAAATTGTGAAATTTTCCTATACAAAATTTTGTAGTTTTGTTCTAAAAAAAAAAAAATTTTTAAATTTAAACATATTCAATATTCAACACAAAAATTATCATTTAATCACTTAATTTGGGAACTTATTTTAATTTTTAAAAAAAAAAATTTAAAATTTAAAAATAACCTAAAAATAAGAAAAATAATTACATGCTTCCAAGTGGAAGCTTAATCGGTTTCAACCTCTTAAGCGAGGAAGAAACCGACAAGAAAAAGCGTAAAAAAGCCAATAAAACCGGCCAAAACTTACTCTTGGACGCCACAACACCATGTTTTACGAATGAAGGAAAACGATTTTTAAACATTAAGGCACTGGACAGTGAAAAACCACTACGAAAATATAATAAATTTGTAATAAACAAGCTTCTGGGGGGAATATATCCTACCTTTAAGGCATCCTGGGATAGAACTAACAACATCATCCTCGAGGTCCCGAATAAAAAAATTGCCGATATTTTCCTTAAACAAACAACTCTCGGAACAATAAAAATAATTGCTGAACTCAATAAAAACTTGAATTTCTCCAAAGGTTTGATTTTTGACCGCGACTTGATTCATGTGGAGCCAGAAGAAATATTAGCAGGTCTAAAAGAAAAAAATCCATCTATAGTCGAAGTTTTTAAGCTCACCAAAATGTATGATGGTCAAAAAAGATATACGGGAGCAGTCATTATTACATTTGATGCTATAGACCCACCTGAAAAAATTAAAAGTGGTTTTACTATTCACACGGTCAAAAAATGGTTTCCAACACCAATGAGATGTAGGAAATGCCAAAAACTGGGACACACACAAAAACACTGCTCAAACTCACCAAGATGTCCAGATTGTGGAATAGAAAGACCAGAAGGAGACACCACACATGCTACATTGTGCGCTGAGTTTTCATGCATTAATTGTAATGGTGCTCAACACAGTTCGGCATCTCGTGACTGTCCAGCTTTTATTAAAGAAAGAGAAGTGCTAAAAATCAAAACAAACTTACATTGTTCCAAAAAAGAAGCTTATATATGTTACGAGAAAAATTTAAAAAATCAGGAAAATAACTATTCTAAACTTTTTTCAAATGTAAACAACAAAAATATTGACAGCCGGAAACAAGATGTCAATTTGACCAATCAAGCTAGCAACAAAGTAAACACTCCTAAAGTCAGCACGCCATCTACATCACATCAATCAACAATTTCAACGCCCTCATCAAACAAAAACGTAACATCAGAAAATAAAGAGAAGATAAGTACAATATTATCAACTAACAAAACAATTAATAAAACTAACCCAATTAATTTAAATATTCAAAATAATAAAATTAATCAAACGACAAGTTCTATTGAAAAAACCTCTCAAAATAACAATAACAACAATAATAACAATAGTACCAATAACAAAAAACAAACAAAATTTTTAGAAACTAAAAACATCTGCGGTGACAGTAATAATTACCTTGATAATAGTGAAATGAGTAATTTTAATATTGCAGATAGCACCGATAACGAAATTACTATGAATTAAGAATGCAACTTTTTCTCTTCTTTTTTTTTTTTGTTTCTCTTTAATGTTTCTTATTCTTTTTTTTTTTTTTTATTTTTATGTTTTCTCTCTTTACTATAAGAGCATATACCTAATTAATTTTATTTTTAATTTTATTAGCAATTTTTTTTTTTCTTTTTTCGGTACTGAATAATTCATAATTTTTATCGTTATCATAATTCTTATTAATTTTTTTTTTTTTTTTTGTTGATTTATAATATAATAATAAAATGAGTATAGATAATAAACTAAAACAATTTTGCGACATTTTACAATGGAATATTCAGGGCTTTTATACAAATATAGGACATTTAGAATTATTAACTATGAAACACAAACCTCTTATTATAGCATTACAAGAAACGCATCTCGGACCAAATGGTCCAACCAAGTTTAAAAATTATAATTGTATTTTTAAAAACAACAATAATAATCCATCCAAAGGAGGTTTAGGATTTTTAATAAAAGATGGCCTTTACTTTCAAGAAATTAGTTTAAGAACTAATATTCAAGCTAATGCTATTCAAGTAAATTTACCCAAATTCGCTTCACCGATTACAGTTCTTAATCTGTATCTTGAACATAATCGTCAATATAATCAAAATGATTTAGAACAACTCTTCACGCAAATACAAAAGCCTTTTCTTATTTTGGGCGATTTTAATGCTCGTAGTGAGACTTGGGGAGACAGAATTACCAACAATCGTGGAAAAATGGTAGAGGGATGTATAAACAATAATGATGATCTTATACTTTTTAATGACGGATCTCCTACCTTGCTGAGCACGCATGGAACGTTAACATGTATAGATCTGACTATTGGTTCTCCGGATTTAGTGTCCAAATTTAATTGGTTAACTACACCAAATCCAAAAGGAAGTGACCATTTTGCCATTCTTTTATGTTCTTTAAGAGGCGAGGAAAAAATCAAAGACAAAGTTAAATTCCTAGAAAAAACTGCAAATTGGGACAAATTTTCAGAAAGCCAAGATATATTTTTAACAGAATATCCAGAAAGCACAAACATAAATAAAGAAGTAGCTACCTTGACTAAAAGTGTAAGATATGCGGCGAATCTTTCGATGGCTAAATCAAGTACTCACAAATTCAACTGGCCAATATGGTTTAACAAAGAAATTCACTTGCTAATTAGAAATAGAGACAAAGAATTTAGGCAGTTTAAAAGAGACAAAACCAGCGAAAATCTCATAGTCCTTAAAAAAACCAGTGCAAAACTTAGAAGAGCAATTAAAGTCGCTCGAGCTAGATCTTGGGAAAACTTTGCAAACAGCATTGGAGAAGACACCCACAACTATTGGGACAAAGCAATGAGGGTTATAGGGAAAAAAAAGTCAAATCTATTGGCAATAAGGCACGAACCTCAAGGCGAACTAATTACAAATCCCGAAAAAAATGTTGATTATCTTGTAAATTTGTGTTCTAAAACCTCAGAGGATACTACATACTCTGCAGACTTTATAACACAAAAACTAAACTTTAAATTGCCTACAACAAGTTCAAATTTACTGGATGATCCCATTACTGTAAGAGAAATGGAGAATATACTACGCAATTTCAAGGTAACAACGCCGGGTATAGACGGAGTCTCGTATCGTATGTTAAAACATACGACTCAACACTTTAAAAATCGTTTGGTCAACCTATATAACAGAATACTTGATTCAGGAGTTTTTCCACAAGTATGGAAAGTCGCTGAACTCAAGCCTATTCCAAAAGCAAAAGCAGACCTAAGTAACCCACAAAATTACAGGTTCATATCCTTGATTTCCACACTCTCCAAAATTCTTGAAAAAGTTTTAGGTAATAGACTAAGCTGGCTACTAGAAAAAACTTTGTCAAATAAGATACATGGTTTCAGGCCTAATAGAAGTGCTACCACCTTACTTCAAACGCTTGAATTTGATCTGGCAATGTCATTGCACAATAAAGAACACAGTTCTGTTGTGTCTTGTGACATAGAAAAAGCTTTTGATGCCATTTCAGCACACACAATCTTAAAACAATTAGCAACCTGGCAAGTTGGAATAAAATTCACGAAAATTATAGATAGTTTTTTAAAAAACAGGAAAATAGTTGTAAGTTGGAGAGGGACGTATTCGTCTGTTAAAAAATTGCACAATGGGATACCACAAGGTTCACCGCTTTCTGTCCACTTGTTCAATACATTTATTTCCTCTGTAACAATAGTCCTTAATCAAGCCAAAGGTCTACGTTATCTCATTTACGCAGATAACATTCTATTATATGCTGAAAGAAATGATAATCAAATTCCGGCTACACTTCAGCATGGCTTAAATTTACTGAAAGACTGGGCAGATAATAATGGTGTAAAATTCCCAAGTAACAAAATAGAATGTATACATATCTGCAGAAAGAGAAATTGCATACAAAACCCCCTAAATTTTGACTGCCAAACAATAAGAGATGTCAATGAAATTTCAATATTAGGACTTACTTTTAACAAATTTTTTAAATTCGAGCCACATATAAATAAATTAGTAACAAAACTCAAAAAAACCAATAATCTGCTAAAAATCATATGTCGAAATAAATATGGACCAACTATCAATGTAGCCACTCAAATAGCAAAATCGATGCAAGTAGGAAAAATTGACTTTGCAGTTACAGTGTACGGTTTCTGCACAAAAGCCCTAATAGCTAAAATTCAGATACAATTAAATTTAGCTGCACGAATTGCTTTAGGAGCTCTAAGAACCTCAAATGTAGAAAGCATAATGATAGAATCGGGTTTCCCTACCTTTGTAGAAAGAAGAAACCTCATTGCTATGAAATTTGCACATAAACAAGCTAGTGACAAGGAGCACCCACTATACAGGTTAGTCTCAGCTTTACTTGAGGATAAGATTAGAGTGCCAATGCAATCCTCGCTTGTAAAAGCAATTAGTCTTTCAAAGGACAATGAAATCCCGTTTGATATAGCACCTCAAAATTCTAGAATATCTGCCCCTTGGTTATTTGATCCAAATAAATTTATAGATATTTCAATATCACAGTTTATAAAAGAAAGCACAACAACCGCAAATTACCAACAGATTTATAAGGAGCACTCTGAAAACCTTTACTCTGATGCGTATAAAATATTCACGGATGCATCAAAAACGGAAAACGGGGTATCTTTTGCTATAGTTGACCAAGATAAAGTCTTAGAGCTAAAAATATTAGAACCTGCAACGGAAATATACAACGCAGAGTTAGTAGCAATACATGAAGCACTAAAGTTATGTCTAAAGCTAAATAATTTAAAAATAAATATTTATTCAGACAGTTTAAGTGCCCTCAATGCCATAAAGAACTACGCAAATAAACAACCTTTAGTAAAAGCCGTTAGAAACCTTTTAAGTCAGATGGGAAGGGAATTGAAAATAATATGGATCCCTGGTCATAGCGGAATTAAGGGAAACGAATTTGCAGACAGAGAAGCCAAGTTAGCTATAAAGAGCCCCATCATAGGCTTATATAACCAACACTTGAATTTAAAAATAAAGCAAATCAAGCAATTTATACAAAACACTAGGCAAGCAAACTGGGATAACTCAAATAACTTTTTACAGACTCACTGGCTCACAACGTTAAAACCAGAATACGAAATCGGCAAGGGAAGAAAAATTGACGTAAAAATCTGTCGCATTAGACTTGGACACACACTTGCTACAAAAAAATTTCTGTTTGACAAAACAGACCCTCCTTCTTGTCCGAAATGTGGACACACACTCTCTGTGAAACACATTTTCACCGAATGTCCTTTCACTTTAAATATTTTGACAAACAATAATCTTAACACTGAACATCTTCTTCAACCTAACCGCAATAGAATAGACTTAATACATAAGATAGCTAGGGATTTTAATATTTGGGATAAAATTTAGATATAATAGAAAAAGAGGAGAAAAAGCAAATTCTTAAAAGTTAAAATTAAAAATGGAAAACTAAAACGACATAAAAAAGTAATATCAATATTATTTATTGCATATTATATAAAAACAAGAATTACAAGATTAAAATTTTTTGAATGTTTAAATTAAATTATATATAAGGATTAGTTATGAAATCAAAAAAGCTTTTTCAATATTGTAAATAAGTAAGTAATAATAATGTAATGTAAATATAAAACTGTTTAAGTAATATGTAAGTGTAAATAAGTATATTGGCTAATCAAAATAATTAAAAAAATAGTTTTAAGTTTTAAATTTAAATAAGATATAAAAAATTGAAATATTAATTAGAATCAGCCCACAATGGCCCTGGCAGCCGAGGGCTTTACCAATATTGCGTAGTTACTGTAATGCGTAATATTCGAATAAATAAATAAATAAATAAATAAATAAATTAAGCTTAGCGGTTAGAATATCAGTTATGTTTAAATTTCAAATTAAAACAATAATAGGCTTAAACTAGTTTGAGCCTTTGAGTATTTTAAATTAAGCTTGGTTGTTAGGATATCAGTTATGTTTAAATTTCAAATTAAGATATTGTGCTTATTGTTCTTAATGAAATATGAAAAGTTTTAAAGCTTGGTTTAAGTACAAAGTTAATATTATCAAAGTTTAAGCTTGATTTAATATTTCCGTGAAAATTAAAAAAAAGTTTTATGAATTAAAAAAAATAAGCTTAAGCTATTGAGCTGAATATTCTTAATTAGATATGAAAAG
Organism: Dolichopus griseipennis; assembly: GCA_963082915.1. Lineage (NCBI taxonomy): Eukaryota > Metazoa > Arthropoda > Insecta > Diptera > Dolichopodidae > Dolichopus > Dolichopus griseipennis. The sequence continues at coordinate 151,173,971 of OY720441.1, read as the reverse complement.
TTTTTTAAATATCAGTTATGTTTAAATTTCAAATTAACATTAATAAGCTTAAGCTAGTTTGAGTCTTTGAGTATTTTAAATTAGGTTTGGTGGTTAGGATATCAGTTATGTTTAAATTTAAGATTAAAACAGTAATAAGCTTAAGATATTGTGCTTACTGTTCTTAATTAAATATGGAAAGTTTTTAAAGTTTGGTTTAAATACAAAGTTAATATTATAAAAGTTTAAACTTGATTTAATATTTCCGTGAAAATTAAAAAAAAGTTTTATAAATTAAAAAAAATAAGCTTAAGCTGTTGAGCTAAATATTCTTAATTTGATATGAAAAGTTTTTTAAATATCAGTTATGTTTAAATTTCAAATTAAAACAATAATAAGCTTAAGCTAGTTTGAGTCTTTGAGTATTATAAATTAAGCTTGGCGGTTAAGCAGGATATCAGTTATGTTTAAATTTAAAATTAAAACAGTAATAAGCTTACTGTTCTTAATTAAATATGAAAAATTTTTAAAGTTTGGTTTTAATACAAAGTTAATATTATCAAAGTTTAAGCTTGATTTAATATTTCCGTGAAAATTAAAAAAAAGTTTTATAAATTAACAAAAATGAGCTTAAGCTATTGAGCGGAATATTCTTAATTAGATATGAAAAGTTTTTTAAATTTGGTTTATACTTAATATTATCAAAGTTTAAGCTTGATTTTAATTTTTACGTGAACAATTTTAAAAATTCAAAGCTGATAAAGCTCGTCCGTTATGTTTGAAAATTAAGCTTCCAACTGCCATTTTAAAGTATTGAAAAAAAATGAAACAAATAAACGTTTGAAATTATATTGTTCATAATATAAAGGTGTGAGCATGAAATACAAATTGAAAAGTTCAAGTTCAAAAAAAAAAAAAAAAAATATATAAAACTTGGCTTTAAAAAGTTGTTTTTAATATTAAATAACAGCATAGCATGTTTTACTAAAAGTTAAGAAATTATTTTTCATTAAATAATATCTTTTTTATTTATCCATGAATCATGGTTTTTATCAAAACCAAGCCACCTAACCAAAACTTGATTTCTGTTTTTCTTATTATTTTTTCTACAAGGTAAACATTAGAAAATTTAACAGATGGTTCATAAAAACTGCATGACGGTGCTAAGGTCCGAAAACGGTCTGTGAAGGTCCGAAAACGGTCTGTGAAGATCCGAAAACGGTCTGTGAAAATCCGAAACTGTCTGTGAAAAGGCTAGGTTATTAGTTTTTTTTTTATTATAATAAAGAAGAAAATGAATAGCAACAACAACAACAGTGGTAGCAGACAAACTATAGTTGATTCACAATTTGTTATTGGAAATAACAAACAATATTTTTTGAAAGAATTTTCTGTGATAGCTGATGGTTCTCTAATACCAGTGTTACCAGTGTACTCATTTGAAGAGTTAAATAGTGATGTTAAACGACAAAATGAGTACAACAAAAAGAACATTAATAACATGGATTGGAATGATGGCTTTATAGAATATTTAAAAGTTAAAAATGTCTTTGAGGAACTTTTAACAACTATATTTGATGCTGTTTATGTAAAAGGTGTTAAAAAAAAGCAATTTTTTGACACTTTTATTTCAAATTCAGTAAAAGTTATCAATTTAGATAACAAAATTCCATCTCTACAGAAACTAAGAAATTACATCACCATTTGTCCTCACCATTATAATACAGAAAATTTGTTGCAAAGATGTGCTGTAAAAAATTGTATAAAATTGTACATGTATTTAATAAAAGATAATAATAATTGGCTTTAAAAAATATTTGTTTTATTTATTCTTGCACAATATATTTTTTCAGACATAAACAAAGGTATTTCATAAAATAGTCTAGAATAATTACACTGAGCTATATGTAAATTCATAGGAATATAAAAATCTTCTTGTTCCAATTTCAGTTTATTCCTTTCAATACATCTGTCGAAAAACTTGAATACATATTCCCGCACATTTAATTCAGCTCCATTGTTATATGACATCACGGCTTGTATAAAGTCCAACATAAGACAAAAACGGGTGTACTCATCTAGTTCCAATGTTAGTTTTTTAGTTTGTTCTGTATGATTGAATTTGAGTGGAAATTTATTTGATTTTAATTTAGGTTGAATATTTGTAAAATCTACATAAAAAGCATGCCACTGCAAATAATTCATCTCGCTAATGACTTTGTGATGACGTTGGAAAATTATTGTTGCAGCTTAATTTTCAACATTAAATCCAATTTGTATTTTTATTGTTTGTTTTTTATCCAAATGGTAAATTTAGCTTAATAAAATATTTTTTTGTTGTGCTTCGTCGTTATCGTTGTTGACATCGTTGTTTATTTGTTTTTCGATAAATATTCAGCATTTGATGTTGGCTCCAAGTTTTTTAAACTGTTAAAGTTTTATAACTCGAAAGTTTTTATCGTATACATTTTTTGAAAATTTTCCAAAACATTATTTGTGTTTTTTTATCGTTTTTGGGTAGAGATGACATTGTGTTGAATAAATTAATAAAATTTTTCATGCTCTTGCATTTACATCGCATCCATAAATATACACAACAATATTGTCCACAGACTGATGTAAGATCACTTTGTAAACGCTTATTGTTGAAAACAAAACATTTTGATTGATTTTGTAGAAATTTCACAATCTCATTATGGAATGGTGGATTTCCAAATGAATCAAAATATTCTACACAGCCTTGAACTGGCACGAAAATTGCTAACCAATGTGTTTCTTTTTCGGTAGAAGTGTCGGTGTTTATTACTAAAATACCAGGTTTTGAAATATTTTTCGGTATTTGATCAAGAGTAAAAATACCTTTAGACAATTTACTTGTGACACTATTACATTTCAGCGCTTTCGTTATCTGAAGTGTATTCATTTTTTTGTACACGAGAAATATCAATTAGCTGAGTATTTCCACTTATGTATGCCGTTAAAAATTCAACTTTAAGTTTACCATTTGTGAACACTATATCGAATTTTTTCAAGCAAATTTATTAAATTATTAGTTTTTTTTTCATATGGACATATGTCCAAAAGTGTAATTCTTGATGTCTGTTCTTTTTAAATCTTTGGTTGGGAATTTATACCTTAATTCCTTTACAATAGTTTTACATTTTTCTTTTATTCCAGCCACACCAATGTTATTAACAAATATTGTATTGTTATCGTCCGTACAGAATGATAAATCTACTAGAGCGTATGTCATTTTCAAATGAATAGAGATGCTCCACTACGCTTCCTTTTATATGTTTACGTAGACGTTGCGATTTTTATCAATTTCGATACTGGCATCGAATTCTGCAAACACAATACATGTTAATGTTGTCTTGCTTCAATCTTTACTACTCCCTGGTTTAATAAACTTTGACATGTATCAGTTCCAGAACCATCTGGTGATAAATTACAAGCTAGTATTGTATAACCTTTTGAAAATAGTTCTTTTGAAATTTGATGGCCTTTATCAGAATGATGTATACCTGTTCCGCTAAATAATGTTAAATATGCACGAGAATTGCAATTGTTATTCGATGTAAAACTGGTTTCAATTGCAGAGTTTGGTGTAGGCACTCCATTCACATATAATTGAAATTGTGTGAGATTTTGATGATCGAAATGGTATGGATTTTTTGATCTTTTACCATTAAAATTTTCATTATTAACCATACAAAATAAAAGAGCTTTTGGTATTTGCCCTATAAATACATTACCCAATGATATTAGCTGGAATTGTAAATATTTTGCGTTAGCCTTTTCCAAAACAGTATTATGTGCTATTAATATGCTAGGATTAATTGTTAAATGTTTCATGTATAATGTAGCTTCAAGAATTTTTAAATAGCTTTAGTCTGAATCATTGAAAAATAGAAAAAAATTTTGTTTTTCTAATGCCAAAGCAATTCGAATGTCAACGTTATTTAAAAGTAATTTGGAAGTGTTGAAAAAATTTACATGTAATTTTCCCATTAATTCTACTATTGTAGAATTATTGTATAATTTTTGCCTTGATTTAGAACCAAAATTGTTAAAATCATTTACATTTGGTTTATCCAATTCCCAACCAGATGCTTCCAGATGTGTTTGACTGGAATCTGTACCATAATTTAGTAAAGTAGTTAAGTATGCTTTATAATGTTATAATAAGTCTGACGGAGTGATGTTTTTTCCATTTAGAGTTACATATATTGTTTAATTAAAGAGTGTAATAAATTATTTACAACACTAGGTTGCGGGGCTGCTTTTGCATCAGCTCCGGTTCCTACTTTATCATTTGCACTCCAAACAGATCCATCTTTTTTTAATATTTGAATTTTAAATTTGATGTAGGTTGACGATAAATCTCGATATGTATCTCCATTTCCAAGCGAAACAAATTCAATAGTTGATGGTGACGCCTCTAAAGAAGCTAAAGGATTGTATGCTACCTCTTCTGAACGCAATATATTTGTTTGTACTGGTAATGATGGAAAAAAATCAAGTTAAGATTTCATACACTCCATATTTAATGGAATATATCAGAGGTTTTAATTTGCTTTTTTTCGTCGCTTCGACTTTAAATGTGTCTTTTTAGAAACTGCTCGTCGTTTTATACTGCTTCGTCTTTTTATGGCTTTTCGCCTTCCATCACACATCGAATGCAGTTGATTAACTACTGATTTTCTTAGATTTTTCATGCCACCTTTACTTTGATCAATTACAGTTTCTTTTATGTTTGCACCAGATGCTATATCATTCAAAATATTTTTACTTGTGTTCATAGCCTCTGTTTTAATTAAGTTCCAACCTGATGTAAAAACTGGCTTTAAGTAACGAATTAAACTTCCGAATATATTTCTAAAACCACGACCTCTTTGAATAGCTGGATAAAATTGTAATAGAGATCCAATATCGTTGATTCCTCCACCTACTTGAGAGGAATAATATCTCACGTAAGCTCTTTCCATGTTTGATATGATATCATATTTGAGTAGTAGTATTAATATTGTTTTTAAGCAATCATTGCTTTTTAAAGTGCAGTACAATTTTTGTTGGATAGTAACGGGAAACAAAATTTATTCCATCGCCGTATTGGTTGCAAATTTTAATCGCTATCGTTTCAAAACAATTTTTTTTTCTATAGGTATGCATTGGACATTTTCAAATTCAATATTTGTAGGTATTCTGCAATTTTCTACGTTGATAGCTCTTAATGCACGTACTTTGCTACTTCCAAAAACAGATAATTGAACTATATCTGAATATATCATCACCATTCCATTCATTTCATCTTTATTATTAGCAATAGTTAATTTAAATAGTTCAGGTGATTGTGTTTTGAAATTTTTTATATTTTGTTTCTGCCGAAATAATTCATTTAGCAATGTTTTTATATTGTAACTGTGATTAACTTTTATAAAGAAGCTGTCTTCATCAAAAGTCTGTGATACTCGAATTAAACCTTTTTTTTTTGATCTGCTACTTTTTGAAAAGTTACATTATCATAATTTTTAGTATTAGAGATATATGTCAAAACTGCATTAAAATATTCTTTGAAAACCTGATTTCGAGTAAATCCACGATTAGGAGTTATATTTTTAATAAGTGTTGGCAAAAAATTAAATTTCCGATCATCCAAATGAAATTCCGAATCGTCATATGAATAATATGTGTAACCTATAGATTTGCTCCACTACGCTTCCTTTTATATGTTTACGTAGACGTTGCGATTTTTATCAATTTCGATACTGGCATCGAATTCTGCAAACACAATACATGTTAATGTTGTCTTGCTTCAATCTTTACTACTCCCTGGTTTAATAAACTTTGACATGTATCAGTTCCAGAACCATCTGGTGATAAATTACAAGCTAGTATTGTATAACCTTTTGAAAATAGTTCTTTTGAAATTTGATGGCCTTTATCAGAATGATGTATACCTGTTCCGCTAAATAATGTTAAATATGCACGAGAATTGCAATTGTTATTCGATGTAAAACTGGTTTCAATTGCAGAGTTTGGTGTAGGCACTCCATTCACATATAATTGAAATTGTGTGAGATTTTGATGATCGAAATGGTATGGATTTTTTGATCTTTTACCATTAAAATTTTCATTATTAACCATACAAAATAAAAGAGCTTTTGGTATTTGCCCTATAAATACATTACCCAATGATATTAGCTGGAATTGTAAATATTTTGCGTTAGCCTTTTCCAAAACAGTATTATGTGCTATTAATATGTTAGGATTAATTGTTAAATGTTTCATGTATAATGTAGCTTCAAGAATTTTTAAATAGCTTTAGTCTGAATCATTGAAAAATAGAAAAAAATTTTGTTTTTCTAATGCCAAAGCAATTCGAATGTCAACGTTATTTAAAAGTAATTTGGAAGTGTTGAAAAAATTTACATGTAATTTTCCCATAAATTCTACTATTGTAGAATTATTGTATAATTTTTGCCTTGATTTAGAACCAAAATTGTTAAAATCATTTACATTTGGTTTATCCAATTCCCAACCAGATGCTTCCAGATGTGTTTGACTGGAATCTGTACCATAATTTAGTAAAGTAGTTAAGTATGCTTTATAATGTTATAATAAGTCTGACGGAGTGATGTTTTTTCCATTTAGAGTTACATATATTGTTTAATTAAAGAGTGTAATAAATTATTTACAACACTAGGTTGCGGGGCTGCTTTTGCATCAGCTCCGGTTCCTACTTTATCATTTGCACTCCAAACAGATCCATCTTTTTTTAATATTTGAATTTTAAATTTGATGTAGGTTGACGATAAATCTCGATATGTATCTCCATTTCCAAGCGAAACAAATTCAATAGTTGATGGTGACGCCTCTAAAGAAGCTAAAGGATTGTATGCTACCTCTTCTGAACGCAATATATTTGTTTGTACTGGTAATGATGGAAAAAAATCAAGTTAAGATTTCATACACTCCATATTTAATGGAATATATCAGAGGTTTTAATTTGCTTTTTTTCGTCGCTTCGACTTTAAATGTGTCTTTTTAGAAACTGCTCGTCGTTTTATACTGCTTCGTCTTTTTATGGCTTTTCGCCTTCCATCACACATCGAATGCAGTTGATTAACTACTGATTTTCTTAGATTTTTCATGCCACCTTTACTTTGATCAATTACAGTTTCTTTTATGTTTGCACCAGATGCTATATCATTCAAAATATTTTTACTTGTGTTCATAGCCTCTGTTTTAATTAAGTTCCAACCTGATGTAAAAACTGGCTTTAAGTAACGAATTAAACTTCCGAATATATTTCTAAAACCACGACCTCTTTGAATAGCTGGATAAAATTGTAATAGAGATCCAATATCGTTGATTCCTCCACCTACTTGAGAGGAATAATATCTCACGTAAGCTCTTTCCATGTTTGATATGATATCATATTTGAGTAGTAGTATTAATATTGTTTTTAAGCAATCATTGCTTTTTAAAGTGCAGTACAATTTTTGTTGGATAGTAACGGGAAACAAAATTTATTCCATCGCCGTATTGGTTGCAAATTTTAATCGCTATCGTTTCAAAACAATTTTTTTTTCTATAGGTATGCATTGGACATTTTCAAATTCAATATTTGTAGGTATTCTGCAATTTTCTACGTTGATAGCTCTTAATGCACGTACTTTGCTACTTCCAAAAACAGATAATTGAACTATATCTGAATATATCATCACCATTCCATTCATTTCATCTTTATTATTAGCAATAGTTAATTTAAATAGTTCAGGTGATTGTGTTTTGAAATTTTTTATATTTTGTTTCTGCCGAAATAATTCATTTAGCAATGTTTTTATATTGTAACTGTGATTAACTTTTATAAAGAAGCTGTCTTCATCAAAAGTCTGTGATATTCGAATTAAACCTTTTTTTTTTGATCTGCTACTTTTTGAAAAGTTACATTATCATAATTTTTAGTATTAGAGATATATGTCAAAACTGCATTAAAATATTCTTTGAAAACCTGGTTTCGAGTAAATCCACGATTAGGAGTTATATTTTTAATAAGTGTTGGCAAAAAATTAAATTTCCGATCATCCAAATGAAATTCCGAATCGTCATATGAATAATATGTGTAACCTATAGATTTGGTTACTTTAATTTTTTCAAGAGGTTTTTCAATGTTTCTTACATAAACATTATACTCTCCAATATTAATAAGAGCACAATTCTCCTTGTTAAATTTTTCCGTTTGTAGGAAATCGTTCAGATAAATTTCTGAAAGACCTACTTTCCAGTTTGCATTTCTTAAATCAAAGTGAATAGGCAATATATTTTCGAATGAAGCTAAAGTGTTGTCTGGAAACAGTTTTAAATTAGCATTACTAAACAATGTTACATAGAAGTCATCTTGACTATCCATTTTTGTTAACTTCTTCTAAAACATAAAATGTTGTACTATTTATATGTTGTCCATTCCGGTGTTGATGAAGTTCTTAATTTTAAACTTCTTAGTAAAGGTTTTAGTTTTCGTTTTTTGTTTCAGGAAACTGTGAAAGTATAGTTGAGGAAATTGAACTACCGGCCGATCTTAGTGTCTTCTTTTTTTCAGGAGATGGTACAGCAACGGTAATTACATCACCACTTGGTGTTTCAAACATTCGATAATCAGAACTTAGAGATGGTCTTTGTACTAGTTTTTCGTCTTTCAACATTTCAGTTTGAGCTAATTTTCTAAATGAATTTTCATCATCTAAATCGATATCCATATCTGAATACTCTTTTTTAGAATCATATTCAAACAGTTCATCAGTAACTAATTGTACAAAATTAGTCTGTGTTGATGTTGATTTGTATTTAGGTAATTCAGTTTCTGTATATGCATTTCGTTTAGAAAAGAATTTTGTTTGAGTACTTGTATCAAATGTAAGATTATTAGCCTTTTCTGGTAATTTTTTTGCGTGCCTTTTGTTAATTCCATATTTGAGGAGATTTTGACGATATAAGAACCATTTTTGCAATGGTTTTAAATTTTTATCATATAAAACTTTTTTCATTTTTTGATCTAATAAATCCAAGTTTTTATCATCTTGAAATAATTTACTAAATTTTGAAAATATTTCTGGTGACATAACAATCATTCGCTGCATTATGTCTTACTGAGTAATTTCCCTATTACACCAGATAATATAGTTCCGATTAAAGTTGGTAAAAACCCACCATGTTGAACTAATATTTTTCTTTTGGCTTTTAAACTTTTCTTAGCACAGGCTAAAAATCTTAATTGTTTTTTATGTTTTTTTAATTTTGCTTTTTGTGTCGATGATATTTTATTATTACCATTTAATATATTGATTGCAATTTCAGCAATAGTTTTTATAATATCGTCATCACTATATTTAAGAATATTTTTACGAAATTTCTTGTTGTTGCACTTTCCTAGTACATGTTATATATGTTGGTTTTTCTTCAATCGTTTCATACTTTTGACAGTTATTATTCAAATCACCCGTATCACAGAAACATATACAATATAATTTGGAAAAAATTAGTTCTAATACGAAATAAATCGTTAATGTCTTGTGTTAAATCCAACACAATATAAACATGAAGTTTTGATGTTGATTCATTATATACTCTCAAGAAACCCTTTATATTTTCTGGATATAGTTGCCTAGCAAGAGGAAAAATCTGTGATTTGTCTCGAGGATTTTTGAAAAGCACTAAATATTTACAATTTAATGAAATATCTCTTGAAAATTTTCGCTGATGAAAAACGTTTTGTGTTAACAATATAATAGATAAATTACGATGGTGTGAACCTTTAGTAAATAGCTCACATACCTCTTTATTTGCAGAATCTAACATTAAGTCATCTAGAATAATTAACGTAGGTTTATTTTCATTTAGTGGTTTTCTTTTGGGATACTGGTATAAAAGTCTATATAAGGAAAAGTTAGATTTTTTGGAATAGCAGAAATTTCTGGGTTACACCATTTTGTTGTTTCAAATTTCGGAGAAATCAATCTATCAATATTTTCAATTAAATTACACACAAATGATGTTTTCCCACATCCAGATGGTCCCGCTATCATCATTGTAAATGGATGAATAAAATTAATCATTTTTGGTCTGTGTCTGATAAGAAACTGAATTTAAAATACAATTTAGGGATCATATAAAAGCAGCGAACATATTCTTAGTACTGTCATTTTGAATTATGAAAGTGGAGGAGTTCTTAAATATTTATTCCTCCGTCATATTAGATGATCATAAGAAACTAATATTACATCTATATAAACACATTAAAAAATTTTCTGGAGTAAATAAATTCACTTCAATTTATGGTACTCATTTTACCCTTTGTCCGTGGGCATATGATAATTCTACTTCTGGACCGGACACATGTGAATGCCATACAATAGAAAATTATAGAATCACTTTAGAAAATTTAATTAAATGGTACGAAAATAATGTCGAGGCTACAAGTTGTGTCAGAAATTCATAGAGGCGCTAGAAGAAACTTTACACGAAGAAAATTTATTCAAAAGGATTTAAATGATTCTTGGCAAATTGATTTGGTTGAAATGATTCCATATGAAAAATTTAATAAGACATATAAATATTTATTAAACGTTATTGATACATTTTCAAAATTTGCGTATGCTGAACCGATTAAAAACAAAAGCGCTGATAATGTTTTAATCGCAATGAAAAATATTTTTCAGTGTGCTGGTAAAAAACCAAAAAATTTACAATCTGATTAAGGTACGGAATTTTTTAACAAAAAATTTCAAAATCTAATGAGGAAATATAAAATTAACCATTATCATACATATTCAGAACTAAAAGCATCAATTGTAGAACGTTTAGAAACAGAAATTTATACAATAGCGAAAATAAAAAGAACTGATCCAATGACATACAATTTACTTGATTACACACAAAAACAAATAAAAGGCATTTTTTATGAACCTGAACTTACATCTGTTAAATTTCCTAATGTTTACTTTGTAGAAAAAATAATGACCAAAAAGGAAATCAAGTTTTGGTTAGGTGGCTTGGCTTTGATAAAAACCATGATTCATGGATAAATAAAAAATATATTATTTAATGAATAATAATTTATTAACTTTTAGTAAAACATGCTATGCTGTTATTTAATATTAAAAACAACTTTTTAAAACAAAGTTTTATATATATATTTTTTTTTTTAACTTGAACTTGATCACGTTTGCAATTTGTATTTAAGGATCACGTCTTTATATTATTAACAATATAATTTCAAACGTTTATTTGTTTCATTTTTTTCAAAACTTTTGCAGTTAAGTTAATAATCAAACAAAAAATATCCATCGATTTTTTAAGCTTTTCAACTTTAAAATGGCAGTTGGTGGAAGCTTAATTTTCAAACATAACGGACGAGCTTTATCAGCTTTGAATTTTTTAAATTGTTCACGTAAAAATTAAAATCAAGCTTAAACTTTGATAATATTAACTATAAACTAAATTTAAAAAACTTTTCATATCTAATTAAGAATATTCAGCTCAATGCTTAAGCTTATTTTTGTTAATTTATAAAACTTTTTTTTAATTTTCACGGAAATATTAAATCAAGCTTAAACTTTGATAATATTAACTTTGTATTAAAACCAAACTTTAAAAACTTTTCATATTTAATTAAGAACAGTAAGCTTATTATTGTTTATACCCGTGCATACATATATGACATCGGGTATATTAAAATTCCTCCTCCGTTTGTAACGCAACGATCTAGACGAGCTAGATATAGTGTCAAGGGTACGTATCGGCTCAGAATCGAAAAATGAGTCGATCTAGCTATGTGTGTCTGTCTGTCCGTCCGTCCGTCCGTCCGTTCGTGTGTCAGCACGATAACTCAAAAACTAAAAGAGCTACAGTTTTGAAATTTTCACAAAATATTTTTCAATCAATTTCTAGGTTCCCTATTTTTTTTGGTTAAGATCGGACCAAAACTTCGGGTAGGTCTCGAACAACTAACTTTTTTAACTCCAATATTTTCATATAAAAATTTGAAATTTTGCTATGTATCTTGTATATAACATGAAATTATATGAATTGTTTTTTTTTTGTTTGTTTTTTTTTTGTAGATAACGATTTCGAGTTAGAATTTCATATTATTTAAATGATGCGTAGTTTATTTAAGATAAGCAAAAAAGAACACAAAGATTTTTTTTAAGTAAATGGCTTATTGATATTGATAGATATAAGCATTATGAATATGATGATTATTATCTATCATGATGATCATTATATGAATATGATCATTTGAAGCTTATTTTGCTTAAGTTTAATATATTCGTGAATTAAAAGTTAATTATAAGAGATAGAATTGAAAAATTAGAGCTAGAGTTTTGAAATTCACACAAAACATTTTTTGGACATTTTTGAGGTTCCCTATTCTTTTTGGTTAAGACCAGACCAAGGTTTCCGGGAGCTGCCACACAACTTATTTAAACCAATATGAATTTCTTCAAAAGTAATTATACCAGGAAGACGAAAATTACACACGGTTAGTTTTATAATGAATCAAGCACTTATATGAAGTTTCAAAACGTTAAGGCTCCATTTTCGGGAGGCTGCCATATAACTTCTTTGCACCAATATGAATTTCTTTAAAACTAATTATACTACGAGGATGAAAATTATACACGATTAGTTATATAATGAATACTTATATGGAATTTCAAAATGTTACGGCCCCATTTTCGGGTAGCTGCGATACAAAGTTGTCAATTCGATAACTGTGCATCTAATGAAGCTACGAGGTTAAAATTAAAACTGGGCAGGTAAAGTAATAGGGCAAGTTAGTTGGCAAAGTTGGACATCACCCGGACCAACTTTAAGGGTTTTTTTTTGTTTTTAAGCAAAAATTATAGTACCTATAATGAATTAAAAATTTAATTTTTTTTTTTTGTTATTTTTTTTTAAGCAAAACTTATGATAATAATTTATATACTTTTTTATTTTTTTTGGAATATTTATAATAGCATAAGGGAAATAAATAACGGTTAGTGGGTATGCACGGGTATCTAAAAGTTGACAAGGGCAACTATAATCTTCTTCATTTAATTTTAAATTTAAACATAACTGATATCCTTACCACCAAGCTTAATTTAAAATACTCAAAGACTCAAACTAGCTTAAGCTTAAAAAAACTTAAAAAGAATTCTTATATGCTAAAATGTAATTTGTACATGGCTGACCAATATGTCAGCTCTCACAATTTATTTAGAATTATATTAATATATATCTCTTTTCATGTTTTAAAATTGTTATTTTGATTTCAACATAATTTAATTTTAGTTTTAATTTAATATTAATATAATTGTATTTATTGGAAAAAAATTTTTTTTATATAAAAACCAATTTTTTTATTTATATTTTTTATAAAATCTTAAAACTAAACTAACCTAATACTTATACCTATACCTAAACCTACAATAAACTACGTTACATCTAAATTTTTCCAAAAGTATGGTTTTTTAATTTCTAATTTATTTTTTGCAGGAATATACATATCATATTTAAACAACTCATTGTCATTAATATTTATTATATTTAAATTTAAAGGTATTTGTTTTATTTTCGCGTTTCTTTTATAGTGGTATAAATTCGGAATATTTTGACTATTTTCAATATAATTATGTTTGTCCAAAAACACGAATCCTTCTGGAGGCAAAAAACCTGTAACTAGGCAGTTTTTAATGTACTCAAAGTTTTCGTACCATGGATGGCAGATTAATGAGTTCTCGCATGATTCACTACTCCTTTGTATATGGTTACGTATGAGACGAATGATAAAATTGTCGATTCTAATTATGTTCGCCTTATCATATATAAATTTATTTGAATAATAGTGCATATTAGTGTTAGGTTTTCTATTGTAATTTGTACAAGCTCTTAAACACTTGCGTTCGAATATTCTTAATTTTTCCATCACAGAAGCATTAACATTATACCATATTGGACAGGCATATGTTAGTACTGGACGGATTAAGGTTTTGTAGCAGAGCAATTTAACATTTTTGCAAAGTGTTCTGGAAAAGAACAATTTTCCTAAATTAATAAAGACGTTATTTGCTTTTCTTATTTGATTTTTAACATGATAGTTAAAGTTTAACAAATAATTATAGTGAACTCCTAAATACCTGAAGTTCACAGAGTTTTTAATTTTTGTTTTGTCTGGAGTTAATATATAAAAATCTCTCCAGCATGATTTAACATTATATTTTACCTTGTTAATAGTATTGCTGAATAACATAGTTTCACATTTTTGATAATTTACTTTTAGCTTCCAAAGATTACTATAAGATATCACTTTATAAAACATTTTTTGTAAAATGTATTGTGCATCTCTTAGATTATTACTCGCTGCGTAAATTGTCAGATCGTCCGCAAATGCTATACTGTAATTGGGCTCTAAATTTTTATTTAGAAAATTCAGTAATTCGCTTATGTATATATTGAACAAAATAGGGGAATTTACGGTGCCCTGTTGTAACCCTTCAGATAATTTGAATTCTTTGGATAAATGATTATCCGATCCCCATGTGCTAAAAGTTTTACCTCTAATCATGTTGTTAATCAGAATAACTAAATGTAAGGGATATTGATATTTTAAGAGTTTGTATATTATACCATCAATCCAGACGGTGTCAAAAGCTTTTTCAAAGTCCACAAAACATGCTGCTACAACCTTATCATCGTTTATATTTCTACATATATCCGATGAAAGCTTCGTCATAGCATGTATTGTGCTGTGTTTATGACGAAAACCAAACTGATTTGATGGTATAATATTTTTAATCTCAGTTATTTTGACTATAAATTTATTTATTATTATTTCTAGGATTTTTCCTATATTTGGTAATAAACTTATTGGTCTATAACTGCTAGGATCTGAAGCACTTTTTCCTGGTTTTTTTAATGTAATAACAACTGCTTTTTTCCACTTATTTGGGAAGTAGCTTATATTAAGGCAATTGTTAAAAATTATTGTGTATAAGTTAATTACTGAAATAGGGAGATATTTTAACACTATATTTGGAATTTTATCTCTACCTGCCGATGTTTTACCTTTAAGTTTTGATAAAATATCTTTAAGTTCATTTTGAGCTATAAAATAATTATTTAAAGTATCATTATCAAGTAAATTATTTGAGTGTAAATGATTTTTAAATTTAACAAGTGATATTTTATTTGTTTTGTTATTTTGAATTATTTGGTTTAAATTGTTAATACTTTGCTCTACAATGTTACTTATCGGGGAAAATCTGTTTGTAACTTGCTTTTGAACTTGGTATAAATGTGTTGCCATTACTTCATTTATGTGTTCGTTTTCTTTGATAATATAATTATTGTTTTCTATTTTAAGTTTATTTAAATTTAATTGGGCGTCGTTTAAAATTTGCGTATTGTTAATTGGAATTTTTAAGTAGTCAATTTTGTTTGAGGTTTGTTTTTTATAAATTTTTTTAATTTCAGAGAACAAGTTTTTATTGTTTGATAATTTTATGTTTTTGATTCTATTAGTCCAATAATTATTTATTGAGAGTTTAATATTTTGTTTTATTAACGAATTTATGTTTTTCAGTAATGAATTAATTCTTAGAAATGATGGTGCGTTTTTGTCTATTTTTATTTTAATTAATTTAAATTTAGCTGTAAGTAATTCACTTTTATATTTTTTAAGTCTAGTAATAGTTGGATTTAAATAAATATCTAGGCTATTAAAATTATTGTTTTTGGATGGGATTGTTAACGACATTGCTTTCCGTATTGAATTTTCAATGTTTTCGATATAAAAGTCAATGTCCCTATCTGTTAGGTTTTTATTGTTAGGAATATTTTTAAGAACATCATCATTTCTTACTAAATTATTTAACACTTTTTTAAATTTGTTCCATTTAGCTTTCCTAAAGAAATAAGTTTTTTCAGGTGATGGAGCCACTAAATATTCTTCCCTATTATTATAACTAATTTCAGTCCCTAAAGCTAAATGGTCACTATCATAAGAATATGTTTTTATTTGGTTCTGATTATTAGTTTTTAAATTAATTCTTATGTCAGTTAGGAATATGTCGATATACGATTCTCCTCTCGGAAATGACGGTATATCGGAAGAATATAATTTAATCCTATAAATACAATTAAATCTTTCGATAAATTTTTCGAGAATAGATCCTCGAGCATTATTTGATTGATTTCCCCATTTTATGTGTTTAGCGTTTAGGTCTCCTGCCAAAATTAAATAGTTATTAATGTTATCTAATTGAAGAGTTTGAAATAATTCCAGTAATTCTTTATTAAAATTAGCATTATGATTTTGTGATGCATAAGCAGATATTATAAAAAGATTTTTATTTCTATTTAAAAGTCTTATTTTTATAATACATACTTCTAAACATTTAAACCTATTTAGAGTATAATCTTTAATTATATCAAATTTTAAATTATTTTTAATTAGAATGGCCATACCTCCACCTAAAGTAGCTTCAGATCTATAATGTCGAATTAATTTATAATCCTTTATTTTTATACGACTAGTTTTATCTAATTTCGTTTCACATAAGGTAACCACATCCCGGTTGTGAACATTTAAAAAATTTATTAATGAAAGTTGTTTAAGATAAGATCTACAAGAATTTACATTTATAGAAAACGTTTTTTATTTTAATTGTAGCAAAGTTTTATTCATCATCATGGACAGTTTCAAATAAGAAATCTACCCTCGCAGATAAACTTTGCATTTCTTTTTGCACTTCATTTTGTGCATTTTTAAAATCTTCATTTAATTTGTTTACATTTTTTGTTAAATCACTTATAGCTAAAAGTATTTCATCTAAATTTATGTTATTATTGTTATTTGTATTATTTTCAGATGAAATATTATTTTTATTGTTGGCATTGTTATTGTTGTTATTAATATTGTTATTGTTGTTATTAATATTGCTATTGTTGTTATTAATATTGTTATTGTTGTTGTTATTAGTATTGTTATTGTTGTTGCAAACAGCATTTGCATAGGAGCAGGTGCTTTTTACAAAACTATCAATTTTTGTTGTTTTATTTATTGTTTTTTTTATTTTATTTTGTTTACTTATCTCAATATCATTTATTTTTTTGTGAAGACTGGGCATTTTGTGTAAGATGCAGGGTGACCATATGACTTGCACAAGGTACAAAATAATTTTTCTGCTGGGCTTTCTTTTTTAATAGTGCAGTTTGCTGGTAAGTGGTTACCGCCACATTTTACGCATCTTAATTCCATATTGCAATTGTAAGCCGAGTGGTTGAATCGCTGACATCTTTTGCATTGTGCAATAGTTGGTTTTTTTAATTTCTCCCATTTTATAATTTGATGGTCAAGATATTTAATATTAACAATATTGTTTATTGAACTTTGTGGTTCCGCTTGAACAATGTAAATTGGTAACTTTACATTTTCTTTTATTGATTTTTTTGTTGTCATTCTGAATACTTTAGAAAATTTACATTGTTCTACATTATTTGAATTTAATAAGTTCAGTACTACTTCTGGTTCGTAGTCGTTATGAAGGCCTTTTAACACAAGGCTAATCGGTCTTTGGCTCTTCATAGTATATGAGAAGCATTCTACTTTAGCTTCTTTTAAAGATTCAAAAGTTTTTTTATATTCATTTTCGGTTTGCAAATAAAGAATATGGCGTGTGTTTTTGATTGACTTTATAAAATAATTTGTAATTTTTAATTGAATTTTAATTAATTTTTTTATTAGTTCTAAATCATTAGACGTAATAAATATTGGTGGCACTTTTTTGTTTTTAATGTTATTTGTTGGATTATTATTAATATTGATATTTTGTGATTTTGAGTTAATTTCAACATTAATGTTAGAATTTTTTGGTGGTTTTATATTAGATGGACCGGGTAAGTTTTTTATATTTTCATTATTAATATTGGTGCTATTATTTGTATTATTAATCATTTTATCAGTGTTTTTTGTTTTTAAAATTTCCAAGTAATTAACATTACTTGCAATTTCTTTTCCACATGTTTTATTTTTTTCAACATTGACGATGACGTCATTGACATCATCTGTTATATCAAGATCGTCATCATCTCCTAATAATTGAAATCTATTGGTTTCAGTTGAATTGTCATTTATTAATTGATTAACTTTAGATTTCATAGATAATAATTCATTTTTAATACTTTCATTATTTATAATTTTAATGTTTTTTTTGCTTGGCACTTTTTTTATATTTTTAGATACCATTTTATGTATTGTATCTTTTTTTATATTCGTGCGTTCGCTGTCATTAAACATGCGGTATATTATACCGCATGAATATAAAAAAGAAAAATAATTATACACTTATTTTTAACTATTTCTTTTTTTCACTATTTTATATAAATAATTTTAAGTTTTTTGTTAAATGTTATTGTTTTTTGCACTTTTACGCGCGTTTTTCAAATAAATTTTTAAAATTTTTTTTTTTTTTTTTTTAAGACCGACACAGTTTTTTCGTCAATAGCTCACGTCTACTTTTCTCAAGAGATCAATTCGAACTGTTTTAAAATACTCAAAAGCACAAAACTTTTACTTATCACAATTTTATTGCATAACTTTAGGAGAACTGCCGAAAAAAGCTCCTCCTGCCGCTGAAACCGCATTAAAAAAGCTCCAAAAAAGCTCCTCCTGCCGCTAAAACGGCATATACATACTACTCATCTATAATTGATGTAGCAGCCACAGTATCGATTTTTTTATTTTCAAATGTAAGTTGCACTATGGGTAATGAAATATTTGAGGCATTACTTGAAAATTTTCCACCTCTGCATTTTTACTTTCATTTTGTCTATTACTATTTTGCTTCCTATATTTATTTCTATTTCGGTTATGGTAATTTTCAATATTATTTAGGTCAATATCCATGGGTTCATAACCATTAATACGTTGTGATCTATTAGTATTTCTAGTCTGTTAACTAGGATTAAGATTATTTCTAGGATTCATATTATTATTATTGTTATACCAACGGTGTTGGTATAAGTTAGATCTATATTCATTGTTTCCGTTATTATTAAAAAAAACTACGATTGTTTACACTGTTATTATTATTAAAATTATTGTTATTACTTCTATTATAAAAACCACGATTATTTGAATTATTTTTTCTACCATTATTATAATTATTAATGTTGTTAGTATTCCTACTATTTGTAACCCTAATATTATTTGAACTTCTATTACTCGAGATTCCAGTTTGTATGAGCTCATAATATGCTTCTTCTAAAGTAGAAACATTTTTAATTCTAAAATACATATTATCAGCTCGTGGTAATTTATTTAAAAATTTTTCTAAAATACTTTGCTCATTGTTTGCCGTACTAAACTCTAATAAAGGATTAGGATCTAACTTATATTTAAGGTTTAGCTTATCTAATATTTTTAATAATTCATTATAGTATTGACTTACATTAAAATATTTGATAGCATCTGCTTGCTCTTTCAATTTCAAATAGGATTCTTGGACTCCAAATAATTTTATCAGTTGTTCTTTTATCTGATCCCAAGTTGCTGTTTCTAACCTTCTAATAGATATTGCCGGGCTCTGCCTTGTATTTTTTTTGTCAAGATGTTTAATAGATACGCTTTTGCTGCAGGGTCTGGTGTTAACCCTATTATGGTATCTACTTCGTTTAAAAAATGTCAAAACTCGAAAGTATTGTCATCTGTAAACACTGGTACAGCTCGAACTTCTTTAATTAAATCGTGAGCTGTTAAATTTAAACCACCTTGTGCCATATTTGGTGTTATGATATTTATATTATTATTTTGCGTTATTAGTTCTATATTAGAATAGTTCGAATGACAACTATTTTTGTTTTCACTCACTTCACTGATAGTTCTTAATGGTCTGAGTCTAAATAGTGAAACCGGAATTCTATACGGCTTCATTCACAATAAACATATAAAATTTTTTTTTTTTATTTTATTTTTATTATAGTTCGCCAATTATTTTCTTAAAAGAAAAACTAGTATTAACCGTCACTATCCTTTTTTTTTTATTATAGTTTTTAATTAAAAAAAAAAAATTTTTATATATTTTTTTTTTTTTTTATAACTTAATATTTTATTAGATAGTTATATTTAACACGATTAATTACACTAGCTGGCGATCCTACCGACTGCGCCGGTATTATATATATAGTTTTATAATTAAACGCTCTTTCGTTTAGAGTTGTTCTTAAACTAAATTTTTTTATTGATTTCTTTTTATTTTTTGAAATTTACAAATAAGTCTTATAAAATACATAAATGCTTACATAGCAGTTCTTAATTATATTACTTAAAACGTTATTACTTAATTCCTAACTAATTTAACACGCTTAAGGCAAAAGGTTATTGTTTCCTTGCGTAATCAATTTTATTATTTTAAATTATAATAAAGTTATTAATTGTGCAATTGATTACACGAGGTTTATGTGCATTTCCTGTTTACTAATTAATTAATTGTTACTAACTAAGAATATTGCGAAAGGCACTTTTATTATTGAAGGGAGAGAGTTATATTATTGATTGAATATAACACTTCCCCCCCGAGATTTTTCCGTCTCGGAAAATTTTATAGTATCTGTTTTTTCTTCTAACTGAATTACATTTATTGTTTTATTTTTAAAAATTCTTAATAAAATTAAAGTTATAATGATAATTATAATTAAAAAAATTGATAATAAACTATAAATTGTTACATTATGTTTAAATTCAATGAACTCGATATTTTCTCTGTTTTTAATATTTTGTATGTGTAAGTTTTCTAAAGATACATTTTTTATAATTTTAGTAAAGTTGAAATTTGATTGAGGCATAATAAAGTGGCTTTCAAATTTTTCGATTTTATTTATAAATTTAAAGTTTCCGATTGTGATTTCGCGATTTGAAAACTGAATTAAATTGTTTCCTTTAAGAGCAATTTCTCGATTTGCATTAATGTCTTTTAGATAAATTAATTCTATGTTTTTAGTAATTATTATACCTTTATCAACTTCTTCAATAGTTTTTTCTAATTTTACAATAAAGTTACAAGTATTATTTTTTTGTAAGATATTATAGATACACTGATTCTTATTAGGTTTTAAATCATTTTTAGTTTTTATATTGCTATTACGTTCGAATACAAAATTATCGTTCAAAATTACTTCTTCATTTTCACAATCCAGTTGTTAATTTTTTGAATTAGGGAATGGAATAATAAGTGCATTAAAAAATTTGTCTATACAAAATTGGGGTATTGAAATTGCAAATATTATTGTGTTTTCCTCTTTTAAAAGAACAGTACTTTTAATGAATTGTAGTGTGTTTATTGTTATATTACATTTTTCTATTTCCTCGGTTGTAAGGATATCATGAGCTAGAATGCCTTGTTGACTGAGTAAAATGTTATCCTTCATTTTTTCTACAAATTCGTTTAGGTGAGTTATATGTATATAAGTATGCAATGTGTATTCATAACTATTTAATCTATCTATCATAAAATTACTTTGATTTATGGAGTTACTTAAATATTCTTTAACTTTAAGATTTTGAGTGTTTATGTGGTTTTTAATTTTTTCTATAGCTTGAGACATTTGATCATTGATTATTATTTGCTTATTTGATTGGTCAGTTAAGTTTTTTGAATTGTTGTCTATGGTTTCTAAATGATTATAGATTTGATTGGCGTCTTCGGAATCCATTGTTCCTGCTACGAATTTCAGAGCATTCCCTACAAAATTTATTAGACCTCTTTTGAATCTATGGGTGTGTGGTATAATAGTTCTTATATTATATTTTGAAATTTCAATTTCCTTATGCAATAAATTATGATTAGAATCGTTCTCTTTGAGAGTATTCAAACTTGTTTCAATAGAATTACAGATATTATTAATTTCAGTTAAGTCAATAACATTCCCTCTAATTTTAGTATTGCAAACCCTTGTTCGGTGTATATGGGTGTTATACTTAAGTCGTTAGCTTCGACAGTTAACCAGGTGATAATGAACATTAGCATTTTAATCATTTCTAAAAAAAAATTATTCAATTTAGTGTGTATGGCACAATTCTAAATTTGATAAAAGTTAGCAAAATTTTTTTTTTTATTCTTTCTTTTTTTTTTTGTTTTGTGTTTTATAAAAACAAATTTCATTAAAGGTTTAGAATTTCATTTTGAAATTTTAGTTCATTCAATTTAAAATTACAGTACTTTTTATTTTTTTCTTTATTTTTTGTTTTTGAACCTACTTTAATACATTTATTAAGGTAGGCCAAGTTCAAGGTAATGATGATGTTTATTATTAAAAATTATTTATGCTGATTAGCAAATTTAGTAGAAGTTTGAAATTGTCATAAAATTGTAAAAGATTTTATTTTATTTAACGGCATTGAGTTATGCAATAATTTATCATGTGTAATTATATTTTCGTTTTAATTGGGTTTGGTAGTACTTGGTATTTCTATTTCGTTTTTATCGAGATTTTTAGTTAATAAATCGATCGGTTTCAGTTTTGTCAAACTATGGATAGTATTATTATAAAAGTTTACTATTTTAAAGAGACGATTATCAAGATCATCTTTATTATTATCGGCATTTATCACTCTTAAATGCTCGTTAAGAGTACCATGAAGCCTTTCGATGTCACTATTCCCGGTTTTTGATCCTGCTGTAGTTTGATGAAATTCGATACTATTTTCTTTCAAAAATAGTTCGACAGCGCTATGAATTATACATCTCTCACCGTCTGATATTAATTTATTCATTTTACCTAAAAACTGAATTCTTTGTTTGATACATTCTAGAACTGAAATCCAATTGCGATCGTTTAGTTTTTGAACGGTAGCATATTTTGAAAATTTGTCTATTGTTGTTAAATAGAGTTTATTTCTTTCTGGATACCATATATCCATGTGCACGATATCATTGAAATGCTTTGGTGTATCGGTCAATTTAAAAGGAATTTTAATAGGTTTTCTGTCATGTTTAGCAATACTACAGGGTTCGCAATTATTTATAACTTTATTTATTTCAATTAAAAGACGAGGAAAGTAGTATTTCTTTTTTAATTCGTTGAACACTTCTGTTATTCCTCTATGGTTTTTACTTAAGTGTTCTTTTTTTATAATTTCTAAAATTTCATTTCTATCTGTGATATTGGTAAGTTTAAGAGAAGATTTTAACATTTTTAAGTTTTTGTTATTACTGAAATATTGTACATAGAGATCTTGGAATTTTACAAACAGAGATATATCGTCGCAATAAATACAAAATAGGCCTTTATCTTTTAGGACCCTTTTCATTAAATTCAATAAATTACTATTTTCTCCAACAGTAACATGGTTTTGGATTTTGTTGTGAATAATTTTCAATAAAAATTTCTCTTTTTCTCCTTTATATAAGTAAATTTGATTTTTGAATAGGTTTATTGGTTTGTCAGTTATGTAAATATGACTAGTTTCATCTTCCTGATCACTATTAATTGTAGCACCGGTTGACATTACTTCTTCGTTAACGGAAACGGTACTTTTATTGTGTTCGGTATTAAATAATTCATTATATTCATAACCCTTTTTTTCCATAGAATTTGAATTGGGTGAAAATGCTTCTGAATCAATATTAGAATCTTTTTGGATATTGGGATTTTCTATCCTTGATAGGTAGTCCGCTACTTGGTTTTCTTTGCCTTTCACGTACTCAATATCAAAATTAAATTCACTTAGTTTTATCCTCCACCTTTGCAATTTACAGTTTGGTTCTTTTAACCCATTTAACTAGACAAGTGGCCTATGGTCTGTTTTTATTATAAATTTACGTCCGTATATGTAAGGTTTAAATTGTTGAGTTGCCCATACAATAGCTAAGAGCTCTTTCTCTATCGTTGCATAATGGGTCTCGTGTTTGTTTAAAGTTCTAGATACAAAGGAAACAGGATGCTGATTTTGCGACAGAGCGGCACCTATTGCTACGTTTGAAGCATCTGTTGTGATTACAAATGTTTTATCGAAATTTGGATGTATAAGAATTGGATCGGTTGTTAAAAGATTTTTGAGCATTTTAAAAGCGGATATATATTGCTTATCGTTTACATTTATTTTTGCTCCTTTTTTCAAATACCTAGTAATAGGGTATGCAATCTTAGCATAATCCTTTATAAATTTGCGGTAATAACCGGTCACACCTAGAAAACTTTTTATCTGTTTTTGCGTTGTGGGCAGTTTGATATTTTGGATGGATTCAATCTTTTTAGGATTTGGTTTAATTCCGTTTGGAGTAATTATATGACCTAAAAATTCTGTTTGTTTACAAAGAAATGAACATTTATCTATTTGTATCTTAAGATTAACATCTGCAAGTTTATTAAAAATTTTTTGAATTGAATCTAAATGTTCTTGAATTGAGCTTGAAAATATTAGAATGTCATTCATGTATACTACACATATTTTGTTGATAAAGTCTTTTAGAACGTTATTTATCAGTCTTTGGAATGTCGCTGGCGCGTTCTTTAAACCAAACGGCATTCGTAAAAACTCATAATGCCCAGTTGAAGTGGAAAAAGCTGTTTTATGACGGTCTTTAGGGTTAACTTCGATTTGGTGAAAGCCTTTTGCCAAATCGAGTGTAGTGAAATAATTAGCTTTTCCTAATTTTTCGAAAGCATCATCTATATTGGGAATAGGAAATTTGTCATCGATTGTAGCCTCGTTAAGTTTTCTATAGTCGATGACAATTCTCCATTTTTGACTTCCACTGTTGTCCATTTTCTTAGGGACAACCCAAACAGGTGCATTATATGGTGAATTGGAATGTTGAATTATTTTGTTATGGAGCATTTCTTCTATTTGGCTTTCAACTTCTTTTTTGTGTATTTCTGGATACCGATACATTTTGCTGTATAATGGTATTTCGTGTTTTGTCTTTATATCATGCTTAATATGGTTAGTAAAAGAAAGATCGTCACCGTCTTTGTAAAATACATTTTTATTATTTAAAATTAATTTATCTAAAAATTTAAACTCCTCATTATTTAAGTGAGATGTTTCAATGTGATTTAACAAATTGTATTTGTTAATTTCATTTGAAAAAAGTTCGATTGAATTTTTTTTAAAACTATTTTGGTTGTAGTGTTCTTCACTTTCGTTTAAGAAGAATGGAATAGAGGCGTTTCTCGTTTGTAACATGCGGTTTTTGTAGTCCACGATAGCATCAAGAGGGGCTAAGATATTATTACCGATTAAACCATCAAACTTATCATGAAAATTGATTTCTAAAAATTTGGCCATAAATTTCTTTTCGTTGAAGATTTCGAATAGCGGAAATTTGCATTGCACATTCGTAACGATATTGTGGTTTAAGGTTTTAAGGCATTGTGTCTTAATAAAACGTTTCCACTTTGGTTGACATAAATTTGGGTTTATAATACTGGACTCTGCTCCAGTGTCGATTATAAATTTGAGTGTTTTTACAGGATTCTGTATTACTATATAGGGAAGATTTTTTCGCCTGCAATTTGAAAATTTTGTTGTTCGTTTTTGTAAGTATCCATTTGTTCGAGATCGTCTCCAACATTTTGTCTGCTATTATTTCTAAAACTAGTTGAGGATGCTTGTTTGTTATAATTCGAGTTACCTGATCGATTTGAATGGAATTGTTTATTATTTTAACTACTATTAGAAAGAGTTTGCTGATATTTATTTGCGTTACTTTGAAATCCTCTATAAGTGTTTTTATTATTATTATTCCTATTATAGTTTCTACCGTTACTATTATAACTGTTATTATTATTATTAATATTACATTTTGAATTACGAAAAAGATTAAAATTATTATTTTGTTTTTTAAATTGATTTGCCTTATTCCTAAAATTTTGGTAATTACACTCTAAAATAATTTCATACGCTTGGTCTAGAGTACCAGGATTTCTACTAAAAATAACACTTTTAGCAGGTTCTTGTAAATTATTTTTGAAAGTTTCTAATGCTATTCTTTTGTTGCCATTAATAGTATCTATGTTAACATTACCTTTTAATTGGTAGTAATTATTAAGTCTACATAAAAGTGTTCTAATTTCGTTGTAATACTGTTCTATGTTTGTTTCTACTCTACATGATCTTATTTTATCAATTAATTTATCTGACGAAAGTTTTTCGCCGTGATTAGTTATTAAAATGTTTTTTATGTCAGACCATTCTGTGGCACTTCCATGCTGCCTCAGAGTGATTCTGGCTTCACCTGTAATTTTATCCCTAATATACCCTTGTATAATCATTTTGTCGAATTCTTGAAAAGCCTGTATAGTTGGCATCAATTTGTCTATTCGGTCAATAAATTCAGGCAAATAATTTTCATCTTTGCCGTCAAAAGGTGTTATATTGACAATAAAATCTAAAGTTAGTTTTAATTTTTCTACGTCAGACATATTTATTATTATAGAAATTATTTGAACGAAAATTTTGTATTTTACAATAATATTTTGTTGGCACTTATTGTATTGAAAAAAAGTTATTCTTGTTTAAAAATTTTTCTTATTATATTTTTTGAAATTTTATAAAATAATAAAAAAAAATAAAACTATAGCTAAAACTAAAACAAAATAATGTAAATTGTTGTACCTGCTGTTATTTATGCTTGTCTTTTTGGTTGATTGAAGTATGAAGTCGCCTTTTTTATTTTTAGCTGGGTCTTGTTGATTTTTCTGCTGTTATTTCTAGTTGTATTTTTGGTTGATTCAAGTATAAAGATGCCTTTTTTTGTTAGTTGGTACTTGTAGTTAGCTGGATTTTCCTTGATTTTATAGATAGAGTGTATGATGCAAAGTCTGTTGTTATGAGAATGTGTCGTTTTTTTTTTTCCCAAGCAAACAAAAAATTTCAAAATAGAAATAGTTCTGCTTCTTTTTTCTTTAAAGAACTTGTTAGATTTTCTGTTTTTTTTTTTTTGAATTTTCTACTCCACAGTTCACAATTTTTATTAAATTTTGTATTTAATTTTTTTTTTTTTTTTCTTAACAACAGTTTTTAGTTTTTATTAATTTGTTTTTAATTTTTTCTAAATTAAAACAGTTTTTAAAAATTTGTTTTTAATTTTTCTTAAATTAGAACATTTATTTTTTTTTGGATTAAAATTTGTTTTTAATTTTTCCTAAATTAAAACAGTTTTTAACAAAAATTTGTTTTTAATTTTTCTTAAATTAAAACAGTTTTTTAAAAAAAAATTTTCTTTAATTTTTTTTTTTTTTTTTTTTTTTCTTATTTACCGACTGCGCCAGTTTTATAATCTTTCGTTTAGAGTTGTTCTTAAACTAAATTTTTTTATTGATTTCTTTTTATTTTTTGAAATTTACAAATAAGTCTTATAAAATACATAAATGCTTACATAGCAGTTCTTAATTATATTACTTAAAACGTTATTACTTAATTCCTAACTAACTTAACACGCTTAAAGCAAAAGGTTATTGTTTCCTTGCGTAATCAATTTTATTATTTTAAATTATAATAAAGTTATTAATTGTGCAATTGATTACACGAGGTTTATGTGCATTTCCTGTTTACTAATTAATTAATTGTTACTAACTAAGAATATTGCGAAAGGCACTTTTATTATTGAAGGGAGAGAGTTATATTATTGATTGAATATAACAATATATATTGTGAAAAAAGAATGAAAATAAAATATGATTTAAATAAAAACACATATTAAACAATTTATTGATTTTTATTTTCAAGACCGTTTTAAAGAATGGTTAAACTTAGACTAAATAATAAAAGAAAGATTTCAATATAAATTTTAAAAATACAAATTGCTTAATACAAAAAAATATATTAATAATCAATAATATCCTTAACATCGGTTTCCGTTATTGCAACACACAAGAAGAAAAAGAATTTATTTTTGTTGTAATTTGACACTTAAATAAATGTCAAATGTTTGGTTCCAAAACGAAATTACAACACATTTAGAATGAAAAAAAAAAACTAAGTCTTATAACAACGTTCATTAACATTTCAGTTTTTTTTTTTTAATGAAATATGGCCTAGTATAAAATCGTTCAACTTAGTTTAATATTTGAGGACTTGCATAATAAAACAAAAAAAAAAAATCTTTTTTTGTTGCTTTAGGTCAGGAGACCTATAATTGTTATTTATTACGTAATGAAGATAATTAAAATATATTTGTTTGGAAATTTATATTAAGGAAAATTTCGTATTAAGTATTTTAAAATAGAAATTATGTTTTGATAACGAAATTTATGAATTCTGGTTCTGAGAATTTGCTTGAATGATGTTGTTCAAGATTTCGTTAGATGGATATATGACTTGCATGTACGCATACAAAATAAAGTTCATTGATCAAACCGTTTCCGCTTAAGGGTAAAGTAACGAAAAAATCTGTAAAAAGCGCAATGGGTTAACGGAACTCAACAAACCTGTTTTTGAGACTTTGACCAAGCTATATATCGCAAGATTGGACGTAATATCCTTCCAAAATTGTTTTTTGGGCAATTGTCGGGCGGCAGAGGTTTACAAATTTCAAGTCTGTTAATAGAGTTACTCCCCTTAGTGGCATAGTACTTCCAATTGACACCTCCATCTCACGCGATTCCGTGCTGATATTTTAATGTCATCCCAGGAGATATAGAATTTAGCCATTATTGGGACGGCCGTATCTTCTAGTCCCTTGCGGGTTTCACTCATACGTGTTATGCTTTCGCTAGGCCTTCCTAGCATGTGGCCTATCCGCCTCCATTTCCTATGTCTGATTTGTTTGACTATGGGTTCTTCGCTTGTTAGTAGCCAGAGGCGTTCGTATCGTAAGACAATTATTTACGAAAACCTGGAGATGGTGGGTTAGGCTGCTGGTTACAAACCAGGTTTCGCTGCTTTATGTCCGGGCTGTTTTCACACATGCCCGAAATTGTCTTAATTTCGTTTTCCCGGATATCTCGAAATTTCTTCATAACGGTTGTAGACGACCAAATGCTGCTTTTACTTTCTTTAGTCTATGTTTCACATCTTCATAGTCCTCCTCTTGGTAGTTATTTTACAGCCCAGATAGCAGAAGCTGTTTATAAATTCTATCTGTTGTCCTTTCAATTGGATGATTACCGTGTTGTTATTTATCCTCATCGCGTTCGTTTTTGCCAATTATATTCACGTGAAAAGCACTGGTCCGATTGTCACAAAATTTTAGAGGAATAATTCTGAGAGCCCGGGGTGCATAGACTATGTCACATTTTTATAAGTGAACAGGTTGTGGCTCCAAAGCCGTTTTAGATCCCCGATTAGTTGGCATTTAATCTAATAAGTTCACTGAGTTCACAAAAGACTCTAGATTTTAAGAGTCACCAATATAATTTTTATTAATAGTAGTCATATATTTTTATATATAGTAGTTATACGGACGGACATACATAGCTAAATCGATTTATTTTTCGATTCTGATCTGATCCATACACCTGAGTCTATATCTACGTAAATGGCAAGTTTATTATACCCTTTGACTTTATAGTCATACGGGTATAAAAATTTAGTTATTCAACAGGACCGAAAACTGTTACGGCCGCGATATAATATGTTTGAAATAAACTTGCGTAATTTTGATTAAAAGTTTGAAGTCCACCTAAACTGTTTCTATATTTTAATATTTTGGCGTGTTTATAACTTAGAACTTACGCTACAAATACTAATACAATATTTTTAATTTATTACTATTTACTTACTGGATCCTTGAACTCCTGCTGGGACATAGGGTGTCCACAACAAATTCTGTCCATTTTTACGATCTTAAGATTCTTGCAAAATAGTACTTCTCTATTTTTTTTTGTCTACGTACTTGTTGTCTGCCTTGTGGATTCCTTTCAAAACATTGCCTGGTTTCCTCGAGGTATGTCTCGAGCTTAATCAACTTCTCGGTTGGTTTTTGCTACAGGTGTGTGTTGGTGATTCTTTGCGGTCAACGAACTCTTAAGAGCAGCGCACACAAGCTTTATATACGTCTGCAAGGTTATCGCCGCAGGGCTATATTATTGAACTTCCATATGTTGGGGAGTGTTCCCCAGCTCTAACTTTATTTAATCTGGTGTCAGCACTGACTTCCGTTCCTAAAATTGGAAGAGAAGAACACATACGCTATGTAGCCGGTAACTTTTCCCTACATGAAACCACCAGCGAAAATGGACAACGTTTATGTAATTAACCACATACTTATTTTAAAAAAAAATCCTCGTCCATAATAAAAGTAAAAACCTGCAGAGGCGCTAATTGCGATAGTGATCAGTACTTGGTAATGTCTACATTAAGACAAAGGATATCAAATGTCGCAATGAGAAGGGGAGTTCGAAAAGTCAAGTGGGATACTGACAAATTAAAATGTGCGCAAATAAGGGAAAGCTTTCAACATGCAATTGAAGAACGAATCCAGATGGCTAGCGGAAACGCCACCTTAAGTTTAAACACAAACATAAACGAAGAATGACAAAACATTGAAAATGCTATAAACACAGCAGCAACTGAAGTAGTTGGCAATATTCAAAGGCAGAGAAATGCAGACTGGTTCGA
This sequence comes from Dolichopus griseipennis, assembly GCA_963082915.1. Taxonomy (NCBI): domain Eukaryota; kingdom Metazoa; phylum Arthropoda; class Insecta; order Diptera; family Dolichopodidae; genus Dolichopus; species Dolichopus griseipennis. The sequence continues at coordinate 151,143,385 of OY720441.1, read as the reverse complement.
CGAGGAATGTCAAACAGCGATTACCTCAAAAAACCAAGCAAGGCTAAAACTTTTACAAAGAAATACAAGAATGAATTGTGACGAATATAAACGAAAAAGAATAATAGCAAATAAACTATGTAGAAAAAAGAAAAAAGAAATAATGAAAAAAAGAATAGAACAAACCCAAAATGAACACAATTTAAATAACATTAGAGTTTTTTATAAAAACTTTCAAAGAGAAACTCGAGGATACCAGCCACGAATTAGTACCTGTAAAGATAAAGAAGGTAAAATAGTGTCGGGCGATAATGATGTAATAAAGAGGTGGCGCGAATATTTCAATAAGTTAGTGAACAAGCAAGAAGACGAAGAATCAATATCTTATAATATACATACTGCTAATATTAATGTGGTAACACCACAATATGACGAAATAGTGCAGGCAATTAGTAGACTAAAAAATAACGAAGCTCCACGGGAAGACAAAATAACCTCTGAGCTCTTAAAAGCAGCAGGAACAACACTGCACCAGAAACTACATAATCTAATATGTACAATATGGTGTCAAGAGACGATGCCAGAAAAATGAAATACAGGCCTAATATGCCCAATATACAAAAAAGGAGATAAAATGAATTGCGCAAACTATAGAGGTATTACATTACTGAACACTGCATATAAAATACTATCAAACATAATATATGAAAAAATAAAACCACTTGCGGAAAGTTTGATATAAGAATATCAAGGTGGATTCCGAAGTGGCAGATCAATCGTGGATCAGATATTTGTAATTAAGCAGAATATGGAAAAATGCTATGAGTATAACGCTGATCTCCACATACTATTCATTGACTTCCGACAGGCTTTTCATAGTATTAATAGAAAAACGGTCTCTAATGCATTGGTAAATCAAGGAGTACCGAGAAAGCTTGCTAAGATGGCTATGATGACAATGAAAAACACAAAAGCCAAGATTCAGATCCAGGATCAAATCTCAGAAGAGTTTCAAATCAACAGCGGAGTTAGACAGGGGGATGCGCTATCTGCATTGTTATTTAACATGGTCTTAAATTATGCTATCGAAAAAGTAGATAAAGAGGGAAATATATTTAACAAAGCGTATCAGATAGTAGCGTACGCTGATGATGTTGCTAAACTATCTAGAAGCTATAGAAACATGGCTGACGGATTGGAAGTAAACGAAACAAAGACAAAATATTTAAAAATGGCAAGAGAAGAAGTCCCCAAAACATAACTTTTGGCGAGTATAATTTCGAAGGGGTCTCAAGCTTTGCATATCTGGGTGCAACAGAATGCAGCAACAACAGCATGCATTTCTCCATATGTGACAGGATACAAGCTGGCAATAGGAGCTTCTTTGCAAATAAAAAGTTGTTACAGTCGAGATTGTTATCAAGACAAACAAAGCTCATAATATACAAAACTATAATACGACCAGTAGTTACATATGGATGCGAAATATGGACGTTAACTGTAGCAGATGAAAACAGACCAAGAGTCTTTGAAAGAAAAATCTTACGGAAAATTTTCGGTGCCAGAAGAATAGAAAACGGCGAATATATAAGAAGAAATAACGCGGAAATTCAAGAACTCATTAAACAGGAAGACATCGTCAGATTTGCCAAGACACAAAGGCTGCAATGGGCCGGGCACATGATGCGAATGTGCGAAAGCCGAGCGCAAAAACGAACCTTCAATATTAAACCTGATCTAAGAAGAAGTAGGGGCAGGCCACGTTTGATATGAATTGATAATGTTGAAAATGACGCTCGAGTGTTGCAGGTTGGAAATTGGAGAAGTGCTGCTCAAAATCGCGATGCGTGGCGAGATGTTTTGAAGAAGGCCAAAGCTCACATCGAGCTATAGCGCCACAAGAAGAAGAAACAGCTGGTTTATGAAATATGTGTTCAAATTTTGGCACATTTCGTTCAGACCATATTTGTTGTGTGTCACGCATCATCAGCATGTTGTAAGTGGCTTTAATATTTTAAAATTTCGTTCATCATAACTACAAATAATATATACAACAATTTATAACCTTGCCTTATACCCGGCCTACTAAGAGCTTTTCATATATATAATCTAGGTTTTCTCGATCAAAAGCTTTCTCTAAGTCTACGACCATAAGATGCAGCGCTGACCTGAGCTTTGTTAATTGCTCAGCTTTTATCCGGAGCTGGTTGATATGGTCTACACGTCACTCCTGTACTGCAAACTGCAAAAGCCAGCTTGATGTCTTTTTATTGTATTTTCAATACTGCTTTTGCCCCTTTCGATTATAATATTTTCCGTTATTTCATAGAAGACAGACTTGGTGGAGCTGAGGCTAGAAAAACGTGTCAGGATATTCGAGTCCATGGGTTCGAATTCTGAAAGCTTTTTATCGAATTGAAACCAAACGAGCATAATTTCGAAACCAAAGAAGATAGAACCTTAAAATTTGGGGCACAGGTGTTATATCCTCTGTGTCAGTGAATTTTTGGTGGATTGGATATTGGATTAGCATATATTTGAAATTGATAAAGATCGTAACTTAAAATAAATATTGAAGCTATAAATTTGGTATAACGATATGTTTTCCTATTTCCTTTGTGTTCCCGAAGTTTAGACTTAATTGTAGTTGTGTTTCTGGTGCCTGTATGTATGTAAAACTTATTTTTTTATTTAAATGAATTATATGAAAAGTTTCAATTCAAACAGATTCAATTGAAAACTAGCGATCAAAGAAAGGGGAAGAGGGTGAAAATATATTGAATACTTGTGCAAAGGGTGTTCTAAAATTTGTTTTTGATATTTGTGATAATAATATTAATAATAACAATGAAAGAATATTAAAGGTGCAGCAATAGTAAATAAGAATGAAATAGGTATTAATAATGTAGAAAATAATCAGATCAGCATTAAAATTGAAATCAATCATAATAAATAATTTAACAGTAATGATAAAATCACTAGTTTTAATAGAAATAATTGTAAAAAAAACCCTTAGTGTCAATAGCAAAGCAGTTTTTACAAGTTTTTTATGTCATTAATGGAACAATGGTGAAGCACTAAATTTAACAAACCGAAAATAAGGAGCAGATTAATTTCAATTGACTTTGCTGCAAATGCCATTAGTAAAACAATTATTCTAGGTATCAAACTATTCATTCCTAGTTCATACAAAACAATAAAACCGAAATCCTTGCCATGGTTTAATGAAATTTGCAAAAGGGCTTTTAAAGAGGAACATTTTGAAAAGTATAAGGCAAATGTATCGGAGTCTTCACTTGCGGGTTATAAATGGCCAGAAATAATTGCAAGAGAATTATCAATCAGCAAAAAATTTTTGTACAACTCAAAGTTGAGACAAAAAATAAATAAGCATTGCAATCGCTCATTTTGGAATTTTGCAAAAAATGTGAAGAGCAATTTTTGTGAAACTTCGTTTATACCACTGATTGATAACAACAGTTCTATCATATCAAATTCCACACTTCCTCTTACTGCACAAATACCTTTACTATTCCTTTCAGTTGATCACTCAAGGGTTAAAATTCTTTAAAGGGCTTACTTTATGACTCGTACGGTAGTGAATGTTCAGATGTATTTGAAAAGTTAATAAGTCCACAGGTCTTGACGGAATTCCAGCTATAGTTGTTCAACAAGTTGTCTTTCCCATTTCAAAACCGCTCCGCAATCTTTTTTCATTATCATTTTCAGCTTAAACAAAAAATGTTATGGAATGAACATATTTCGAACAGAATCTGATTGCTAGTTCAGTGAATCATGACCTAGCAAAAATATCTGATTGGGGTAAAGCTAACTGAGTTGAGTTGAACACTTCCAAGACTGAAAGCTGTAGAAAGCTGTACGCTGCCATTTGGGTTTTCTCTCTCGCTGTAAGGCATATTTTTTTCCCAGCGATCTGTCAAATATCTATAAAGCCTACATACCACCTAAGATGGAGTATAACTCTCACATTTGCTCCCAAAACTACACTATGTTACCTGGACAAAATCGTATGTATAAAGGAATTCGTTCCTTGAATTTGACTAGCGTGTAAAAAAAAAAAAATATTTGTATAGATACCAACACAAGTTTGTTTGACCCTATGGTGCCTCCAATTGTAAAACTTACAAAACGAGCAATTGAATGTGGTAATGTATATGTCCTATCCATATTAAGAGGTGCCAGAATATATAGCAACGTGAGTACACGTACGAGTATTTACTACATTTTTATGAAAAAAGTTATTTGTTATAAGGCTTACCAACAGATTATAAAGAACTACGTAAAATATTTAATAAATATCATGAAAATATAGGAGTCTCTCATGAGGATGTTATAATGGTACTAAAAAGGTATAAATATCACATTTATAATAAATATCGAGAGTACCTTCAAAAAATAAAAGAAAACTGGCAAAATTGTATGATAAGCATTCGATAATGATCAATTTCCAAATATAAGAAAAAAAATAAAAATTCTAAATATTTTATACTTTAATATCTGTAGCATAAGAAATATTAGAATTAGAAGTTTTAATCACAGAGCTCAATGATATTGATATAGTAGTACTTACAGACGTATGGATATACGACAACGAAATTGATTTACATCAAATCCCCAATTTTCAAATCAAAAGAAAAAAAGACGGGAGGAGGAACAACAATTTTTGTAAAGTGTAACATATCCTTTAATGTAGTATTTAAGAATGAAAGATTTAAGTATATTGTAATTAAAATCTTTAAACCAAGAGTAACGAGGAATAAAGGTCTGAAGACCTTAAAGCATATCGTTGAAATTATTAAAAACAAGTAAAGAAACAGTCAGTGGGTGCAACCGACTCAGAAATACTCTACACATATTTCATTCAAATTAAATTAGATGTTCATTAGTCATTTTAAAACCATAAAAGCTGTTATTAGTTTGATCGTAAGACATAGCTAACCAAATTAACTTTGTAATACCAACAACATTTTCTAATTACTTTATCAATTCTAAAAATATTAAAAAACAAGAAAAACTTGAAATAAATGAAAAAATTTGAATTATTAAATTTTGTGTTAAAAAGCTAATCAATACAATACAATTACAAATTTAGAACTTTTCATTTAATTCATTCAAATATAAAAATTACTTTAACATAAAGTAACTTTGAATATAGCTTAAGTATCGTACACAATATCTTTATTCCGTTCCGTTCTTGTTTAACACTTTTACATTTTTAAAAAGCTAAGAGTTTTACTAATAAACATATTATATACTAGCTGTTGGCCCGTCACAGAATGACGGAAGGTCAATTGAAAGAAGAACTTTTTCTACTAAAAAACTATTTCTAAACATATATTGTATATCAATACCATATTCTTAAACAAAATTGCAACCGTTACTTTTTGTATAACGCAGATTATGCTTCGATTCTAGTACTAGATACACAAAAAAAAACAAATGACTCACATAATTCCTTGTTTTATCTTGAAAACTTGAAGATGAATAAGTTACGTGGTCTACCTTTTTTATGTTTTGATTTTGATAAAATGTTGGGGTTCTTAGTTCAAGTCCCTTTTTAGTCAATTTTTTTTTAAATTCCAATTAATATTTCTTTTTTTTTTAAATGCGTACTTGCTTAAATTAAATAAATTAATAAATAAATTTTATAGGTTTATTCTGTAATGATCTATTTCTCCATCTATTAATGTTTTGTATACATATTTTTTAAAAATATTGCAATACATACTTTTCCCAACCTTTGTTTAGATTCAAATCAAAATATTTGTTTGTTTCTAACATTATTTTTTTTTCATTTTTAACTTTTTTTAAATAGAAACAATTATTAAAAGGAATTATGATGGAAAGATGCAGGGATGAGAGAAAGATGAGAGAGAGGTGAGAGAGAGATGAGAGATAGATGAGGGAAATTTGAGGGAACTTTGAAATTACTTTGATTGCATTGCTTCATTTATTTGCTTTTTAAAACAAAGTAAATCAAGCAATGCAACAAAGCGTATATTGGTTATTTCAGATTTTGACTGAAAATAATTAAGACTTTCTACACAATATTCCTGTGAAGCATAGTATTCTTAATTTTTATTTACAAAATGTTTTACTATTTATATAAAATTTCCAGAAAATGTTCTGTGAGTTTTAAAAACGTAAATGAACTAATTCATAATCATTTAAAATAATTTAAAATCATAAAAAACTTTATTTATTTTTGTTTTGTGTTTTTTTTTTATTAAAAATAAAAAAAATATTTTTTGGCCTGCTTATGATAATTTATGATATTTTATTTTTTAAAATAAAACACATTCAACAAAACATTAATATTTTATTTTTTTTATAATTGAAAATGTCCAACAAAACACATTTAATTGAATGCGTTTGTTACACCTCATTCTAGACAAAAATATTAATAATTATATATTATATTATATAAATTAAAAACTAAATACATATCTATAACATATCTATATTTTATTGAATTATTACAGTAGGTAATATATAATTAAGAAATTGTGTATTATACTTAAGTTGTAAAATTTATTTTTGTATTAAAATGAATTTTATGAACAGTTGCATATTTTGATTATTAAATTTTGTGATAAAAAGCTAATGGTTTTAAGTAACATTAAAACCATGAAAATGTATAAACTTTTATATTTATATTATTACAAATTAATATTTCTTCCGAATAACTTTGAGTTTAATTATATAGAACACTAGCTAATACCCGGTGCGCGTTGCTGCGCCTCTCAATTGAGGTTAAATTGAAGTTGATGTTACTGCAAAAATTTAACACAAAAATTACACACGGTTTACACATGTAAATTTAAAAATGTATGTAAGCAATCTTTTTAAAACGATTTTTCTAGGATTTTTCTAGTAATTTTTGAAACTTTCTGTAATTCAAAGCAGTTACAAACTACTTTCCAAAATTTGACGTAATTTACTTCCAAAAAATTTTTTTTGACCAATCGTAGGATCGACTGTTAACAGACTCAACTCCATTTTCAAGTTGCTTCACACATATAAAATGTGATGTTAACCGGTCAAATCGTTTCTAATTTAGAGTTAAGTAAATCAAAAATTTATAACTGTGTTTAATGTGATGTTAACCGGTCAAATCGTTTCTAATTTAGAGTTAAGTAAATCAAAAATTATATACTGTGCCCCAATGGGTTAACGGAACTACACTTTCTCTTTGGGCAAAGCATTATTGCGCAAAATTGGACATAATTTGCATCCAAATCTTTTTTTTGCCAGTCGTCGGGCGAACATGGGTTAACAAATCCCAAAACTTTTAATAGTGTCAACTCAATTCTCAAGGAGCATCGCGTATACAAAATTTGAAGTCAATTGGTCCAACCGTTTCGAATTTAGAGTAAAGTATTGAAAAAACCTATAAAAAGCTGTTGGGCCGCAATGGGTTAATGGAACTCAACAAAATTTTTTTTGGGGCTTTCTTTTAAGCCAAAGCTGAATTTCGTAAAATCGGACAAAATTTGGACCCAAAATTTTTTTGACCATCCGTCGGCCCGACATGGGTTAACAAATTCCAAAATTTTTAATAATGTTAACTCATTTCTCAAAGAGCATCACGTATACAAAATTTGAAGTCAATCGGTCAAACCGTTTTCATTTTAAAACAAAGAAGTTTAAATACTTGCACCTCAGCCCCAACTCGGCGGTCCGTTAGAACAAAATTTTTGGGCCACGATTTCTTTCCGTACCCAAAAATCTCTATATACAAATTTTCATGAAAATCGGCTGGGCAGTTTAGGAGTCTATTCGCTACATACAAACAAACAAACAAACAAATAAATGAACTTTCACTCTTATAAATATAGATATACTAGCTAATACCCGGTGCGCGTTGCTGCGCCTCTCAATGGAGGTTTAATTGAATTTGATGTTACTGCAAAAAGTAAACACAAAACTTACACACGGCTTACACATGTAAATTTTAAAATGTGTGAAAGCAATCTTTTTAAAACGATTTTTCTAGGATTATTCTAGTAATTTTTGAAACTTTCTGTAATTCAAAGCAGTACGAACTACTTTCCAAATTTTGACGTAATTTACTTCCAAAAATTTTTTTTTGAAAAATCGTAAGACCGACTGTTAACAGACTCAACTCCATTTTCAAGTTGCTTCACACATATAAAATTTGAGGTAAACCGGTCAAATTGTTTCTAATTTAGAATTAAGTAACGCAAAAATCTATTAAAAGCCACTGTGCTCCACTGGGTTAACGGAACTACACTTTCTCTTTGGGCAAAGCAGTATTGCACAAAATTGGACGTAATTTGCTTCCAAATCACTCAACAAAATTTTTTTGAGGCTTTCTTTTTAGCCAAAGCAGTACTTCGCAAATTTTGACAATATTAGATTCCAAAATTATTTTGACCAACCATTATTTTGTCAAACCGTTTTTAATTTAGAGTTAAGTATTGCAAAAACCTATAAAAAGCTGTTGGCCCCAATGGGTCAATGCAAGTCAATATAATTTTTTTGTGGGTTTTCTTTTTAGGCAAAGCAGAATTTCATAAAATCGGACAAAATTCGGACCCAAAATTTTTTTTGACACCCCGTCGGCCCAACATGGGTTAATAAATTCCAAAACTGTTAATAGTGTCAACTCAATTCTCAAGGAGCATCACGTATACAAAATTTGAAGTCAATGGGTCCGTTTCGAATTTAGAGTAAAGTATTGAAAAAACCTATAAAAAGCTTTTGGGCCGCCATGGGTTAATGGAACTCAACAAAATTTTTTTTGGGGATTTCTTTAAAGCTAAAGCAGAATTTCGTAAAATCGGACAAAATTGGGACCCAAAATTTTTTTTGACCACCCGTCGGCCCGACATGGGTTAACAAATTCCAAAACTGTTAATAGTGTCTACTCAATTCTCAAAGAGCATCACGTATACAAAATTTGAAGTCAATCGGTCAAACCGTTTTCATTTTAGAACAAAGAAGTTTTAATACTTGCACCACAGCCCCAACTTGGCGGTCCGTTAGAGCAAAATTTTTGGGCCACGATTTCTTTCCGTACCCAAAAACCTCAATATACAAATTTTCATGAAAATCGGCTGGGCAGTTTAGGAGTCTATTCGCTACATACAAACAAACAAACAAACAAACAAACAAACAAACAAACAAACAAACATACAAACAACAAACTTTCCCTTTTATATATATAGATTAATAAATAAGTAAATTAAGAAAATAAATTTAAAAATTATTGAAAGTTGAAATAATTGACCAAGGGTACTAAATCATTCAACAGTAAATGCACATAGATAAAAGTTTTAAATACGTAATTTTGTGATTGCATTTTACGAACCCAATTATCTCAAGTTTATTTGTTGTTTAATATTTTTAAATAGATAAATTAGTAAGAATTGCTAATATTTTTGAATTGATAAAATAATTAGAAAACGTTTTTAGTATTATAAAGTAAATTTGCTCAGCCATGTCTGACGATCAAACTATTAAAAGCTTTTATGATTTTAAAATGACTTATGGGCTTCCCATTAAATTTGAACCAAATAGGTGTAGAGTGTTTCTAAGTTGGTTGCACCGACTGACTGTTTCTTTACTTGTGTTATATGTTCGTTGGCCCTTAGATCAATTAAAAGGTCGAGAATCCGAACTCATGGGCCGATTTTGCCTATATGCAGTCCCCACCGTACTTTAAGTTCTAGTAACATACAGTTAACATTTCAGCAAGGTAGCTCCAGTCGTGCCTACGGACGGACGGACGGACATGGCTATATCGAACAGGAGTTCATGCTAATCACAAATATATATACTTTTCCATATCTAGCTCGCTTCCTATAGGTGGTTACAAACACTATACCAAAGTTAATATACCCTTTTCCAATTTCATAGGTGTAGGGTATAACGAGGAAGAATATGGAATAGACTGTGTTAAATCTACAGGATAACTGTATGAACGTAGTATAAACACTATATAATTCGGCTAATTACTTTTACTTTTTTACTTTTACTTTTACTATTACTTTTAACTACTTATTATTTCAAATGCACAAAAAAATAACTTTTTAAACTTATATTCTTTTAATTAATAGAATATAGGTTGTATGAGAGCTATTCGAACATCTTGCAGTAATCCAAATTTTTATGCACACTTTGACCATCACAATTGATTGCGTTTGGCAAAATTTCAGACACTCAGTTTTGCTCATATACACAAAAAGAATGTATTGAAACTACTTGATGCCACTGCACTAGATTAATTAACTTCTGTACAAGTTTTGGACATAAATTTTTACTACTTTTGGTAAAATTGCAGACACCCAACTTAACTAAATGTAAAGTAATGATCATACAAAAAAATGTATGGTAATTACCCGAACTTGTTGAGCATAGATGATGGCTCTAATCCTATCTCGTTATTAGCTCGGCGCAACATTAACGATATTAGCAACACTAGCGCGAATTTCCAGCACTGGGTGGTCCTATTAGAATATTTCAAAATATATAAATGAAAAGCAAAGCACTTGTGTTGAATTTCATATTTGCTAAATTACGTACTAAATTATTATTAAAATTTGATTTGTTTATCTTATTTAAATAATAAAAAATTATAATAATTAGAAAATTCAATGTTTATACGTGAGTGTTTGTATAAAAAAAAATTGGTTTAGTTAGCTACAGAAACTTTAGAAACTCAGAAACTTAAGATAAGATTAAGTCAGATTTAATTATTTTATGAATTAGTTTATAACATAATTCACACATTTCAAAGATCTTAAGTATATCCAATGGAAGAATCTTCACATTATAGAGTTGACTTAAAGGAGTTAACATAGGTAGATTGTTTACAAATTTTTCTGTTTTGTTTTGCAAAATCTGACATTCTCGTAATCTATATGCTGATGCAGACGACCAAATCGAATTTAAATTAGATAATAACTGTTTTGGTAAATTTTTTCGTATTCTATTTAGCGCTGCAACATATGGAATAATTTTCTTATATTAAGTAATTAATATGATCTTCCCAATGCAAATTTTTATTTACATGGAGTAAAAAATATTTAATTGTATTTACATTCTCTTTTTTAAACTTAGTTAGTAAGTATAAGGTATATTTTTTTTAAAAATCATATATTTTGTTTTAAACTTATTAATTTTAAGTTTATTAGAACTAAAATATTTATCAAGGGAATTTAAGTCCGCCTCCGTTTTTATACCCGTGCATACATATATGAACATCGAGTATATTAAAATTACTCCTCTGTTTGTTACGCATCGATCTAGACGAGCTAGATATAGTGTCAAGGGTACGTATCGAATCAGCATCGAAAAGTGAATTGATTTAGCTACGTGTGTCCGTCCGTCCGTCATCAGGATAACTCAAAAAATAAAGGAGCTAGGATTTTGAAATTTTCACAAATTCGTTTTTATGTAATAACCGCCATCGCTATTTAAATCCAGCCATTTGGGTCCACGGGTTCGAGTACCAGCCATACTACTTCTATTTTTATATGAGCATTACTCTATACCTATAGAAGCTGGGTGTCTGAAATTTTTCCAAAAATAGTTTAGTATAACGGCCAAAGTTACTGGAAAATTTGGTTGGTCTAATGCTGAGGAATTCTACTACTTTAAGAATTTTCATTTATAGAATTGTATACTCATAGTTATTTAATATATAATATATATATATAATATTTTGAATGATTTTGAATCTAAAATTAAGTTCTGACTAAAAAATTTGTTTTAATTTTTTAGTTCGGAAATTCTACTCTTGCGATCGCCTTTCCATATTCCTTGCAATTTTTGGACATTATTTTACAACGTTTTACAGTTTTGTATTAACAATATCATTTGGAGATACACTAACCTCCAAAACTTTAGCAGCCTCCAATGTTTGGGAAGTAATATCGTCATTATTTTTTAATCTGTTAAAGTCGCCTCTTAAGACTATTTGTTTGCAGACATTTGCATTTTCTAAATGATGAATAACTTTGTTCAAGTTTGATAATTTTTATTCAAATTTTTTTACTCTTTATATCCGTATGACTATAGGTCAAAGGGTATAATAAATTTGCCATTAATTATGTGACACAGGGAAAGAGGGGGGTAGATATAGACTCAAATGTATGGATCGGATCAGAATCAAAAAATAAATCGATTTAGCTATGTAGGTCCGTCCACCTGTACGTCCGTCCGCTTGATAACTCAAAAACTAAAGGAGCTAGGATCTTGAAATTTTCGCAAATTCGTTTTTTGCTATAGCCATCATCGCTATTTAAATCCAGCCATTTTGGTCTATGGGTTTGGGTAGCTGTCATACAACTTTTTTTTTTATATGAGCATTACTCTGTACCTATTACAGGTACTTGAACCACCGATCCCAAATTTAAGGGACAGAAAGCAAAAAGAAAGGAACACGGTTGTACCTATTTTCAAAGCTTCTATATTTATTTGAGTTAACTATCTTTTGTATTTTACAAGATATGGTTTTAAGTCTTGGGAGGTTTAGGGAAGGTACCTGAACCGTCATTTTAATTGATCCCAAATTTCATGGACACAAGGACAATAGGAGAGAACACCCTTGTACCAAAGTTTGAAACTTCTACATTTATTTTAAGTTAGGACCTTTTAAGTCAGATATTAAGTCAGATATTAACTGTTAGCTAAGCCGTTATATTAGCAGTTTTTCAATCGGAACGTCTTGGATTTAAATCCTGGTTTGATCATATCTAATAAAACAATATAATTTATAATTGATATCGTAATAGTTTATATCATAATATAAAATAAATTTAACTGCCACACCGTAAAAGGAAAGGCTGAATCACTCACTTATCACTTTGTATGTGGTACAATTATCACTGTACATATATGAATAAATAAATAAAATCTCATTTAATTGAAGATATAATTTAATGTTATTATACTCCGCCCTGTTAACCTCGGTCGTTTTCAAAATAATGCAAAAAATTGTAAACAAAAGCTTCCGAAATACCTGATTGTTAAGGATTTCTTAATGATCCACTAACCTGTTTCTTTGTGTTCATGAAATTTGAAATTAATTTAGTACTGTTTTGAATAGCTACTCAAACTAGTAGCTACAAATGTAGTTCTGTTCGGTTTTCTTAATGTTACTGGAATCAGAGATGTCTTCAAGATCTCAGAATAACGAGTACTAGCAACACTATTATAGATTATGTTTAAGCAGACAAAATGACCAATATAGAAATAAAAGTTAAACAAGTGAGGGAAAAAAACCAAGGGTTTTTAAAAAGTACATTTTCAAAATTATATACGGTTTCTTACTGAGTATTTTATCATTTATTTTTATAAAAATATATATTATGATAATATTATAATTTTGTTATTTCATTAATAATTAATTATATGACTAATAGTGAAATACTTAGAATACAACCCCAATGCATTCAAGAAAACCTGTTAATAAGTGCAAAATATAATGTTGGAGCTTCAATGTTAACGTTTAATTTTGGAAAAACTTACACTGGTGAATAAGTTACTGTTTTATAAGAACATAAAAGTTTTAATTTTGAAGACCTAGTAGCCTTCAATGAGGAAGGTTCCCAAATTTTTGCTTAGCAAACTTATGATGGATCTGCTCACCTCTCTCCTGTCTTCACCCTTCCATTTGTTTCCGGTTCTAGGAAATCAATTTGGAACTCCAACAAAATTTGGAATTTTACCTAGAATATTATTATCTAACCAAAAATGGTTAAGACTAAGAAACAATTTCTTCAATTTAAAGAGACCCTTTCAAATTTAAGAAAACCTTTAACGTATGTTGAAATATAATGCTGCAGCTGTAAATTTTGCATATTTGTAAAAAAAAATTTGAACAGGTGTTAAAAGTTACAGGTGGTTGAAAATAGCAAAATTTCAATTTTCGAGCCCTTATGGCTCCTAAACAGGGGGAGTGACAAAAAAATTTTGTTAACCGACTCCTATTAATTTTGGAAGACCTAATATCAAGAGCCTAGGTTTAACCGTTTAGAAGATATATGGGGCCAAAAATTTTGCAAAAGTTGAGTTTAGCTTAATGGTAAATTTTAGTACCGTATGGTAACCCTATACATTTTAGCCTTATATTTTTGTGAAGCTTATAAAGCCAGCTATCTTTTGCCATTTTCAGATTGAAAATAAACTTAACAAAACTCTTGTTATAATAATTTAAAAATAGGGCTTTTTCCAACTGTGAAGGGCTGTAGCTCCGTAGCGGGTGGGGCTACAGAAAAAAATTCTTCTACGAAATTAATTTTTTTGTAATATCTACCCGTGGTTAAAATTTACTCTATTTCAAACGGTGTAAAAGTTTTTGTAAACATACGGACGGACGGACGGACGGACAAAGTCAAAATTAAGAAAAACCTTTGACACTTATTGAAACTTTCGTTTTGGAGCTTTCAATTTTGTATACAAATAAAAAAAAATTTTGACTGGTATTCAAGTTATAGGTGTTTAAAAGCTAAATTTTTAGCAAAGTTTCAATTTTCGAGCCCTTACAGCTCCTAAAGCGGGGGCGTGACAAAAAAATTTTGTTAACTGACTCTTACTTATTTCTAAGGATCTAACTTCTCCCAAAATTTCAAAATTAGCCGTTCCGAAGTTATGAAAAATTTTGTAAAAATTTTGTAAAACTTAGTTTTTAATAACGGAAGATTTTAGTACCGTATGGTAACCCTATACAATTGGCTTTTAAAAACTTGTAAAGTTTATAAAAACAGCTGTCTGTTACCGTTTTCAGGTTGGAGATATACCTTATAGAACTCTTTTTCTACTTTGAGGGGCTGTAGCTCCGTAACGGGGGGGGCTACAAAAAAAAGTTTTAACATTAAATTATTTTTATTGCAATACCTATCCATTCCTGATATTTTTTTGTCAATCGTAGGTAAAAAGGGACGGACGGACGGACGGACAGAGTGAAGCTATATAGGCACATTTTTACAAAATTTTTTGAAAATGTGCTAAAAAGATTTGCAAAGTTTATGATGGTATAATAAAATTATTAAATGGATTAAAGAAATCATATAAACCAAAAAAGAAACCAGCAGAATCGTTTAACAGTAAACTTGAATTAATGAAAAGAAAAAAAATGAGATTTTACGAAATTAACTCTTTTATAAATAGTAATAATAGTTGGAATGAATATAGATTAGCGAGGAAATATTCGAGCTATTTTTTCGTTTAAATTCACATAAAACATTCGTTTTGTGTAATTTATTTTAGACTAATATTAAGTACACTAAAAATTAAACAAAATTATAAAAATGTTGTGAAGTATTTTTAGGTTTTCTTTCTATAGCCTTAGCCTTTTTAAATAGAGTATAATTTGGTACAATTATTACACGAAAAACAGCGATTTAAATTTTAAATATAAATTTTGTGCTAATATACAGTGGTCACCACAATTATTTACACTCGACCATATTTCGTATGAAATATAAAGTAAAATCAGTAAAACTTTTTTAAATATTATTTTATAGCAGTAAATTTTTTTTTACAAAAACTTCATTTTTTTCTTTATAATAGAAAAAAAAAATTACATAAAAAAGAGGAAGAGTGTAGATACGGTAACACAAACATTATATCATCCGTTCATTACTTTTGACAAAATTTCAAACATATTACACCTAATAAAGTGTAGAGTAATGCTCATATAAAAGAAGGAGTTGTGTGCCAGCTCTTCGAACCCGTGGTGCAAAATGGCTGGATTCCAATAGCGATGCCGGCTATTGCATAAAAACGAATTTTTGAAAATTTCAAAATCCTAGCTCCTTTAATTTTTGAGTTATCGTGGTGACGGAGGGACATACGGACGGACGGACAGACGAACAGACGGATGGGCTGACATGCATAGCTAATACCATTTCTTTTTCGATTCTTATCTGATCCATACACATGAGTCCCTTCTCCTTCTCTGCGTCACAAACGTAATGGTAAATTTATTATACCTTTTGACGTTTGTCATACGGGCATAATAAATAGGCAACCACACATATTGGAAAAAAATCGCAGACTCCGATTGCAGTTTTCTGTAGATCATGTAAATAAGCCTATTGAATTTTGGAGATCTATATTGTGGACAGATGAAAGGGCAATATCATTTGATGGCACTTATGAAAAACACTTCTACCGATCTGATCCAAAAGAGAAACGATTTCGAGAAATTGTTCAACATATACGTCTTCCAAAAGTAAACGTTTTAGTACGATTTGAAGTAATTAAAACCTAAATAAAGGCTCTAATAAAAAAATAATATATACAACAACATTTAGCATATCATAATTCATAAGTTTAGTACTTAGTATTATATTCGAGAAATTGTTCAACATATACGTCTTCCAAAAGTAAACGTTTTAGTACGATTTGAAGTATTTAAAACCTAAATAAAGGCTCTATAAAAAAATAATATGTACAACAACATTTAGCATATCATAATTCATAAGTTTAGTACTTAGTATTATATTATAATTGAAGCTGCCAGAAGTACAAAATAATAGTGAAGTTGACAGAAGTCGAAATTTTTTTTTTAAATCTCAATTTTAAGATTTATAATATACCAACATGATATAGCTATTTAATTTTTCATAAATTTTTGATTGACAAATATATATTTCTATGTATAGTCAGCCAAGAGTTATGACACATAAGTTTAAGGCTTTAATTAAAATATTTTACTATAGATGGATTTTCACTTGAATAGGTTATGCTAAATCATATTTTTTATTTGATAACCAATAAGTGCCTCTTCCATTTTGAAAAATATTCTTTATGTATATCAGCAATAAATTTTATTTCCAATATTACAATACGTAAGTTATTAATTAACTTCTCAAATGACATATAGTTTTAAAATGCCAAATATGTGTATAATTAATCTGACAATTAATTAATATACTCCTAAAGCAAAAATTACAAACAACACTTCATCTACACTTTTCGCCAAAAGAAACGCATGCATTATATAAAACTCGTTCGTTATGTCAAAGTAAAACTAAAAATAGTTTTGTATTATAAAAAAAAAACATTATTAATAAACTTTTCAATTATTTAAAACTTTTCAATCAAAACATACGACATACAATTTTTATACGCCAGTACGTCAATATGTCAATATATATAGATTCTAATTTATCGAAAAATATTTATTTTAATGTTTTAATTTAGTACAAAAATTTTTTTAATTTCATATTATAGGTAGGTATTTTGATTTATTTGAAAAATATCTTATTATATACTTTTAATTGAACTTGCCTGCGTCTATGGCTTTATTTTTCATTCTGTCAGTTATTGATACATTTATATTAGAAATCTGACCATAAATTTATAAGAATTGTATGGTACAGTGGTTAGCAAAGTGGCTGACGATGTAAATAGGTCTGAGTTCAATCCTCCTTTAAAGATAAAAATTTTTTTGTTTTTTTTTAAATTCAACATAAATAATAAAAAAAATTACAAATAAAATTAATTTATTTGTATAGTTTCTTTAAAAATTGTAACTTTAAGAACTAAAATACTTCACTTTGATAATATAAAAACATAGACCAAATAATTATGTAGACGATCAGTTTCATATAAAAAATTTTTAGGGTTTTTTTTTTATGTCAGTCCGTACATTTTTGATTCATTAATTAAAAATTTATACAATTAGGTAGGTAGGTACTTAAATAAAAAAAAAAAATTTAGATTAAAATTAAAAAAAAATTTCACCATGAAGCGAATTTGAACCCTAACTTATTCATCTTCAAATATTTAAAATACAACAAAAAAAATTTATCAGTCATTTGTTTTTGTTTACTTTATACTTTGAAGCATAATCTGCGTAATAAAAATGTAACGGTTGTGAAATGATTTTGTATTAATATGGAATATATGTATATGTATATATATATTATAGATAATAAGTAAGATAATAATCTTATATGAATAAGCGAGTGCGCATTTTTTTTTTTTTGTATATGGAAATGTAAACAAAAAATATTTAAGTGAATAGTTTTTATTAATGACATTAATATTTCGAATTAGATTTTCAACCATGTTATTGTTACATTATTATGGGCATATGTATGCAGAAATATTATAAAAAACCACAAACAAAGAACTAGGTATTTACAAACATACCGTGAAGCCACATGATGAGTATAGGCAACTTGAATGACGTAATTTTCCAACGCGTGAAGTTTGTTTCCAAGTGAATATTACTCAATCCCACGAGTATAGTTTTGAGTGTTGTCAGTTGTCACCAATTTATGAACTTATGAATGTATGTGTAAAATTTAGTTCATTCGAAGATAGTTATCTTCGGAGAGTGTTTAGCCCACTGATTTTTCAAAAGCGGAACGTTTTTGTAATTTTTTATTCATATAAAAAAAAAGGTTTGTAGCTACCTAAATAAAAAAATGGATTTGTAGATAATATAAGAAATTTAATTTTTTATTTAGATTGAGTAAGTAGGTATTTTTATTTTACTTATATCATATCTAGGTCATTTAAAAATGGATTATTATTTTAATTAACATCTGTGGGACTGAGCAAACATTCATAATTATACAATTTTAAAATTAGGTTCTAAATCTGTTCCTTAAACTAATTGTCTTTTATATCATTAATTATTTTTTGTTATTATTTATATTAACGAAATTTTATATTTTATCAATCAAAATATATTTATATATTTAATATAATACAAATATATTTGTTAATTTTTGTTTTTTTTTAGTATGTAGTTTGAAAGATAAAAAATAACAAATAGAAATGAAACCTAATATGGTAATCTTATATTGATTTTTATCAATTTCCAATACCAGAAATATTTTGTCCGATCTCAAATTTTTTTTATTTAAGATGCGCACAGTACAAAAATTTTTTAAAAATGAAAAAAAAAGAAAAACAACAAAAAAATAAAAGAAAAAAAAATCATTTTTTTGTTAGTGCATCGAGTCTTACTAGTAAAATTTGGTTGCAACGAAACCGGTTTTTTGTAAATATAAGAATTACGAAACCGGTTTTGGTGTATACAGAATTTTCAACGATTACGTCAACATTACGTCAAAACTACCTCAATGCAACAGATGATACTATCCATGTGGCTTGGCTGATATGTATTCAGACTTAAAGATACCTAATAAATATAAAACAATATTGTTTTTTTTTTTTTTTTTTTTTTTTGTTTTTTCTACACGCTAACTAAACGCTAGAAACGGATTCCTGTATACATATATGTAGGTTTAGTTGGAAAGGGGAGGAAAATAGGATATTAAAGGGGAATTAGGTGGTAGGTTGGAAATGAATCTAAAAAGATTCGTTTTGAATTTTTGCAAGTTGTAGAATGGAACGTTATTAACAGAGGGGAACACATTAGATGGAAGCATGTTCCACATCTTAGCAGTCCTCAGAACAAATGAGTTTCAATAACCACTTTTGAATCATCTTGGGATTTCCACAGTGTAGAACTTACTGCTCCTCTGGTGTTACGTTGGAATTGTTTAAGAGGAGGCATAATTGATTTTAGTTCAATAGAGCAAGTTTCATTACCTACAAGATATCTATAAAACAGAGAAATCGCTCCAATATTTCGACGAGAGTTAAGTGGAGTAAGTGTTACGTGCTCGACAGGGTCGCCTATAAGGCGTAAGGCGCGATTTTGGATTTTGTTATCGTGGTGACGGAGGGACATACGGACGGACGGACAGA
Organism: Dolichopus griseipennis; assembly: GCA_963082915.1. Taxonomy (NCBI): domain Eukaryota; kingdom Metazoa; phylum Arthropoda; class Insecta; order Diptera; family Dolichopodidae; genus Dolichopus; species Dolichopus griseipennis. Next base: position 151,123,681 of record OY720441.1, on the reverse strand, counting down.
CGAACAGACGGACGGGCTGACATGCATAGCTAATACCATTTCTTTTTCGATTCTGATCTGATCCATATACATGAGTCCCTTCTCCTTCTCTGCGTCACAAACGTAATGGCAAATTTATTGTACCCTTTGACGTGTAGTCATACGGGCATAATAAATAGGCAACCACACATATCCGAAAAAAATCGCAGACTCCGATTGCAGTTTTCTGTAGATCATGTAAATAAGCCTATTGAATTTTGGAGATCTATATTGTGGACAGATGAAAGGGCAATATCATTTGATGGCACTTATGGAAAACACTTCTACCGATCTGATCCAAAAGAGAAACGATTTCGAGAAATTGTTCTACAAAATACTACAAATATATAGAATTAAAAATTAAATATGTTTTTAACAAAATTAAAAAAAAAAAAAAAAGTATTAAAAGAAATGTAATGTAATTTGATACAATGTAAACAAAGTTTAAGCAAATAGTGTATTTCTTAGCCAATTATTAATTATTATAGAAAAATCAAAGTTAAATTATATATTTAATTAATCAAAGTTAGAATAAAATAAATAAAATTTTAGAAGTTAAATTATTAATAATCGTAAAAAATTAAGAAAGTTACAAAAATTAAAATATTTATAAAACATATCAATATTAAAATAAAAAATTTGTGAGTTGACAGTTGTATATACACAGCATCCAAAGTTGATGAAATAAAGAAAAAAAAAAAATCTCTGGACAATGGCTGCCACTGGACATCAATTTATGTTGAATTTTATTATTATAATGTATGTTGGATTTTATTATTTTTTTGTTTTAGTTTTATTTATTTTTTTTTTTTTTTTTGTTTTTATTTGTTACTGCAAGAGTATTAAAATAAATTGAAATTAAAGTTTGAAATTTTGAGTAGTAACAATTTATTTATAAGTTTAAAATTTAGTTAATATTTAGTTAAAATAAATTTATTTGGCAAGTAACACCAGTTTTCAAATTTTTGTTATTGTGTTCACTATATATGCATATGCAAGTATGTAATATATGTATATACTTTTTCTAGTTTTATTAAAGGCTTATGTTTTAAGCAAAATAAGTAAAATTAAATTAGAATTGAAGTTAAAAAATAAAAAGCATAATAAATTTTTATAACTTTTATATTTTTTGTATGTAATTATGTTCATTCTTATATAAAAATGATTATTTATCATATCTTAAAAAAAGAAAAGAATGGACATTTCAAATTAACTGCACACCCGATGCGTGATATATGATTACTCAACTAGAACTAGATAGATAAAGATTTTATCAACTAGGTACTTATTATGCTTTTTAATGATATTTTTTTGTCTTCTGTTATAAAATTTAAATTAATTTAGGTAGATAAATGATATTTCATAAATAAATGAAATTTCATTGTTTATTTTTATTTTTTTTTTTTTGTTAACAAAATAATAAAAACAGAACTTAAATCAAACTTAAACTATTTAAAATAACTAATATAAATTCCCAATAACATTTTACATAAGATATAAAATCTGTCGAATAAAATTTGTAACTGTACAGATGCTTTTTAGGTGCATGTTTCGAAAACGAAACTTCAGGTGTAAAAGAAATCTAAATTTTTTCTCTTTTTCAAATTTTGCAAATTATTTTATTCAATTTAGTTGACAGCTTTATTTTTTTTCAATTAAGTAGGCCATGCATTTGTTTGCAAATTCTTTTACAATTTTAAAGCTTTAGTAGTTTAGAAAGAACTAAGAAGTTGAAGAAGTGTTCATAACATTTTGTTTTGTGTATAAAACTAATAAAGTGTTATTTTTAAAATTAGCAAGTAAAGTACGATAATAAAATTAATAAAAAAGGTTCAGCAAAAAATATATGAATTTGCGGAAAAAAGAAGAATTATTCGATGAATGTTCCGATAATGAAGACTCCACCAGATCGAGTTGACGAAATCAGTGAAAAAGAAGAATTAGATGAAAATGATATGGTTAACGACAATTTTGTCAATATGGCAAATGAAATTGTAGAAGAAACAGAAGTTTTATGTGATTGTGTTGCAGATCAGGACACATATGTGGCACCTATTAGTGAAGAGCAGTTATCAAAGTCTGATGAAGGGAAAAAAGCACTTAAGTCAAAATGTCACACCTGTTGAAATTTCACATGAAAAATATCCAAATTTATATGAAAAAAATATTAGTTTCTTAATTTTGCAATTTATTTTATTGGTTTAGAATCTTGAACCTTTGCATTTAGGTGATCTCAATCCACTTAATTTTTTCGAATTATTTGTAGATGATGAAGTCATAAATTCAATTTTAAATAATACGAACAGATATGCCACAATTGCTAAAAATGATCAAACCTTCAAAACAAATTCTGATGAAAAAAGAAAATTTATTGGAATTTTATCCGTTATTGTGCCTTTCCATAAAGGTGGTTCTAAATGTGATGTCAATAACTATAGACCTATTCCTTTATTAAGTGTCTTCGCTAAAATTTATGAGAAAATAGTAAACAAATTAATTATGAATTATATCGACAAATTTAAGGTGCTGGATCGAAATCAGTTTCGTTTTCAGGAAGGTTGTGGTACTGATGTAGCTGCTACTAAAGTAATGAGGTTAATATATGATTCCCTTGATGTTGGGAATTATGCCTGTACCGTACTCTGCCAACATTAAGAAGTTATTGGTCACAAGTTCCATCTCTTGGCTGTCCAATAATTAAATCATCCATGTCACGTGACCGTTTTCTCCGAATTAAATCATATATTCATGTTTGTGATAACAATCTTTTGAATGTGATAATCAATCTCTTGGTATGAACCAATACATTCTGCTAAGCGATTTGACAGAAAAAACATAAACTATGTTAAAATAGATATGCCAAACCCGATTTTTGAATATAATCGTACAATGGGTGTAGTAGATTTATTCGATAATGCTATAAATAACTACCGTATTCGCATTCGTGGAAAGAAGTGGTATTGGCCTCTATTTACTAATATTTTGGATGCCGCAATGATAAACGCGTGAAAGATGCATTGTTTATTTTGGAAATTTGAAAACAAAATTTTTATGCATCAACTGGATTTTTCAGTTTTTGTTGCTGAGAACTTGCTCCAATCCGCTACAATACCCATAAAACAAACAACTCCTACAAAAGTGAGCACCTCATCAGTTTCAATTAGATATGATCGTGTGGATTACAATGTTGTTCGTAGTGAAAGGCGGGCTCGGTGTCATTACAGTCAAAATCAAACAATTTTTATATGCAGTAAATGTGGGATGAACTTAATTAGGTTGCAAATACAGTATGCAGAAAAGTTTATTAATATAAGTTAACTGGATTATGGTGCCGGTTTATATGGGTTACAACAAATAATGTTAATAATTAAAAAATTACATGTTTAAAACTTTTATCCAATTCAATAAAATTTTACACACATGCAGCAAATACTTCTTTTCAGGAATTTTAGCTGTAGTGCATTTACTGTTGAATGATTTAGTACCCTTGATTAATTATTTCAATTTTTAAATTTATTCTCTTAATTTACTCATTTTTTAATGTTTGATATAGTTAAACTCAAAGTTATTTGAAAGAAATATTAATTTGTAGAGAATTACCTGAACCACCGCTCCAATTGATTGTACATTAAGGGAATACGTAGGAAATAGTAAAGAGCACCCTTGTGCCAAATTTGAAGCTTCTACATTTGTTTGAAGTTACTATCTTTTTTATTTTCGAAAATATGCTTAAAGTCTTCGAAACCATGTGAATGTTCCCCGACCCACTACTCCAATTGTTCCTAAATGTCGAGGACTCTAAGGACATAGGAAGAGGCACACTGATATCAAATTGGAAGGCTTTATCTTCATTGGTTTTGGAATTATGCTTGTTTGGCCTAAATTCGATCAAAAACTTCTACGATCCAAACCCATGGTCTGATCTCGATCGCACGCAGTCCCCGCCATAATCTCAATACTAGCAACCTACACCACAAAATTCATGATTGTAGCCCCTTTAGTTGTTGAGTTATCCTTTTTTTTATATGTTCCCTGGCCCTTTGAACAATTAAAAGGTCCAGAATCCAAACCCATGGGCCGATTTCGCCCATATGGAATCCCCGCCGTACTTTAAGTCCTAGTAACCTACAGTTAAAATTTTTTGAATTGAGCTCCATTAATTTTTGAGTTATCGTGTCGGGCGGACGGACGGACATGGCTATATCGACTCAGGAGGTCACGCAGATCACAAATATATATACTTTTTCATATCATGCCCTGTTACTATTTCAAACAAAAAAAAAATATTTTTATACATATTATCAATTTGTAAATTTTAAAATCCGAGGTACAGTAAATCGCGTTACGCGTATTTTGGTTGCTCTCATATAAATTCATGTACCTAACTACTTATTTCAAAATTTTCGCTAGAAATTATACACCGTACACGTTGATTTTGGTTAGGCCCTAACGTTAAATTATAAATTAGTTTTTTAAAAAAGATTATTTTTATTTTTTTAATTTTATGCAAAGATATTTTATCATTTGGTTGCCACTCAAATGTAACTTAATCCTAAATGCTTTCATTTCAAACCTTATTTTTTTTTTTTCACCAGAATGTTAGGTCTCGTTCACTTTTTAAGATAAAGAAAAAAAATAAAAACAAAAACAAAATTTAAAATAATTTTAATCTCCTTGTTCATCGAATATTTGAACTAAACAAAAAAAAGAAATATATTAGTTGGCGCCTATCATATTTTTTGATTGAGCTGCGCGTCACAACCGAAAATGGATTACATTCCTACAGAAAGCCGGCGCATAATATTAGAGTCATAAGTCACAACTTTAAACCGTGTGCCCCTTAAATTTAAATCTACGTTATTTTTATGACTGGTTTTCACCTAAAAAAATGCAAAATTCTAAAAATTAAATTTTTTTATTGTAATATGAAAACAAAAAAGACCTTTCTCTTGGTTGTTACTTCATTAAAATCGGTCTAATAGTTTGTGCAGAAAAGGGACCATTATATTTGTATGGAAAAAACCAAGCCGATTAAATATCAATATGATAATTTGAAAACAAAATAAGGTAATTAAAAATATGTTAAAGTTACAACAAAAATTGTTGAAAAACAGAATTACCAAACAAATTAAATGAATTTTTCATTAAAAGTGCTGAGGAAGTAAATAAAAATATCCCTATTATTAAATTTAGTACTACAGAGGAAGGAACACGTTCTTTTAAACTAAAGGAGTTAAATCTTTTAGAACTAGAAAATATTATAAAGAAAATGAATTCAAAATATAATTTTAATGGCTTAAACAAGGATATTGTGTTGCACTGCAAGGATGTCACATTACCATTTATTCTTAAAATAATAAACAAGTAATTATCTGAAGATGCATTTCCCGAGTCTTGGAAATAAACTCTGGTGATGCCCATCGAAAAAATAAAAATTTTTAAAAACGTAGAGCAATTAAGGCTAGTAAACATGTTGCCATTTTATAAAAAAATCTTAGAGAATGTGATGAGTCTTGTAAAATATATATACTTAAACAACATACTCTGTGAGCAACAATCAGGTTTCCGAAAGGATACTCCACTAAAACAGCATTAAATTGGATAGTAAATGAGTTGAAAAAGGACACAGATAAGGGAAAATATATTATAGCATTTTTTTAGATTTTAATCGTGCTTTAAGAATGAGGCACGGTGGTTGGAAAGTTACGTGTCAGGTAGAACCCAAAGAGAGAATTTTTATCTAGTACGGATTGGAAAGTTATTAGTTAATTTTGAAAAAATAATATAAAATAAACTATAAAATCTTATAAGATAACGCAAAAAAATAATAATTATTTGGTGTAAGTTCTTTTAAAATTGTATAAAAAGATAAACTTTTGGATAATATTTAAAGTATAAATATTTAAATAAAAATATAGGATTTGCAAAAATATTATTATAAAATTATAAATTTACATGTGGTTTTTGGTGAGAATATTCTCTCACAATTTAGAGCTTATCTCACTAAAATTATCAATTTAACGTTAATTAAAATCAAATGAGTAAATAAAACAAAAACAACAACATGGCAAGTAGTAGCACGTGTAAAAAATGCAACAAAAGTATGAGAAATGTATCATCAATAAAATGTATGGGTTTTTGTGGTGGAATATTTCATACAGCCGAAAATTGCAGTGGAATAAATGCATATGAAAAAATAGAAGAGTACTTGAACTACAACAACAATAGTAATATATTGTTTATATGTGCGGAATGTAAAGGTAAAATAGAACTTATTAAAACAGGTTTTGATGGTATTGAAAGTAAATTTGAAAAAATGGATGAAATTAATGAAAAACTAGAAGAGAAGGAAAAATCATTGAAAGAAATTATTAGTAATCTGAATATTTTGGTTCAAGATAAAATTATAAACAATATAGAAATAACGTCATTACAAAACAAACCAAACAAGAAGATTAAAGCAATAAATAATAAGAAAACGTATGCTGATATTATTAAACAGGACCCACTAGTGGTAATAAAACCAAAAAAATCGCAATCTAGTGATTTAACTAAAGCAGCAGTAAAAGAAAATATTTGTCCAGAAAATTTAGCAATAAACAAGGTGGCTAAAAAAAGTGATGGAACAATTGCTATTTATTGTAAAGATGCTGATTCAGTTGGAAAAATTAAAGAAAATGTAGAAGAAAAGCTGGGAGATCAATACAAAGCGATTATACCTAAAGAAATTAAACCCACAATATTAATTAGCGGCATGTCTGAAAGCTATGATAAGAATACTATTGGAATAAAATTAAAAAAACAGAATATTTGGATAAAAATAGAAGAATTAAAGTGTGTTAAAGTGTATGAAACAAAAAAGAAAGTTAATAAATTTAATGCAATAGTAGAAATGTGTGTGGAAGATTTTAACGAAATAATAAAGAAGGGAAAAATTATAATTGGATGGGATGTGTTCAGAGTTTTTGAAAATTTGGATGTAATGAGATGTTATAAATGTTTGGGATATGGACACAAGAAGGAGAAATGCCGTGAAGAAAAAAATAAATGTTTAAAATGCGGAGAGGAACACCTGGCTAAAGAATGTAAAGCGAAGGAAGAAAGATGTATAAATTGTGTTAGGGCAAATGAAAAATATAAACTTGAACTAGATGAAAAACATAGTTGTGTAGATAGAATATGTGATATATGAGAAAAATTGAAATAAATAGAAAAAGGATTTTTTTATAAATAATTTTTTTATAGATGAAGAAAATTATGGTAACGATATAATTGGTATATATTTAAATATTCAAGGGTTAACAACTAACTTCAGTGAAATGGAAAATTTAGTATACGTATATTATAGTATATTTTTGTTTTATATGTTTAAGTGAAACACATATTACTGATAAAATTGACAGTTCGGAATTATTGATCAATAATTATAAAACGTATAATTGTAATTCATATTCCAGACACACTGGTGGAGTAACAATTTATATTAACAAGAAATATCAAAGTGCTTTAGTTGATTCTTTTTATTTAGAAAATGTATGGATCTTATCTATTAAAATTAAGAAAAAAGAGGAAAATTATATGCTTATATAGATCACATAGATGTTCTACAAATAGATTTATTGATATATTAGAAGAGTGGTGTGAGAGGCATATTGATAATGAAATGAATCTCATATTTACTGGGGACTTCAATATTAATTTTGCGGAGGCAGAATGAAACGGAGGGAGATCGGATAAATCGTTTTTTATGTAATTATGGGTTGATACAAAAAATTAAAGAACCTACCAGAATCACGAAAACATCACGAACTCTAATAGATTACGTTTTAACGGATCATGTAACTCAACTAGAAGTAAATATAAATAATAAATATAAAATATCGGATCATGAAACTATACAAATAGAAATACATAGATTTGAAAACAACAATAATGAAAAACAGATAAATTACTACAAATACAATAAACAAGAGTTAATTAATAAATTAATTGCTTTAGATTTTGACAATATATTAAACATAACAAAAATAGCTGTGCGTTGAAATTAAAATCTGATTTAATTTGTAGTGTAGAGAATTTAAGAAGAACAATAACAATAAATAATAAAATGCATAAATGGTACGATGAAGAATTAAAGCTTCTTAACGGGCAGAAAATATTTCTTTATAATAGAGCAAAAATTTTAAATGATCAATTAGCATGGAGTAATTATAAATCTATAAGAAATCAATACAAGTACAAATGTAATTTAAAAAAAAATAAATATACTGAAGAAAAATTCTAGAAAACATGGGTAATCAATGTGATACGTGGAAAACTTTAAAGATGTATGTATTATAAAAGAAGAAAATGAAATAGTAAGTAATAATAATGTATTAGTTGACAAATTAGAAATAACTAAAGAATTAAATACTTTGTTTGTTACAAGTATATTAGATATAAATAATAGCATAAAAAAGATTCAATATGAAGACAATATAATTGAAATAGAAACAAACTTTGAGTTTGCACTAGTAAATGATGAAATATTAGAAATAGCATTTAAAGATTTAAAAAATAAAAATGATTACATAGGAATAAATAAGTCGATTATTTTAGATTGTAAACCAACTTTTTTTCCAAAACTGAGAAAAATTATAAATGAGTCAATGTTAGAAGGGATATTTCCAGAAAGTTGGAAAGAAACTATAGTAACACCAGTACCTAAAATCAAAAATGCGAAAGAACCTGTAGACTTTAGACCAGTAAATATGCTTTTAATTTGCGAGAAGATTTTTGAAAGAATAGTTTATAATCAACTTAGATATCACTAAGATATAAATAATATATTACGTAATGAACAATCAGGTTTCAGAAAAGCTCACTCTTGCGAAACAGCCATAAACTTAGTTATCTATGAATGGAAAAATTATATGGAAAATGGAGAAATCATTGTAGCGGTTTTTCTAGATCTCCAGAGAGCCTTTGAAACTATAGATAAAAATGTATTAATAAGTAAACTTAGTAAGATAGGTGTAAAAAATGTGGAACTACAATGGTTTAAAAGTTATTTAAATGGAAGGACACAAAGAGTGAAAATTGGACAAATATATTCGGATGTGCAAAGTGTTCACGTAGGTGTGCCTCAAGGATCAGTTCTGGGCGTTTTACTATTCTTGATATATATCAATGACATAAAAAATTCAATTCAATCTTGCAAATTAGCGTTATTTGCAGATGACACATTATTATATGCAAAAGGAAATTCAGTTCAAGAATGTAATGAAAAGATAAATAATGATTTAATCGAACTTTATAAGTGGCTTAATATGAATAAATTAAAATTAAACATCAATAAAATGCATGGTAATAAATGGACGAAATGAAATAGCCAATATACATATAGATGGATGTGTAGTTGAATGTGTGAAGGAATATAAATACTTGGGAATTACGATAGATGACAAACATAAATTTAACAAACACTGTGATACAATATGCCAAAAAATATCAAAGAAAATTGGATTCTTATGGAGAATTAGAAAGCAAATATCGTTATCATCTGCAAAAATAATATATAATACAATAGTATTACCGCATTTTGATTATTGTTCATCGATTTTATTAATCTGCAATATGGGACAAATAGATCGCTTACAAGTACTTCAGAACAAAGCATTGAGAGCCGTACTAAAATGTAATAGATTCACTAGAAGTTCAGAGATGTTGTCAATTTTGAAATGGCTAAATGTGATGCAGAGATTAAAATTTAATATATTAGTTTTCGTATTTAAGATAAAAAACAACTTGCATCCTACATACCTAAGTAATAATCTTCGCTTTGTTGGAGAAGGTCATTCATATAGTTTAAGAAATGTTGGTGATTTTAGACTTCCATTCTACAGAACTGCTCATGGTCAAAACAATTTAATGTATAAAGAATTGCAACTCTTCAATCAATTGCCATTTGAAGTAAAAAATATTAACAATTTGCAGAGATTGAAAACATCAATTAAATCAATAATAAGGACAAATAAAATTTAAATAAATAGTCCATGGATAATTAATATATTTATAAATTTTTCATGAAATAAAAGAAAAATAATTTTATAAATTTTGTAAAATTGAAAATAGTTTATCAAATTTTAATTTAATTTAATTTACAAAGATGTTAAATAGTTTTAATAAACTAATAGTGTAATAAATACAAATACAAAAAATACAAATACAAAACAACGAGCGTAAACTCTAGAGTATCAGATAAACTCGACATAAATCTAGAGGTTCCACAAGGCTCTGTTTTATTTGTTTTGCTTTTTCTCATATAAATAAATGATAAGAAAAAAAAAATCAAGCATTCCAATCTATCATTATTCGCAGCTGACACATTGGTTTATATATAATAAAAAATGACTTGAATAATGATCTAGAAAATTTATAACAATGGCTATACGAAAACAAACTTAAATTAAATATTAGTAAAGATAAAATGCAAATTCTTTAAAAGTAAACCAGTTATCTGTGTTTACACGAAAGTAGTTTTGAATAGTGTTATATAATCATATTGTTAAATAATCCTATGCAGATACATCACTATTTATATTTAAAACTTTTAGACTCTTCATTATTTAGAAGAGAATCAAGAGATTATCATATGCAGATGCATGAGCATTATTTTTTTTAGAGCTTTTAACTTCTTCTTTAATTAGAAGAGATTAAAAGCTTTGTAAATTTATAAGCTTTCCTGCAGAAGTGTGTAATAAATGAAAATATAAAATAAGTCTCAGTGTATTTTAAAAAAGGTCAATGCTGTTAAGTAATTAAATAATAGTAATAAAGTTAAAAATGAATTAAAATTAAAAACTTGTTTTAATGTTACAACCACGTGTTTTCCAAGAAAAGGAACCTAACATTGTAAGTGGCGCAGTTGGTATACTGGTTGAACACCAAAAAAAAAAAAAAAAAATAAAAAATTAAACTAAAGAAAAACAATGGTCCACTAAATTACAAAAAAAAAAAAACTAGTGCGAATTAGAAATTTTCTAATTAATTAAAATTAAATTTTTATTATTTTTAAATCAAACACAGATCCAGTAAATTCATAAGAAAAATAAAAATCTAAAAAAAAACGTTTGGTAGAAAAAAACATTAATGAAACGAGGGAAAAATATTAACCTAACGCGAATACATAAAATTAAATAAAATAAATATTAGAAACTTCAAAAAAAAAAAACAAAAAAGAGATTAAGGTCTTATAAAAGATTAGAGAAAACTCCAAATCCAAAGATCAAGAACAACTAAAAAGAGCTCCAGAAAAAAAGAGCCAACTCAAGAATAAGAAAATCAAAAATAAATAACACGTGGTCGCATTTTCTTCAGGGCGTCACCAAGCAACTCCCTACCGAGTAAGTTACATTTAAAAAAAAAAAAATATCATGATCACATGTTAACAAGTAAAGAAACAGTCAGTCGGTACAACCGACTTAGAAATACCCTACACCTATTTGGTTCAAATTTAATGAGATATCCATAAGTCATTTTAAAACCATAAAAGCTGTTATTAGTTTGATCGTAAGACATGGCTACCCAAGTTTACTTTATAATACTAAAAACATTTTCTAAGTACTTTATCTATTCAAAAATGTTACAAATTCTTACTAATTTATCTATTTAAAAATATTAAAAATCAATAAAACTTGATATAAATGCAAATATATTTATTTAAATTCAATTACTAATATTAATACAATTACTAAAAATTCAAAAAATTGAATTATTAAATTTTGTGATAAAAAGCTAATCAAAACATAATATATTTAATAATTCAAATTTTTCAAAATTGCAATTCTTTTAAATTGTTAGTTTATGTACCTATTAGAAAAGCTTATAAACGCAAAATATGCAATAACTGTATTTCTAAAGTACAATTACAAATTTAGAACTTTAAACATAGCTTATGCATATCTCATTAAATTTGAACCAAATAGGTGTAGGGTATTTCTAAGTCGGTTGCACCGACTGACTGTTTTTCTTGTTAATAAAATTCATTTAAATATAAAAATAAATTTTACATAAATGCAGCAAGTATCTTTGAATATAGCTTAAGTATTGTACACAATGTCTTAATTGTATATCACCTTTGATAATAATTCAATAAAATATGTGATATAATAAAAATTAAAAAATAGGAATTTACCCGTTTATTAAAAAAATATTTTGTTTTTAATTAATAAAATATTATATAAAATATGTTTTATGAAATAGAAAAGAACCCTCGTGTATCAAATTTAAAGTTTCTATCTTCATGAATTTCGAAGATAAGCCTTTAAGTTTTGGCATTTCATAGGAGGCAACCGAACCATCACTACAATTAAGTCTAACTTTCGGGGACACGTAAGAAATAGGAAGTATATTCTTTAGTTTCGAAACTATACTCGTTTGGCCTCAATCCTCACCGTACGCCATCGCCACCGTTGTTTCATTACCAGTACACTACAGCACAAATTTCATGAAGATAGCGTCATAATTTTATGAGTTATCGTAATTTGTTATTATATGTTCGTTAGCCCTTAGACCGATTAAAAGGTCCAGAATCCGAACCCTTGGGCTAATTCCGCTCATTTGCAGTCCGCGCTGTACTTTAAATACTACTTAACCCTTGTACACAATTGGAACGTTCTATATTAATTTTAAGTTACTATTTTTAGTAATTTCGATTTTAAGCTTTTTAACCTTGGGAGGTCTAAAGAGGTACTGAACCACCACTTCAATTAATCCCAAATTAGGGGGACACACAAGAAATAGTAAAGAACACCCTTGTGCCAAATTTGAAGCTTCTACATTTTTTAAAGTTCCTATCTTTATTAATTTTAAAGATATGCTTTAAGGTCTTCGGAAATGTGTGGCTGCTTCCACGACCACTCCTCTAATGGGGCCCAAATTTCAAGGACACTAAGGACAAAGGAAGGGACATCGTGATACCAAATTTGGAGGTTCTATCTTCATTGGTTTCGGAATTATGCTCGTTTGGCCTAAATTCGATCAATAAGTTCTAGGTTCCGAACCCATGGTCCATTCTCGACCTTAGGCAGTCCCCGCCGTAGTTTTATTTCTAGTAAGCTACAGCTTAAATTTGATGAAGATAGCGTCATTAGTTGTTGAGTTATCGCGGTTTTTTATATATGTTCATTAGCCCTTGGACCGATTTAAAGGTCCAGAATCCGAACCAATGGACCGATTTCGCCTATTTGCAATCCCCGCCGTACTTTCAGTCTTAGTAACCTACAGCTAAAATTTTATCAAGATAGCTCCATTATTTTTTGAGATATCGTACCTACGGACGGACATGGCTATATCGACTCAGAAGGTCATGCTGATCAAAAATATACATACTTTTCCATATCTAGCTCGCTGCCTTTAGATGGTTACAAACACCATAAAAAGTTAATATACCCCTTTACCTATTCTATAGGTGTAGGATATAAAAATAAGATAAAATTTATTTAAAGTTTCACTAAATTGCATTTAATTATTAAACATATGTATATATGTACTTTTATTCTAATTCTTAAATTTATCATCTTTAATTATAAATTATTCAATTTAATTTATTATTTTTCCATATTGGAATTTCTGTGTAATAGAAAAAAAAAATTGAAAATAAAACGAATAGGTATATAAAAAAAAAAAAAAAATGTAATAAAAAAAATTCTAGACTGTGCAAAAATATTAAATTAAATATTTCTTTTATTTTATATACATAACACAAAATTAGAATGTGATAAAAAAATACTACAATTAAATTTTATTTTTTTTTTTTTTTACTTGTTACTTTACATTAGTATAAAATACTATAAAATAATAACAATAAATATTTTTCCTCTTTTTTTTTTTTTGTTTTACTGTTTTAGCACTGTTTTAGATTCAATAAAATATTTCAAATTAAAATGAATTCTACAATGTAAATTAAGTATATAAAGATTATATCAATAAAAGTATTTAAAATTAAAACAAATCATATAAAGAAAATAAATTACTTATATAACGAAAATTAAATAACAAAATTAAAATATATGATGAAAAACCATTAGATATGTATTAAATAGTGTATTAATATTTTTTTAAATTAATCCAAATTGTCTATTTCCCGTATTACAGCTGGTAACGCGTTGAACAAATGAAGGCCTTTGTAAAATAAATTATTTTGTGTGTTGTTTCTTCTGAAAAGTGGAAGTCTGAACATGCTTGCTGATCTTAAATTATAATTTACTGTTTCTCCGACATAGCTAATAAATCTCGTTAAATATTAAGGTAACATGTTGTGCTTAATTTTAAAAACGAAGATTAATAAATTAAAATGCAGTCTCTGCCGTACAGACATCCATTTCAATTTTCCCAGCATATATTGCACATTTTTTCTCCTACTACATTTTAATATAACACGCAATGCTTAATTCTGAAGGCTTTGAAGTCTGTCTTTCTTTATTTCATTGCATAAGAACAATAAAGATGCACAGTAATCAAAGTGTGGTAAAAACATTGTGTTATATACAGTTATTGCACATTTTTTTGTTAATTTATTTCTGATTCGACCAAAATAGCCAATCTTTTGCGCAATTTTGTTGCTAATGTACTCTGCATGATTATCAACTGACAGATTTTCATCTATCAAAACTCCAAGGTATTTAATAACGTTTACGCGATCTATATTTTCATTTGCTTTATTTATGTTTGTAGTATCGTTTGTTCCGTCGTTTATAATCATGTACTTTGTTTTATCTAAATTTAATTTTAGCTTATTCATACAAAGCCTTTTGAATAAATGTTCAAGATCTGAGTTAATTTTATTGCAGCATTCTTTTAAATCTCGACCAACTATGTATATTAAAGCTTCATCAGCAAATAAAATAATTTTACAAAACTAAATACACGATTTTATATCATTGATGTGGATTAGAAAACTCAAAACACCTAAAATCGTCCCTTGCGGCGCGCCATTATTATTTAATTGACTATCAGAAAACTCAACATTTACATTTGTTCTTTGTGTTCTACCTTCAAAGAAACTGCTGAATCATTCTAATTCTTTTCCAACAATGCCATATTTTTTAAACTTCTTCAATAAAATCTTGCGATCTACAGTCTCAAACGCTCGTTTAAAGTCAAGAAAAACTGCTGCCACCACAAGGTTATTTTCTTTTGCAAGCTTCCAATCATACAAAACCAAATTTAGTGCTGTTTCACATGAGTGTTTGCCACGAAAACCACTTTGTTCATTACACAGGATGTTGTTTTGCTCTAAGTATTGTTGTAATTGCGAATTTATTACTTTTTCCAAAATTTGTTCATACATTGGTACCATGTTGATAGATCTAAATTCATTTGGCGACTTTGGATGAGATTTTTTCGGTATTGGCTTGACTATTGTTTCCTTCTACGTTAAAGGAAATTTACCTTGTCTCATAGACATATTAATGATATGAAACATGATATCGCCCAACAGATCGAAACAGTCAAGCATTATCTTATTGTTTATACCCAAGTAATCAGTTTTTTTGTTCATTTGTTTTACTATTTCTAACAATTCGCTTTTGTTTATTTCTTTAAACTTAAATCTGTTTTGATGTTCTTCGATCATGTTTATATATTCGACAAAATTGATGCTTCTAGTTATATCTTCGATACTGCTTATAAAAAAATTATTCAATTCATTTTCTATTTGAAGTGGTTCATTAAATTCAATGTTGTTTATAAAAATGTTTTCTATTTCTTGACTTTTTGATAGCTTTGTTATATACCTTTGAAGTGATTTCAACATTGACTTGTTATCACCCTCGCAATTTTCTTAGCTTATTTTCAATGAATTGATTTTTAGTTTTTGTTACGACTTTTTTATATTTATTTCTTGCCATTCTATATTAATCCCAGCTTCCGGAATCATTTACCAATGAATCTCTTCTATATGCTATAGTTTTGTCATTATTAAGAAATCTCAATTCATTGGTGAACCATTCTTGCTTTCTAAAACCAACACGAAATTTTTTCCTGAATACTTCAGTATCTTTTTCGAAAGTCCTCTTAAATATATTTGCAGATAGACTTAATTCTTGGATTTGACAGATATTACTTAAATTTTCAGAGATCAAAAGGTTTTTAAATCGTTAAGTATTTATTTTTATGGTATTTATTTTTGTGAATTTAAATGTGTTTTGTTTCGTTGCATTTATGCGATTTATTATTGCTTGATGATCTGCAATTTTACCATCGACTTTTTCTTTACTTTTATTCTATTTCTTGCTGCAAAACCTGTCACTACATAATCAATCAGACTTCTCGAGCTTGGCGTTATTCTTGTTGGAAACGTAACTATCTGATTTAAATTATATAGTTCAATAACTCTTTTAAGTTTATTTTTGTCATTGTTTTTAAGAAACCAATTTATATTAAAGTCACCGAATATTATATTTTTGTTGGATGGTATAATATTATCTTCAAGTCATTGTTCAAATATTTAACAAAATTCATTGCACACGAAGTTAGTTGGTGACTTGTATAAAACAGTAAAGTATCAAATTTCTTTATTTATTTTAATTTTGTTTTGCATAATCCACAATTTATTATTATATTCAAAAATTATTTGTGCCAATATATTAATGAAATTTTTTACGTACATCATAACTCCTCCCGTATGTCTTGACATAGAGTTGTATCTATAAACGTTATAACCTTCTAATAAAATTTCATTTTAATTAATAGCTTGTGTTATATGTGTTTCACTTAAAATTAAAAAATTGAAATAATTAAAACTATTCATGTGTTCTAATGCTGGTAGATTTTTGTTTAAACCTTGAATATTCAGGTAAATTGCTTTTAAATGTTGTCTTGAATCTTGGGTGCTATTCAATTGCTAGTATATTATTTTGCTTTGTTCTATATTTAATTTCCTTTTATATATCGGACAGTCACTACTTTTTGTATCATGATCAACACTTAAGTTTTCGAGATTTAAATCAATTTTAGCTCTAGCACAATTTAAACATTTTTTTTGTAGTTTCCGTACATTTTGCTGCTAAATGATTATTACTGCCACATTTATAACAACACGATCCAATTGAACACTTATCTGCGTTATGGTTATAACCCAAACACTTATAGCATCTGTGTACACTTAACAGCACATACACTTTATATCGATCGCACTCAATATTAATTTTTCCTTTTTCAATAAATTTTTTAAATGCACTACCATCTATATCTATTATTGCATTATGCGTTATTATTTCATTATTAAATACTATTTTTTTATTTTTTGATTCATAAACTTTAAGACATTTAATATCTTTTATCTCTACATTACTTTGGGCTTTAATTGCTTTAACAATTTCTTCTGCACTTAGTTTTTGACTCATACCAACTACTAATATTTTTGTATTAAGTAAAGAAAGTATTTTCACTTCATAATTTTAGCCAAATTTGTTTTCTATTTCTGACTTAATTTTATTACCTGATTGCTGATTCAAACAACTTATTGATACCACACCATTATTTTTTAAGCCATGAATACTATTTAATTCAACTGCAAGAGCTGATGGATTTATAATATTTTTTATATCTTGAATTGTTTTTTCACTATTCTGATTATTTTCTTTTGGTTTAATAATTATAGGCAATTTTAATTGATCTGCATATGTTTCTACTTTTTGCTTTTTTTTATTATTGTCTTTTTTTATTTCAACAAGAATTTAATTTTTAGATACCTTTATACTTTTATTTATATTGTTAATGTTTTTTTCTATTTCTTCAGTATTACTCAAATGATTTTTATTTTTACTCATCTCATCTATTGCTGCTTTTAGCTAATCAATTTTTTTATTCACACTTTCAAACCCTTTTTCACTACAATTATCACAAGAGTATTTTATGTTATTATTTGCATTTATAATATGCAATTCATTAGCGGTGAGCTTGGTACATTTTACATATGACGCTTCACCACATCCAAATGCACACAATATAACACTCTCAGTACTCTTTATAGGTTTTTTTACAGTTTTTTCGAGACAAATTATACTCATTTTGCTTTTGATTTAAGAAATTAAAAAAAAAATGTCATTGCAATTTAATTTTTACTAATGCAAATTTTGCATATATTAATTTACTATAAGTACCTATATCTTTTTTCTATTTTAAATAAAGAGACACTAATTGTCAATAAATATTTTAATTTGTTTTTATTTTAAATAGAACCAAAACAAAAGCGTGCACTTGTAAAAAAACTCACTCTATAAAAGTTTAAATTTTATGCAGTACTTATATTTTTCATATATTTCGAATAAACGAAAATTATCAATTGTTGTAATAAATAGTATAAAAAATTACTAAATAGATGAATAAAAAAAAGGTAATATAATTAAACACTGTTACAAAAAAAAATTATAAATGTTCTTTTTATGAAAGTTATTTTTTGTTGAAGGATTGGTATTGCTCTAGTAAATATTTACATAAATAATGTTTTATAAGGTATTGCCTAAATTAAATATAAATATAGTAGCTTAATCTAAAATAAGAATAAAATTTATTAAGTTAAAAACAAAAAAAAATATTAAGTTTATTATAAATTTTTAATTTAGAGTAAACTTAATTTAAAATAAAAATAAAATTTATTAAGTTTAAAAAAATATTAAGTTTATTTAAAATTTAAAAAAAAAAAACCGTAAAAATCTAAATTTTAAAGATTTATATTTACTCGAAGAAAATTAACTAAAGAAAAAAAATTTAATAATTCGGTATTGGTGTATACTCTATATTAAAACAAATTATTTAAATTTTTTTTTTTGATTTCATATTTATCTAAATTATATATTTTGTAACACTTTTGTTACATGGAAGGCTAAAAGGTAAATTCTGAACAAAATAAATAGAAAACAAAAGATTTGAAATTTAATTTTTCGACAAAAATTAATTTCATTAAAATAAAAAAAAAGTTAAAATTAAATCCTTCTGTTTTTCGTAAAGCTCTTATTTATTATTATTAAAATTTGCTAGTTTTAAATAGATAATAAAAACAAGTAAAGAAACAGTCAGTCGGTGCAACCGACTTAGAAATACCCTACACCTATTTGGTTCAAATTTAAGGACATATCCATAAGTCATTTTAACACCATAGAAGCTGTTATTAATTTGATCGTAAGACATAGCTAAACAAATTAACTGTATAATACTAAAAACATTTTCTAATTACCCTATCTATTAAAAAATATTACAAATTCTTACTAATTTATCTATTTAAAAATATTAAAAAACAAACAAACTTGAAATTAATGAAAATATATTTATTCCAATTCAATTACAAACTGAAAAAATTCTAATTATTAAATTTTGTGATAAAAAGATAATCAAAGCATAATATATTTAATAATCCAAATTTTTAAAAATTGCAATTATTTTAAATGGTTAGTTTATATACCTAATAGAAAAGCTTATAAACGCAAAATATGCAATAAATGTATTTCTAAAATACAATTAAAAATTTACACCTTTTCATATAATTCATTTAAATATAAAAATAAATTTTACATAAATGCAGCAAGTACCTTTGAACATTGCTGAACCACTACAATTAAGTCTAGATTTCGGAGACACATAGGACATAGGAAATATATTCTTTGGCTTCGAAATTAAACTCGACCACAACCAATTCCCATGGTACTTTCATTACTAGTAACCTACTGTTAAATTTCATCAAAATACCAGCATTATTTTTTGAGTTATGGTGTTTGTAAGATATATGTTTGTTAGTCCTTGAACTTTTCAAGGGTTCCAGGACCCGAAATTATGGTACGATTTCACCCATATGCAGTCCCGTCATACTTTCAATACTAGTTAACCCTTGTACACAATTGGAACGCTCTATCTTAATTTTAAGTTACTAGTTTTATTAATTTCGATGATAAGCTTTTACACATTGGGGGGTCTAAGAAAGGTTCTGAACCACCACTCCAATTGATCCCAAATTAGGGGGGCACGCAAGAAATAGTAAAGAACACCCTTGTGACAAATTGGAAGCTTCTACATTTGTTTCAAGTTACTATCTTTATTAATTTCGAAAATATGCTTTAAGGGCCTAAGAACTGAGTTGCCGGTCCCCGATCCACTACTCCAATGGAGCCCAAATTTCAAAGACCCTTACGAAATAGGAAGGGACACCCTGATACCAAATTTGGAGGTTCTATCTTCATTGGTTTCGGAATTATGCTCGTTTGGCCTTAATTCGATCAAAAAGTTCTAAGTTCCGAACCCATTGTCCAATCCTCACCGTACGTAATCACCGCCGTAGTTTCGCTGCCAATAACCTACAGCACAAATTTCATGAAGATAGCCTCATTAGTTGTTTAGTTATCGTGATTTTTTATATATGTTCCTTAGCCCTGACATCGATTAAAAGGTCCGGAATCCGAACCGTTGGGCTGATTTCGCCCTTATATAGTCCGCGCTGTACTTATAGTACTAGTTAACCCTTGTACACAATTTGAACGGTCTATCCTAATTTTAAGTAACAATTTTTATTAATTTCGATTATAAGCCTTTAAAACTTAGGAGGTCTGAGAGGGGTACAGAACCACCACTCCAATTGATCCCAAATTAGGGGAACACGCAAGAGATAGTAAAGAACACCCTTGTGGCAAATTGGAAGCTTCTAAATTTTTTCAAGTTGTTATCTTTATTAATTTTAAAGATATGCTTTAAGGTCTTCGGAAATGTGTGGCTGGTCCCCGACCCACTACTCCAATGGGACCCAAATTCACAAGACACTTAGGAAATAGGAAGGGACACCCTGATACTAAATTTGAAGGTTCTATCTTCATTGGTTTCGGAATTATGCTCGTTTGGCCTAAATTCGATCAAAAAGTTCTAGGTTCCGAACCCATGGTCCAATCCCGACCTCACGCAATTTTCGAAGTGTTTTCATTACTAGTAACCTACAGCACAAATTTGATGAAGATAGCGTCATTAGTTGTTGAGTTATCGTGATTTTTTATATTTGTTCGTTAGCCCTGAAACCGATTAAAAGGTCCAGAATCCGAACCCATGGGCCGATTTCGCCCATATGCAATCCCCGCCGTACTTTCAGTCCTAGTAACCTACAGTTAAAATTTCATCAAGATAGCTCCATTATTTTTTGAGTTATCGTGCCTACGGACGGACGGACGGACGGACATGGCTATATCGACTAAGGCAGTCACGTTGATCACAAATATATATACTTTTCCATATCTAGCTCGCTTCCTTTAGGTGGCTACAAACACCATACCAAAGTTAATATACCCCTTTACCTATTCTATAGGTGTAGGGTATAAAAAATGTAATTCGCACACTATTATAAAGGGTGTCCGGGACTCAAGTACGCGCACTGCACTCAGTGATGGGAGGCATTAAAACAAACAGAAAATTGTACTGAAGGCGGGGGTCTATTGTGGACCCTTTTCGACATATGAGGGATTAAAGATTTTTAGGAGACTTTTCATAAAAAAATCAATAACTTTTGAGCAGCTTACTGTAGAGAAAATATAAATGGTGATGCATCTCCATTTGATTATTTAACAATATAATTATATAGTAATATGATTATTTAACACCTACCCGCTAAAAATCTTTGCGGTCCCTGCAAAGACTATGTGGGTATTTATCAGCTTTCCATGGTGAGAAAATGCTTACATTAATTGAAAAAAATTTTTAATTATAATCTAATTATAATATTATTATAATATACAGGGTGTCCGGGACTCAAGTACGCGCACTTGATGTATAAAGATAAATGAAAATGAATTAAGACTATCTGAAACAAAACTGTCACCATTTCAGCAATTTACTTTAATACTAAAACACTTTTCAAAAGATCTACCATCAATTTTTGGTTAATGAAAATTTTCAACATTTTAAGCTTAAAAGTTTTGAAACATTAAAAGAACTGTTTCTTATACCAGCAATTTACTTTTATATTAACACTTGTAAAAAATTCCCAAGATCTACCTTAAGTTTTTTATTTTCTACATTTTAGGGGGCTAGTACTACTTTAATAAAAGTATATATTGAAAAATATATTTTTTTTTTTATTTTATTTTATCTTATACTTTTTAGTTTTAATTCAACTTTTTTACACAATTATTTATATAAAATTTTTAAATACAATATTTAATTTGACCACCCACTTCCAAGTTGGATCCAATTCATTAATAGTTATAATCGGTTTATCTATTAACTAGTCATAATTTATTAAAATATACCCTTTAGTAAATTAATCTAAATTAATTTAAATTTTATAACAGAAGACAAAAATATCAATAAAAAGCATTATAAGTACCTATTTGATAAAATCTTCACTAACTATCTAGTTTGTTAAACAAAATTGTTTTATATTTATTAGGTATCTTTAAGTCTGAATACATTTTTGCACATTGTACGTTGTATTATGTATGTTTGTATATGTTTCACATGTAGTGTAACAGGTACATTATGTACCTACCTATAAAGTCTACGCTATTAAAATCTACTTAATGTAATTTGTTGCAAAATTATAATTCAAAATTGTTGCAAAATTATATTTTTCTTCAATATTTCCAAAACCAATTCAATGTTAGTTGTCAACATTTTTTAATTACGGTTTAGAATATATGTTTTCATTTTTAAAGAACTTGGTATAAGTATCTATACAAATAGGTTTTCAAATTTTATTTGATATTAATTCCTAGTTCTTTGTTTATCGTCTTTTATAATATTTCTGCATACATATACATACATATACTTAGGTTTTAAATTAAACGCATAATTATTTTATTTTTAATTTTATTTATTTTTAAACACAGTACTTGACGCTTCGAAGACAAACTAAAGAATCCAAAATTAATCTTCTTATTTCTACCTATTTTTATTTAATCACGCGGCTTGCAACGTGATCGTATGATTATGAATTTTATACATGTTACCTTTAGTATTGCACCTAACGATCAATTCAGGTGATAAAACTGCTGTGTATGCGTTTTTTGTTAACCAGACAGTTTTTTTGTTATGTTACACCTCCATCCTTTAAGAGTTTGCAGTCTCTGCAAATGGATCGAGATCTTTTGAAGCTTTCTTACTTTCTTTTAGTTGGTATTTTGATTGATCGTTTAGTTGAATACCAGTGGTAATAAATTTCTTTTTTTTTTTCTTAACATTTTGACTAAAATTATTATTAAAACAAAAATAGTTACAATACTTATAACTAGAGTTGTATACGTTACAGTTTTGTGCTTATATTCTATAAATTCTATTTGCTCTCTATTTTCTATTGTATTTAAATGTAGCTTTTCTAAAGTTAAATTGTTTATCTTTTTTTTGTCAAATTATGGTAATATATTGGAATTATGTTACTTTGTATAAATTTTTCTATTTTGTTACTAAAAGAATAATTACCAATCTTAAGTTCACAATCTTTAAATTTTATTACATTATTTATTGATACAATTTTGTTTTAATTTGGTTAAAGCTAAATTTTTTGTTATTATTAAATTATCAAATATTTTCTCAATTGAGGTTGCATTATTGTATTTAATTGAACAAACGTTATTTTTATTAAACAAATTTTGAATGCAATAATTGCCATAAGGCTGTAATTTTTTCTTGACGAAGAGAAAACTTAATTTTGATATCTGTATTTACGTTTCATTTGTGTATATGTGTATTTAGTATTTCTCTTACTAGTATCTATAGTATATTATTATCTATTCTAAATTTATTTAACTTTTTAAATTTTGGTTTAATTTTTCCGATTTGTCTATTTTTAACTAAATTTGGTGTTAACTGATAGTTAGCGTTTTTGTCTTTATTTAATTTATTAATTCTATTTATTTTTTCTATACTGTATTTGTCTGCTAGTGTTTTAATGTCAATCCTATTATAGTTCTTTATCAAAAAATCAAGTGGACGTAGTCCAGTTGTAGAGTGAATTGTATTATTATACATTAGTATTATTTTGTGTACTTTACAGTCTAAGTCCTCGTCTGTATTTGTTGGGTCCGCTTCTAGTAACCGCAGGTGCTCGTTTAGAGTACCGTGTAATCTCTCTATGTCCCAGTTTTGTTATGGGCGGTTGTTGTATGTCTGTTTATTTCGTTTTCTCTTAGAAATAACTCCACTGCACTATGTAGCATACATCTTTCATTGTCATATACCAATTTTTTCATTGTGCCTAAAAATCTGATTCTTTCTTTCAAAGCGGTTAAAATCGAAATCCATGTTCTGTCGTTTAATTTGTGTAGTGTTGCATACTATGCAAATTTATCAATAGTTGACAGATACATGATATTGCGACATGGAAACCATATGTCCATGTGAACTATGTCATTAAAATTATTAGGGGTTTCAGTAATTTGAAGAGCGATTTTGGCTGCTTGGCAATCAAATTTAGCTAATTGGCAAATTTCACAGTTGTTAATGAATACGGTTATCAATTTTAACATATTTGGATGGTAATACTTTTGTTTTAATTCAGAAAATACTTCGTTTATACCCCTATGGTTGTGTTTTAAATGTTCTTCTTTAATTATCGTGATCATTTCGTTATAATCTATTATATTAGTTAATTTGATATTAGATTTACACAGTATTAAATTTTTATTTTTGCTAAAGTGTTTTATGTAAAGATTTTGGAATTTTATAAATAATTCGTTGTTTTCACAATAGAGACACATTAATCCTTTATCAATTAAGACCCTCTTCATTATTTCTAATAAATTCGAATTCTTATGAACTGTAATGAGGTTTTGACATTTTTTTTGTATAATTTTGGTAACGACCTTTTCTTTATTACTATAATTTAGATAAATTTGATTTTTGTAAATATTAACACATTTATCTGTTATTCTTATACAGTCCAAGCCGTCTTCGCTTGCACTGTGAACTGTTCCTGTAGTGGACATAATTTTATTACCATTGCCATTATTATTCATATTAGTATCACCTACAGACATGACTTCAACGTCCAACCTGCAAATGTCACTATAATTATCCAATTCGTTATTTAATATTTCATTTTCTTCATTTAACGGTGCTGTCTTATGATCACCCGATTTTTGTTCGTCTTTGTTTATGTATCGACTTAGTCCATCCGCCAGATTATTTTCTTTACCTTTTAGGTAGCTGACTTCAAAATCGTACTCATTTAACATTAACTTCCATCTTTGAAGTTTCATGTTTGGCTCCTTAATGTTATTTAGCCATACAAGTGGTCTACGTACAATAAATTTTCTTCCGTAAAGGTAAGTTCTACAGTATTTTACTGACCATACGATTGCCAATAGTTCTTTTTCAATCGTTGAGTACCTTATTTCATGGTCATTTAAGGTGCGTGACGCGTAAAAAATTGGATGGTTGTTTTGACTTAAGACGGCTCCCAAGGCAAATTGAGAGGCATCTGTTGTTAAAGTGAAAGGTTTATTAAAATCGGCACGTTTTAAAATAGGGTCATTCATTAATAATATCTTTAATTTATTGAAAGCACTAAAATACTCTTTATCCCAAACATTTACTTTTACATTTTTTTTCAAATACTTGATTAGGGGGTAGGCTACTCGAGAATAATCCTTGATGAATTTTCTGTAATACCCTGTGATCCCCAAGAACTGTTTTATCTCTTTTGTGTTCCTTGGTAATTTCATTAGTTTATTAGTTTCTACTTTACTTTCATCAGGCTTAATGCCATTGTTAGTTACTATGTGTCCCAAAAATTTTGTGGATTCATTAGCAAAGTGGCATTTGTCAACTTGTATTTTTAGGTTAAATTTTTTTAATTTTTGAAAAATTTGACGAATTGATACTAAATGTTCACTAAAACTTGTCGAAAATATAAGAATGTCGTCTAAATACACGACACAAGTCTTATTTATGTATTCTTTAAGGACATAATTAATTAACCGAACGGCATTCCTGTGAATTCATAATGACCATGAGTAGTAGAAAATGCTGTCTTCATTCTATCACGTGGATCGACTTCGATCTGATGGAAGCCTTTGGCTAGGTCCAACGTGGTGAAGTAGTTGCATTTTCCCAATTTGTCGAATAAGTCTTCCATATTCGGAATTGGGAATTTGTCGTCTATCGTTTGATCATTTAGTCTTCGACAGTCGACAACTATATGCCTTTTTTGCTCTCCACTATTATCTACTTTCTTTGGCACTACCCATATAGGAGAATTATATGGGCTGTTGCTTGGGACAATTATTTTTTGTTCTAGCATTTCCTCAATCTGTTTTTCCACTTCATCGTGGAAGATTTCGGGGTACCTATACAATTTATTATAAATAGGGATGTCATTTTTGGTTATTATTCTATGTTTAATTATATTCGTAAATGATAAATGATCACCATCTTTATGAAATATTTCCTTATACGAATATAAAAGGGCTTTTAATTTCGCCATGTCGTCACCGTTTAAGTGACTCGCAAAAATATTTTCCGACATTTGTTGTCGATTTATTTTACTATTGAAAATTTCTAAAGATTTAACATTATAACATTGATTCGCATAATTCTCCTCGTTTCTATTTAGAAATATTGGGATATTAGCTTTATTTGTAATTAATAATCTATTCTTATAGTTAATAATAGCATTCAATTTTACCAACAAGTTATTTCCTAATATACCATCGTATTCATTATGAAAGTTATATTCCAAAAAGTTGAAATAACAGTTTGGTTCGTTAAATCCTTAAATAATGGGACTTTGTATTGAGTATTTGTTTGAACGTTCCGGTTTAGTACCTTAAGTGTGTAAGAAGGACAAGTTGTTTTCCATTTTGGATTACAAATATTAGGATTTATTATGCTGAATTCAACACCAGAATCTACAATAAATTTAAGTTTCCTTACAGGTGTATTTATTATTAAATAGGGTAGTTGTTTTGTAACTCTACACGAAAATTTTGTAATTCAATATTTTCATTTGTAGCAATGTCCATGACATGGTTATCTTTGTTATTATTATTTGACCGGTAGTTTTGTTTGACTATTATTGGAGTTATTTCTGTAACTGTGTTGTCTACTTTGAGAATTTGAT
Organism: Dolichopus griseipennis; assembly: GCA_963082915.1. Lineage (NCBI taxonomy): Eukaryota > Metazoa > Arthropoda > Insecta > Diptera > Dolichopodidae > Dolichopus > Dolichopus griseipennis. Next base: position 151,096,593 of record OY720441.1, on the reverse strand, counting down.
GGCAATCTCCTTTGAATAGTATTGTTAGTAGCAATGTCCATAGGTTCTCCGTTTCTATTATTATTATTATTGTTAAAATAACGGTTATTATTGTTGAAACAACGGTTATTATTGACCCGATCATTTTTACTATTATTAGCGTGGGTATTATTATTAAAGTTTGTTCTATGGTTATTAGAGTTATTATAAGAAAAAGACCTACTGTTATTTTTAAAATTAGTATTTTTGTTAGATTTATTATGCGTATAATGTGAATAACCGTTTTCTTGAATAATTTTATGTGCTTCGGTTAATGTTCCAGGGTTTCTACTAATAAGGACACTTTTAACCGGCTCTGGTATACCGTGCTTAAATGTATGTAGAGCTATTCTCGAATTACTTGTGATTTCGTTTGCATTACCTCCACCCTCTAAAAGATACGCGTTTTTTAGTCTGCATAATAGCGTATTTATTTTTTGAAAAAAATTATCAATGGTTGAGTCACACCTACACGATCTTATTTTGTCTATCAAAGTTTCTTTAGAATCACTTTCACCATGATTTCTAATGAGAGTGGCTTTAAGATCAACCCATGTTTCGGGTTCACCGTTAATAATTAAAGTTCTACGCGCATTACCTATTATTTTATCTTTAATAATCCCTAATAATAACCTTTTATAATCGTTATCAAAGGTGCCAAGAATAGGAATTAAGCATTCTATTCTTTTAATAAAATTTAACAATGAATTTTTGTCGCCATCGAATGGCGCTACACCATTTAAACTACTTGATGCTAGTTTAAATTTTTCCGCTACATTTAAATTATCCATAATTATGTTAAAATAAAAATAAGAAAATTACAAAAAAATTGAAGGTCTTAGCTTATTTAATAATTTAAGCAATGAATTAAAATTAGAAACAAATTTAAAAATATTTAAAAGAAATCTATTAACTTATATTAAAATAAATTTTTAAAGAAAATGAAGAAATTGTAATTAAATTACTTATTAATAAAATTTTATTTAACTTTTAATTTAATTTACTTAATTTAATTTAGTTTAATATTAATTTCTTATAAAAGTATGTTACTTGCGTTAATGTTGTTTTGCCAGATATACTAGTTGTACAGGATTAGAGTTCCTCGTGCTGTTGACAGTAGAAGGTTTTTTTTTTATGAAGTTCTTTTATAGTTGAAATAGTTGAAAAATATTAGTTCTGCTTTAGTTTTGAAATTAAATTTTTTTTTTTTTTAATTATAGTTTATTTACTTAATGTTCAGTTTTTGTTTAAATTTTATTTATTTAATTTAGAAAATACTAAGTTAGATTTATTTTTATTTTAGTTTTAGAATTAAATTATTTTTAATTATACTTAGTTTATTTATTTAATGTTCAATTTTTGTTTAAATTTTATTTATTTAGCTTAGAAAATACTAATTTAGATTTATTTTTATTTTAGTTTTAAAATTAAATTATTTTTAATTATACTTAGTTTATTTATTTAATGTCCAGTTTTTGTTTAAATTTTATTTATTTAACTTAGAAAATACTAAGTTAGATTTATTTTTATTTTAGTTTTAAAATTAAATTATTTTTAATTATACTTAGTTTATTTATTTAATGTTCAGTTTTTGTTTAATTTTATTTATTTAACTTAGACAACACTAAGTTAGATTTATTTTTATTTTAGTTTTAAAATTTAATTTACAAATACAATACACTGTAACGGTGTTATTCAAAATTTAATTTAGTACGCTGTAACTGTACTATAGATATGATTTAGTACACTGTAACTGTACTATAAGTTATTTAATACACTGTGACTGTTTTTTTTAAATCATTTAATACAATGTAACTGTATTATTAAAATTTAATTTACTACACTGTAACTGTATTCTTGTTTACCGACTGCGCCATTTAGGTTTTAAATTAAACGCATAATTATTTTATTTTTAATTTTATTTATTTTTAAACACAGTACTTGACGCTTCGAAGACAAACTAAAGAATCCAAAATTAATCTTCTTATTTCTACTTATTTTTATTTAATCACGCGGCTTGCAACGTGATCGTATGATTATGAATTTTATACATGTTACCTTTAGTATTGCACCTAACGATCAATTCAGGTGATAAAACTGCTGTGTATGCGTTTTTTTGTTAACCAGACAGTTTTTTTGTTATGTTACAATATGCTCATAATAATATACTAATAACGTGGTTGAAATCTAATTCGAAATATTAATGTCATAAAAAATATTCACTTAAATATTCTTACATTTGCATATACACCAGAAACAAAATAGGCCCTAGCTTATCTCGCTTATTCATATAAGATTTTTATCTTACCAAATACAAGTAAACTTACATTTAGACACATTACACATTATACTATAATTTATACATATACATATATTGCATATTAACACAAATCAAAAAAATCATTTCGTACCGTTACATTTTGTATTAGATTATGCTTCGATTCTAATATACACATACAGAAAAGTAAACAAAAACAAATGACTGATAAATTTATGTTTTTGGATTTTAAAAATTTAAAAATCAGTAATTACGTATTTTACTTTTTGTATGTTTCGTATTTTATGTGTGTTGGTCGTGGGTTCAAATTCGCTTCATGGTGAAATTTTGTTTTTAATTTCAATCTAAATTTTTTTTTTTTATTTAAGTATCTACTTGTATAAATTTTAAATTAATGAACCAAAAATGAACGGACTGACATAAAAAAAACCCTTCAACATTTTTTATATGAAACTGATCGTCTATATAATTATTTGGTTTATGGTTTTATATTATCAAAGTGAAGTATTTTAGTTTTTAAAGTTACAGAGTTTTAAAGAAACAATCCAAATAAATAAATTTTCTTTGAATTTTTTTTCATTATTTCTGTTGAATTTAAAAAAAAAACAAAAGAAAATTTTGTCTTTTAAGATGAATCGATTTATTTACACCCGAAGCCACTTTGCTAACCATTGAACCATACAATTCTTACAAATTTATGGTCAGACTTCTAATATAAATATATCACTAACTGACAGAATGAAAAATAAAGCCATAGACACAGGCAAGTTCAAATAAAAGTATAAGATAAGTCTCAGTCAATTTTAAAAAAGGTCAATGCTGTTAAGTAATTACTAATAAGTAGGTAATAAAGAAAAAAGTGAAATAAAATAAATGTGTTTTAATGTTACAACCTCGTGTTTTCCAGGAAAAGGAACCTAACATTATAAACATATGCAAACTATTGATAAAGAGAAAAAAAAACGATTTAATTTTTGTTTACGGATTTTATTAAGGCTATTAAGGTACAGGAAAAATGTTGTTCTTCTTATTTATTTAGTTTGTTATTGTTTAACTTGTTTTTGTTATTAGAGATAAAAGTTCATATATATATTTAGATAGGTTTAAGATATATATGTTCGAGACGAAAATAAATATTTTCTTTTGGTTAAATGGTTAAAAGAAAACACAACAAAAAATCCTTCATTCATAATTATTACCTACACATTAACATACCTATGTTTACATCTATATGTTCAACAAAGCTAATATAAAATGAAGATTTGTATTTGAAAATGTTTTTTATTTAAATGTTTTTAATAAATTCTTTGGTTTAAACTTTAAATTATGGTCGCACATGGTAAAATTTGATAACATATGATAAAAATAAAGTCTATTTGATAACTGTGAGTCTAATGAAGCTACGAGGTTAAAATTAAAACTAGGCAGGTAAAGTAATAGGGCAAGTTACTTGGCAAAGTTGGACATCACTCAGACCGACTTTTAGGGTGGGCCTATTTTTATTTTTATTTTTTATGGTTTGTTCTTTTTTTTTTTTTTAAGCAAAAATTATGGGGTAGGATAAGTTAAATTTTTTTTAATTGTTGTACGCTATATTTTTTTGTAACTGTTAGCAAATATTGTTATACAATCTCTTGATCTACACAATTCTTTATTGTTTATACGAACATATGATCTAACATACACTATGTGTAAAAACTATTAGCTATGCTAATATTGTAATTTCCTTTTCTCTTTCTTCTTGAACGTGGAGCTGAACAATAAGTAAACAAAAAATTTTAACAGTAAAAGATTATTTAATTTAACAAGTTATGGGCCCAAATCACATTTTCTTTCAATAATAAAAAAATTTCTAATCCATCTAATTTAATGTTATGTAATGTAATAAAAAAAAAGAAAAAAATAATATTTTTTTAAGTAAAAAAAAAAAAACTGGAATTTTTTTTTTGGAAAAAAAATTATTTTCTATAATCGAACAAATGAGTGGAAACAATTTCAATATTGAAAAATTGGACGACCAAAACATATGGAAAATTAACTCAAGAAGCGTTTTAATTTACAATGAGCTATGGGGTTATATAGATGGAAGCATTGAGAAACCTGAATGAAATAGTGAAGTTGCACAAATAACGGACTGGAAAGCAAAAGACTCAAAAGCTTTAGCAATAATTACCTTGAATGTAGGGTTGTCAACAGGTCACTTTTAAAGAGAACCTGTTCTCTTTTTGAATTAAAATACTTTGTACTCTATCTTTTTTTATATATGTATATTCAATTTGTTCTCTTTTTTTGCTAAATCCCTGTTTATTCCCTTTTTTTGCAAGTTTCCTGTATTTATTTTTCCGAAAAATATTATATTTGATTGTAGAATTGTAGTACACCTTTTCAGGTCACGATTTAGTACATTTTTTATTTTTTTTGGTTTCTAACACATAGAATTCGATTGCCTATTTTTTTCCTACAGGGCTTTACATTTCGAATTAATATTGAAAAGTCAAATGTCAAGTAAACAACCGTTAAGTTACATTAATAGATTCAGTGTCTAAATTTTGTATATTGTTATTTTTGAAAACAAAAAGAAAAGTATAACAATTTTCAGGTAGTTTTAAAATCAAATTGTAAGTATAAACTCAAAATATGGTATTCTCAAATTTAACATCTATAATTATAAAATTATGTAGCCTTAGAAATGAGTAAACGTAAATGCACCTTCTCTGAAGAACTTCAAAAAAAGTATACATGTTTTACGGCCACAGAAAAATCAAAAAATGAAGCATTACAGTTTGTCATATTGTAGTTTCTGTAGCCAATAAAGGAAAATATGACTTAGAGCAACGCATTTCATCGCTTAAGCATAAAGGTACTGTGGGTGCAGGACAAAGTTCGAAGTCTTTATGTGATTTTTTTACAGCAAAATTTTCAGCACTTAACAAAAAAGTATCAGCCGTTGAAGGCACCTTAGCCTTCCATACTTTAAAACATGGATACAGTTTTAACTCTACAGTATGCACAAACAAACTGCTAACAAAAATGTTTGACGACTCACAAGTTGCAAAACGAATTTCCTGCAGAAAAACGAAAACAACATGCATTTCTAACAGCGTTATTGCTCAATATTCTATAGCAAATATTATACAATCATTGGTAAATGTTTCTTTTATATCAGTTTCAACCGACGGTAGCAACCATAGCGCAACTAAAATGTTCCCAATTGTTATTCAGTATTTTGAAATACAATATGGTATAGTAACGAAAATAATAGATCTAGAATCTTTACTTAATGAAACAGCAGAAACAATTAGTGAATATTTATTGAAATGCTTAAAAAAATACAATATTTTAAACAAATGTGTAGCTTTTTCTGCAGATAATTGCAACACCAATTTTGGAGGAATTAATAGATCTGGAAAAAATAATGTTTATTGCCATTTAAAAACTAAAACCGGAAAAAAATTAATAGGAATTGGTTGTCCAGCACATATAGTGCATAACTCAGCTCAACATGGGTGTGATTCAAAGCCAATAGATTTAGAATCAATAGGTCTTAAAATTTATAACTATTTTTATATATATACTATCAGGACTGAATCATTTGAGCAATTTTGTGAATTTGTTGACATAGAGTATAGAACTTTACTCAAACACTCGAATACACGCTGGTTATCTCTCTATCCTGTTATAAATAGAATTTTACAGGTATATCCTGCTTTAAAGGTGTATTTTCTTTCGCTTGATAGTTGTCCACAAGTGTTGAAATTATTTTTTGAAAACATTTTTAGCGAAGCATATTTGTATTTTGCACATTCTTTACAGTATTGGAAGTAACAGCAACACTAACTTCATTAAAAGCTACATTAGACCAACGATTTGAAGAATCGTTTCTTCCACTAAAAGTTAAATCTTTTATAATTGAAAATATTAAAATGGGTTTGAACAAGAAAGCAAAATATTTAAATTAAACTGCATTAATTGCTACGAAAAATCACTTAGTTATTTACAACCGTGGACCGATCAATTTTTGGAATTTCAATGCTTTACTTAGATGAAACTAGATAATATTCCAAAGTGGGAGGATATAGAAAAAACAATAACGTGTCTAGCTTCTAAAGATGTTTTAGTAGATGATGTAAAATGCTTTGACCAATTTTGCAATTTAAAAATATTTGTAGAAAAAAATATTGAAATATCAGAATTCTAAAAATCATTATCATGTATTAAGTGGTCAATTTATTTCAAAACAAATGAAAGCATAGAGTTTTACTCAGAACTATTAAAAATATGCCAGTTTTTCTATGCAATTCCAAGGCAAAATGCAAATGTGGAGAGAATTTTTCCCATGATAAATGGACAATGGTTCAAAGAAAGAAATAGATTAAAAATGTCAACTGTTAAAAATATACTTACAGTTGTATATAATTATAAAAATGTTTCCTGCTGTGATTTTTATAATGAAATTAAAACCAATGACAAACTGTTAGCCCAAATCAGCAGTGCTGATAAATATAAGAAGGATAATGAAGTTGTTTCTGACGAAGAAAATTAAATTATTGGAGTTAGGCAAAATTAACTTTTTTTTTTATTTTAATACATTTAGATATAATGTATTTTTTTTTAAAAATGTTTAATAAAAAAAATTTCTATTTCTAAAAAAAAAAAAATATATAATAAGTTCTCTTTTTTTATTTACCTAATCTGACAACTTTACTTGAGTGTCAAGGAAAGTCAACTATCATATATAGAGAAAGCGGCGTTACGAACTAACGCCCAAGCCACTAACCCCCAAGTACAAAATTGAACTAATCCCCAATATTTTTTCAAATTTTAATTTGGGAATTAGTTCTTTTTTTTGGGGTTTTTTTCATTTGTAGAATTTGGGTATTAATTCATATGAACTAAACCCCAAAAATTTCAAAAATATTTTTGGGGATTAGTTTATTTTATTTTGGGGGTTAGTTCATTTTACTTGGCGATTAGTTCATTTATTTTGGGAATTCTTTTGAGGTTAGAGCATTTTCCTCAATTGAAATAATTAATATAGCGAATACAAAAATATCTATAAGTATTCTGTAAAAGGCGAATTAACCTGATTTTGAATCCAAATATAAAATCCTCAAGTACCGTCGAGTTCCCGCGGTCTGCTTGGTAGCCCTAACCCGACACTTCATTGCAGCACAACAGCGCGATACGACCGTAAACTCAAACGCTCGATGGACTCTCAATGGCGGCACTGATTGTAAATTATTGTAACCAATTCTAAAGTCTCTCCTAATTTCACGTGCATATTTAAAAAATAAAATGCATGTAAAAGAATAATGAGAAAGCTTTATTCTCTTTTCGCAGAATATTTATATATATGTATATAAGAAATGCTGTATTAGGAGGGATTTTAGAATTGGATTCAAAATCAGGATTGCTGCTTTTTTAAGAATATTTATATATATATGTGTAAAAGCTGGATTCTGAATTAGGAGGACTTATATTTAAGATAAAAATTGCCACTTTTTTCCAGAATATGTATTTATTACATATATATAAATATTCTGGAAAAAGCAGCAATCCTAATTTTGAATTCAACTGTAAAATCCCTTATAGTGACCTAATAATGAACTCAATACTTAGAATATCATCCCAATGCACTCAAAAAGACATGTTAACAAATGCGAAATATAATGTTGGAGCTTCAATGTTAACCTTTAATTTTGGAAAAACATACACTGGTGCATAAGTTACTGTTTTATAAAAACATAAAAGTTTTAATTTTTAAGTCTTACAGCCCTGCAATGGGAAAACTTCCCAAATTTTTGATAAGTGAATTTATGGTGATTCTCGAGGGTCTGCCTATCCTCCTCCTGTTCCCACTTTTTCGACGTTTTTGGTTCCAAAATTTGGAATTTTACCAAGAATTTTATTATCTAAGCAAAAATGGTTAAGACTAAAAGACAATTTCTTCAATTTAAAGAAACGCTTTTAAATTTAAAATAAACCTATTTTCGAGCCCATATAGCTCCTAAACAGGGGACGTGACAAAAAAATTTTGTTAACCGACTCCTACTAATTTCTGAGGATCTAACTTCACAAAACCATAGCTTGAACTGTTCAGATAGTTGGGGCTAAAAATTTTGCCAAAATGGAGTTTTGCATAATGGTAAATTTTAATTTACCGTATGGCAACCCTAAAATTTGCTTTTTAAAAATTTATAAAGTTTATAAAACCAACAATTATAAATATAACAATTTAAATATTGGACTTTTCCCACTTTCGGGGGCTGTAGAAAAACGTTCTCTACAAAATTATTTTTTTTGCAATACCTTTCCGTGGTTAAAATTTCTTTACCCTATTTCAAACGGTGTAAAATTTGAAAATGTTCTAAAAATGGCAAACAAGGCAAATGTTTTAAGTGCAAAAAAATTATAAATTTGAGAAATCATAAACAAATGCAGTGTGATGCAGATTGTAAAAAAAGCTTACTTAATATTTGTTCTGGTTTGGCTGTTAAAGATCTGGAAATTATTGAAGCGGATCCAGGACAATTGTTGTTTTGCACAATGTGTAAGCAAAAAAGAATTAAACGAAGATCTTTAAATATAAGTTTGGTTGAGAGATTAAGTGCTGTGTACCATAAGAGCATAAACATAAATCATAAATCACATAAATAAACAAAAATCTAAGACATTTCTACATGTTATAAGGCGTAGTATTATCTCATGTTTAAATTGTATGTGGAATTCATTTGATCAGTTCTAATATATGAATATATCTCCCCTGTTCCGACATGCAAATATATAGTCAGGCTGTTTAGCCTATCACAGTGAACAGTTAGCACGTAGAGGTACGGGGAAAAAAAAAAAAAAAAAAAAAAAAAAAAAAAAATTAGAAAAAAGGCGTACCTACCTACCGCAAAATCACTAAAAAAAAAAAAAAACAATGATCAGGCAACTGAAAACATTATGTCAAAGCTTGATGAAATCCTCGGAAAGCAAGAGAATCTAGAAAAATTTATGTTTGAGGTTAGAGAAGTCCTGGATGCTTTAATGGAAGATAACATTAGATTGAAAAATGAGAATGAAATATTAAAAATGCAAGAAAATAAAAATAAATTAGAAATTGAAATAATGAAACAACGGAAACTGCGTAATCATCTTGAAATTACTGGATTGAATGGATGTGAAAAACTGGAGCCGATGTTTATACTGAAGGAAGTTACAAAATAATTGGACAAAAATTTTAAGGCGGAAGACGTAAAGGAATCTTATTGCATGGCTGCACATGAAAAGAACTCAGGTGAGCCAAAAAGATAAGTAATTGAATTTAAAAATGCCAAAATAAGAAATGATCTTATGTATACCAAAAGAAAAAATAAAATGAGTACCAGTTTCTTACTTGTAGACAAAGAACACTCCACATCTGAAAACAACCTTTTACAGTTACTTATATTTCAATGAGAAATTAACACCATATTTCGGTCTGTTGTTCAAAAAGACCAGAGATTTGAAAAGGCAAAAGAAAATTAAATTTACATGGATAAGAGATGGTAAAGTTCTTATAAGGGAAAGTGAAGAATTTAAATTATTAATTCAGATAAACAACTAGAAAAATTTTATGTATCAATTCAATAACATCTCAGATCCCTTAGCTATATTACCAATAATCATATCTGTAATAAAAACAACATTAAATTTATACAATCATGTACCTTAAAAATTATGTATCTTAATATTCGCAGCTTCAAACATAAAATTGATGAGATTAAATATTTGCTGGATAACATTAACTCTACTATCCACATAATAGCGTTCACTGAAACTTACTGATTTAGTTAATATAAAAAACTACAACAAAGTGTTCTGTCGCAGACATAGTAGACGAGGAGGTGGAGTTGCTATGTTTATACATCTCTATAGACTTCACAATATTTAGAAATATCCCAAACAATTACAATAGTTTATTGTCAATTAAATTACTTAACAACAAACAAATATTAGTTATACCTTTACTTTTCAAAGCACCACTAAATGATAGAAAATCAATTGACAATTTTTTTACACTTATTGATGAGCACTTAAACGAAATAAAAACAAGCACAATAGTTCTCCGTGATTTTAACTTTAATATAAATAATTACGTAGGCAAACTGATACAAGAATATAAAACTATTGTAACATCTAATAGTTTTTCCTTTTGCCATTCCAGCATTCCTTGGCCATCTTTATCGTCATGTTTGGATAACGTTCTAAAAAATAAAATTAGTAATAAAATTAATGTAAAAAATATGAATGTTGATTTTACTGACTATAATACTTTATTACTTGAAGTAATGCTACAAAACAATTTAGAACATAAGCGAACATATGATCAGACAATAAACTTGTTAAATAAAAATAAACTTCAAAAATATATAAAAAACTGCGTTATCGATAAAATTAGTGATACCGATATGTTATGTAAAAGTGTAAACCCTATAAAAAAAGGAATTGAAAAATGCAGTACTACAAAAAATTTAAAAAAAACGAGGAAGAGTGTGGTAGAGTAGACTGTGTCAACTCTGGGATACCCGTATAGTCGTTATATAAACATTATATCATTATTATTATAAACATTAATTACTTATGGCAAAATTTCAAACATACCAGTTTTATTAGGTGTAGTGTAATGTCCATATAAAAGAAACAGTTGTATGGCAGCTACTCGAACCCTCTGCAGTAGACCAACCAAATTTTGCAGTAACTTTGGCCATTATACTAAACTATTTTTGGTAAAATTTCAGACACCCAACTTCAATAGGTATAGAGTAATGCTCATCTAAAATAAAAAGTTGTATGGCAGCTACTGGAACTCACTGCAGCAGACCAACCAAATGTTGCAACAACTTTGGCCATAAAACTAAACTAATTTTGGCAAAATTTCAGACACGCAGCTGTAATAGGTACAGAGTATTGTCATATAAAAAAAGATGTTGTAGGGCAGCTACCCGTACTCATGCGCCAAAATGGCTTGATTTAAATAACGATGACGGCTATTGCAAAAAAAACGAATTCGCGAAAATTTCAAAATCCTAGCTCCTTTAGTTTTTGAGTTATCGTGCGGACGGACTGACGGACGGACGGTCGGACGGACATGCATAGCTAAATCGATTTTTTTTTCGATTCCGATTCGAAAGAAGATGTATGCAACTTCAAACCTATATCAATACGCCCGATATCAAGCAATCGAATAGAAACTTGTGTGCACAGTTAGTTCTCGGATTACTTACAAAAAAATTAATTACTGAATCTCATGCAGTATGGTTTTACGAAGAAGTCAAACACCAGTGCTGCCACATTTGATCTTATCTCACTGCTGCAAAAACAAATCAACGGTGGGAAAAAGGTGTGTGTTGTTTCCTTTTATCTTAAAAAAACGTTTGATTCTATAGACAGGAAGATATTATGTAGAAAATTATTTGAATTTGAAGTAAAAGGAAAGGATTATATGTGGTTCCAAAATTAGTTCACTGGTCGAAAATAATATACTGAAAGTGATGGTTTCGCTAGCAACACAATCAACACAGAATATGGAGTGTTACAAGGAAGCTGTTTAGGGCCACTACTATTTTCTTATTATGTGTACAACTTTTGCGAGTTAAAGTTAAATGGTAGCTCTATTTTATATGCGGATGATTTAGCCATAGTATATACTGAAAACAATTTCGACACGCTACAGCACGTTCGACACGTTCAGCTAAGAAGCAGAACAGTTATTTGTTATTTTTTGAAAAAAAAAAAAAAAAATGTTTTCGTTTAAGTTTTACATTAGAAATTTGAAATAAGTACTGCAATTTTTTTAATTAATGTCGTCTTCAGCTCCTCGGCTTGAGTTACATAATATTATGTTGACATAATGTAGCATGACATATGTGTTGGCATAATATAGTAACTGATTCACTTTTCTTTTAAGTATCTTTATGGTCGTAAATGTAAATTTGCTGTCAATATACATATTTTGAATTTACGACCAAAAACTATGTAAAAAATCATTGCTAACTGAACCTGGTCGTAAATGTGAAATATGTGTAAAGTAAACGTCAACTATGCAAACTAAATTTTTTGTTTACAATCAGTTTACCAAGTAGTAAGGTACAATTTTTTGAGCGTTCAGCGTTGTTTTATTTTTATGATTAATAATGTAAGTAAGAAAATATGTCTTTTTTTGTAAATTAATTTAAATTTAAATTAACAGGAGTGAAACTGAAAGTGAATCACAAAGTTTGTTGTGGGACACATCCACCTTAAAACTACTAATTTGTACAAGATTAGCGATGGAAACTCATTTCAAAAGTGGAAAACATAATCTGTTGATTTTATATCCATTGCAAAACTAAAAAATTTACTTTTACGACCACAAAAATTTATTTGTAAATTGAATGTCTACTGAATGCAAATTGTTTGGTCTTAAAATCATAATAAATGTCAAATGGCATATTTTACATTTACGACCACACCTTTTTTTCTTTTTGTTTTGCAATAACAGGAAATCAATTTCCTGGTCAATTAATTTTATTAAAAATGTTAAAAAACATTATTTTGATGATCTAGCATTAAGTTAATTAAAACATATTATTTTAAGTATATATAAGTATAATTTTGTAATAATAAAGACAGTCTTAAGACAACACCAAAAAAAATTAAGTCATTTTATTTTCGGTCTAAAGTAAGCGAAATACATATTTGGCGCAGTCGGAAACGGAATTCAATCAGAAGATTGAATTAAACGAATCGAGAAACTTTTATCCGAAGATAAAATAAATAAAAAAAAACAAAAATTAAAGATTGTGTTGTATATACATAATATATAAATATATATGTGGATATATTTTGGAATTTATTTTTGACAATCAAATAATAATAAAATAAAAAAGAAAATAGTATATTGCTATATAATAAAATTAACAATTAAATACAAATTTTTTTGTGAAAAAAAAAAAAATATATATATATAAATAATTAAGAATATAAAACTATAAACTCTAATATATGTACAATATTTTAAAGTGTCATTGAAAACAATACTTATCAATTAAAATACAAATATAATATAAATTAAAATTCCTTATCTTTAATTTAAAAATCCATAACACTATATTAGCAGTATAAAAACAGTGAATAAAACCTTTTATGAAAAACAATACCAGAAATTTAATTTTTGATAAAAACAGAAATATCATGGCAACTAACCAACTAACGGAAGACCAAAAAGGTCAAATCATGCAGCAACAAGAACAACAAATACAACAGTGTCAAGCACTTATTCAACAACTGCAACTACAAGTTCAACAACAACAAGTTCAACAACAACAACAAGTACAACAACAAATTCAACAAAGCAACGAAGAGCAAAATTTTCTCCTGAGCATACTTTAACACAGTTCAGACATCTTAAACCATTTAATGGCTCACCTTAAGAGTGTTGAAGTTACACTTTCTCTTTGCGGAAATAACAATCAGTTATACCAGTTTGCGATGCAGATAGTAAGAAACGAAAAAATACAAAAAGAAGCAGGAAAATGTGTCCAGCAGCTTGGTGAAAACGCTAGTTGGGACAAAATAAAATCAAAACTGCGGCAGAGTTTTCATCCTCAAAAATCCTACTCAGAATTGTTTAACTATTGCAGATACATAAAGGTTAGTAATTTAAGAAACTTATTTGAAGAGTTTAGGAATGTAAGTTCCGAATTAAATGAAATTTATGATTTAGATGATAAGAAACCAGAAATTTATAAGCCAGAAAACGTTGATAGGGATTTAACAGAAATTTTATTAGAAAAACTAGATGAACTATTAGAGCTCATATTCAAGAAAATATGAGTATGTTAGATATTTACAATAAGTTTAGTAAACTAAGATTGTTAGATGATAATAGGACAATAAATTTTAATCACAGAAAATTAAATAATAAAAATAACATGTTATATAAAAAGTTTAGTAGAATATCTGAACAAAATAGAAATAAAAAATTTGAACTTTCTACAAATAGATATACAAACAATAGTTTCAGAAGAAATAAAATTGTTCATGAAAATAATAACATTAATAATAACGATTATCTTAATAAAGGCAACAAAATTTTGTCACAAATTGAAAAACCCAAATTTAATCCTAATAATTCACAACGTTCTAGACAAACAAATATTTCCAATCCAAGTAGAAATATCAACAACTCTAATCAAAGCGGTAGAGTAACCAGTCTTTCTCGCAAGTCGCGATTTAGAAAATATAGAAATCTTCATAATCAAGGTCAAACTTATTATACCTAGCAATTATTATAATGATAGTCCAGACTCATGGAAATTGGAAATTTACAGGGAACTACCGAAAATTTTCAAGAAGAGCCTCGGAAACAAACTTACCAATAATATATTTAACAATATATAATCAAAAAGTCAAATGCTTTATAGATACAGGGTCTAGTACAAGTGTTATTAATCCAAAGGTTTTGAATAACTCTGTTCAAACTAAATTGGAAAAATCTTTGTATTTTAGCACTATTAACGGAACTAATAAAATATTTACTGAAATAGTCACCCCAATTCCAAAAGAATTCCAAACTTTTGGAAGAATTTCATGGAAGGTAATAGGGTTAAATGGTAGGAGCTATGATGCAATTGTTGGACAAAAGATCTTAGTCGCTCTTAAAGCTAAAATTAATCTAGACCAAAAATATATAGAAATTAAAAACAACAAAATCCCTTTTATTGACAATATTTATCCATTTGACATTTCTAACATAAATACCTTAGAATCTAGTAGTGAAAGTTTTTTAAACAAATTAGATTTAAGCAATGTAAAAAACGATGAAAGAAATAAATTGTTGAAAATTTTGAAAAGATTCAAAAATTTATTTTTTAAAGATGAAGATATCTTATCCTTTACTCATGAAAATCAACATGCTATATTAACAACTACAAATGACACAACCTATTCTAAGATTTATCGGTATCCAAAAATCCATGAACAAGAAATTGAACGTCAAATAATCGAAATGTTAGATCAGGGAATTATCACGGAAAGCAATTCTCCTTACAATAGTCCACTTTGGATTGTACCGAAAAAAAGAGATAATTCAAGCAAAAAAAAAATGGAGAATTGTGATAGACTACCGAAAATTGAATGAAATTACTACAGGTGACAAATTCTCAATTCCTAATATTGAAGCAATATTAGACAAATTGGGAAGGTCACAATATTTCACAACTCTTGACCTAGCTAAAGGCTTCCACCAAATTTTAGTTAGGCCTGAAGATAGAAAAAAAAAACAGCTTTTTGTCCGTTTTGAATATACAAGAATGCCATTTGGATTGAAAAATGCTCCCGCCACATTTCAAAGATTAATGAACCCAGTATTCAGAGAATTTATTAATAAAATTTGTGTAGTCTATCTAGATGACATACTGATTTTCAGCTGATCTTTGGAAGAGCACTTTACTAATATAACTAAAATTTTTGAAACCTTAGAAAAAGCAGGGTTAAAAATACAGGTAGATAAATGCAATTTTCTTTGTAAAGAAACCGATTATTTAGGACATGTTTTAACTCCAGAAGGAATAAAACCTAATCCAAATAAAATAGAAATAATTAGAAATCTCAAACTTCCTAATACCCAAAAATAGATCAAATCGTTTTTAGGATTGACTGGGTATTATAGAAAATTTATAAAGGATTATGCAAAACTTGCCTACCCAATGGTCAAATATTTAAAGAAAAACACAAAAATAAATACGAAAAATCCTAATTACATTGATGCTTTTGAAAAATTAAGAGATATTATTACGGATTACCCAATATTAAAGTACCCAAATTTTAATAAAAAATTCAAATTAGCTACCGATGCAAGTAATTTCGAAATTGGAGCTCTCCTATCACAAGATGGACATCCTATTAGCTTTGCATCCCGAACACTAAACGAACATGAAAAAAATTACCCTACAACTGAAAAAGAGCTTTTAGCAGTTGTATGGGGAATTAAATATTTCAGACCGTACCAATAGCCGTAATTAACCGTAGCCTATAAAATGGCTACAACTTAAAAATAAAGGTAAAGATATTAACCCAAGATTACAAAGGTGGCTAACTCAATTTGGAGAATATGACGCCAAAATTGAATACATTAAGGCAGTGCTTCTCAAACTTTTTTATAATGTGGCTCCCTAAAGCTGAAAAAAAAAATTCAATCTTCCCCAAAAAATAACAGTAATAAAACACCATTTATCATTACTTTTTCAAGCAATATTTTTAATATCTATATATTACTTCAAAAATAAAATTCTTTCAAATCAAGTTTTTAAAACCACATAACTTTCAAAATTATTACAATAATAATACATATTATATAAAATAAAAAAAAATTATAATTTCCCACCAAAAAAATTACTTAATGAGAGGGATGTGATTCCATATTTTTACATAAATAATCAATATCCGGTGAAATTTCAGAAATACTAATTCGAAGGTTTTGCTCCAAAGCGTTCGATGAAAGGCACGATCTATGTTTATTTTTAATTATTAGCAATGAAGAAAAAGCAGTTTCGCAAAGATACATTGTAGCAAAAGCCAATAAATTTAGCAATGCTTCTTTTGCGATGGACGGATGTTCTCGCTGTCACCTTATCCAAAATTCTGTAAGACTTTTTTCATTAAACTCTAATTCAACAGAATTATCTGATCTGATATATTAAAAGTATAAAATTAAAAGTATATTTATGTGTTGCTATGTATCTAAGCCTACTAAGAAATAAAATTAAAAAAAATAACGGTTTTGAAAAGTGTAAATGGAGAAATAATTTTTCATATAAATTTATTTATATTTTTAAATACGAATTTAAAAATTTTTTAAAGAGTATATTACTTAAATATTTCGCGGCTCCCTTGTCAGAGCTCCACGGCCCCAAGGGAGCCGCGGCTCATAGTTTGAGAAATACTGCATTAAGGGTAAAGAAAATAAAATAGCAGATTTTCTCAGTAGAATCGATGTTAATACTAACGAAATAAATTTATTTGAAAATTATAATAACTCTACAAGTACAAATTCGGTTCATGTTGATAGTAATGTATCTTTAGCAACCATTCACTCTCTAGAGGAAAATTTGGTACAACATATACCAATTTTAGAAACGGTTGTTAATCGTTTTAAAACTCAAATTATCTTAGTAGAACAAAAAGAAAAAGATCTAGAAATAATTTTCAATAAGAGAAGAATTTACATAGAAAGAAACGATATCCCTAACAATGTAAGTAATATAATCCGAAGATATATTAACATTGGAAAAATTGGAATATATTCGGAACTTGAAGACCATATCTATAACGAATTTAAACCAAAAATTATCGAAATGTATCCTAACAAGAATAAAATGAAATTTGTCAATTGCAGTTATTTTGCCAAGGATATGAAGAACGAAGAAGAAGCTTTAAAAAAAATATCTCTATTCAATAAAAGAGAATTTGGTCATGCTGGTATAATAGCCAATTATGAAAGTATCAAGCAAAATATTTTACCCAAACTTAAAAATCTTAATACATAAAGTAGTAAATAACTGTGAAACTTGTACTGCAGGGAAATACGAATGAAATCCGATTAAAAAGAAATTTGAAATTACCGCAACACCAGTGGAAATTAACGAAATAATCCACGTTGATATCTATGTAAATTCTAAACACTCTTTCATTATTTTTATAGACAAATTTTCCAAACATGCTACAGGTTTTTACCTGGAAGATAGAAATAATTAAACGCTTATAAACAAATTTCGACAGTATATTTCAATAAAAGGAAAAATGAAAAAACTAGTTTGAGACAATAAATTTAACAGTATAAATATAAAACAGTTTTGCAAAGATGAGGGAATAATAGTTCATTTCGTATAGCCTAATAACCATACCGGAAATGCAGACATAGAAAGAGTGAACAATACGTTAACAGAAAAAATTAGAGTATTGAATATTGAAAACAAAATCCCAATAAAAGATCAAAATCTTAAATCCATACAATATTACAATAGTACTTATCATTCGACAATCAAAGCTACTCCATTCGAAGTAGAAAATAACAAAATAGACAAAAAAATTATTGAAAATAGAATAAAAGACATGAAAACAAAAAAAAAAATTACAAAATTAAATAAATCAAGAGAAAATTTTACAGAAACTAGACAATTAGGATTTATAAAAAACTATGCTAGGCCTAAGACATAAACAGCAACCCTTTACAAAATATTCATGAAAACAACATTAAAAGACCATTAAAATTTTCAGATCAAAACAATACTAGTCTGGATAATAATTCTTTGGATACTTCCAATAACATCACCAACAATGATAGTGGAACAATTGAAATCTGAAATGGGATATGTCGAAATTAAGGTCGATGAAATAGAAATTGTAAGTAATTTTGACATAATCCTTCACATTGTGTACCCATGTGAAATTTTAAAGTTAGTTGATAATTAAGAAACAATAGCTTCTTCTTTAAGATTAGAAAGCAATAAAATATTTGCATTACAAAAGTTAGAAAACCTTAGGAATAAAATAAAAACAATAATAGTTCATTTCCAATCTAAAAGAGGACTTATAAATTTTGTACGCTCTGCAACTAAATGGTTATTCGGAAATATAGATGATGATAGGCAAATTATTGAAAATCACCTTAAAATTATCGAAGAAAATAATCATAACTTAATAGAAAACTCTTAAAAAATTAAAATTAATAACAACTTCAATTAAACATTAGAAACTATCAAATTATCTCTAGAATCAGAACGTAAACAAATTGTAGATAAATTAAATAATATTCAAAAAATAGAAAACAAGATTATTGAGAACTCTTTATATTTTATATTAAAGAACAAGCTGAACATATTCAAGAAAAAATTGCATCAGCAAGAATACTTCATCCTAATATACTTCATCCAAATATTTTAATTAATGATGAAATTATTAGTTACGACATCGACTTTAAAAAATTAATGAATATTAGATTAGGGGTAGCCAAATTTTCCAATGATACTATTATTTTTGGCATTAAAATCCCTACAAACAGCTCAATTTTTAATAAAAAATTTCTACTTCTGATTCCTAATTTAGAAAATATGGAAATAGATCAAGAAATAGAATATATATAAAAATAAAACTTAGACATAAGATAATAAATCTCTCAAAGAACTAAAACTTAGCAAAAATTGTATAATTAGGAAAAATTGTAATTTAATTAAAGTAAACAGAGAAGAAGAATACATAGAATTAGACGATAATATTGTAATTTTAAAAAATGTAAAAAATAAGAAATTAAATAGCACTTGTGACGAAAGAGAAATTATTTTACAAGTTAATTATTTTCTAACTTATTATTATTTTTGTTTTTTTTTTTTTTATTTGTTAAAAATTTACTTAGTGATATACATATGTTTTTACATTTTATTTTATTTTGTTGTTTTTTTTTTCTTAAACTTTAACATATATTTTTTTTTTTTTTTTTTTTTTGTATAAACAAAACTTATAGTTCTTAAACATCGCAGCTACTTCCTAATACTATTCAACAAAGTAAATTATTTAAAATTAAATATATTTACATATATATATACATATATAATTATATAAATACAAATATAGCAGCTCGTACAGATATGTGCTACGAGCGTTGAAAAATTTCACTCCTGCGTTATACTATCCACAAATGAAGGGTTATTCTTTAATGAATGCTTCAGTTTTTTGATAAATATGTCCAAATTTGAACTTCTTTTTAACTCCAGCGGCAGTTTATTATAGATCCTTATTGATGACGAGAGACAACTATTTCGTGATAACTCTATTCTAGATTTGGCGTCATTTAAATTGTTTAACATTCTTGTATTATAATCATGAATATTGTTTCTTCTGGTAATTATGATGTTTTTTTTGTACACCCCTTTTTCTATTTTAAAAATTAGCTTAGATTTTCCCAAAATAATGAGTTCGGTTAACTTTAGATTTCCCCTGCGTTTAAAAATTTCATTTGTTGGTGTAAGCCAGTCGTACTTATGTAAGTATTTAATGGCTTTGTTTATTAGAACACTAATTTTATCTTTCAACAATAATGAACAGCTGGATAAGTTACATAAATTGTATCTGATGTGCGAAATAATATGAGAATAATATAACTTATCTGCAGTTTTTTTATTCATTACAATTCAACTTCTTTTGAAGGCACCCAGGAGAGGCACAATTTTTTTTACTAATTTATTAATATGCTCCTCCTACTTAAGTTTTTTATCAATTACAACTCCAAGGTATTTATATGCAGGAACTCTTTCAATTTTAGTCTTCTTTACCAATAGATTGGGATTTATATCAATTTTATTCTTTATTTTATATACTATAAACTTTGTTTTTTCCGCATTTATAGTTAATTTATTACCTTTTAACCAATTTTCGTAAATCCCCAAATCAGTATTTACAAAAGTTTCAAGTTCTTTACAGGTTCTAGCATTATAGATAAGTAAAGTATCATCAGCAAAGATCTTGTAGTTAGCTCGCAAATTCGCATACTGGATGTTATGAATGTAAAGTAAATATAATGTAGGACCAAGTACTGATCCTTGAGGAACACCTATGTTTATATTATGTTCATTACTAAAAACTCCATTAATTTTTGTAATAGTTTTTCTATTATTCAGATATGAGTAGAGTAAGTTATTAGCTGTACCACTTATTCCAATTTCATGCAATCTGTTAAGTAAAATATTATGATTTACTGTTTCGAAGGCCTTCTTAAGATCAACAAATACCGAACAAACATAATTTGCTTGATCCAATTTATTTACAATTGAGTTGGTGGATTCTAGGACAGCAGATTCTGTTCCAATTTTCTTTTGAAAACCAAATTGATTTGTATCAAATCCTACTAATTTTTGCACGAACTCCTGTATTATGGAATTTATAAACTTTTCAAATACTTTTCCAATACAACTTGAGAGAGCAATTGGTCTATAATTTGATACACCCAATGTTGACCCAGATTTAAATATAGGTACAACTATACTTGATTTAAGACACTCAGGATATATACCAGTACTTAGACATCTATTTATCAAGCATACAATTATAGGTTTTATCAAAGTTACAACATGTTTTAAATCTGAAGCTGAAACATTGTCACCTCCAGGAGAGCTATTTTTTAATTGCACGATGATGTTATATATTTCTGTTTCATCTGTATGTTTAAGAAAAATAGACTTTACAACGAATCTATTTTTTATTACGTATTTTTCAGCATCAGTAATTTTATCTGCTAGTTTGCTACCGAATGAACTGAAGTAAGAATTGAAGAAATTTGCAATTTCAAAGCTATCACATGTTCTGATTCCATTACCGTTTATTTCTTTAATAACATTGCTCGACTCAATTGATTTTTTTAAGATGAGATTATTTAGAACTTTCCAAATTTTTCTTTGGTCACCACCAGCTAATTGTAGTTTATCATTAAAATAATTTTGTTTGGCTTTAGTTATTTCATACGTCACCTTGTTTTTTGCATTTTTAAAACTAGGTTTAATATCTATATCGTTAGGCTACTTTTTGAACTTTTTAAACAAATTATTCCTCTTTTTTATCATATTTAATAATTCCTTTGTCATCCAATGATTATTGTTTCTAACTCTTCGGAGTGTTTTAATTGTAGAATTCACCTTTGCTTTTTGCAATATTTTTATAAGATTATGATATTTATTTATTTCAAGTAACTTTCCAATATTTTCTTAATATTTTTTAAAATTTGTGTTGTAGATGTCCCTTTTAAAAATAGGTTCAATCTTTCTAAAACTTTATTTAATTTGGCAGTAGTCGCTTTATGATCCAGATTAACTATATCGTGAGTCAAACTTTTCTAGGTCTGTCAGAATATGGTCGATGATTGTAGAAGAATATTCAGTCACTCTAATAGCAGATTCATAACTAAGTACGTTTTTTATGGTAACTCCGTTAGATTCTAACATCAATTTATAAGATCTGGAGAGCTCTGTGTCTGTTAGTAAATCAATATTAATATCACCCATCAGAACTATATTCTTGTATATGTTAAAAATTAAATCCAGATGTGCTAGTAAATCGCTATTGTTATCACTTGGTTTTTTGTAGGTAACTGCAATTTTTAAGAATGGGGAAGTGTTATTTAACGAAATATTTATAGTATTAAATTGCTCCAATATTTCTAACACCGTATACCGAATATTATTCTTAATAAAAATAGCGGTTCCACCTCCTCTTGATTCATTATTAGAGTTAAAAGATGCAGAGAAGCCAGGTATATTAAAAAATTTTTCTTCATCTGAGTATAACCACGTTTCACCAATCATAATAATGTCAATATCTATTCTGTCTTTAACAAAAAGTTCGATTTCAGTCATATTTTTCTTTAAACTTCTAGCATTGAAATGCACCATATTTATATTATTGTGTTTGTTATGTGTCATGGTTTACTAATCATATAATTTTGCCGAGACTCTCTAATTTTTTGTAAGTGCTCTCTGTATTTATTATCAACATGTCTCCTAAAATAAGCTAAATCTTTAAGTACTCGCTTCTTTTCTTTCTTTAAGTTCTCGAGTTCTACATAGCTATTTGGTAGCTCTTCTTGATGAATAAGTACTTTTAGACTTGTTTGCATAATACCATCATAACAAATATCTTCTTTATCATGAAAATATGATAAAAATAATCTCACATTGTTGTAGATTCTGTGTTCTTTTAATCTAGATAAGGCATACATATTTTCACCAGACTCAATTGCTTTTTTTATTAATCTAACAACTGGTGGAACCACGGGGTTGACAATACTTTTCCCACTGTCTTCTGTACTTAAATTGTTAGGTTTTTCATCTATTTTGCCCAGTTTAGGATTATTTTGAATGTTGATAGTTTCTCCTTTAACCCAATTTGTGTTATCGTTGCTTAGCAGCTCTTTTGATCTGATTTTTTCTTTGACTGAAACGATTTCTTGATCCTGCATACTATGGGAGTTTTTATTATCTTTGTTAGGAACTTTATTTATCATATTAGTTTTGAGGGCTGGTTTATTTTTGCTAAAATGCATTAGTTTTGAAAATAGACTTGGTTTTTTGTTAATAACACTATTATTATTGTTATTCCTATTTTTGTTATTACTTTCATTATTATTATTATTTTTAGTATTATAATTATTATTACTATTATTATTGTTTTTATTGTTATTATCGATATTATCAATATTATCATGATTACCATCAACTTTGTTATTGACATTAATATCTTCTTTTAATTTAGCTCCGGTGTTAATTGCGTTATCTTCTTTTAAATTTTTGGCATTAAGATAAATTTTATACGTACTTATATAATGTTTTGGTTCATAAGTATTTTTATTCGTAATTTTTTTATTTCTTTGTATACAGTTTTCCTGGTGTATTTGATCAGCAACTATGTTCTTTAGTTGCTAATATCCAATGGCTTTTTTTTTAAACCTAGTTTATATTGATATGCAGGACATAGTTTACTATGAGTCTTATGATTAATATCTTATGATATAATATATATTTTAGTTTCTCGTTGTATTTTATACATTTTATGCAATTATTTATTTCCTCTTTCTTACATACGTTTGTTTTATGTTCTTGATGACATTTTAGGCACGTTTCTTTATTCTTGCAATCCGCTGCTTTATGGTTGAACCCTTTACATTTGTAACACCTTTGTATATTTAGCATCAAATACCTTGCATCTTTCCCATCCTATACATAATTTTTCGTTGACAAGTATTTTTGGGAAAAATTCTTTATCTACTTCAATTGCTGCATTATATATTACTTTGTTATATTTATTCAACTCGTATGTTTTTACTACTTTCATATCACACATTTCTAAAAAGGAATTTTGCTTTTTGAGATTTTCTACTATTTCGCACATCACTAAATTTATTATTCATATAAACCAATTCAATTTGTGCCTTAATGACCGTTGGTATTTTTATCTCGTAACTGTCTGTCATTTTATTTTCTAATTCAACTTTTATTTTTTCACGTTCTTCAATTGTGTCTGTTTCAATTAATATTGCTCCATTGGTTTTAGTTTCAATATTTTTGATTTTTAGATTTTTTGAATCAACCTTTGTATTTAGATCACTTTTTTGTTTATTTTTTGGCTTAACAATCAAAGGTAATTCTTTTTTCATTTTCATTCCAATATTTTTTGTATTTTTTACCATATCAGCAAATGATACAGTTTGATCCACATTAATATTATTTTCGTTAATTACATTATTCATTTTTTTGCGTACCTCATCATTTTGTTTCAATACATTATTAAACGATTCATTCACCTTATCGCTTTGTATTTGAAAGACTTCAGTAATTTTTTCCATCTTACGTAGCTCCATTTGTTGTTCACTCTTAATTTCTTCCAATCTCTTTGTAAAACCCGACTCTATATCTCTCAGTAAATTTATGACTTCACTTTCATTTCTTTTAAGAGCAGCTTCAATTCATTTTTATATTCCTTTTGATGTTCACTATTTTTTGTTACCGCGGAGTCCATGTTTTGTAGAACCAAATCCACATTTTGTATGTACAGGATACAATCCTCACAAATAAATCTTAAATTGTTATTTGCGTACATATTATTAACTGTCGATAGATGTTGATCCGATCCTGAACACTTCGAAGCTTCATGAAAAATTTTGCATTTATTACAACACACCATATTTTTTTATTTTTTTTTTTATTTTTTTTTGTTTTATATGTTTTGGAACATACAAAATATTAAGCACTTAGAATATTTTTTATACCCGTGCATACATATATGAACATCGGGTATATTAAAATTACTCCTCCGTTTGTAACGCATCGAAATAGACGAGCTAGATATAGTGTCAAGGGTACGTATCGAATCAGCATCGAAAAGTGAATTGATCTAGCTATGTGTGTCCGTTCGTCCGTCCGTCAGCACGATAACTCAAAAACTATAAGAGCTAGAGTTCTGAAACTTTCACAAAGTAATTTTTAGACAATTTTGTAGGTTCCCTATTGTTTTTGGTTAAAATCGGACAAAGGCTTCGGATAGCTGCCTTACAAATTTTTCGAAATTATATGATAGTTATTAATAACTAAATAGAAACCAAATATAAAAACAAACAAAATGTAGTTAAATTATTAATCGATTCATGGTGTAGTGGTTGGGACATGAGACTTGTAGCCAAAAGTTTCGGTTCGAATCCAGGCTGAGGCAAAATTTTTTTTTTTTTAAATTCATCTTAAAACTCTCATTTTTAAATTATTCATTTTTTTTTAATACATTTTAAAAAAAATTCAGAACAGTTATTCAAAACAAACAATTGATACCATAGCAACTATAATAATTTAAAAAAAAAAATTGAGATGAACAAAAAATCGATGGCTTAGTGGTTAGGACGTCGACCTTTTCATTGAAAAGTGTGGGTTCGAATCTCGTTCAAAGCTTTTTTTTTTAAATTCATCTTTTTTTTTAATTAATTTTTTTTTTTTATTCATTTTTTTTGTAATTAAATATAAAAAAACAAATATTTTGAATTTTCTGTCAAACAGTTCAATTGCAATATATGAAATTCTTATTTATTTAATACATAATAGTGTACGCACGGGTATCTAAAAGTTAACAAGGTTATAGTTGTCTTCCTCGTTTTTTATTTAATTTGTTTTTTTATTTTAAATACATATATGTATCATATTACAAAGTTTTTTTTATTTTTAATTTTTTCTGTTTATTAATTAAATTTATTTTAAACGACGTTTTGTATTGTTTAAAGTAAATTTTAACCGATAACTAAGAAACCCGTCCGTACTGATTAACATGTAATTGATTAATCGAATTATAATTGTTCAGTTCAAATAGAAAACATGATTTATAGAAGTAACATTAAGCGATTTATTTATAAGTATGTAATACCACAAAATGAAAATTTTAACTTCACGAGAAAATTATAAGTAACCAGGAAGAAAATATTAAAGAAATAAAGGAACTAAAATTTCAGAAAATTGTTAGCTATAACTGGACTGTATTCGTAGCCGTAATAATAAAAATATCTCTACTTTCCTTTTATTGTTACAATAATATTAATTTTGAGAAAATTTTAAGTAACCAGGAAGAAAATATTAAAGAAATAAAGGAACTAAAATTTCAGAAAATTGTTAGCTATAACTGGAAAATTTCACTATCTGTATTCGTAGCCGTAATAATAAAAATATCTCTACTTTCCTTTTATTGTTATTTTAAAAATTATAAAAACTTCAAAAATGAAATATCAATGGATCAAAAGAATCTTGAAATAGAAACGGGAAGAGTCACGTCATTAGTTGATAACCAATTAGACACAAACTCTAAAACAAAAAATAACATACCTACATCAACAAATGACAATGACCCTAAAAATTACCCAATTTCAATCGATTTCATAAGACAGAAATATAATGTCTTCAACCATTAATTAAAAAAAAAAGAAAAATTTTTTTATTGTATTAAAATAAAGTCTCAGTTAAAAAAAAAAAAATAATTGACCTATATTAACAAGAAAAACAAATTTCTTAAGAATGTGGATTTTAATAATAATGTCATAATTTTTATTTTATAAGTGTATTTTTATACCATACCCGTATGACTACATAGTCCAAGGGTATAATAAATTTGCCATTACGTTTGTGACGCAGAGAAGGAGGGGGGGTAGATATAGACTCAAGTGTATGGATCGGATCAGAATCGAAAAATAAATCGATTTAGCTATGTATGTCCGTCCGTCCGTCATCACGATAACTCAAAAAGTAAAGGAGCTAGGATTATGAAATTTTCACAAATTCGGGTTCGAGTACCTGCCATACAACTTCTAATTTTATATGAGCATTACTCTATACCTATGGAAGCTGCGTGTCTGAAATTTTGCCAAAAATAGTTAAGTATAATGGCCAAAGTTACTGCAAAATTTGGTTGGTCTACTGCAGAGGTTTCGAGTAGCTGCCATACAACTCCTTCTTTTATATGAGTTTTGCACTACACCTGACGAAGCTGGGTGTCTGAAATTTTGCAAAAAACAGTTTAGTGTAATGGCCAAAGTTACTGCAAAATTTGGTTGGTCTACTGCAAAGGGTTCGAGTAGCTGCCATACAACTCCTTCTTTTATATGAGCATTACTCTACACCTAATAAAGCTGAATGTTTGAAATTTTGCCAAAAGTAATTAACCGGATGATATAATTAATGTATATGTTACGGTCATACGGGTATCCCAGAGTTGACACAGTCTACTCTACTACACTCTTCCTAGTTTTTATTAAGCAAACAAAAAAAAAAAAAAAAAAATCATTGTCAATTTCAAATTTTTCAACTTCAAGTTGAAGTTCGCATTTAATGTATGTTATTTAGAATTAACAAAATGAAATTTAAAACAAAAAAAAAAAAAGGTATTTATTTTTTTGATTCAAAATTGTTTTTATTCAACTTCATTTAAAAATTATTTTTATGGCAAATTATCATATTACCTAATTTTTTCAGTTCACTAAACTAAGATAACACAGTTGTATAAACAAAAATTTTTTAATTGAAACTTAAAACTTAAAAAAAATTTTATGAAAAAAAAAAAAACAGAAAACAAATTTGAATAAAATTTAGAAAATTTTTTAACTATATCTTAGAATTAAGGAAATATTATGGAACACTAACCAGTGATCATTAGTATGTAAGTTAGTTTTAGTTTTGTTGTTGTTTTTTTCTATTTCATTACATGTTTTTTTATTATTTTTTTCATTAATTTCATTACTAATATTGTTGATAATTGTTTGTAATTTTTTTTTTTTAATTCTGATTTGTTGTAAGCTCGCTTTAGGGTATAACATGAATTTTGATTTAGTGTTAAGTTTTTGTTCTTCTTATTTGTTAAATTAAAAAAGAACTATAAATTAAAAAAAAAAAAAAAAAAAAAAAAAAAGGAAATATTTTTATAATAATGATTCAATTTTTAAATTGTTATAATTTTAATGTAAATAACCATAATTTTAAAGACTCAGGAGAGTCTCAAATTTAAGAGGGGACGAGTTACATAATATTATGTTGACATAATGTAGCATGACATATGTGTTGGCATAATATAGCAACTCATTCACCTTTTTTTTAAGTATTTTATATTTTTGCAATAACAGGAAATGCAATTTCCTGGTCAATTAATTTTATTAATAAATTTTAAAGAAACATTATTTCGATGATCTAGCATTAAGTTAATTAAAACATATTAATTTAAGTATAGTATAATTCTGTAATAATAAAGACAGTCTTAAAACAACACCAAAAAAAATTAAGTCTTTTTATTTTCGCTCTAAAGTAAGCGAAATACATAATTCTTGTGACAATACTAATAATAATTGCAGTCAGATAATAATTATTTTCAGTCTAACTTTATATGTTTCCGTGTTTAGGGCGTTTATTTTTTGTTGCATATTCCTGTGTGTTGCAGGAGGGCAATGTCATCCGCTTATGCCAAATCTTCTGGGCGAGATGTGAGGGTCCACTTTCTTCAGTTTGCTGAGTTAGTGTTTTTTCCAAGATGTCGTCAAGCACAATATTGAACACGATTGGAGACAGTGGACATCCTTGTTTGACTTCAGCCTTTAAAATTATCTGTTCGCTAAGGTTCCTATTGTGGCGAACTCTGGACTCAGCGTTGGCATACATGTTTTTGATTAGGTTGCTAATTTTAGTTGGTATTCTCTTTCTTCCAAGAGCGTTTCAAATTGCCTTATGTTTAATTTTATCGAACGCTCTTTCAAAGTTTACAAATGTTACTTGTTTTTAATATCTTCGGGCGCTTCTTCTGTGGTAAAATAGCATTGAATTATAGAGATTTTTCGTATAGCAGAATGGAATTTGGCTTGTGTAATTTTCGGATGCAGGGGTCCAGCTCATCAGGCTATTTTCAATGTTTTTTCTTTTATCATTCTTACCCCATTTTGGCCTTCGCTTTCAGTTCCACTGTGTATCATTTTACTTCCTTCGGGTGTAGTTATTTCTACTGTGCCACGCCATCGTATCTCACTAAGGTCCAGTATTTTAATTTTGTATTTTTTCTATTTCTACTTGGGTTAACCTTAAAATTTCTTTCAGAGTACGTATATTCCAATTTCCTATTGTTGTCCTTTTTCGTGTGCCAATAGTTGTTACCGTATTTCCATCTGTTCTCCGAGGCTCTGTTTCCGTTTCGTTAATCGCTTTGTTCACTAAGTGAGATGATTGGTCTGCTGTAGCTATTCCACATGATTTTCAATCTCACGCCTTGAGTGAATGACGACGCCAAATTTTCTCCGCAAGAAATCACTGCGTTTTTCGAAGTTTCCCGCAAAGTATCATTCTAATTTTGCATACCCCTTTGTCTTGACGAACATAATAAATGTTTCTACGGTTATGTCATGTCGCATAGGCGTGTGTTTGATTTGGTGTTATTTTGGCAAATGCATATGTTTTTTTTTTATTTTTTTTTATTTTTGTTTATTGATAAATTCAAAAAAGTGCAAAGCACTTGAGTAGAATTTCATATTTACAAAATAATCTACTTAAATATTACTATTACACTTGTTCCAAATTTCATAACATAATATTTTTAACTAATCTGTTTAAAAAAAAAAAAAAAGGAAAAAAAACCAAAATAGAAATAAAAATTAACAAATAGATAAAAAGTTGTGATAATATGAAAATTAAAGTTAGATTAATTTATCGTATTTAAATATCAAAAAACTTATAATAATTACAAAATTCAAGGTTTATATGTAAATACATGCAAAAAAAGAAATTGTGGTTTAATTAGCCATAAGGAACTCTTTTAGTTGCTTTTTAAAAATTAAGACCGTATTTGAGTTTTTTACGTGCCGAGGTAAGCTATTGAAATGGAATACCATTGTGGACAAGAAGGTATTCATTGGAAAATTTTGAGCTGTTAAATTGTTCCCATTACGCGTATTGTAGCGATGAATCTCAGAAACTTGGGATAAGATTAAGCCGGATTTTATTATTTTATGAATTAGTTTATAACATAATACACTCATTTCAAAAATTTTAAGTATGCCCAATGGAAGAATTTTTACATTATACAGTTGACTTGAAGAAGTTAACATAGGTAGATTGTTTATAGATTTTACTGTTTTGTTTTGCAAAACCTGAAGTTCTCGAAGCCTATATGCTGACGTAGACGACCAAATCGAATTTAAATATACCAATCGCGAATGAATATGTGCAAAGTATATATTGGATAGTAATTGCTTTGGTAAATTTTTACGTATCCTATTTAGCGCTGCAACATATGGTATAATTTTCTTTTTTTTAGGTAATTAATGTGATCTTCCCATTTCAAATTTTTATCTATATGGAGTCCAAGATATTTAATTGTATTCACTTTCTCTATAAATTTATTATTTTAAATTTGTTTGTAAGTATCAGGTATATTTTTTTTAAATATCATATAAGATTTATTAATTTTAAATTTATTAGAACTAAAATATTTGTCAAGTGAATTTAAGTCCGATTCCATGTTTCTAAACATATTTTCTATAGATACTTCACTAAAAACTAACAGAGCATCATCCGCATACATAGTTAAGGTACCATTTTTTTTTTTTTTTTTTATATTCCTTTTCCACTCCTTTAAGGGGTATAGGGCATTCACCAAGTTTATTTTAAACTAGGCTTCAGTTTCGTTAATCATTATATTCACTAAGCCGTTGATTACTCGGCTGTAGCTAGTGTATAAGGTTATGTTATGACATATGAATGCACAAATTTTAACTTTGTGCGCCATCTATAATCTTTCACAAGAATTATTTATATATTTTTATTAAATCTTATTTTATATAACGATATAAACTATTACGATATAGTTATACAATTTTACGATATTTTTTTTTTTTATTAGATATGATCTGACCGGGGTTTGAACCCGAGGCCTTCCACATGAAAGGCATTAGTCAGACAACGGAATTAGTCAGATAAGGTACCATTTAAGGGAACATTAAAAACATCATTAATGTAGATGAGAAACAGTAGTGGTCCAAGAATTGACCCCTGTGGGACGCCTTTATGTTCTACACGATGAATGCTCTTATACGATCCAATTTGAACATATTGAGTTCTATTAGACAAATAACTGCTAATAAAGTTTGTAGACTCATTAGAAAATTGCTAAACTTTCAATTTTTGCAGTAGAATTTCATGAGTCAAATGCTTTTTGCAGATCAATACTTATAATTCCCGTAACACAATTATTAAATATAGAATGATGAGATGCAAACTCATTCAGAACTTCAATACAAGCAGATGACGTACTTGAGGTTGGAACAAACCCAAATTGATTTACATGAATTAAATTAAAGTTTATACAATGGTCCCATGTTTGGTTAAATAAAATTTTTTCTAACAGTTTTGAGAAGACTGGAAGCACTGATATGGCCCTATAATTGTTTAAATCTTGTTTTGAACCACCTTTGTGTATAGGAGTTATTTTTGCAATTTTGAGCTCATTAGGAAAACAACTCTTTTTGATGCAATTATTGAAAAAATTCTTCACGGTAATTATTTTTTCATTGGATAGGGACTTAAGATCTTGAACAGACAGACAATCATATCCAGCAGAAATATTATTTTTTACATTTTTTATATATTCAGTCAGTGTAGAAATTGAAACAGGTTTAAAAAAGAATTGGTTTTCCTCAAATAAATAATTCAAACCGAAACTACTTTCGTCACACTATGTATCTATATTTTGATATCTAATATATCATTTATAGAAAAATGATCATTAAAACAATTTACGATTTTAAAAGGGTCTTGTATCATAATCCCATTATAATTGATATTTTTAGGTAAATTATTGTTGGTGTAATTTATTGTTCTATTATACATGGAATAATTAATTATTTGCCATAATTTCTTTGGATTGTTTATGTTCTGTTTATACTGATCAATAAGAAATTGTTGTTTTTTTAATTTTTAGCACATTTTCAAAAAATTTTGTAAAAATGTGCCTATATAGCTTCACTCTGTCCGTCCGTATGTTTACAAAAACTTTTACAC
Organism: Dolichopus griseipennis; assembly: GCA_963082915.1. Lineage (NCBI taxonomy): Eukaryota > Metazoa > Arthropoda > Insecta > Diptera > Dolichopodidae > Dolichopus > Dolichopus griseipennis. Next base: position 151,064,193 of record OY720441.1, on the reverse strand, counting down.
CGTTTGAATTAGAGTAAAGAAATTTTAACCATGGGTAGTTTTTGCAAAAAAAATAATTTCGTAGAAGAATTTTTTTCTGTAGCCCTACCTGTTACGGGGCTACAGCCCCCCAAAGTTGGAAAAAGCCCTATATTTAAATGGTTATAACAAGAGTTCTGTTATTATATTTTCAATCTGAAAACGGCAAACGATAGCTGGTTTCATAAACTTTATAAATTTTTTACAGGCAAATGTTTAGGGTTACCAGACGGTACTAAAATTTAACATTACACAAAACTCCATTTTTGCAAAATTTTTGACCACACATATCTTCTGAACGGTTCAAGCTAGGGTCTTAAGAGAATTTAGATAATCAGAAATTAGTAGGAGTCGGTTAACAACATTTTTTTGTCAAGCCCCCTGTTTAGAAGCTATAAGGGCTCGAAAATTGAAATTTTGCTATTTTTAAGCACCTGTAACTTGAATACCTGTTCAATTTTTTTTTTATTAATATACAAAATTTGAAGGTCCAACATTATATTTTAACATATGTTAAAGGTTTTTCTTAAATTTAAAAGCGGTTCCTTAAATTGAAGAAAGTGTCTCTCAGTTTTACCCATTTTTTCTTAGATAATAAAATTCTACGATAAAGATAATAAACTTCCTCTATTTGTGCTTTCTCGAAATGAATGAAACCCAAAATAAGTTGGAATATTGGCACTCCAAAAGTCTTAAATTTTATTTTTGTAATTTCTACAAGTAAAATATTATTAAAACTATCGGCGTTTTCATAAATAATATGGCCACATGTGCACTCATGCTCACGCCACTTCCTCCTCCAAAAATACTCACGCCACTTCCTCTATTTGTGCTTTCTCGAAATGAATGAAACCCAACATAATGTGAAATATTGGCAAATATTTTTTCACCACAAAGTAATTAAGTTTCACTTATGACAACCACATTAATCATCGTATTATACTGGCTAATTATTTCATGTATTTTATCCAATTTGTTTAACATACTTCTTGAATTTATATATAATATTTTGAATGATTTTGAATCTAGAATTAAGTCTATATTGCAATTATTATTCATAAGAGAAAAAAATAAAATGAAATAACAAATTAATTAAATATAATATTACAGATTGAAAACTAAAAGAGAAAAAAGGTATAATGAATGATACTTAAATAATTAAAGCTCTTCCTCATTGCTATGAGATTCCGCACCATCATGGATTTTCTTGAGCAAATCTTCACTGTTGTTTGGTATCTGATCATTATTGCCATTATGAATTTTCTTCAGCAAATTATCAACAGCATATTCATTTTTTAATAGAATAGGTTTTGATGTAGCATTTATTTTTGACTAAACTTTACCATATAAAACATAAACAGCAAAATAACCATATATTTATAACTTTTTTGAATAATTGAAAAGTTTGATGGTATTTGTTGTCAAAGCGTCAATGTAATGAATATGTTTAAAATTTGGTAAATTTTTGAGTGTTTTTTTACTACGCATAAAGTTTGTTTTAATAGTTGAGTTAGAAAATTCTACTGTTGCAATCACCTTTTCATATTCTTTGCCATTTTTGGACATTATTTTATAATGTTTGACAATGTTGGTATTAATAATATCGTTTGGGGATACATTAACTTCCAAAGCTTTAGCAGCCTCTAATGTTTGGGAAATAATATCGTCATTATTTTTTAATTTATAGGAATCGCCTCTTAAAATTATTTGTTTGCAGACATTAGAATTCTCTAAGTGATAAATAACTTTGTTCATGTCTAATAGTTTTTCATTGAAATTTTTGTTTGCTTTTTTTATCTCTTTATTTTCTTGCATAATTTTTTTTAAGTGATTATTGACATCATCATATTGTACGTTGACAAAATTAACCAAATTTCGCATACCCTTCATCTCATTTGTTATAGTATAGTAGATTCATTGGTTTTTTCTGTTAAATACTTTTTTGTATTTTTATGAAACCACTGAAAACACATATGGCAGTGCAATGGTGCTTCTTCATTGCGGTTCAACATATCATAAGTATTTTTATTGATTTTGGAACATTTTAGGTGAATCCATTTGGTACAAGTATCGCTTTGAAGACTGAGATCTTGTTCATCGCTTGAAATAATTTCGATGCTGCAAACCTGACATTCGGATCTACTTTTATTTTGATTAGTTGAATATCTTTTATTTTTACGTGGCATTTTCCTTTTAGCACTATCCTTTTTATCAAATTAATATTCAAAAAAAAAAACAAAATAATATAATTTTTTGATTTAAAAAATAATTTTTTTTTTTTTTAAATTTTTTTGCGGGAGTTCAATTTATATCGACTTGACAGATCAAGTGTTGCCAACCAACCAAAAAAAACAATTATATAGAAAAAGTTATTTGTTATATACTATTTATAGAAGCGTGCACATTGCAAAAAAGCAAGTTTCGGCCATTTTTTCGAAGTACTGCTTTGGTTAAAAAGAAAGCCTCAAAAAATTATTGTTGAGTTCCGTTAACTCGTGGCGGTCCAACAGCTTTTTATAGGTTTTTTCGTTACTTTGCTATAAATTAGAAATTTTTTAACCGATTGATTTCAAATTTTGTATATGTGTTCCTCGATTATTCAAAAAAAAACTTTTTGTAAGTAAATTACGTCCAATTTTTGTAAGTAGGTAAAACTTCTTTGAATTAGGTGAATGTTTAAAAAATGTTTTGTCGAGTTCAAACATGCGAAACAAAAACTTTAAAAAACAGTTTGCAAAACAGTTTAAATCTCGATTATCTCTAATTTTTCTATACGTTTTTCATCTGCCTCTTGACAATTTGTTGCTGCTTGAATTTTTATTGTTACTACTTAATAATTAAGAAAAGTTTCAAGTGAAATTTGATAAATTTGTTGAAAAATTGCTAGAATAATCCCTAAAAAACTCGTTTTAAAAAATTGCTTTATTATACCCATATGATTATACAGTCAAAGGGGTATTCCAGAGTTGACACAGTCTACTCTACTACACTCTTCCTCGTTACATTTTAAAAATAACATATACACCATTCTTGTGTTAACTTTTTTCAATAACATCAACTTAAATTAAAACTCCATTGAGAGGTGAAAAGGGTATACTAAATTTGCCATTATGTCATTATACTTAGTAAATAGCAGTTTACTTGGATTGCCAGTGTTTGAATAAAATATAGTTGCTGGTTTAGAAAAGGTTTAAAAATCTGCTTTTCAACTTTTATTTTGTTTTGTACTTACCTGAAAGTTCTACTACGCTCTTCCTCTTTTGTTTATTATATTATGAGAGAAATGTAGGCTTCTTTCTTTGAAAAACTGTTTTAAAATACTATGTATTTAAGCACAATATATACGAAATTGAATTTTTTTAATTTTTGGATCTTATTTGAAGAAAACTGCAATTTTATACTGATATCTTTTTTTAAAAAACAACAACTGCAAAGTAGAAAAAAAAACAAGTAAAGAAACAGTCAGTTGGTGCAACCGATACACTACATCTATTTGGTTCAAATTTAGTGGGAAGTCCATAAGTAATTTTAAAACAATAAAAGCTGTTATTAGTTTGGTCGTAAAACATAGCTAACCAAATTAACTTTATAATACCAAAAACTTTTTCTAATTGGACTATCTATAACAAAATATTACAAATTCTTACTAATTTAACGATTTGCAAATATTGAAAAACAAAAAAACTTGAATTAAATGAAAATATATTTATTTCAATTCAATTACAAAAGTAAAAAAATTTTAATTATTAAATTTTGTGATAAAAATATAATATATTTAATAATTAAAATTTTTCAAAATTGCAATTATTTTAAATTCCTAGTTTATGTACATATCGAAAGCTTATAAACGCAAAATATGCAATCAATGTATTTCTAAAATATAATTACAAATTTAGAACTTTTCATATAATTCATTTAAATATAACGATAAATTTTACACAAATGCAGCAAGTACCTTTAATTATAGCTTAATTATTGTACACAATGTCCTAATTATATATCACATATGGTAATAATTCAAAAAAATATATGATATATTAAAAAATAAAAAAAAGGAATTTAATCGTTTATTAAAAAAATATTTTGTTTTTAATTTATAAAATATTATCTCGAAGTAAAGCTTTTTAATTTTGGGATATCTTAGAAGGCACCTAAACCACCGCTACAATTAGGTCTAAATTTCGAGGAAACATAGAAAATAGGAAATATATTCTTTGGCTTCGAAATTATACTCGTTTGGCCTCAGATCGATCAAAAGCTTTTAGAATCCGAACTCGTTGTCCGAACTCGACCAGAACCAATCCCCATGGTACTTTCATTATTAGTAACCTGGGGTTTAAATTTCATCAAAATAGCGGCGTTATTTTTTGAGTTATACTGCTGTAATGATATATGTTCGTTAGCCTTTGAACTTTCAAAGGTTCCAGAACCTGAAACCATGGTACAATTTCGCCCATATGCAGTCCCCGTCATACTTTCAATACTAGTTAACCGTTGTACACAATTGGAATAATTTTAAGTTACTATTTTTATTAATTTCGATGATAAGTTTTTTAACCCTCGGGGGGTCTTAGAGGGGTACTGAACCGCCACTCCGATTGATCCAAAATTAGGGGAACGCGCAGGAAATAGTAAAGAGCACCCATGTACCAAATTTGAAACGTCTAAATTTTTTTGAAGTTACTATCTTTATTAATTCCGAAAATATGCTTTAAGGTCTTCGGAACTGTGTGGCTGGGCTACTACACCAATTGGTCCCAAATTTCAAGAACACTAAGGAAATAGAAAGAGACACCCTGATACCAAATTTGGAGGTTCTATCTTCATTGGTTTCGGAATTATGCTCGTTTGGCCTAAATTCGATCAAAAAGTTCTAAGTTTCGAACCCATTGTACATTACCCACCGTACGCAATCACCGCCGTAGTTTCAGTACCAGTACCCTACAACATAATTTTTAGGAAGATAGCGCCATTAGTTGTTGAGTTATCGTAATTTTTTATATATATTCGTTAGCCCTTAGACCGATTAAAAGGTCCAGAATAAGAACCCTTAGGCTGATTTCGCCCATATGCAGTTCGCGCTGTTGTTTAAGTACCATTTAATCCTTGTGTAAAGTGGAACGTTATATATTAATTTTAAGTTACTATTTTTAGTAATTTCATTTATAAGCTTTTAAATCTTGGGAGGTCTAAGCGGGGTACTGAACCACCACTCCAATCGATCCTAAATTTGGGGGACACGCAAGAAAGAGCACCCTTGTGCCGAATTTGAAGCTTCTACATTTTTTCAAGCTGCTATCTTTATCAATTTTAAAGATATGCTTCAAGGTTTTCAGAAATGTGTGGCTGGTCTCCGACCCACTACCCCAGTGGGGCCAAAATTTCAAGGACACTAAGAAAAAAGAAAGAGACACCCTGATACCAAATTTGGAGGTTCTATCTTCATTGGTTTCGAAATTATGCTCGTTTGGCCTAAATTCGATCAAAAAGTTCTAAGTTCCGAACCCATTGTACATTACTCACCGTACGCAATCACCGCCGTAGTTTTATTACCAGTACCCTACAACACAAATTTTATGAAGATGGCGTCATTAGTTGTTGAGTTATCGTAATTTTTTATATATGTTCGTTAGCCCTTAGACCGATTAAAAGATCCAGAATCCGAACCCATGGGCAGTGTTCGCCTTTTTGCAATCCCCGCCGTGCTTTCAGTCCTAGTAACCTACAGTTAAAATTTCATCAAGATAGCTTCATTATTTTTTGAGTTATCGTGCCTAGGGACGGACGGACGACGGACATGGCTATATCGACTCAGGAGGTCGCGCTGATCACAAATATATATACTTTTAAATATCTAACTCGCTTCCTTTAGGTGGTTACAAACATCATACCAAAGTTAATATACCTTTTTCCCTATTCTATAGGTGAAGGGTATAACAAAGACTTACGAAAAAATGTAGAGAAGGAAAATGTTACGTTATTTGAATTTAAAGATATTATTATGCGGATTCTTTATTACCTTTATTATACCCGTATGACTATATAGTCATTATACCCGTATGACTATATAGTCAAAGGGTATAATAAATTTGCCATTACGTTTGTGACGCAGTGAAGGAGGGGGGGTAGATATAGACTCAAGTGTATGGATCGGATCAGAATCTAAAAATAAATCGATTTAGCTATGTATGTCCGTCCGTCCGTCCGTCCGTCTGTCTGTCTGTCTGTCCGTCCGTTCCTCCGTCTGTCCGTCCGCACGATAACTCAAAAACTAAAGGAGCTAGGATCTTGAAATTTTCGCAAATTCGTTTTTTTGCAATAGCCGCCATCGCTATTTAAATCCAGCCATTTTGGTCCATGGGTTCGGGTAGCTGCCATACAACTTCTTTTTTTATATGAGCATTACTCTGTACCTATTACAGCTGCGTGTCTGAAATTTTGCCAAAAGTAGTTTAGTTTTATGGCCAAAGTTTCTGCAAAATTTGGTTGGTCTAGTGGAGTGGGTTCGAGTAGCTGCCATACAACTTCATATTTTATATGAGTATTACTCTCCACCTAATGAAGCTGGGTGTCTGAATTTTTGCCAACAATTGTTTAGTGTAATGGCCAAAGTTTTTACAAAATTTGGTTGGTCTGCTGCAGAGGGTTCGAGTAGCTGCCATACAACTCCTTATTTTATATGAGCATTACTCTCCACCTAATGAAGCTGGGTGTCTGAATTTTTTCCAAAAATTGTTTAGTGTAATGGCCAAAGTTTCTGCAAAATTTGGTTGGTCTACGATAGAGGGTTCGAGTAGCTGCCATACAACTCTTTATTTTATATGAGTATTCCACTACACTTAATAAAGCCAAAAGTAATTAACCGGATGATATAATGTATATGTTACGGTCATACGGGTATCCCAGAGTTGACACAGTCTACTCTACTACACTCTTCCTCGTTTTTTATTAATATTATCATTTAGCTTTATTTTTGAGTATTTGAGAGCAAAAAAATTAGAATTATTAATTAAGTGAGCTTTTGGAATAAAGGTTAACTTGCGTTAATACCAAACATTTGAAAATTTCATTTAATCTTTGAGCAACACGCGTAAACAGGTAAAGACCAAATTAACCCTATGGGTTTTTATAATTAAAATATTGGTACACAATTTTCAATAAAATTCTTTTAATCGTTTAAGCAAATAAAATTTCTAGAAAACTTCATGGCATCGTCGTGGAAAACGGGTTAATCGAACTTAACTAAAAGTTTTTGCAGCCTCTGCTTTGGACTGCAAAATCAACCTGTAAAGTTGGACACAAATCGGAAACACAATTTTGTTTGGAATCCCGCCAGGCCGAAATGGGTTTATTCATTCCAAACAAATTTATACAACAAATTCCGGTTGCTAAGAGGTACATTTGTGCACAATTTCAAGTCAATTGATCAAACCTTTTTGACATCAAAAACATTGAAAAAGTTTCATTGCGCCTTCGTGCCCAAACGAGGTAACCGAACTCAACAAAAATTTTTGGCAGATTCTCTTTTCGGCTGCGAAAGCACCCGGTAAAATTCGACACAAATCGGAAACAAAAATTTTTTGAAGCCCGTCAGACCGAAATGGGTTAATTTATGCCAACCAAATTTATACAACTAATTCCAATTGCTAAGAGGAACATTTGTGCAAAATTTCAAGTCAAGCGGTCAAACTGTTCTGACTCGACATTAAAAACATTGAAAATGCTTCATTAGGCCCTCGTGCTCAAACGGGATAAACCGAACTCAACAAAAATTTGCGTCAGCCTCTCTTTTCGACAGCAAAATAACCCTGTAAAATTGAACACAAATCGGAAACACAAAATTTTTTGGAAGCCCACCAGGCCGAAATGGGTTAATTTATTCCAACCAAATTTATACAACTAATTTCGGTTGCTAAGAGGAACTTTTTTGCGAAATTTCAATTCAATCGGTCAAACCTTTTTGACTCGATATTCAAAAAACGTAAAAGCTTAAAACGGCTCTGGAGTCGCAACCTGTTGACTTTTAAAAATGTGGCATAGTCTACGTCACCCCCCGGCCTCTCAGAATTATTCCTTTAAAATTTTGTGACATTCGGACTAGTGATTTTCACGTGAATCCTGGACAAACAAACAAACAAATATTCCCCTTTACATATTAGATTAATTATTTTTTTATTATTACTTATAATTTGCTTTTATTCTTTTGTACATGAGAATAAAACTCAAGCTATTTTTTCAATTTTAATTCATTTCCCTTCTCAGTTATATTCAGCAACATCATCGCTAAAGGATTGCCTATTCAATAACATTTCCGTTGCAAGAAACTGAGTAAATACCCAAAGTCAATTCAGGATGATAGATCCACTGTGGATGATGAGGAATTAACAGAAACTGAATTGAAAGGGGAGGATGAAGATGAGGGCAAAAACGAAGACGAAGAAGAGTTTGCCTAATTTTAGGGGTTAAATAATCAGCAAGAAGATCCTAACTATTTTGAAAATATATTTAAAAATAATTTTTAGTCTCTTTAAATAACTATATAAATAAACGCTAGTTTGAAAACTACACATTAAATTTTTAAGTAACCCAAAATTTATAATTTATCAGGTTTTCTGTAGAAAAAAATCAAAATATTCGACCCAAGCATGTTTAGGAATATAAATAACCAATCAAAGTGGTCTTCGATCTTGTGTTTGTAATTGAAAAAGTTTATTTTTTAATTGTTTTCGGCGATTGATCTAAAGCAAAGACTCCTCTAAAAAGTTTACTCGTTTGTCTGTTACTTCTCAACACGTTATTTATTTCCAGAGTGTTTATTAATCCAATTGACTCAAGTCATATACCTAGGTTGCTTCTTTTATGTAGTTCGATAAAACTCTTTTTTAATTTTTTAGAGCATTTTCAAAAAATGTTGTAAAATGTGCCTAAAGAGTTTCACTCTGTCCGTCCGTATATCCGTCCGTATTGTTAAAAAAACTTTTACATCGTTTGAAATAGAGAAAAGAAATTTTAACCACGTATAGGTATTGTAAAAACAATTTTATAGAATAATATTTTTCTGTAGCCCCACCCGTTACGGAGCTACAGTCCCCCAAAGTTGGAAAAAGCCCTATTTTTAAATTGTTATAGCACGAGTTCTGTTAGGTGTATTTCCCAATCTGAAAACGGCACAGAATAGCTGGTTTTATAAACTTTATCAATTTTTAAAATGTTAAGGGTTGCCATACGGTACTAAAACTTACCATTAAACAAAACTCAATTTTTGAAAATTTCTGGCTACATATATCTTCTGAACGGTTCAAGCTAAGGTTTTCAAGTTTTGGGAGAAGTTAGATCTTAAGAAATTAGTAGGTGTCGGTTAACAATAGTTTTTTCTCACGTCCCTTGTTTATGAGCTATAAGGGCTCGAAAATTGAAATTTTGCTATTTGTAAGCACATGTAACTAGATCTGATCAAATTTTTTTTTACAAATATACAAAATTTGAAGCTTCAGCATTATATTTTAACATATGTTAAAGGTTTTTTTTAAATTTGAAAGGTTTCTTTAAATTGAAGAAATATTCTCTTAGTTTTAACCATTTTTGCTTAGATAATAAAATTCCAGGTAAAACTCCAAATTTTGGTGGAGTTCACAATTGAGTTCCTGGAACCTAAAAAAATTTGAAGGTGGGGACAGGAACGTGGTGGGCAGTTTCATCATAAGTTTGCTAAGCAAAAATTTAGGAACCTTTCCTATTTAAGTGCTACTAAGTCTTCAAAATTAAAACTTTTGTGTTTTTATAAAACAGTAACTTATTCACCAGTGTATATTTTTCCAAAATTAGACGTTAATATTGAAGCTCCAACTTGTATTTCCCGCTTGTTAACAGGTTTTCTTGAGTGCATTGGCAATATATTCTAAGTATTGATCACTATTAGTCATAAAATTAATAAATTGATGAAATAACTAAATTATAATATTATCAATTAATTTTATATAAATTTTTATAAAAATAAATGATAAAATACTCAGTAAGAAACCCTATAAAATTTTGAAAATGTGCTTTTTAAAGACGCTATGTTTTTTTCCTCACTTGTTTATTTGTTATAATAACATAAAATTTTTCCAGTAATTGACAGAGTTTTTTTTTAAATTTTAAAGTCACAAACGAAATAATAAGAAACCGTTGTGCATGAAATTTGAAGGTGTTATCTTCATAGGTTTTGGAATTATGCTTGTTTGGCCTCAATTCTGTCAAAAGTTTCTAAAATCCGAAATCACGATCGGATCTCGATCGTATACAAACTCAGTCTTACTTGCATTTCTAATCACAAATTCCAGAATTCGAACCAATGAGGCGATCTCGCTAAAATAGTTTTTGATTAATCGTGCCAACAGAAGGACTGAAGGACGAACGGACATCGCAAAATCGATTGTGGAACTGACGCTAATCAGAAATATACATACTTTTTGATATCTAGCTGTGGATACAAACACCATACCAAAGGTTATATGGTTGGGATGCATTATGATTTATACTAGCATAATCAAATATTAAATATTGTGTGTTCAAACTAAACTAAAATTTCAAAATACACGTAACAATGTATTTGTTTTATACTAGTGGTATATTTAAACATTTCTTTATTGAAATTATTTTTTATTTACAAATAGACAATTCTACACATTTTTATTACAATAGAAAAATGTTAACAATTTATTTTTAAAAGCTTTTTTTAAACTAATATAATTTTTTTTTTTCCAAATATTAAAAATCAAAAAAAAATTTAATCGTGGTTACATTTCAAATAATATGCCGAAATTAATTGGATTGAAAAATTGTTATCTTACTGGAATTAATCAAATCACAAAATCATTAAAATATTATTAATGGACATAGCATAATGATCAAGTACCTGCTGTGACTTTAGATGGAAACATATGTCAAGAAAAATGTAAAATTTTTGAACACTCTTCAACTCCGCAACTTTTCAACAAAAATTTCAATAGTGATAGCGAAGAATTAGAAGAAGAAGACGAAGAAGATTGTCGTCAACCACCACCGATTCCACCATTACCTTTGAGCTATCTAAAATCTAATGGTTTGTGTAGAATTAAAGAATTTTTTTTATTTTTTTTTATCAACAAAATATTATTGCTAAAGGTTTTAAATCTAATATGATTATTTATTTTAACGTAGATGAAGATTTTGTAAATGAATCAAGGGAGTTTAAAAAGCATCGTGCTTTGACAAAAGCTTCTCGACAAGCGGAACGTAAGCGAATTCGAATTGCCCAAGAAATCCAACGGGAACAGGAAGAAATAGAAGAACAATTAAAAGACTTTGAAGCGCGCGGTGTTTCGATTGAAAAGACTTTAAGGGGTGAAGGTCAAAATATTAGCTTGTAAATATTTTCAAAAATATTGAAAACCCCAAAACTTTTATTTAACCATAAAACTTTTATTAAGGTTAGAGACAACATTAATTGATGTTAGTGAAGATATATTATTAAAAGATTTATTAGAAATATGGCGCAATATTACTCAACTAAAGTAAGTACATTTGAAATAAAATGAATGTTGTTTAATAAAATTTGAAAATATTCAATAAATATTACAATTTTGTTAATATAGTTTTAACCAAAATATATAAATTTAAAAAAAATTTTCAATATATAAACTTATATTAAATTTAGAAATTAACAGTTTACTTTGGTACAAAGCTATAAATTTTATTGTTAATTTTGTTTTATACTGAGCTATTGCTTCTAAAATAATAATATTATTAGTTTATTTTGTTTATTTTTAAATTGGATTAGAATTTAGTATAGAATTTAATGATGTTCAATGATAAATTGTGTATGAAAGATAGTAAGAAGTTCGTATTAAATTATTGGAAATCTTTTGAATAAAAGTACCCTTTTCCTCTTATTATTAACGACATTGCACAGTTTTACCTTTATATTGTGTGTGAAAAAATTTTTTATTTTTGGAGACAACAAATTTTAAGATAATCTTATTTGTAGCCTTATTAGGTTACGTCAAAGGCAATTTAAACTTGAACGGTTACAACATATTAAAACTGAATAAAAATATGAAATTGAAAAAATGAATAAATTAACGGAAGCATTCAAAATGGAAAGTGAAAAAATAAATAGCACTATAAAAACATCAATACTCAAGAACGATGAACTGTGTACTGAATTGCAAACATATAGCAATAAAAATTTGAAAAATGAAAATGTAGGTCAAAATGTATCGTTTGTCGAAATATTAAAAAATGCAAGTGTCAGCAAAAAAACTGTGCCATCCATAAAAAAAGTTGTGCCTTTGATTGTGAAACCTAAGCAAAATCAAAAATGTGAACAAACTAAAGTGGATTTAAGTAAAAAAGTCGACCCAAAAATTCTAAAAATCAAAAATGTCGAAAATAGAAAAAATGGTATGGTACTAATTGAAACCGAAACAAAAGAAGAACGTGAAAAAATAAAAAATTTGTTAGAAAAAAAATGGGAGCTTATGAAATAAAAGTGCCAATTGAAACCAAACCAAGAGTGTTAATCATTCATATGGGAGTCAATTATAATGAAGATGAATTAATAAACAAATTAAAGGCTCAGAATCCTATCTTAGAACATAGTGTGATGAAAGTGATAAAAATTTATGAGGCAAGGAAAACAAACCGTACCGTAAAGTTCTGAATGCAATACCCGGGTACTCTAATTGGAAAATGGCAATATTCTGAAAAAATAATAAATCCAATTAGTATACCCGGGTACACTAATTAGTTTTCTATACCTATTCGGAACAACAAAAAATTATATATGATAGGGAATGTATTATGGAAAATAAAATTAAAGCAATTAGTATAATTCACAAAACAAAATAACTATATTACTTATTCAAAATAAAAAAATATATATACATAGCTTATTAATAATAAAAAAAATCTGCAAATATACATTAATTAATTAATAATAGAAAAACTAGATACATTTATTAAGATATAGTCTGATTAAATTTTTTAAATAGTTTTTTAAACTATTACTTATTAGCCATTTAAACCAATTCGAAAAGCTCCTGTGTATCAACTTCACTGGAAGTTTCGCTGATATATTCATCATCATCAGAAGAAGTCTGATTATCAATTACACGTTCATCAATAGTTTCTATATCATCATCAAAATTCGCTAAGTTTGCATTAGCTTCATCAACCCCGACCAGCTCATAAGTTGTATTATTTGGTTCGGTTTGGATTTCAGAAATATTTGATTCATGTACGTCCCCGCAAGATTTAAGAATATTTAATAATTTAATTTTTTTTTTAACAATATAAACAATTTCATTTTTCCAAACATATTTCTTTTCCAAACTCTCCAACTCCGCAACACTCAAATGACCTTTCAATGATTTCTGGCGAAATTTGTTTTAAAGGTGAAGATGTAAAATCAACAATATCTTGATAAGTCGGTTTTTCCTGTATCCTTTTTTTGTAAATTCCTCTTTACCATTTATAAGCCAATCATTCCAAGCAGCTCTCATAAAATTTTTAAATGGATAGTTAATTGAAACATCAAATGGTTGTAAAAATGATGTAGTTTTTGGAGGTATTATGATTGACTCTGCATTGCATAGCTTCTTTAGTTCTTTTGTCACTTCATCCATTAAATGGCAACCATAAGAATCCATTATTAAAAGTAACTTTTCAATACCAAAAAAACTGTTCTCTTTATAGAAACACTTTTTCATCAAACGTAACATTAAATCTGTGGTCATCGAACCACCCAAACTAACACAAAGATCGATGTCTTTTTTTTTATTTTTAAATTTATTTGCGAAAAAAACAAATCCAATTAGTGTACCCGGGGTACTGTAATTGGAAAAATGTTCCAATTAGTGTACCCGGGGTACTTTATTCGGGGGGTATTCAGAACTTTACGGTACCAGGTATAATGCCATAGTAGAAATAGATAAGCACATTTTCCCAAAGATAATTGGAAATGAAAAGGTCTCAATTGGATGGGAGAGTTGCAAAGTTTTTGACGCTATACGGGTTCTACGCTGCTTCAAATGCAAAGGCTTTAATCATAAATCTGCCGATTGTAAAAATGATGAGAAGCATAAAAGAATCAGAAGCATAAAAGTGCTGAATGTAAAAAGGATTACATCAATAAATGCATAAATTGTCTAAGAGTGAATGTGAAGCTAAAACTTGGTTTAAATGTTGATCATAATACCTTTAGTGTGATGTGTCAGGTATATCAAAAAAAGCTGAGTTTTAAAAAACAAAATATTGGATATTAGCAATTAAAGACTAATTTTACGGAAAACAACAACTTATCTAATCTTGATAATTTTGATATGAAAGAAAATGGGAATAAAACTAATAATAATAATAATAAAAATAATAATAATAATAATAATAATAACATTAATAATAATCATAATAACAATAATAATGATATTAATAATAATAATAATAATAATAATAAAACTGATAACGATAGAATTGCTGATATTAGTACAACAGGGACGGTAATAAAAACTGTTAAAGAAATAGTCAAACAAAAAGATGATTCATCAAATATTAAAACCAAAAATAATAGAAATCTTTTATCATTCACAAAGAAAATACATAAAAATATCACTACTGCGAAAGAATCTATAGTTCATGTAGCTAATCCAAATAAAATTAAAAAAGTGATTGCGTAGTTTCAAAAGATGAAGATAAAGAAAAGAATAAAACTTGCATTTCTCCAAGCAAACTCCAAATGCCAGATAACAAATATTCAAATTGTACTAAGGGAGAAACGCTCTCCCCAAACATTGAAAAAACTGTACGAAAAATAGTAAAACATACCTCGATCCATTGGTCGCTCCTATTGTTAGACTAACAAGAAAAGCAATTGATACTGGTGATAATGTTTATGCAATTTCAAGACTAAGAGACCACAGAATTTATAACAATGTAAGGCTGTTTTTATCATATTTCCATGACAAGGATGATATTTGCTATCAAGGTGTCACTCAGACTAGTTTAAAAATACTAATTCATCAAGAGAGATTGCCAAATAACTATAAAGAACTTTCTCAACTTTATTTTATTTATCATGACAATACAGCAGTATCTAGAAAAGAAGCAATTCAAGACCTAGCTTATTATAGGAGGCATATTGATAATAAATACAGAGAATATTTGCAGAAAACAAGAGAAACTTGGCAAAATTATATGATTAGTAAACCTTGATGTTCAATACACTCTCAAATTTAAATATTGTGCATTTTAATGCCAGAAGTCTCAGAAAAAATATCGAATTAGAATCATTTATAAAAATTATAAAATGTATTGACATAATTATGATTGGTGAAATTTGGATATACTCTGATGAGGAGATATTTTTTAATATTCCTGGGTGTACAGCTTTATTTAATTCAAATAATTTAAATAGAGGAGGCGGAGCTGCTATTTATGTCAAACAAAACATACAATATAAAATATTAGAAGTCATAGAACAGTTCAATACTATAATTATATGATTATGCGGTACTAGTCCAGTTATTAAACTTGCGGTTTGTTAGAAAAGTCTTAGTGAAAATAATAATACATTTATATCACATTTAGAATCAATTTTTAATAAATATAAAAATATTGTTATTGTTGGCGATACTAGCATTGATTTATTATCTGATACGGAGCTCTCTAGATCCTACAAAACAATGCTAGAATATAATGCTGTAGATGTAAAGAACAATTTAAGGAAGGAAAATGCTACTAGAGTTACAGAAAACACTTGCACAATTATTGATCATGTTCTATCAAATCTAAAAAATGAAAAGTATGATTTTAAAATTTCTACTGAAGATGTTGTTAGCTTAGACCATAAAGCCATTCAAATAAGGATAAATAAAGTTATAAAAAAACGTGAGCCCATTTTCAATAAGGAACTAATCATTACAGATATAAAAAAATACAAAACTCAAGTTAGCAGTCTACTTTCAACAAATAATGTGTAGTTAATCTCATAAGTGATAGTGTAGTTAAACTCTTGAAAATATTACAATTGGCCAAGGAGAACTCCACTGAAAAAAAAGTAATAAGAACAAGAAAAAATAATGATTGGATGACTAAAGAAATAATAAACCTCATCCAAAAAAGGAATAAATTATTTAAAAACTTAAAGGAAAACCCTAACTCCCCAGAAATTTAAGCCAAATTTAAAAAATTGAAAAAAAGTGTCACGAAGGAAATAAAGAGAGAAAAGCAAAATTATTTTAACAATAAAATCTACTTAGCTGGGTCTGATTATAGAAAAATGTGGGAAGTGCTAAACAACTGTATGCTAAAAATGTCGTCTAATTGCAGTAAAGTTATCAATGATATAAATAATAATGGCATTAAAATATGTGATAATTTCAGTATTGCTAATACTTTTAACACGTATTTTAGTGAAATTGGAAACAAGTTGGCGGATAATATTATTTATGCAGAAAAATACACAGTAAAAAACACAGTTACTGAACGATCTATTTTTCTAAGAAAAACAAATGATATAGAAGTATTAAAAATCATTAAGCTCTAAAAAATAGTTCACCAGGAGTTGATGGCATAACAGCATCAAATCTAAGGCATGTGGCAACCATTATAGCACACAAGCTCGCTTACTTAATAAATTATTGTTTAACAACTGGTATTTATCCTGAATGTCTAAAATCAAGTATGGTTGTGCCAATATACAAATCAGGAGCAACGAATGATGTATCAAATTACAGGCCTATTACTTTAACAAGTTGCTTAGGAAAAATATTTGAAAAAATAATAAATAATAGAATACAGAATTTTATTCAAAAGGTAGTAGGTTTTGATGATAATCAATTTGGATTTCAAAAAGATATTGGAACCGATTCGGCAGTCTTAGCTCAACAAACTCTATAGTAAGCAAATTAGATGCAGGGAACTATGTATGTTCAGTATTCGTCGATTTAAAAAAAGCATTCGATACAGTTGATCATAAAATCCTGTTAAACAGACTCTATGAAATCGGTATAAGAGGAACAGCTCTGGATCTTCTTAGATCTTATTTACAAAATAGGAAAATAGCTACAAGAGTTAATGATGTATTGAGTAACCAGTGTAGTATAAATATAGGTGTTCCACAAGGATCAATACTCGGGCCTACTTTTCTGCTTTACATCCATAACACTCAATGTGCTAATTTACAAGCCGATTACAAGATATTTGCGGATGACATATTGCTCATTTACAGTGCTAAAACCAGAGATGAATTAGAAAGAATAATAAATGAGGATTTGTACAAATATATTAATTGGCTTAAAGGCAACAAATTAAGTATAAATGCTGATAAAACTAAATTTATCACATATAAAATGAGGAATAAAGCTGATATAAATTTAAAAATATTGATAAACAATGTTCAAATCGAAAGAGAGTTAAATACCTTGGTGTAATAATTGATGAAAAACTGAGATGGGAAAATAATATCAATAAAATAGCATCCAAAATTGCGCCAATACTTGGTGCCATTAAAAGAAGTGGAATTAAACTAAACAGGAAAGCAGCCAATAATATATATCATGCTCATATCATGTCACATATTAGGTATAATATATGTAACTGGTCCAGTTGCGCTACATGGCTGAAAGACAAGGTCAGTACTTTGATAAACAAAACAATTAAAAATTTATACAAGTTTAGCTAGCTGACAACAACAGTCGAAATTTATAAAAAAAAAGGATATTTGATGCTTCCGGAAATTATTATGATGGATAAAGCCAAATTAATTTTTAAACTGGAAAAATGAATTTACAGGAAGAATAATAATGTAACGAAAAGAAATAGTGTACATAACTATAACACCAGAAGCCTGAACTATTTAAATCATACAAGATCTAGAACGGAGTTATCTCACAGCAGCGGATTATCTTCAGCTATAAGAATCTATAATAAGCTACCAAATGATCTTAAACAGACCTCTAACACCAAATTATTTGTTAAAAATCTGAAGTACCTACTGAAGCGGGATATCATATTGCTTGACAGTATTATGCAGAATGAATAATTGTATTAACATAATAATAATTTAATTAATATTATATAACTTTAATAAGTATATTTACATAACTTATATATATATATATTTATATATTGATATATATTATATACGTATACATGTTTTTTTTTGCTTGTCTTTATTTAGTTTAGTTTTAGGTTAATCTGTGTTATTTTATACCAAAATCAATCAATTGTTTTGTTTATAGCACAGTTAAAATAAAAAAAAAAAAAATAAAAAAGTATTATATGTTATATAAAAGTAAAACTATAAAAAAAAGCATTTGTAATAGACAATAAGAAAGCTAAATAAAGTATATCAATTTAAAAAAAAAAAAAAAAAAAAAAAAAAAACCTAAACATTTTTTTATTTTTTATTTTACGTGGATTGGTAGGAATTTTCGAAAGATACAAAGTGCTCCGTAGCAGAAGTGTATGCCGAATTCTTACCAACTAAACCACACCCTTCCCTTATTAAAACTCGTCGAACTGACTAACCATTAATTTTTAGCTATTCTGAAAGGTTTGTATTTTTATACCCTACACCTATAGAATATGTAAAGGGGCATATTAACTTTGGTATGGTGTTTGTAACCACCTAAAGGAAGCGAGCTAGATATGGAAAAGTATATATTTATTTATTTAATAAAAAGAAATATAAGTTACAATTATTATTTATAAATACAAGACTTAGACAATAACTTAAAATTGGTATAAAAAGTCTTAGCAGTTATAAAGCTTATATAAACAAGTATACAATATAAATACAAAAATAGCTATATATTCATACATATATATGTAAATATACATATATATACATATATATACATATACACATTAAATTTTTTATAAGCCAAATAAATCATTAACAATAGTTGTAACATTTTTATATTTTATTAACATTTCCATTTTATTAATTTTTTGTTATAGTTCTAATAACCTTCCTAATAAAATTGAATCATTTTTTATCAAAAACTTTAATTTAGTTGTGAATCTACCCATATCGCTGCATTTCTTTAAATCCTGAGGAAGACTGTTATAAATTCTGATTGAGGAGCAAAAATTACTGTTATTAGCCAATTCAGTTCTAGCTTTTTCGTGACACAATTTATGCATATTTCTTGTATTATAGTTGTGTATATTCCTTCTCTTTTTAGCACATTTTCAAAAAATTTTGTAAAAATGTGCCTATATAGCTTCACTCTGTCCGTCCCCGTCCGTCCCTTTGTACCTATGGCTGACTAAAAAATATCAGAAATGGGTAGGTATTGCAATAAAAATAATTTAATGTTAAAACTTTTTTTTGTAGCCCCCCCCGTTACGGAGCTACAGCCCCGCAAATTCGGAAAAAGCCCTATATTTAAACAGTTATAATTATAGTTCTATAAGGTATATTTCCAATCTGAAAACGGTAACAGACAGCTGTTCTTATAAGCTTTACAAACCAATTGTTTATTTTTAAAAACCAATTGTTTAGGGTTACCATACGGTACTAAAATTTACCGTTATTCAAAACTAAGTTTTGCCAAATTTTTGGTCCCTCATAACTTCGGAACGGCTAAATCTAGAAACTTGAAATTTTGGGAGAACTTAGATACTTAGAAATAAGTAAGAGCCAGTTAACAAAATTTTTTTGTCACGCCACCTCTTTAGGAGCTGTAAGGGGTCAAAAATTGAAATTTTGCTATAAATTTAAACACTTATAACTTGAATACCTGTCAAAATTTTTTTTTATTTATATACAATATTGAAAGCTCCAAAACGAAAGTTTCAATAAGTGTCAAAGGTTTTTCTTAATTTTGACTTTGTCCGTCCGTCCGTCCGTCCGTATGTTTACAAAAACTTTTACACCGTTTGAAATAGAGTAAAGAAATTTTAACCACGGGTAGATATTACAAAAAAATTAATTTCGTAGAAGAATTTTTTTCTGTAGCCCCACCCGTTACGGAGCTACAGCCCCCCAAAATTTGAAAAAGTCCTATTTTTAAATTGTTATAACAAGAGTTTTGTTAAGTGTATTTTCAATCTGAAAACGGTAAAGGATAGCTGATTTTATAGGCTTCACAAAAATATAAGGTTAAAATGTATAGAGTTGCCATAAAGTACTAAAATTTACCATTAAGGTAAACCCAACTTTTGCCAAATTTTTGGCCCCATATATATTCTAAACGGTTCAAGCTAGGGTCTTCAAATTTTGGGAGAAGTTAGGCCATCCGAAATTAGTAGGAGTTGGTTAACAAAATTTTTTGGTCACGCCCCCTGTTTAGGAACTATAAGGGCTCGAAAATTGAAATTTTGCTATTTTCAACCACCTGTAATTTTAACACCTGCTCAAATTTTTTTTTACAAATATACAAAATTTACAGCTACAGCATTATATTTTAACATACGTTAAAGGTTTTTCTTAAATTTGAAAGGGTCTCTTTAAATTGAAGAAATTGTTTCTTAGTCTTAACCATTTTTGGTTAGATAATAATATTCTAGGTAAAATTCTAAATTTTGATGGAGTTCAAAATTGATTTCCTAAAACCGGAAAAAAATGGAAGGGTGAGAGTAGGAGGTCGGGCAGATCCATCATAAGTTTGCTAAGCAAAAATTTGGGAACCTTCCCCATTAAAGGGCTACAAGGTCTTCAAAATTAAAAATTTTATGTTTTTATAAAACAGTAACTTATTCACCAGTGTAAGTTTTTCCAAAATTAAACGTTAACATTGAAGCTCCAACATTATATTTCGAACTTATTAACAGGTTTTCTTGAGTGCATTGGGGTTATATTCTAAGTATTTCACTATTAGTCATTTAATTAATAAATTAATCAAATAACTAAATTATAATATTATCATAATATATATTTTTATAAAAATAAATGATAAAATACTCAGTATGAAACTGTATATTATTTTGAAAATGTGCTTTTTAAAAACCCTTGGTTAATGCACTTTTACCACTATACACACCATTGACTTCGGTCACAATAAACCTGTTTTCAAGATATGATTTTAGAAGTTTATGAGGAAGCCCCCTTATTCCAATTTCATATACTCTATCCAATAGAATTTTATGATCCACAGTATCAAAAGCTTTTCTTAAATCAACAAAAATTGAGAAGACATAATTTCTTTTAACCAGATTGCCAATAATAGATCTGATAGAATCATTTATTGCTACATCTGTGCCATGAGAAACCAAATTGATTAATATCGAATCCACCGGAACTTTTGATAAATTCACAAATTATTTTGTTGATTATTTTTTCAAAAATCTTACTCAAACAACTAGTAAGTGTAATAGGTCTATAGTTAGAAGTATCCAAAGGAGAATCATTTTTGTAAATAGGTATCACAGATGCGGATTTTAATGTTTGTGGATAGACACCTGAGCGAAAGCAGAAAGCAATTATTAACAAGATTACTGATTATTGGCGATATAATATATATTTGTGATCAGCGCGACCTCCTGAGTCGATATAGCCATGTCCGACCGTAAGCACGATAACTCTAAAAATAATGGAGCTATCTTGATGAAATTTTATCTGTAGGTTACTAGGACTGAAAGTACGGCGGGGATTGGAAATGGGCGAAATTGGCCCACATGTTCGGATTCTTGACCTTTTAATCGGTCTAAGGGCTAACGAACATATATAAAAAATCAGGATAATTCAACAACTAACGACGCTATCTTCATACAATTTGTCTCGTAGGGTGCTGGTAATGAAATTATGGCGGTGATTGCGTACGCTGGGTAATGTACGACGGGTTCGAAACTTAGAACTTTTTGATCGAATTTAGGCCAAACGAGCATAATTCCGAAACCAATGAACATAGAACCTACAAATTTGGTATCAGGATGTTTCTTTCTATTTCCTTAATGTTCTTGAAATTTGGGACCAATTGGAGTAGTAGACCAGCCACACAGTTCCGAAGACCTTAAACCATATTTTTGGAATTAATAAAGATAGTAACTTCAAACAAATTTAGACGTTCGAAATTTGGTACATGGGTGCTCTTTACTATTTCCTGCGCGTTCCCATAATTTTGGATCAATTAGAGTGGTGGTTCAGTACACATCTTAGACCCCCAAGGTTTAAAAAACTTTTCATCGTAATTAATAAAACTAGTAAATTAAAATTAAAATAGAACGTTCCAATTGTGTACAAGGGTTAACTAGTATTGAAAGTATGACGGGGACTGCATATGGGTGAAATTGTACCATGGTTTTGGGTTCTGGAACCTTTGAAAGTTCAAAGGCTAACGAACTTATATCTTAAAAGCAGTATAACTTAAAAATAATGCCGCTATTTTGATGAAATTTAAACTCTAGGTTACTAATAATGAAAGTACCATGGGAATTGGTTCTGGTCGAGTTCGGACAATGAGTTCGGGATCTAGAAGCTTTTGATCGATCTGAGGCCAAACGAGTATAATTTTGAAGCCAAAGAATATATTTCATATTTCCTATGTGTCCCCAAAATTTAGACTTAATTGTAGCGGTGGTTCAGGTGGCTCCTAAGATATCCCAAAATTAAAAAGCTTATCTTCGAGATTCATGAAGATAAAAACTTTAAATTTGATACACGAGGGTTCTTTCCTATTTCCGTTTTTATTTAACACTTTTATATTTTTAAAAGGCTAAGAATTTTACCATAAAACATATTTTGTATAATATTTTATAAATTAAAAAAAAAAAATTTGTTTAATAAACGATTAAATTCCTTTTTTTAAATTTTTATTATATCATATATTTTATTGAATTATTACTATAGGTGATATATAATTAAGAGATTGTGTACAATACTTAAGCTTAAGATTGTGTACAATATTTAAAGGTACTTGCTGCACTTGTGTAAAATTTATCGTTATATTTGAATTATATGAAAAGTTCTAAATTTGTAATTATATTTTAGAAATACATTTATTGCATATTTTGCGTTTATAAGCTTTTCGGTAGGTACATAAACTAGCAATTTAAAATAATTGCAATTTTGAAAATTTTTAATTATTAAATATATTAAAATTTTATCACAAAAAGTGATAAAAGTTTTCAAGTTTTTCAAGTTTTTTTGTTTTTTAATATTTTTAAATCAATAAATTAGTAAGAATTTGTAATATTTTTTTATAGATAGTCTAATTAGAAAAAGGTTTTAGTATTATAAAGTTAATTTGGTTAGCTATGTTTTACGACCAAACTAATAACAGCTTTTATTGTTTTAAATGACTTATGGACTTCCCATTAAATTTGAACCAAATAGTGCACCGACTAACTGTTTCTTTACTTATTTTAATATGCGTTTGCTTGGCAAAGTTAAATGGCAAACCCCAAAGTTAAATGCCATATATATAATACTTGGATGTAAATTAACACTTTACTATATACTGTTAAATTAGACTCACGCCCTAAGAGCCAGTAATTTTCTCTATATTTATTTTGAAGTTCTAGTTTTTTCTTTTTAACATGTTCATTCCACCTTAGCTGAACATTCAGTGTCATCCCTAGGTATTTTGCTAAATTTTCGATTCTTACAAATACACCATTTAAATTTACTTTGCTGGTTTTCTTATATTTCTATTACTAAAATTAACATGAACAGATTTACTTTCATTTAATTTTATTGTTCAGTTGTTAGTCCAAAAACATATTTTTTCACTTGCTTTCTGTAATTTTCCTGTAGCTTCGTCAATATTCGATCCTAGTGTCAATATAGCAATATTGTCAGCAAATGTTGGTACAGTTACTACAGTTAAATATTAATCCTTCATGCCAAACTTTGTCAAACGCTTGTGCTACGTCGAGAAATATTGTAGAGCATATTTGTTTTTTTTTTAAACGCTTTTTCTATAATATTTGTTATTCTATAAACCTTGTCAATTGTTGCATGCTTGGATCTAAATCCAAATTGATGATTTGGAATTAAATTTTTATTTTCTAAAATTGGCTTCAGCCTTTTCAACAACAATTTTTCATAAAGTTTTGACATAATTGATAGATGAGATATTGGCCTGTAAGATTTTGGCTCATTTAATGGCTTCCCTGGCTTTGCTATCATAATAACCTCTGCTACTTTTCAAGCGGTTGGAACATACTTCAGTTTTACTGCTGCATTTATGATTTTTCTTAAAAATTTTAGAGCTTTTTGTGGAAGCTCTTTTATAATCTCAAAGCTCTTTTATAATCAAAATCTGGGGCTTTTCTTAACTTTAAAGCTTTTATTTCTTCACTAATTTATTCTTGTGTAAATGGATTAATATTGTTCTCTTCTATTGTAACATTCTCCACTAAAAAAAAACCTGAATTTATATCGTTTGGTTTGAATATGTTTTCTAAATGATCTGCAAATAATTCGGCTTTATCTTTATTATGCCCTAGTGCCGTTTGGTTTCATGAGCGGCGTGGCGTGCTTTATCGGCTTTTTTACACGTTTCGTTGTTTTCCACAGCGACTAATTTGATTCTTTTGTTGTTGATAAGCTTTTTATATAATTTTCATATGATACTGACTTTAAAATCTGAATTTTTGTTTTAAGAGATGTGATATTCTGTTTAAAATCTTCTAATCATCAGGGTAACGTGATTGTTGCCATCTACGTCCAGCCCTTCTTTTTCGTTTTATTAAAGCAGTTATATCTCTAGGATAATTATTTGCTGCTGACCTATACTTAATTATTTTTGTGTTATTCCAAGCAGCTTTTTGAATTGTATTAAATTTTTTCATTCAACTCTAGTATGACAACAGAGTGGCCAGAATCCAAGTCATGATTATCTTCTAAATTTATAAAGTTGAGTGAATTTCTTTTCGTTATAAAGAAGTCAATTAGATCTATAATGGTGGTATCAGTGGGCCAGTTAGTTGTTTTGCCAGTCAAATGATGGCAACAACCTAGCTCTTGCATAGCTTTTCTTAGCTCTCTATCTCTAGTTGAGGTTGTTTTAGAACCCCAATATGTATGTTTGTAATCACCACCTAGCAGAAATTTATGTCCGTACATTAGAAGTTCTTTAAAGATATTTTTCTTTATATTGCATTCTGGTGGACAATATACTGCACCAACCTTAAGATCTTGTTTAGTAGATGAAATTTTTATCATAGACAGTTGGATTTCGTTAGATTCAATTTTGAATTTTATGTTTTATAGTGCCCTTTGTTAAAATTGCACTACCTCCTCTTGGATGATTACTAGGATGAACTGCTAAATATTGTGTTTATTGTTAAATGAGTCCCTGATAGCAGACATATATCAATATTGTTAGATCTTAAGAACACTTCATGTTTTCAATGTGTTTTTCAATGTTTCTCTTTTCTATTTTAGTTAATCTTATGGAGATTTCGTCAACTTTTAGCAATAGTTTTTCGATCATGTGTATCATTTCATTGTCATTGCGTTTAGGTTTCATAAACGTAGTTTCTTTTTCCGTAGTTTTTTTTTGTTTTTTCTAAGTTTTGCATCATATGCATCACTTCATTGTCATTATTGTCATATATTTCATTTGATTGTTTGGGTTTGCGCATAGTCAATCTTCTTTTCTTCAATTCTTTTGCTACTGACAAACAACCACGGTAGCTAGCAGGGTGTGCCTCGTTGCAGTTTGTATAAATGGCTTGGAAATTTTCTTTTTTACTACATTCTGCTATCATATGATTTCCAGCAAATTTTACACATTTAGTCCTTGGAGATTTTACACCGAGGAATGGACTTATTATTTCTGAGAGCCTCAATTTTCAGTCTCATGTGCTGTAAATATTCTATGTTGTGTATTTTATTTATTTCCTCTGAATGATCAAATATAGAATAAATAGTGGAAGCTTGGTTACAATATTTATATTTTTATCTTTAGTATGAATATTTTTAAAATAATATAGTGTTTCATACTAAGTATTTTATCGAAATATAATCTTGAAGCTTCAATGTTAACGTTTAATTTAGGAAATATATACATTGGTGACAATTACTACTTACTTTTAAAAACAATAAAATTTTTTAATTTTTAACTCCTAATGGCCCCTCTATGTTGAAGGTTGACCAATTTCTCAAAGATCTAATCTTCACTACTCCGCTTCCCCCAACTTTTTTAGGTTCTAGGAATTAAATTGTGAATTTCACCAAAAATTTGGAATTTTACTTTGAATTTTACTATTTAAGCAAAAAGTATAATGTTGGACCTTCAAATTTTGTACCTTAACAAAAAAAAATTTGAACAGGTATTCAAGTTACAGGTGTTTAAAAATAACAAAATTTCAATTTTCGAGCCCTTATAGCTGCTAAACAGGGGACGTGACAAAAAAATGTTGTTAACCGACTCCTACTAATTTCTAAGGATCTAAGTTCACCTAAAATTTCAAGACCCTAGCTTAAACCGTTTAGAGAAGTGGGGCCAAAAATTTTGCAAAAATTTAGTTTTGCATAATGGTAAATTTTAATACCGTATGGCAACCCGGTACATTTTAGTGATGTATTTTTGTAAAGCCTAAGAAAGCAGATCTCTTTTACCGTTTTTAGATTGAAAATATAATCAGGTTCTAATACAAGTTACAGATGTTTAAAAATATAAAAATTTCAATTATCGAGCCCTTATAGCTCCTAAACATGCGGCTTGAAAAAAAAAATTTGTTAACCAACTTCTATTTATTTCTGAGGATCTAGCTACTCCCAAAATTTAAAGACCCTAGCTTGAACCGTTTAGAAGATATGTGTAGCCAAAAATTTTGCAAAAATTGAGTTTTGCATAATGGTAAATTTTAATACCGTATGGCAACCTTAAACTTTTGTCTTCTAAAAAGTTAAAATTAAAGTTTATAAAATCAGTAATCTTTTGTCGTTTTCAGATTGAAAATACACCTAATAGAACTCTTGTTAATACAATTTAAATATAGGGCTTTTTCCAACTTTGGGGGGTAGCTCCGTAACGGGTGGGGCTACAGAAAAAAATTTTTCTACGAAATTATTTTTTTTGCAATACCTACTTGTGGCTAAAAATTCTTTTCTCTATTTCAAACGATGTAAAAGTTTGTGAAAACCTACGGACAGAAGGACGGACAGATTGAAACTATATTGGCACATTTTTACAAAATTTTTTAAAAATGTGCTAAAAATTGTTTGTCACATCTAGACATTTAAAACCTTTATTAATAAGTTGTTTTTCAATATCTTCTGGCTCACATGAAGATGAAGATTTCTTGACATAATTTTAATTGGTCTAGTCAGTTTATTTTCATCTGTATGCCATTCCAACTTGGCTTTATTTATAAATTTTGTCAAAACTTTATATTAATTTTCGTTGTCTACATTACTTTTTAACTGGTAATTATTGATCATGTTGGCAACATTTATATTTTCTTCTTTTATAATATTTATAATATGAGAATAGTTTTTTATATTGCTCAAAATTAGTGGAGAAGGTTTATATTTTTTAGTGACCTTTTCGTTTCCTTTTAATTCTTCATTTTGGGTTTTAAATAGCTGTTCCAAAGATGTGTTAACATCTGGGGACTTATCCGCTTTTTGTTTGTTTGGATTTCTTTTTCTATTCAGAATCCAATCAGTTTCTCTGATTAGTTCTTCTTCATCCGTTTCATATGCCACAATTATAGTATCTGTGGATAAATTTGGCACACTATTTATTTCATTTTTTACTTTTAAACTTTCTGCCTTAAGTTGACTTAAGTTGATTTCTCTTTGTAATTCTTTACGCAAGATTTCCAACTCATTAATTCTGGAGTTGACTTCCGTATTACTTTTTTGTTATATCATCAAACAATATTTTTCTTTATTGCCCTCTTCGTAGGGGTTTATTAATTTATCCAAATTATTTATATTATTAATATTATTATGAACCACTGGCTACTCATCTAAACCCCTTCAACATTCAGCCAAGCCCTCGCCGATAGCCGTGATCTCTGCCGACACTAATTTAACAATTTATTAAAAATGTTCAAAAAAAAGTTTAATTCAATATTCAGCAATTATTCATAAAAATATTCAAAAGTTTAATTTGAAATTTTAATTTTAACTTTTAATCTAAAACAATATTCAATTTATTAATTTAATTTTAACTTTTAATCTAAAACAATATTCAATTTATTACGTCCACGTCCACGTTTTAATCTTCTTCTTCTTCGAACAAGACTGGTTTTTAAAAAAACAAATTTATATCAAATTTCTTTAAAAACAAATTTATAAATAACGGAATCTATTTACTATTTTACTTGCTATTAAATTCTCCAAAAAAATGCATTAAAAACAAAAACAAATAAATAGCAAATAGAATGCAAATATAGTTGGTATGAAATTTAATTAATTCCCACATGTACATATACGTGAGATTTTGAATTAGCAGGGATTTTAGCGTTGGATTCAAAATCAGGATTGCCGCTTTTTCCAGAATATTTATACATATGTATACGTGAGATTCTGAATTAGGAGGGATTTTAGAGTTGGATTCAAAATCAGGGTTTCAATAATTTGTTTAGCGGGGGTTTGGGGGCGGCAGCCCCCACTATTTTTAAATTTTTATTTGTTGAAATATGCATGTAAAAAATTACTGTTTTTAAAAAATAGTTTGTCATTAAATTTTGATTTTTGGAAGTTTTTTTTTGGAATTTTTTTTTTTGGAATTATTTTTTTTGGAATTATGAAAATGGAATTTCGGAAATGGAATATTTTTTTTGAAATTTCGTACCCAACCCGGATTTTAGTGAGCTCGTACCACAAGCGTACCTTTCTGAGAGTATTTCTATTCCCCTACTCTCCGGGATTAAACTTAAACATGACTTTAAATTACATTTTCTTTTAAATTACAAACATTTTTAATTAAAAGCGAAAAAAACGAAGAGAAGAGTAGATGTTCCAAATTTAAACCACAAACTTGGGGAGATTGATCTTATGTTTTGCTTGTTGTCATAGCTAAAGCTCTTTTAAAATTAAATGGCGTATCGAATAGAATGATAGGAAACCGTGGAATAAAGATCTTTGCATTAAGACTGCAAGTCGTGTACTATTTCAAATTTTTGATGGTTTAATGTTTCACATTAAAATGATTGGTACATCAATTTTTAATTGAAGAATATGTGGTTGTAATTCAGACAAATCTAATGAAATTAAAAATTCTGTGGGATAATTTATGACAACGTCTTGATCCATAACACAACCTATTGATTTATATGTAAACGTTTTAATATCAATTCTATTTCAAATGGTAATATTTATATCATTAACGTCATTGTTTTTGCTGCCGATATTGCTCGTTCATGTATTCAATTATGATTTTCATACTGTTGTACAATATTTAGATAAACGCTTTGAATAAATTCTTCTTTCGATTTTTTCAAATACAAAATTTTTCTGAAAATGTAATTAAACTAATTGCAAATTGTAATATCAATTGAAATTTTTCCTTTTTCAATGTCCAATAATTGTTTTGAAAATGTGATATCAGATTCATCGTTTTGCAAGGGAACACGCATATTTATTGTTAAATATTATCTTTGAACATTTCACATTAAATTAGATGATCTTACGCGAAAACTCATTTAATTCATCAGCTAAAGTTAATCATGTTCTAACAGGTAGTGTCTGCCTAAAATCACTTGAAAATAATATTGTTGTATAACCGAATAATTTTAGGCTATTGCATTAATCTTGAAGTGTTTTATCTATTGTTTCTAGTCTTTCAATTTGAAAGAATAGAATTTACTTTTGATCTAATTCTAAAGAACTATATAATTAAATAATTATAACTTGTAATTTATATTCAAGTTTATTCAAAAATATTAATTTTTTAAACGCTTTCAAAAAAGTGACATGGAATAAAATACTTAGTATTTACACATGTTGGTTCACAAAAGGTAAACGGTACAATACGACACATCAACGGAAAAAACTTATTTAATTATCAAACTTAAATTAATTATCAAGTTTATTTCGCGCTCAAATATATTAATATTTTATATATCCGTATGATTGTAAGTCAAAGGGTATATTAAACTTGCCAGTACGTAAGGGATATATATAGACTCAAAGGTGCGTATCGGATCCGAATCGAAAAGTAAATCGATTAAACTATGTAAGCCCGTTCGTCCGTCCGTCCGTCCGCACGATAATTCAAAAAATAAAGGAGCTAGGGTTTTGAAATTTTGCCAAAAATAGCTTAGAGTTATGGCCAAAGTTTCTACAAAATTTGGTTGGTCTATTGCAGTGGATTCGAGTAGTTGCCACTTGCAATACAACTTCATATTTCACAGAAGCATTACTTTATACATAATAAAGCTGAATGTTTGAAATTTTATCAATAATAATTAACTTTAATGACCAACATCTAAATACAATATAGTCTGTGTAGCGGAACAGATTCAAAGAGCTGCTTTTCAACTTATATTTTCTTTTGCTCATAACTGCAAGCCTAATAAATTGTGTATTTTACATGTTGGCAGAAGTAATTACTTGGATGATATAATGTTTAATTTATAATTTTAGTGTTTATTAAAAATATTCTTTTAACAAAAACCACCTATGTATACTTGTATGTTTTTATTATACCTGTATGGCTATAGGTCAAAAGGGTATACTAAATTTGCCATTACGTTTGTGACGCAGAGAAGAAGGAGGTAGATATAGACTCAAATGTATGCATCGCGTTAGAAAGAAAAAGTAAATAGATCTAGCTAAGTTTGCGACCGTCTGTCCGCACGATATTTCAAACAATGAAGGTGCTAGGATACTGAAATTTTCTCATTTACGTTTTTATGCAATAGCCATGATTGCTTTTCAAATCCAGCCAGTTTGTTCCACAGCTACCTGGCACACATTTTGTTTTTTTTTATATAACAAATTACATTTTATAATGGGCGTTCAGACCAACTACACTAAAAATTATTTCAATTCTTCTGTCTATGGTCTACGAACAAAAAAATATTGAACAAAATAGCGGTCTAAAAACTATAGAGATTTTTTTTTTTTGCTTTTGTTTTGCAATTTTTATATTTTGGTATATAAAAATCGCTTACATTTCGTAAATGCACGAGTTGCTCTGCCCGTTGCCTAAGCAACGCACAAAAAACAGAAGAACAGATAATAATATATACATATATCTGTGTGTGTTCTACCCCGCCTCATATACCAATTAAGCTGTGTGACTGCAAATTGCTGGGCGTTCGATGATAAAATGTCGATATTACGATCATACGAATATTCCAGCATTGACACAGTTTACTCTTCCTCGTTTCCTTTTAAATTAAATTGATTCTTTTAAAAGAACATTTGCAGAAAATTAAAAACTTGACGTTGCGTTTGCCAGCAATGTTACGCAAGAGCCATCGCTTGATAATAATGTTAAGTAGAATGGACATTTTTATATCTCTCTCAAATCTTAAAGTCTAAAATTGTTGTCAAACAAACTAAATTCGTAATTCTATTCAAAGAGATTTTTATCAGATAAGAAACAGTAGGTTTAAAAACATTTAGACAGTAAAATATAATGAGACAGCACTATATTTTAGACTTTACAGTTAACTTGCAAAATTAAAATAGTATTTTAAAGTTTGTGATTTGGAAAAATGGTGTTGCATCCAGATTTACTTAATACCATAAATTCCCATAAATAGATTTACAAACTAACGTCTAAAGTTCAGCCATTTAATCGCGACAGTGATTTGCTACAAATCATAAAGATATTGGAATTTTATATTTCGTTTTTGGTGCTTGAACAGGCATAGTGGGAAGATCTCTTAGAATTATTGTTCGAGCTGAAGGTCATAGGCCCAGAATAGCTTTTCTCCGAATAAATAATATAAGATTAATAATATTGCCACACTCGCTAACATTGAACAGTTTAGAACAGGATGAACAGTTTACGCACATGTATCGGCAGGAATTGCCCATGAAGGAGCATCTGTAGATTTAGCAATTTTTTCTCTACATTTAGCCGGTATTTCTTCTATTCTAGGAGCAAACAATTTTATTGCAACAGTAATTAATATACGATCAACCGGAATTTCATTTGACCGAATACCTCTTTTTGTATGATCAGTGGTAATTACTGCTATTTCACTCTTATTATGCTAACCAGTATTACCTGGAGCTATTGTAACACTTCTAACAGATCGAAGTCTAAATACTTCATTTTTTGACCTAGAGGGTGACACTATTTTATATAAACATTTATTTTGATTCTTCGAACATCCTTATTAGCCAAGAATGTGGAAAAAAGGAAACATTTGGATCATTAGGAATAATTTATGCTATTTTAGCTATTCGATTATTAGGATTTATTGTATGAGCTCATCATATAGTTAGAGTAAACATAGATGTAGATACGCGAAAATATTTTACTACTGCCATAATAGTTATTGCTGTACCAGCAGGAACTAAAATTTTTAGTTGACTTGCAACTTTTCACGGATTACAACTATCTTATTCCCCTGCCCAATTAGCTCTAGGATTTGTATTCTTTTTTACAGAAGGAGGA
The DNA here is from genome assembly GCA_963082915.1 of Dolichopus griseipennis. NCBI lineage: Eukaryota > Metazoa > Arthropoda > Insecta > Diptera > Dolichopodidae > Dolichopus > Dolichopus griseipennis. The sequence goes on along the minus strand of OY720441.1, from coordinate 151,031,674 downwards.
TTAACTGGCTCTATGAGGATTATATGGCTGGATTTATCCACTGACACTTCCTATTTACAGGATTAACTCTCAACTCAATAATATAAAAAAGTCAATTTGTTATTATATTTATTGGGTCAACTATTTAACTTTTAGGAATTATATTCTTCTTATTTATTATTTGTGAAATTACCCAACGTCAAGTAATTTATTTAATTCAACTAAATTCTTCTATTGGATGATACCAAAATATTTCACCTGCAGAACATAGTAATTCAGAACTACCTATATTAACTAACTTCTAATATGACTGATTAGTGCAATGGATTTAAGCTCCATACAATAATAAACTTCAGCGTTTAGAGTTCTGTTAAAAACCAAATTTTATTAGTTTTATTCAATTTTTTACATTTTTGATAAACTTAGTTTTTTCCAAAATTAAGGACATATTTATTTGACTATGTTGAATTTAACTAGATGTTTTAAATAGGGTGTCAAATGGCAGTTGGGAACAACTATATTTTAGGTTCCCACGTTATATTATAAACTGAATATAACATTCACGTCTTAGAACATAGCAGTATTGTCTTTATTAGTATTGGATGTTGCATCTCCCGATAATTTTACTACATCTACAACTTTATTTTTATAATTAGTTAGAACGAGCTTTAAAATTATTATTACTGCCCAAATTTTAATTAAAACAAGTAAAGAAACAGTCAGTCAGTGCAACCGACTTAGAAATACCCTACACCTATTTGGTTCAAATTGAATGGGAAGTTAATAAGTCATTTTAAAACCATAAGAGATTTTATTAGTTTGTTCTTAAGACATGGCCAACCAAATTAACTTATAGTACAAAAAAACATTTTCTAATTACTTTATCTATTCAAAAATATTCCAAATTCTTACTAATTTATCTATCTAAAAATATAAATATTAAAAAACAGAAAAACTTGAAATAAATGAAAATATATTTATTTCGATTCAATTACAAAAGTTAAAAAATTTGAATTATTAAATTTTGTGATAAAAAGCTAATCAAAGCATAATATATTTAATAATTCAAATTTTTCAATTCGATCAAAAGCTTCTATAATCCGAACTCATTGACCAAACTCGACCAGAACCAATTCTCAGGATACTTTCAATACTATGTAATAACCTACGGTTTAAATTTCTAATAATATATATACTTTTCCATATCTAGCTCGCTTCCTTTAGGTGGTTACAAACACCATAACAAAGTTAATATACCCATTTACCTATTCTATAGGTGTAGGGTATAACAAGTAAAGAAACAGTCAGTCGGTGCAACCGACTTAGAAATACCGTACACCTATTTGGTTCAAATTGAATGAGATGAGAAAATATATTTATTCGAATTCAATTACAAAATGCAAAAATTCTAGTTATTAAATTCTGTGATAAAAAGCTAATCAAAGCATAATATATTTAATAATCCAAATTTTTCAAAATTTCAGTTATTTTAAATGGCTAGTTAATATACTTAATAGAAAAGCTTATACGCAATAAATTTTACATAAATGCAGCAAGTACGTCTGCACCACTACAATTAAGTCCAAATTTCGGGGACACATAGGAAATAGGAAATATATTCTTTGGCTTCGAAATTATACTCGTTCGGCCTCAAATCGATCAAGCGCTTCTAGAACCCGAACTCATTGACCAAACTCGACCAAAACCAATTCCAATGGTTTTTTCATTATTAGTAACCTAGAGTTTAAATTTTTATCAAAATAGGGCCATTATTTTTTGAGTTATACTGCTTTTAAGATATATGTTCGTTAGCCTTTGACCTTTTAAAGGTTCCAGAATCCGAAACCATGGTACGATTTCGGCCATATGCAGTCCCCGTCATACTTTCAATACTGTTTAACCCTTGTACACAATTGGAACGTTCTATCTTAATTTTAAGTTACTAGTTTTATTAATTTCGATGATAAACTTTTACACATTGGGGGGTCTAAGAAAGGTACAAAATTAGAGGGACACGCAGGAAATAGTAAAGAACACCCATGTGCCAAACTTGAAGCTTCTACATTTGTTTGAAGTTACTATCTTTATTAATTTCGAAAATATGCTTTAAGGTCCTTGGAACTGAGTGGCTGGTCCACACCCACTACTCCAATTGGGCTCAAATTTCGAGGACACTAAGGAAATCTAAAGCGACACCCTCAAACCAAATTTGGAGCTCCTATCTTCATTGATTTCGGAATTATGCTAGTTTGGCCTAAATTCGATCAAAAAGTTCTAAGTTCCGAACCCATTGTCCAATCCTCACCGTACGCAATCACCGCCGTAGTTTCATTACCAATAACCTACAGCACAAATTTCAGGAAAATAGCGTCATTAGTTGTTGAGTTATCGTGATTATTTATATATGTTCGTTAGCCCTGAAACCGATTAAAAGGTCCAGAATCCGAACCCTTGGGCTGATTTCGCCCTTATGCAGTCCACGTTTAACTTTAAGCACTAGTTAACCCTTGTACACAATTTGAACGTTCTATCTTAATTTTAAGTTACTTTTTTAAATAATTTCGATTATAAGCTTTTAAAACTTAAGAGGTCTAAGAGGGATACTGAACCATCACTCCAATTGATCCTAAATTAGGGACACACGCAAGGGATAGTAAAGAACACCCTTGTGCCAAATTTGAAGCTTCTACATTTTTTTAAGTTGTTATCTTTCTTAATTTTAAAAATATGCTTTAAGGTCTTCGGAAATGTATGGCTGGTCCCCGACCCACTACTCCAATGGGGCCCAATTTCCAAAAACATTAAGGAAATAGGAAGGAACACCCTGATACAAAATTTGGAGGTTCTATCTTCTTTGGTTTCAGAATTATGCTCGTTTGGCCTAAATTCGATCAAAAAGTTCTAGGTTCCGAACCCATGGTCCAATCCCGAACTTACGCAATCCCCGAAGTAGTTTCATTACTAGTAACCTACAGCACAAATTTGATGAAGAAAGCGTCATTAGTTGTTGAGTTATTGTGATTTTTTATATATGATCGTTAGCCCTTCGATCGATTAAAAGGTCCAGATTCCGAACCATTAGGCCGATTTCGCCCAAATGAAATCCCCGCCGAACTTTCAGTCCTAGTAACCTCCTGTTAAAATTTCATCAAGATAGCTCCATTATTTTTTGAGTTATCGTGCCTACGGACGGACGGAAGGACGGACCTGGCTATATCGATTCAGGAGGTCACGCTGATCACAAGTATATATACTTTTCCATATCTAGCTCGCTTCCTTTAGGTGTTTACAAACACCATACCAAAGTTAATATACCCTTTTACCTATTCTATAGGTGTAGGGTAAAAAAACGGAAATAGGAAAGAACCCTCGTGTATCAAATTTAAAGTTTTTATCTTCATGAATCTTGAAGATAAGCTTTTTAATTGTGGAATTTCTTAGGAGCCACCTGAACCACCCCTACAATTAAGTCTAAATGTCGGGGACACATAAGAAACAGGAAATATATTCTATGGCTTCGAAATTATACTCGTTTGGCCTCAGATCGATTAAAAGCTTCTAGAAGCCGAACTCATTATTCGAACTCGACCAGAACCAATTCCCATGGTACTTTCATTATTAGTAACCTTAAATTTCATCAAAATTGCGGCATTATTTTTTAAGATATATGTTCGTTAGCCCTTGAACTTTGAAAGGTTCCAGAACCCGAAACCATGGTACGATTTCGCCCATATCCAGTCCCCGTCATACTTTCAATACTAGTTAACCCTTGTACACAATTGGAACGTTCTATCTTAATTTTAAGTTACTATTTTTATTAATTTCGATGATAAGCTTTTAAACCTTGAGGGGTCTAAGATGAAAACAAAATTAGTGAAACGCGCAGGAAATAGTAAAGAGCACCAATTTACCAAATTTGAAACTTCTAAATTTTTTTGAAGTTACTATATTTATTAATTTCGAAAATATGCTTTAGGGTCTTCGGAACTGTGTGGCTGCTCCTCAACCCACTACTCCAATTGGTCCCAAGTTTGTGATTTGGAAAAATGGTGTTGCATCCAGATTTACTTAATACCATAAATTCCCATAAATAGATTTACAAACTAACGTCTAAAGTTCAGCCATTTAATCGCGACAGTGATTATTTGCTACAAATCATAAAGATATTGGAATTTTATATTTCGTTTTTGGTGCTTGAACAGGCATAGTGGGAAGATCTCTTAGAATTATTGTTCGAGCAGAATAAGGTCATAGGCCCAGAATAGCTTTTCTCCGAATAAATAATATAAGATTAATAATATTGCCAAACTCTCTAATATTGAACAGTTTAGAACAGGATTAACAGTTTACGCACCTCTATCGGCAGGAATTGCCCATGAAGGAGCATCTGTAGATTTAGCAATTTTTTCTCTACATTTAGCCAGTAATTAATATACGATCAACCGGAATTTCATTTGACCGAATACCTCTTTTTGTATGATCAGTGGTAATTACTGCTATTTCACTCTTATTATGCTAACCAGTATTACCTGGAGCTATTGTAACACTTCTAACAGATCGAAGTCTAAATACTTCATTTTTTGGTCTAGAGGGTTTTTACTGAACCACCACTCTGATTGATTCAAAATTAGGGAAACGCGCAGGAAATAGTAAAGAGCACCCATGTACCAAATTTGAAACTTCTAATTTGTTTGAAGTTACTATCTTTATTAATTTCGAAAATATGCTTTAAGGTCTTCGGAACTGTGTGGCTGCTTCTCAACTTACTACTCCAATTGGTCCCAAATTTCAAGAACACTAAGGAAAAAGAAAGAGACACCCTGATACCAAATTTGGAGGTTCTATATTCATTTGTTTCGCAATTATGCTCTTTTGGTTTAAATTCGATCAAAAAGTTCTAAGTTCTGAACCCATTGTGCATTACCCACCGGACGCAATCACCGCCATTGTTTCATTACCAGTACCCTGCAACACAAATTAGATGAAGATAGCGTCATTAGTTGTTGAGTTATCGTGATTTTTTATATATGTTCGTTAGCCCTTAGACCGATTAAAAGGTCTAGAAACCGAACCCATGGGCCGATTTCGCCCATTTCCAATCCCCGCCGTACTTTCAGTCCTAGTAACCTATAGTTAAAATTTCATCAAGATAGCTCCATTATTTTTTGAGTTACCGTGCCTACGGACGGACGGACTTTTCCATAAATAGCTATATACTTTTCCATATCTAGCTCTCTTCCTTTAAGTGGTTACAAACACCATACCAAAGTTAATATACCCCTTTACTTATTCTATAGGTTTAGGGTATAATAATTGCTGTCAATGAGTAAGTGATAGTATTATGTTTAAATTGAACATGTCAATACTTTCTCTATTTTTGATATTTTTAGTTTTAAGATTTTCTTAAGTTACATTTTCAATTACTTTTATCAAACTAGAATTTAAGCATGGCATAATGATATGACTCTCAACTTTTTCTATAATATTTACAAATCTACTATTATTAATTCTGATTTTACAATTTGAGAATTTTATTAAACTATTTCCCTTTAGAACAATTTCTTGGTTCGAACAACCGATTTTCATTAGAGTCAAGTCAATGTTTTTTGTTATAATTATACCCGTTTCCACTTCTTCAACAATTTTTTCTTTATTTAATACAAAATTAGAAGTACTTTGGTTTAATAATAAGCTACGATTACATTTAATTTTGAGATATTTTAGTTGGTTTTTATTTAAAATATTGAAGTTAAAATTAAATACACAATTAATTTCAATACTTAATTTTTCTTTTTATGCATTTGGAAATGGAAGAATGAGAGCGTTAAAATATTTTATTTTAAAAAATTCTGGTATGAGAATTACAGTAGTTATTCATCTTTTAAAACTACACTATTTCTAATAAATGGAAAATATTTATTGTAATATTGAATGGTTCTATTTCATCTATAATTAAAATATCATGAGGTAACAGGTTTTGTCTACTAAGTAAAATATTGTCTTTTATTTTGTCAATTAGTGTATTTAAATGTGGGAAGCTGCGTAAGTCTGAAGTTCGTATTGGTATAAATTTAATTTTCTTAAAATTGCGTTTGACATATTAATAGAATTACTAAAATATTTATCAAACTTAGCTTTTTGTCCGTTAATATGATTTTTATTTCTTGAATTGAGTTCGTTAGTTGGTGATTAATTACTATTTGTTTGTTTGACTGATCAACTATTTGTTTAGTATTAGTATTTCAATTTTCTAAATGACCATAAATTTCACTTGCATCTTCAGAATCCATTGTTCCTGTGTGAAACTTCAACGCATTTCCCGCAATGTTTAGAAGACCTCTTGTTCTTCTATGAGTATGTGGTATAAGACTTTTTATATTAAGCTCTAATATTTTCATCTCCTTTTCAAGCAAATTAAATTTTGATATTCGTGATATTCTCTTTATATTTGTTTTTAAAATATCAAATACGTTTTCAAATTCTCTTAAATCCATAATAAGTAAAATTTTAGAATAACTGTCTACTATAGGGCTTTCTTCCAGTTTTAAAGCGGAATAGTCATGTTCGGTGAATATTGGTGTGATTTCCACCTTTTGAGCTTCATTGATAATTATCCAGAAAGAGGTTAGAAGAAAAATCATGCGAATCATTACTGAAAAAAAATTAATTTGATGTTTATATTTGCGTTTTAAGTGCGTTTTATAATATTTAGTATTTCGTTTGTTACTGGTGTCATTTTGTTTGGCGTAATTTTTCAGTTTTTTGTATTTAGTGCTATTTTTTGCTATTTGTCTATTTTTTGCAATATTTTGTGTAAGTTCAAAATTATCGTTTCTATTTTTATTTAATTTTTCAATACGTTTTATTTTTTCGCTTTTAAATTTAGTTTTCAAATTTTCTATGTCTGTTTTATTATAATTCTTTGTAAGGAAATCAATCGGTTTTAGTTTTGTGGTTGAATGAATAGTATTGTTATATGAGTTAATGATGTTGAAAAGACGGTTATCAAGGTTTCCCGTATTATGGTGGGCATTCATGACTCTTAAATGTTCATTAAGGGTGCCATAAAGCATCTTTATTTCGGTGTTACCTGCTTTTGATCACACAGTATTTTGATGAAAGTTGATACCATTTTCTTTTAAAAATAGCTCAACTAAATTATGAACTATACACGTATCTCCGTCAGATATGAGTCTATTAATTTTACCCAAGTATTGAATTTTTTGTTTAATGCAATCTAAAATAAAAATCCTGTTTCGGTCGCTTAATTTATGAATGGTGGCGTACTTTGAAATCTTATCTATAGTTGTCAAATATATTTTGTTTCTTTCTGCATACCATATAGCCATGTGTACAATATCGTTAAATCGTTTTGGTACATCAGAAATTTTGAGAGGAATTTTAGCAGGATTTCTATCGTGCTTTGCTATAATACAAATTTCGCAGTTGTTTATAACTTTTCTGATTTCCACTAAAAGATTGGGTTAATAGTATTTTCTTTTTATTTCGTTAAAAACTTCGTTTATTCCGCGATGGTTGTTGCGTAAATGTACATTTTTGGTAATCGCAAGTATATCGTTTCTACCTGTTACCTCTGTCAGTTTAATGGAAGATTTTAGGAATTTTAAATTTTTATTTTTACAAAAATGCTTTTGCTAAAAATTTTGGAATTTTAAAAATAATTGTGTATTATTGCAAAAAATACACATTAATACTTTGTCTATAATAATTTGTTTCATAATTTTTAAGATATCGCTATCTCTTGAAACGGAAATAAATTTTGGCATTTATTATGCACTATTTTTAATTTGATACTTTCCTTAGTATCCCCCTGCAAGTATATGTGATTTTTAAAGAGATTTATGGGCTTGTTAGTAATAAAAATTAAATCAGATGAATCTTCTTGCGCACTATGTATTGTAGCATTAGTTGACATTTCTTCTGCGTTAATGAAACTGACTGCATCCTTTTGATTTTCAAAATTAAAAAATTCTTATTGTTTAGATGCATTTTCATTACTATTTTAAATTTCGACGTTTTCAATTCTGGATATATAATCTGCGACATTATTTTCCCTCCCTTTAACGTATTATATGTTGAAATGGAACTCATTCAATTTAATTTTCCATCTTTGGAGTTTGCTATTGGGTTCCTTTAAACCATTTAACAATAGAAGTGGTCGATGATCTGTCCTAATAGTAAACTTTCGTCCAAAGATGTAAGGTCAGAATTCTAGCCCATACAATTGCTAAGAGTTTTTTCTCAATCGTTGAATATTGGATCTCGTGTTTATTAAGAGTTCTAGATTTAAAACATACTGTGACAGCACAGCACCAATGGCCACATTTGATGCGTCTGTTCTGTTGTTACAACAAAATGTTAATCAAAGTTTTGATGAACAAGAATTGGGTCACTGGTTAATAAAGTTTTAAGCATGTTAAAAGTGTTTACGTATTCTTTGTCATTCAAATTTATTTTTATTCCTTTTTCCAAATACTTTGTTAATGGATGTGCTATTTTAGTATAGTTTCTAATGAATTTTCGATAGAAACGAGTGACTCCTAAGAAACTTTTGATTTCTCTTTGGGTTTTCGTAAGTTTTATATTAATAATAGATTCCATTTTTTTTGGATTGGGCTTAAGTCCCTTATTAGTAATAACGTAACCTAAAAATTCAGCCTGCTTGGAAAGAAAACAACACTTATTTATTTGAAATTTGAGATTCACTTCTTTCTGTAAGTTTAGAGAATATTTTTTGAATAGAATCTAAGTGTTCTTGGAAAGAGCTTAAACAAATGAAAATACAATCCATGTATATTACACATGTTTTGTTGATGAATTCTTTTAAAACGTTGTTCATAAGCCTTTGGAACGTTGCGGGTGCATTTTTAAGCCCAAAAGGCATTATGAGAAATTTGTAATGGCCCATTGTTGCAGAAAATGCTGTTTTAGTCCTTTCTTTAGGGTCCACTTCGATTTGGTGAAATCCTTTAGCCAAATCGAGTGTAATAAAGTAATTAGTTTTACCCAGTTTTTCTAGAGCATCTTCAATATTAGGAATAGGAAACCTGTCTTCTGTTGTGATTTCATATAATTTCCTATAATCTATTACAATTCGCCATTTTTGTTTTTCACGGTTATCAACTTTTTTGGGATCAACCCAAATGGGCGAATTGTATAGAGAAACAGAATGTTTTAATTATTTTTTTCGAAGCATTTCTTCGATTTGATTTTCCACCTCATTTTTATGGATTTCCGGATAGCGATATAGCTTTGAATAGTTTTTACAAAATTAATTATCGAATGTAGACGTGCTAAAAATTAACGGAAAAACTGAAATTAATAATTTTTATTTTTTTTATTAAACTTAAATTGCGTAATTTTTTTATTACCGCTTGAAATTGAAATTTGATCACTTCATTATTTAAAGTGATCGAGCAGTTGTTCTTACAACCATAAGCTTGTGATAGCAATGGATTGTACTAAATGTAAGCTGAAAATTAGAGGTGAAACAGGTGTAAGGTGTGCTGGGGTATGTAACAAGATATACCACAGTCAAATTAAATGCTCGAGACTAGATCAGTCTTCAATTGGAGTACTAAATGTGAATCCCAATATCAAATTTATATGTGATGAATGTGTTTTATACATCCAAAATGTTGATCTGGTGGTTCAAAACATAGATTGCTCAGTCAAAAAAAATAGTGATTATTTAAATGAATATAAGGCTGAATTTGAATGTGCTTTGAAGAAAAATGAACAAGAGGTTATTCAATTACTAAAAGCCATCGAAGGAAGATACTTAGAGAGATTAAAGCAAATAAAAAAAGAACAAAAAAGCAAAATTGAAAAAATTTGTCAACTTACGGAAACTTTCAAATCGGAGAGTGCAAATATGAATGCCAATACTTAAAATACTATATCTAAGAACAATGAACTGTGTAGTGAATTAAAAATTTTAAACAATGAAAATAAAAAAAATATAAATATAGGTCAAAATATTTCATTTGCTGATATTTTAAAAAGTGCTAGTGTAAGCAAAAAAAAATTTGCCACCAATAAAAACAGATGTACCACTGGTTATTAAACCGAAACAAAAACAAAAATGCCAATTAACTAAAATGGATTTAAGTAAACAAGTGGATCCAATAAATCTCAAGATAAAAAATGTGGTAAATAGGAAAAATGCAATGGTGCTTATTGAAACTGATACAAAAGAAGAACGGGATAAAATAATAAATAAACTTGAAAATAATATGGAAGATTATGAAATTAAGGTGCCAGCTGAAATAAAAACAAAAATTGAAGTTGTACATATGGGTGTTAAATATACTGAAGAAGACTTAATTAACAAACTTAAGGCTCAGAACGCTAATTTAGAGCACAGTTCTATGAAAGTGGTGAAAATATATCAAGCAAAAAATTTTACAAATGCTAAATATAATGCTATAATAGAAATTGATAAAGAATCTTTCCGAAAAGCGATTGAAAATGAAAAGGTATCAATAGGATGGGAGCGTTGTAAAGTTTTCGATGCTTTGAGAGTTCTACGATGCTACAAATGCAAGGGGTTTAATCACAAAGCTGTAAATTGTACCAAAGAGGAAACATGTAGCAAATGCCATCAAAATCACAAAAGTAAAGATTGTAATAAAGAAGAAGTTAACAAATGTATTAATTGTTTAAAAGTTAATGAAACACTTAAGCTTGGTTTAAACGTTGGTCACAAAACTTTCAGTGTAACGTGTCCAGTTTACCAAAGAAAGTTAAGCAATCTAAAACAAAAAATTGGATATTAGCAATCAATGATAGTAGAGAAAGAAAACAAAATCTCAATTGCTGTGGATATTAGGAGTGAACAAACTAATACTAATGATAATAATATTAATGTCAATACTAATAATAATAATAATAATAATATGGAAAATAAATTGGATATTGTAAGAAAAATTATAACAAAAACGGAAGAATCCAATAAAAAATCTGGTCAAAGCCAAAAATGCAGTGTATTACTTAAACTATTACCCTTCAAAAAGATAATTAATGCAAACAAGAAAACTTGCACCATTCAAGTTAAAAAGAACAGTAATAATAATATATGTTTCTCTGACAAAAATTCCAAAGACATCGTGACAACAGATTCCAACAATAAACTTCATCAAAGTGAAAATATTAATGATAGTCAAAATAAAAATAATAATATTGCTAATAATAATATTACTCTTATGAATAAGGACATGCCTAAAGATGAAAGACAACTTGTAGTGCCAACAACTGAATATGCTAACTGGATAAAGGGTGAAACGATAAACGTAGGCAGTAGTGAGATTGCAAAGTCAAATAACAAAAGCTTTATTAATCCACTAGCTCCACCGATTGTCAGATTAACTAGAAATGCGATTATATCCGGTGACAATATTTATGCTATTTCTCGGCTTAGAGAACACAGAATATACAACAATGTTAGATTATTTTTGTCGTATTTTCATGATCATGATGATATCTGTTATGAGGGAATGACGCAAACTAGTCTAAAAGTACTTATACACTAAGAAGGTTTTCCAAATAACCATCAAGAGCTCTCCAACCTATACTTTAATTATCATGAAACTACAGGAGTATCAAGAAAGGAAGTGCTACAAGATCTAGCTCATTTTAGGAGACATGTAGAAAATAAATACAGAGAGAATGTGCAGAGATATAGAGAATCATGGCAAAATTATTTGATTGGAAGACCATGATGATGGACAAACTATTGAATTTGAAAATGGTGCATTTTAATGCTAGAAGTTTGAGGAAAAATCTAATCGAAATTGAAACATTTATAAAAATTAAAAATGATGTTGATATTATCATGGTTGGAGAAACTTGGCTTTATTCAGAAGAAGAAAAATACTTTAATATTCCTGGGTATACAGCATCCTTTATCTCTAATAATTTAAGCAGAGGAGGTGGCTGCGCAATATATGTAAAGCAAGGTATTAGTCACAAAGTTTTGGAAACATCTATTACGTTCAATACTATTGTAATTTCTTTAGAAGATACCAAACCTACCATTAATATTGCCGTATGTTACAAAAGCCCGTCTGAAAACAATAAGGCATTTATAGAACATCTAGATCAGCTGTTCAATAAGTACAAAAATATAATTGTGGTTGGTGATACTAACATCGATTTGCTCTCTGAAACGGACGCAAGCAGAATGTATATGGATATGCTAGATGCTAACTCTGTTAACATAAATAACATGAATGAAGCTACTAGAATTACATTAAACTCAACGACTCTGTTAGATCATGTTCTTTCAGATCTTAAGACGAATCGATTTGGTTTTAATATCACTTTGCATGATATTCCTAACCTAGATCATAAAGCAGTATGTGTTGAAATTAAATCAGTTCTCAGAAAACTTGAAACGATGGTGTATAATCAAATAACTGGTACTAACTATGCTAAGTACTCATATCTGTTGGAATATTACTTACGTAGACATACTTGTCAAAACATTGATGAATTGATTGGAGTTATAAAATATTGCAAGGACACTAGTACAAGTGTTAAATATATGAGAATTAGAAAAAATAATTCGTGGATGTCCAGAGAAATTTTAAAACTAATAGAACACAGAAATAAATTGTATAAGTATCATAAAAAATACCCTAATATTGCGGAGCATAAAATAAAATATAATGAATTAAAAAACAAGGTTAATGTAGAGATAAAGAAAGCAAAGCAAAATTATTTTAATAGAAAATTACAAGAAGCTGGTTCAAATACTAAAAAGATATGGAATGTTCTGAACTCTCAGATAGCAAACCAAAAAGCAGATAGTAACAATATTATAAAGGAAATAAGACACAATGATAAAATTTTAAATATTAGCAAAGACATTGCCAACGGCTTTAATGAACATTTTAGTAATGTTGGAAGAGAGTTAGCTGATAAAATACAAACTAAAGAAGAAAATATAATTAAAAATAGAATAAATGAAAGTTCCATGTTCTTGGTACCTACTAATGAAATAGAAGTGCTTAATGTTATTATGAATCTAAGAGATAATTCACCTGGCTCAGATAATATAGCAGCAAAAGACTTAAAAGCGGTAGCTGAGATAATATCTCCGATAATTAGTAATTTTATTAATGATAGCTTTCGCACAGATAGTTTCCTAGTTTATTAAAATGCAGTACTGTGATTCCAATATACAAGAATGGTTCTCCCTTGGAAACATCTAATTACCGGCCTATAACACGCACTAGCTGCATGAGTAAAATATTTGAAAAAATAATTAATAAAAGAATATGTGAATTCATTAAATGTACTGGCGGATTTGACATCAATCAGTTTGGCTTCCAAAAGTCGCATGGAACTGATGTAGCAATCAATGATTCTGTGAAATCTATTATTGGACATCTTGATAAAGGAAACTATGTATGCTCTGTTTTTGTAGATCTGAGTAAGGCATTTGACACAGTGGACCATCAAATATTGTTGGACAGATTATATGAAATTGGAATAAGAGGACTACCACATGAACTACTAAGAACGTATTTGAGAAACAGATTTATCAAAACCAAAGTTAATGGTGTTTGTAGCAATGAACGTGCCATAAATATAGGTGTGCCACATGGGTCAGTTCTTTGACCTACCTTGTATCTATTGTATGTGCATAATATGCAATTTTCTAACATTAAAGCTGATTATAAAATATTTGCTGATGATACATTGCTTATCTATACAGCAAAAAATGCGGAAACATTAGAAAGATTGGTCAATAATGATTTGAAATTATATATGAGATGGTTAAATGGAAATAAATTAACAATGAACATTGAAAAAACAAAGTACATGATTTTTAAACTTATTTATTTATTTATTTATTTATTTATTTATTCCGAGCTTAATTCAAGCAAGTTACAAAATTTACATTAAATTAATAAACTAAAATTAAACATTAAAAAAAACAAAAAAGAAAGTAAAGATTATAGATATTAATAATTTAATAATTAATTTTACATAAAAAAAAATTTTTAAGAAAAAAAAAAGTGTGTAAAAAAGTTAAAAATTATACTAATTATATTTAAAAAAAAAACAAAAAAGCTTCAATTAAGAAGACAAAGGTCAAAGAATGTAGGTCCAAAAATTTCAAGAACACAAATACAAGTTATTTTTTAATGATTGTTTAGTTTGGGAAAAGTTAATATGGGATTTATATATATTACAGAGAGACATCATTCTATTAATTGGTTCAAATTTACCATAGTTAGTTCGGTGAAACTGTAAATTAAACAAATTAGCAGATCTTAATCTAGAATGCGAAGAAAAATTGAGTTTAGCGAGTAGTTGAGAAGAAGAAATGTTGCCTTTAATTAATTCAATTAGAAATACAATATCTGCAACTTTACGGCGCATTTCAAGTGTATTGAGATGTATTAAATTTATTCTATGTTCGTAAGGAGGTAATCTAAAAGGGTCCTCCCAAGGAAGAAAACGTAAAGCATACCTGAGAAATTTTTTCTGAACCGATTCAATTCTATTTATATGGACACCATAAAATGGACACCAAACTTGACTGGCATATTCTAAATTAGGTCTAACCAGGCAGGTATAAAGAGATTTCAATACATAAGGGTCTTCAAATTCTCTTGCCCAACGTTTAATAAAACCGAGCATAGAATTGGCTTTATTTAATATATCAGAATAATGAAGTTGAAATGAAAGTTTACTATCAAAGAGTACCCCTAAATCTTTAATTGAAGTGACTTTTGAAATGATTTGATTATTAAAAGAATATACATAAGAAATTGGACTTAAGCGGCGTGTAAAACTGATTGAAGCACATTTGGTAACATTGAGTTGGAGATTATTGTTGGAACACCAATTGTAAAAACGATTAAGATCAGCTTGTAGGGCTAATGCATCCTCCAAATTTACAATTTTTTTGAAAAGTTTCATATCATCGGCATAAATTTTAATGTGACTATTAATTATTAAAGAAGAAACATCATTAATAGAAATAATGAAAAGTAAAGGTCCAAGATGGCTACCTTGAGGCACCCCTGTGGGAGCTGCAAACTCAGAAGATATCGAGGATCTAAAAGAAACACTATATCTACGATCAGAGAGGTAGGATTTAATCCAATCAAATAAAATAAGTCGGAAATCCTAATTTATTTAGCTTAAAAATAATAACATTATGTGGAAGAAGATCAAAGGCTTTGCTAAAATCTGTATATATTACATCTGTTTGGAAGCCATCTTCCATATTATTAATAAATGTAGATGTAGATTCAACAAGATTAGTAACGGTTGATTTAAGCTTTACAAAGCCATGTTGGAAAGGCGATAAAAAACAAGTACAATGATCATAAATAGAATCAAATACAATTAGTTCAAAAAGCTTAGGTATAGAAGAAAGTTTAGCAATTGGACGATAGTTAGTAACATCGTTTTTAAGATTTTTTTTATGAACTGGCTTAATTATGGCAGTTTTCCAAATAGAAGGGAATATACCAGAAGCTAAAGAAGAATTAAATAAAGAAGAAAGAGGACCAGATAATGAAGATGAGCATTTATTTAAAAATATGTTAGGGATGCCGTCAATCCCAGGACTAGTGTTAAAATCAAGTTTTGTCAAATAGTTAAATACCAAATTAGAGTCAATATGAATATTACCCAGAGTAGTATTAGGAAAGTTAGATAAATGCAAAAAATTATATACATTTAACGAGAAAGCGGGCAAAGAATAACTACTTGAGAAGAAATCACGGAAAAATTCTGAAATAACATTAGAATCTATACTACTAGAATTTTTATAATTCATACACATTGGATATTGATCACTTTTTCTTTTGGAATTAACAAATTTCCAAAAGAGTTTTGGATTATTTTTAATATTTATAGACATGTTTTGCACATAATTAGAATATAAATTATCAGACATTGTTTTAAATTCATTAAATAAATTTATGAAAACATTAAAGTCATAATTATTATTGCTTTTAATAAATTTACGCCAGGCTTTATTTTTTCTATTTTTTAATTTTTTAAGACTTTTAGTAAACCATGGCGGACCGGATTTATAACTATTGTCTACAACTAACGGAACATATTGGGAAATAATAGAATGAACAATTTTATAGAAATGATTAACTCCATCATTTAAATTAAAAGAGGTTAAAAATGAGAAATCATAACAACTTAAATAGTTATTAATAGCATCAAAATTGGCTTTATGAAAGTTAAAACGATAAGAAAGTTCAGAATCAATAATTGGAGGTATGAGAAAACAGAGAGACGAACAAATTGGAGGATGATGCTCATCAATTTCAACTAGTTCAAATGGACAGTTAATAATAGCAAAATTTATCCAATTTGTCGTAAATAAAAGATCTAACTGTCTACCACGATTATTACAGATTGAAGATACTTGTTGAAAATTAAAAGAATTAAAAGAGTCAATTACAAAGCACTCCGTATTACTAACTAATTCGTATGGAATGAAGTAGGAATCCTCATCGTGCGGAACCCATTTAATGTTAGGAAGATTAAAGTCACCACAGAGAATTACATCATCATTAACATTAAGTTTACTGACTAGTGAATCAATTTCTAAAATATATTTAGTATACACTTCGATACTAGATCCTGGAGGAATATAACAATTTATAATAATAACATTTTTTAGTTGTAGTTCAATTTTAACAGCAATTACTTCGATAAAATCGGTAGGATCACATTGAGAAAGTAACAATTGCGATGAACAAAAAGTATTTTTAACAGCTATCAATACACCACCACCTTTAGGAACATTATAAGATAAACGACAATCATATCTATCTTTCCTATAAACAGTGTAAGAGGAAGAGAAAATTTCAAGATTATTTATTGAAGAAGTTAGCCAGGTTTCTGTTAAAACGAATAGATCAAAATCTAAAGCAGTAGAATTTAAGAAAACTTTTTTAGTTTTTGTGCGTAGACCTCTTACATTTTGATAATAAATAGTTAATTTAAAAGATTTATTATTAGGATGAGTGGGTTCCGCAAAACTAATATTAACTAGATTTTTTCTCGCTTGGAAGGGGACGAAAGTACTTATCATGATTTTCTCTCACACGTTGCAGATAGTTAATTCTATTAGATGAGATATGTGAGGCAAAAGATTTCAAGTCAGTTAGAGCATTTTCAGCTGAAATATTATATGTTTCATGATATTTTACAAAAATATTACGTAAGTCCTTAATATCAGTAGGAAGTCCTTCCTGTTGAATAGCTATTTTAAGCGATGTGTTTGTTTTACCACCAATACAAACATCATTTGATTTATCGTGAAGATATGCAAGGTAAAGTCTAACATTATCATTAATTTTACTGTCCCTTAGTCTAGCTAAAACGTACCTACTGTTATTTTTACTTTCATGAAGAGCTTTTTGAGTAAGTTTTACAACAGGCGGTAAAAGAGGATCTAAAATTGGTGGAGTTGTATTTGAGTTAGATAATAAAATATCCTCAGAATTAGCTAATAAGGGATTAGCTTGTGATTCAGGATGTAAAGATAAAGAAGTTGATCTATTAATTTTATTAGAAGATTTTGCTACAGTTAAGCTAGAAGGTTTACTTTGGGGCATGATAGTTTCACCTTGAACAAAATTTTGGTATTTATTAAATTTATTTGATACAGACTTTTTGAATTTTGTAAATTTATTTTTTAGATAAGAATCGCTAATTTGTTTGTTATTACCTGATTTGGTAAGATCATTTGAATTACTAGAAATTATGTTTTTAGAATTATTTTTTATATTAATACCTGATTTGGTAAGATCATTTGAATTACTAGAAATGATGTTTTTAGAATTATATTTTATATTAATATTCGAAATAGGAATAGTATTAGTATCAGTTTGTGCAATAATATCAGATTTGTTAGGATTAATTAGTGTTTTAGTATTTGAAATATCGATTGATTTAGAAAAATTAGTAGGAGGTATAGGAAAAGATAAATCAAGTAATTTTGTTAAATTAGATTTAGTGTTTAAAGAGGATTTGTAATTTAATTTAGAATTTCTTATTGTATAACCTGTATTAGTGTCTTGTAAAACTGTTTCAATATTTTTGTTTAGGTTACCTTTGACCTGAGGCCTACTTAATTCAATAGCTGCACCAATTTTATTCCATATATTGACGTTGCTTGGATGTTGTAAAATTCTCATAGAATAAACAGAACCAGAGATAAGAAAGCATAAATATTTCTTTTTGTTCTTCTTTATACGGTTAGGTGTTAAATTAGTACACACTACCGAACCAATGTTAAATTCTTCTTTTATAAATTGAGTTAACTTATTTTCATCAAACGAGCAAGGAACGCCCTTTACAAAAGTAGACGAATAGTTACTATCTTTGACGATTGATGATTTATTACAATCCATAAGCTTGGTGATTCTTCCACTCCATTCATCATTAGTCCATTGGGTCCCAAATTTATGTAAAATTGCAAAATCTGTTTGCACGCTTTTAACGCAATTTGTAGGAGAATCAAGTAGTGTATCAACTTGAATTGCCTTATCAAAAGTTTGTATTTTACTGCTATATTCGGAATTTTGAGCTAGTGATCTAGATTTATGCAGTTCGGTACAAAAATTATGTAACATATCAACATTAGTGCTGGCATAGTCCTGGTGAACCGTATTAATATGCTTAATAACAGCTGCTTCCATACGTTCAAAATTTTTAGGAACTGCAAAAATTGATGAAGCACTGCTAGAACCAGCTTCTAACGACTTGGAAATATTCTCAAAATTTTTAGTAAATTGAGCAGAAATTTCAGTTAATAACTCAGTTTTTAAGTCGTTAAACTCATTATTTGATGTATGATTAGAACCGGTAGATTTCTCCGCCATTGTGTTACATAATAAATCAAATGATTTAGCCATATCGTTGAATGAATTGCGATTTGAATCAATTATCAAAATAGCTTTATTTAATAAGCCGGTATTCCTATCGTTCATATCAGCTATATGGACTTACTAAGGTTGTCGAACATATGTCTTAAAACTGATTCATGATGCTGACAGTCATCACATATAAACCAATTTTGTAAAGAAGGGTGGTACCAATCCCTACTGGCTCCAATACAAACACCATGTAACTTACGTTTACAGAACGCTTTACAAACCACAAAATTAGATTTGTTATCAGAAATTGTACAATTAGCAAGATTACATTTGAATTCCATAATAAAGTTTATTTTTAAATTTAACTTAACAAAAAACCAAAAAGTTATGAATTCAGCAGAAATAAACGAAAAAAATGTTCAAAAAAGTTTTTAAAATGTTTAAAAATTAAATTAAATGCCTTTAAAATTAAGTATCACTTAATAAAAAAAATAATTTCAATGATGTAATATGATACAGTTGGCACAAAAAAAAAAGTTTGGAAATATTATCAATATAAAAAAAAAAAAAAAAACTACAAGGCAAATTAAATTAAATGCTTTTAAAATTTAAGTATCACTTTTAATAAAAAAATTCAATAATGTAATGACACAGTTTAAAAGAAAGAATTAGTTAACTTAATTTTTATTTGTATTTTTTTTTTTTTAGTGATTTTATTTATTATATTAACGAAAATATAATTGCACTGCGGAAATTAATAATTAATAAGTAATAAACTATTAAAATAAAATTAATTAAAGCGCGTGCAGTGTATAGGTCAACGAATAAGTTAAGACTGACGTCTAAATAAGCCTGATATCAATCCAAAAATTTGTATTGATAATAGAGAAAATAAAAGAGAACAAACTTATAAATATCTCGGTATTATAATAGATGACAAATTATCATGGAATGATCATATTAATTACATTATAAAAAAGATAATGCCATTGCTAGGCTCTATTAGAAGAAGTGGAATAATATTAGATGACAAATCAGCTAAACTTTTATTTCATGCACACATCATGTCTCATATAAGATACAATGTGGCGACATGGTCGTGTTGTTCAAATACATTAAAAATGAAAATGAAAATATTAATAAACAAAGCAATCAAGATACTATACAAACTAAATTGGCGTACTCTAACTGATGATCTATACAAAAATACGGGATTCCTTAACTTAGACGAATTAATAATATTGGAAAAGGCTAAAATTATACATAAAATAGAAAATGGTGTTACTAAAAATAAAACTTTATTACCAAAAAGAAGGAATATTCACAATTATAACACAAGAAACATGGGAAAGCTATGTCATGAAAAAACTCGAACTGAATTGGCTAGAAACAGTAATTTTTGCTCATCAATAAGAATTTACAACTATCTTCCGGAGAATTTAAAGAATTGCAGTAATATAAGTCGCTTCACATTTAAATTGAAAATATTATTAAAAAAAGATCAGGCTTTATTAAAAAAATTGTTGGAATTATAACTAAATTAATATTTTATTGTTAAATATACATTAGGTTATAATAAAAATATATATTTAATTTTTGTATTTATACTCCATAACTGTATATATATATATTATAATTGCTAAGACTCTTATACCAATTTTAAGTTATTGTCTAAGTCTAGTATATTGTAATTTTATAACTGTAATATCATGAATTTATAATAAATAAATAAATAAAAATAAAAAAAAAAAATACACCGGCATTTCATTTTTTGTTTCTATTGAGTGCTTTATTTGGTTAGTGAGTGATAAGTCATCACCATCTTTATAAAATACATTTTTGTTCTTTAAAATAAGTTTATGTAAAAGTTTTATTTCTTCAGGATTAAAATGAGAAGTTTTAATATAATTTAGCAAATTAAAATTTTTAATCTCCTTTGAAAATAACTCAAAAGAATTTTCTGTATGTAATTTGCCCCTTCGTAATTAAAAAAAAAAATAATTGTTCCATTATTTGTTTGAAG
Organism: Dolichopus griseipennis; assembly: GCA_963082915.1. Taxonomy (NCBI): domain Eukaryota; kingdom Metazoa; phylum Arthropoda; class Insecta; order Diptera; family Dolichopodidae; genus Dolichopus; species Dolichopus griseipennis. The sequence continues at coordinate 151,010,782 of OY720441.1, read as the reverse complement.
TGTCCGATTTTTGTAATTAATAATAACATTCAAAGGTAATAAAATATTGTTGCCAATAAGAGCATCAAAATTGTAGTGAAATTTGATTTCAAAAAATTTTGCAAAGAAATTTTTCTTAAAAATTTCAAATAGAGGAAATGCACACTGTATATTATATTAGTATGTTCATTATGTTCTAAAGCCTTAAGATGCTGTGTGTTAATGAATGTTTTTCGTTTAGGTTGGCAAAGTCCTGGATTTGTTATACTAGATTCTGCTCCCGTATCAATTAAAAATCTTAGGGTTATTATTTATTGTTATATAGGGTAATCGTTTCGGCGAGGGTTTTGAAAATTTTCACTTTCATTGGCAGATATTTCCATCGGTTTTTAATTTGTTCTGATGCTACTTCGGTTGTTATTACAAATTCTATTAGAATTTTAAGAATATTGCATACTTGGATTTGTATTAGAATACCTATACCGATTACTATTATTATTATTGTTATTACTGTTGTTATTATTACTACTATTATTGTTAAAATTATTATTATATATACTTTTGTTATTAAAATTACGATTTTTATTATAATTAGTATTATTATTATTGTTATAAGAATTATTATTATTATTCTTATTGTTTGATGAAAAGCTTAGTCGGTTTGACGACGTGTTGTAATTTCAAAAGTTTCCTGTATATAAAGAGTTAAAGAACCTTGAATTATTTGGATTTTTTTTATTTCTGTTTTGTTTATAATAATCATCAATAGGGCCTAAGTGTTTGTAAAGACCTTCAAGGATAATTTCGTAAGCTTTATCAATTGAATCAGGATTCCTCTTAAAATAACACTATGAGTAGGTTCTGGTACCTCGCTTTAACCGTTTCTAAGGATATTCGTTTATTTCAGTCCCTAAACTGTTACTTAAGATTTGACAGTTATTAAGCCTATATAAGTATTTGGTAATAGTAGTATAATAGTCTTCTATATTTGTTTGAACTCTACTGTAGCGTATTTTGTCTATTAAAATACTCGAAGTGAGTTTTTTACCGTGATTTTTTGAAGAATTTATTTATTTTCGGTCCAGTCAACTACATTACCGTGACGTCTTAAGATCATTTTAGCTTCACATGTGATTTTAGCTCTAACATACTCTAACTCTATTATTACACGGTTCGTATATGATAAGCTAAATCTTTTTAGCTTATCATATACGAACCGTGATAGAAACTATTGCCAACATGAGCTAATTTAGGTTTACAATATGGAGAATCCCGCTTAATAGAACAACTAATTTTCTTCCATGATCAAGCTTTACTAATTCTTATTATAATAACTATATCTATATTTATATCTAATGGGAATATTATTTATAAATACAAATACAAAGCGATTTTTATTATATGGTTAACATTAAAATCTATTGGCCACCAATGACATTAAAGTTATGACATTAAAGCTAACCATAGTTTTATACCTATCGTAATTGAAAGTGTTGCTGTCAATTTTTTTATCAAGCAAATTTCATCAATAAACTAATAATTGATGACTGAAAGCAAGTAATGGTCTCTAAACCACAATATAGTAAATTAGCAATTCCTTCTAATGAAATCCTATATTAAAAAATTAGTTAACGAGGAAGATTATAGTTGCCCTTGTCAACTTTTAGATACCCGTGCATACCCACTATGGTGTATAAAATAAACCGTAATTTACTTCCCTTATACATTTAACTCATTACCCCATAAATTTGACATAAAAAAAAAAAAAATATTAACAAAAAAAAAAAAAAAAATCACAAAACAAAAAACAAAATTTTCATTCATTGTCTCATAACTTCAGCTTTAAAAAAAAAAAAAAAACTTAACAAAAAAAAAAAAAATCACAAAAAAAAATAACAAAATTTTCATTCCTTGTCCCATAACTTTAGCTTAAAAAAAAAAAAATTAGCAAAAAAAAAAAATCACAAAAAAAACAAAATCACAAAAAAAAAAAAATCACAAAAAAAAATAACAAAATTTTCATTCTTTGTCCCATAACTTCAGCTTAAAAAAAAAAAAAAAATAAAAAAAAAAAAAAACAAAAAAAAAAAAATTGGCCCACCCTAATAGTCCGAGGGCCCGAAAGATGTCCAACTTTGCCAAGTAACTTGCCCTATCACTTTACCTGCCCAATTTTAATTTTAACCTTGTAGCTTCATTAGATTCACAGTTATTGAATCGAAAACTTTGTATGGCAGCCCCCCGAAGATGGGGCCCTAACATTTTGAAACTTCATATAAGTTCTCGATTCGTTATATAATTAACCGTGTGTAATTTTCAGCCTCGTAGTATAATTAGTTTTCAAGAAATTCATATTGGTGCAAAGAAGTTGTATGGCAGCCCCCCGAAAATGGGGCCCTAACATTTTGAAACTTCATATAAGTGCTCGATTCATTATATAACTAACCGTGTGTAATTTTCAGCCTCGTAGTATAATTAGTTTTGAAGAAATTCATATTGGTGCAAAGAAGTTGTATGGCAGCCCCCCGTAAATGGGGCCCTAACATTTTGAAACTTCATATAAGTGCTCGATTCATTATATAACTAACCGTGTGTAATTTTCATCTGCGTAGTGTAATTAGTTTCGAAGAAATTCATATTGGTGCAAGGAAGTTGTATGGCAGCCCCCCGAAAATGGGGCCCAAACATTTTGAAACTTCATATAAGTGCCGGAGTCATTATAAAACTAACCGTGTGTAATTTTCATCCCCGTAGTATAAATAGTTTTGAAGAAATTCATATTGGTGCAAAAAAGTTGTATGGCAGCTCCCCGAAGCCTTGGTCCGATTTTAACCAAAAACAATAGGGAACCTAGAAGTTGTCTAAAAATGACTTTGTGTGAATTTCAAGACTCTAGCCCTTTTAGTTTTTGAGTTATCGTGCTGACACACGGACGGACGGACGGACGGACAGACACACATAGCTAGATCGACTAATTTTTCGATTCTGAGCCGATACGTACCCTTGACACTATATCTAGCTCGTCTAGATCGATGCGTTACAAACGGAGGAGCAAATCTAATATACCCGATGTCATATATGTATGCACGGGTATAAAAATATAACATTAGTATGTCAAACTAAAATTATTAGTATTCTAATATTTTTTAATACCCCCGCTTATTTTATTAAGTTTATATGTAGTATTACATTAATTTTGATTTGTATTGTACTTTACTATATTTTCATTCCGTTAGCACCTCAAAAAAGTAATTCAGTCAAATTTTAAAAAAATACTTATAAAAGTTGACTAACAATTATTCTTTTATTTGAAAATGATAACTAATCTGTTGTCCGTATTCGACCACTCTTCTAGTATTTTTAATTTATCATTGCACTAAGTACATTTATTGGTATTCTAATAATTCCCGCTCTATTCTGACTTATACCTGCACGGTATCATATTATTCTCTTTTAGTAACTCTTCATAAAGAATTTAGGGCCCCCTGGTGATAATAGAAGGACATACATTATACGCTACACCTACGAAATTGGAAAAGGGTATTTTAACTTTGGTATGGTGTTTGTAACCACCTAAAGGAAGCGAGCAAGATATGAAAAAATATATATACATTTGTGATCATTTATATATATTGTGATCATATAGATATAGACATTTGAGCCATCTCCGTCCGTCGGTAGGCACAATAAAGCAAAAACTAATGAAGCTGTCTTGATAAAATTCGTAGGTTACTAGGACCTAAAAAACAGCGGAAATTGTATATGGGATAAATCGGCCCATGGGTTTGGATTCTGGATCTTTTAGTCGTTCTCAGGGCAAACATATATATATATATATATATATATATATATAAACAAATATATACATAACAAACATATAAAAAAAAACTGGATAACTCAACAACTAATGAGGCTATCTTCATGAACATTGTGCTGTAGGTTACTGGTTATGAGTCTATGGCGGGGGTTACGTACGATCGAGATCAGATCATGAGTTCGGATCCTAGAACTATTTCATCGAATTTAGGTCAAACGAATATAATTCCGAAACAAAGAAGATAGAACCTCCAAATTTGGTATCAGGAAGTCTTTTCATATTCCCTTAGCGTCCTCGAAAATTTGGAACTTATTGAAGGAGTGGGTCAGGGCCATCCACACAGTTCTGAAGACCTTAAATCATATCTTCAAAAATAATAAAGACAGTAATTTGAAACAAATGTAGAAGCTTCAAATTTGGTACAAGTGTTTTCTTTACTTTTTGCTACATATTCACCTAATTTATAATCAATTGGAGTGATGGTTCAGGTACCTCTCTTAGACCTCTGAAGGTTTGAAAGCTTATCATCGAAATTAATAAAAATAGTAACTTAAAATTAAGATAACGTTCCAATTGTGTACAAGAGTTACTTAGTATTGAAAGTATGGCGGAGACTGCATATGGGCGAAATCGGACCTTGGTCTCGGGAACCTTTGATAAGTTAAAGGGCTAACGAACCTATATTTAAAAAAACACCATAACTCAAAAACTAGTTTGAGTTTCTAGTAATGAAAGTACTGCGGAGATTGGTTCTGGTCCAGATCGTACAATGAGTTCGAATTCTAGAAGTTCTTGATCTTATTGACGCCAAACGAGTACAATTTCGAAACCAAAGAAGATAGAACCTTAAAATTTGGGACACAGGTGTCTTCCTTATTTTTTTTATGTACTTGAATTTTTGTGATGAATTGGAATAGCGGTTTGCGTACACCCCCTACTACTCCCTAGACCTTGAAGCATATATTCTAAATTAACAAAGATAATAACTTGAAATAAATATAGAACCTTTAAGTTTGGTGTAACGGTGTTTTTTCCTATTTCGTTTGTGTCACCGAAATTTAGACTTAATTGTGTTGGTGGTTCCGATGCCTCCTAAGAAATCCCAGAATTGACAAACTTCGAAATAAATAAAGATAGAAACTTCAAATTAGATACACTATTTCCTATTTCTGTTCTCATTTAACACTTTTATATTTTTAAAAGGCTAAGAATTTTACTATCAGACATATTATGTTTTATCTAATATACTCGTATAAAAAAGAAAATTTTTCGAGTGAAAACAACTGGTCCGATTGTCACAAAATTTTAAAGAAATAATTCTGAGAACTCGGGGTTGACGTAGACTGTGTCACATTTTTATAATTGTCTGTTTTTATGTCGAGTCAAAACGGTTTGACCGATTGACTTGAAATTTTGCAAAAATGTTCCTCTTAGAAACCGGAATTAGTTGTATAAATTTGGTTGGAATAAACTAACCCATTTCGGTCTGGCTGGCTTCCAAAAAATTTTGTGTTTCCGATTTATGTCCAATTTTACAAATTGATTTTGCAGTCCAAAAGAGAGGATGTAAAAGTTTTAGTTAAGTTCGATTAACCCGTTTTCCACGACGACGCCATAAAGTTATCTATAAATTTTATTTGCTTAAACGATTAAAAGAATTTTATTAAAAATTTGGTACCAGCATTTTAATTATAAAAACCCATAGCGTTAATTTGTTAATTTGATTTTGACCTGTTTACGCGTTTTGCACAAAGATTCAATGAAATTTTCATATTTTTAGTATTAACGCAAGTTAACCTTTATTCTGAAAGCTCACTTAATTAATAAGACTAATTTTTTTCCTCTCCTTAAGTAGTTTCAAATAGTGCAAAAGCTATAGTCTCATTAGATAAAATTCATAATAATAAAAATAATAAAGAATCCGAATAATGATATTTTTAAATTTAAATAACGTAACATTTTCCTGCTCTACATTTTTTCGTAAGTCTTTGTATTTTATCTACTTTGCAGTTGTTGTTCTTTAAAAATAGATTTAAGTGAAGAATTACAGGTTTTTTTTCAAATAAAATTTAAAAATCAAAAAATTCAATTTCGTATATATTATGCTATACCGAAAAAAAGCCTACTTTTCTCTCATAAATTCTTAAAAAAACGAGGAATAGCGTAGTAGAACTTTCAGGTAAGTACAAAACAAAATATTAGTTGAAAAGCAGATTTTTAAACCTTTTCTAAACCATCGACTATATTTTATTATACCCTACACCTATGAAATAGGAAAAGCGTATATTAACCTTGGTATGGTGTTTGTAACCACCTAAAGGAAGCGAACTAAATATGGAAAAGTGTATATATTTGTGATCAGCGTCACCTCCTGAGTCGATATAGCCATGTCCATCTCTCCGTTCGTAGGCACTATAACTCAAAAACTAATGGAGCTATCTTGATGAAATTTTAAATGTTGGTTACTAGGACTTCAAGTACGGCGGAAATTGCAGAATTGCAGTGGGGACTGCGTACGATCGAGTTTGGATCATGGGTTCGGATCCTGGAAGTTTTTGATCGAACTTAGGCCGAACAAATATAATTCCGAAACCAATGATGATAAAACCTTCAAATGTGGTATCAGTGTGCCTCTTCCTATGTCCTTAGAGTTCTGGAAATTAAGGACCAATTGGAGTAGTGGGTCGGTAACCATCCACACAGATTTGAAGACTTTAAAGCATATCATTGAAATTATTAAAAAAAATAGATTAAAATTAGGATCGAACGTTCCAATTGTGTACCGGGGTTAACTAGTATTGAAAGAACGGCGCGGACTGCACATAGGCGGAATCTTACTATGGGTTCGGATTCTGGAACTATTTCATCGAATTTAGGCCAATCGAGTATGATTACGAATTCAAAGAAGATAGAACATCCAAATTCGTATCAGCGTGTCCTTTTCTATTCCCTTAGTGTCCTTGAAAATTGGAACCAATGGAACCAACCATCCACATAGTTTTGAAGATCTTAAAGCATATTTTCGAAAATAATAGAGATAGTAACTTCAAAAAAATGTAGAAACTTCAAATTTGACACAAGGCTGTTCTTTATTATTTTATACGTGTTCCCTTAATGTGATCAATTGGAGTGGTGGTTCAGGTAACTCTCTTAGACCTCTAAAGGTTGAAAGGCTTATCATCGAAATTAATAAAAATAGTAATTTAAAATAATATAGAATGCTCCAATTGTGGACAAGAGTTAATTAGTATTGAAAGTATGACTGGGACTGTATATGGGCGAAATCGTACCATTGTTTCGGGTTCTGGAACCTTTGAAAACGGAAATTTTGCACTGAAATCTATTTTTAAAAAATAACAACTGCAAAGTAGATAAAAAACAAAGACTTACGAAAAAATGTCGAGAAGGAAAATGTTATGTTCTTTAAATTTAAGGATATTATTATTCGGGTTCTTTATTAGTTTTATTTTTATTATTATTATTATTAATATTATCTCCTTTAGCTTTTGCACTATTTGAGGAGAGCAAAAAAATTAGCCTTATTAATTAAGCGAGCTTTTGGAGTAAAGGTTAACTTGCGTTATTACCAAAAATTTAAAAATTTCATTGAATCTTTGTCCAAAACGCGTAAACATGTCAAAACCAAATTAACCCTGTGGGTTTTTAAAAATAAAATGGTGGTACAAAAATTTCAATAAAATTCATTGAATTGTTTAGGCAAATAAAATTTATAGAAAACTTCATGGCGTCGTCGTGAAAAGTGGGTTAATCGAACTTAACTAAAATTTTTGTCAGTCTTTCTTTTCGGCTGCAAAACTACCCTGTAAATTGGACACAAATCGAAAACAAAAATTTGTTTTGAAGGCCCGTGGGCCGAAATGGGTTAATTCATTCCAACCAACTTTATAGAACTTCCTTATTCCGATTGCTAAGAGAAACATTTGTGCAAAATGTTAGGTCAAACCGTTTTGAAAAAAAAGAAAAAGCTTAAAACGGCTCTGGAGCCGCAACCAGTTGACTAATTAAAATGTGACTTAGTCTATGTCACCCCGGGCTCACAGAATTATTCCTCTAAAATTTTGTGACAATCGAACCTGTGGTTTTTACGTTAATCCTGTACAAACAAAGAAACAAATTTTCTTCTTTATATATTAGATGAATTATATTATGAAACAAGAAAGGAAGCAGTCAGTCGGTGCAACCGACTTAGTAATACCCTACACTTATTTGGTGCAAATTTAATGGGAAGTTCATAAATCATTTTAGGACCATAAAAGCTGTTATTAGCTTGATCGTAAAACATAACTAACCAAATTAACTTTATAATACTAAAAACATTTTCTAATTACTCTATCTATTCAAAAATATTACAAATTCTAACTAATTTATCTATTAAAAAATATTACATCAAAAACACTTAAAATAAATTAAAATATATTTATTTCAATACAATTACAAAAAGTCCAAAAAATTTGAATTATTTTATGATAAAAAGCTAAACAAAGCATAATATATTTAATTTTTCAAAATTGCAATTATTTTAAATTGCTAGTTTATGTATCTATTAGAAAAGCTAACAAACGCAAAATATGCAGTAAATGTATTTCTAAAATACAATTATAGCTTAAATATCGTACACAATGTCTTATTTTATTATACCCTACACCTATAAAATAGGTAAAGGGGTATATTAACTTTGGTATGGTGATTGTAACCACCTAAAGGAAGCGAGCTAGATATGGAAAAGTATATATATTTGTGATCAGCGTGACCTCCTAAGTCAATATAGCCATGTCCGTCCGTCCGTCTGTCCGTCCGTGCTCGTTTGGCATTTGAGGCCAAACGAGCATAATTACAAAGCTAAAGAATATGTTTCCTCCTATTTGTCCCCCAAATTTAAACGTAATTGTAGTCGTGATTCAGGTTCAGGTCCGTCTATCCGTCTGTCCGTCCGTCCGTTCTTGTTTGGCATCTGAGGCCAAACGAGCATAATTACAAAGCTAAAGAATATGTTTCCTATTTCCTATTTGTCCCCGAAATTTAGACGTATTTGTAGTCGTGGTTCAGGTGCCTCCTAAGAAATCCCAAAATTAAAAAGCTTATCTTCGAAATTCATGAAGATAGAAACTTTAAATTTGATACACGAGGGTTCTTTCCTATTTCCCTTTTTATTTTAAAAAGGCTAACACTTTTATATTTTTAAAAGGCTAAGAATTTTACCATAAAACATATTTAGTATAATATTTTATAAATTAAAAACCATAGGTGATATATAATTAAGACATCGTGTACAATACTTAAGCTATATTCAAAGGTACTTGATGCATTTATGTAAAATTTATTGTTATATTTAAATGAACTATATGAAAAGTTCTAAGTTTGTAATTATATTTTAGATATACATTTATTGCATATTTTGCAATTATTGCGTTATGATGCGGAGTGTTTGTAAAAAGGTTTTCTGAATTATCAGCGAGCTCTACAACCACTTTATCATATGCATTCGTGAATGCAGGTTGTAACCACTTGTAATAATTATTCGGAAAGCTGATAATTTGTTGTAAATCATTACCATAAAATACATTAATGAGATCGAAATCTATTTCGTCCTGAAAGTTGATTGATAGTAACAAATTATCAGATTCGTCAACAATAAAAGATAAAGAAGGACTTTTAAAGTCCCCTAAAATTATAATTGAATCATCCTCATTCATATTTGATATAACATGCTGGTATATCTCGAAAAATTCCGAATATGAGGAATTGTCAGAATTAGGAGGAAAGTAAACAATACCAAGGTATAAAAAATTATTACCTAAGTTAACTTTAATAAATTGGTGATCGAAAGAGTGGTAAGTCCTAGTGATTAATGCCACACTAGATAAGGTATTGTTTACTGCAAGTAGTAAACCACCACCACGGGAACAATTTGTAGCAAGATAATCCCGATCTTTTCTATAAATCGACCAAGTACTGTCCAAAATTTCTTCATTAACAAAGGAATCGTTTAACCATGTTTCAGTGATAGCAATAATATTAAATTCACATGACTTAGCATCAATATATAATTTGTTAAGCTTTCCCCTCATACCACTGCAATTGTGGTAGAATAATTTCAGTTTATTAGAGGAACTAACGCTATTTTTTATACCCTACACCTATAGAATAGGTAAAGGGGTATATTAACTTTGGTATGGTGTTTGTAACCACCTAAAGGAAGCGAGCTAGATATGGAAAAGTATATATATTTGTGATCAGCGTGACCGCCTGAGTCGATATAGCCATGTCCGTCCGTCCGTCCGTCCGTAGGCACGATAACTCAAAAAATAATGGAGCTATCTTGATGAAATTTTAACTGGAGGTTACTAGGACTGACAGTACGGCGGGGACTACATATGGGCGAAATTGGGCCATGGTTCGCATTCTGGACCTTTTAATCGGTCCAAACTCAATAACTATTGACGCTACCTTCATCAAATTTGTGCTGTAGGTTACAAGTAATGAAACTACAGCGGGGATTGCGTACAATCGATATTGGACCATGGGTTCGGAACGAAGAACTTTTTGATCGAATTTAGGCCAATCGAGCACAATTCCGAAACCAATGAAGATAGAACCTCCAAATTTGGTATAAAAGTGTCCTAGAGTTTAAATTTCATCAAAATAGCGGCATTATTTTTTGAGTTATGGGGTATTAAGATATATGTTTGTTAGTCGTTGAGCTTTTCAAGGGTTTCAGAACCCGAAACCATGTTACGATTTCTCCTATATGCAGTCCCCGTCATATTTTCAATACTAGTTAACTCTTGTACACAATTGGAACGTTCTATCTTAATTTTAAATTACTAGTTTTATTAATTTCGATGATAAGCTTTTAAACCTTGGGAGATCTAAGAGAGGTACCCAACCACCACTCCGATTGATCCAAAATTGGGGGACGCGCAGGAAATAGTAAAAAACTCCCATGTGCCAAATTTGAAGCTTCATTTGTTTGAAGTTACTATCTTTATTAATTTCGAAAATATGCTTTAAGGTCTTCGGAACTGTGTGGCTGGTCAATGACCATTTACTCCAATTCTGCTCAAATTTCAAGGAGACTAAGGAAATCTAAAGCGACACCCTGATACCAAATTTGGCGGTTCTAACTTCATTGGTTTCGGAATTATGCTAGTTTGGCCTAAATTCGATCAAAAAGTTCTAAGTTCCGAAGGCATTGTCCAATCCTCACCGTACGCAATCGCCGCCGTAGTTTCATTACCAATAACCTACAGCACAAATTTCATGAAGATAGCATGGGAATTGGTTTTGGTCGAGCTCGGACAATGAGTTCGGATTCTAAAAGCTTTTGATCGATATGAGGCCAAACGAGTATAATTTCGAAGCCAAAGAATATATTTCCTATTTCCTATGTGTCCCCGAAATTTAGACTTAATTGTAGTGGTGGTTTAGGTGGCTCTTAAGAAATCCCAAAATTAAAAAGCTTATCTTCGAAATTCATGAAAATAGAAACTTTAAATTTGATACACGAGGGTTCTTTACACTTTTATATTTTTAAGAGGCTAAGAATTTTACCATAAAACGTATTTTGCATAATATTTGATAAATTAAAAACAAAATATTTTTTTAATAAACGATTAAATTCCTTTTTTTTTTATTATATGATATATTTTATTGAATTATTACAATAGGTGATATATAATTAAGACATTGTGTACAATACTTAAGTTATATTCAAAGGTACTTGCTGCATTTATGTAAAATTTATTGTTATATTTAAATGAACTATATGAAAAGTTCTAAATTTGTAACTATATTTTAGAAATACATCTATTGCATATTTTGCGTTTATAAGCTTTTCTAAAAGGTACATAAAATAACAATTTAAAATAATTGCAATTTTGCAAAATTTTAATTCTTAAATATATTATGCTTTGATTAGCTTTTTATCACAAAATTTAATAATTCAAATTTTTTCACTTTTGTAATTGAATTGAAATAAATATATTTTCAAGTTTATCAAGTTTTTTTTTGGTTTTAATATTTTTAAATAGATAAATTAGTAAGAATTTGAAATATTTTTGAATAGATAAAGTAATTAGAAAATATTATTAGAATTATAAAGTTAATTTGGTTAGCTATGTCTTACGATCAAACTAATAACAGCTTTTATGGTTTTAAAATGACTAATAGACTTCCCATTAAATTTGAACCAAATAGGTGTAGGGTATTTCTAAGTCGGTTGCACGGAATTATACCAGTTTGGCCTAAATTCGATCAAAAAGTTCTAGGTTCCGAACCCATGGTCCAATCTCGATCGTACGCAATCCCCGCCTTAGTCTCATTACTAGTAACCTACAGCACAAATTTTATGAAGATAGCGTCATTAGTTGTTGAGTTATCAGGATTTTTTATATACGTTCTTTAGCCTTTGGACCGTTTAAAAGGTCCAGAATCCGAATCTATGGGCCGATTTCGCCCATATGCAATCCCCGCGGTACTTTCAGTCCTAGTAACCTACAGTTAAAATTTCATCAAGATAGCTCTATTATTTTTTGAGTTATCGTGCCTACGGACGGACGGACGGACATGGCTATATCGACTTAGGAGGTCACGCTGATCACAAATATAAATATTTTTCCATATCTAGCTCGCTTCCTTTAGGTGGTTACATACACCATACCAAAGTTAGTATACCCCTTTACCTGTTCTTTATGTGTAGGGTATAATAAATGATAAAAGTTTATTTTATTGTCGAAGAATTGTCGAAGTTATAATTTTAATATGATTTTCAATTTTTTTTTAAGTACAGATATGCTTATTAACCCTTTGAATCCGACTTTGCGCTGATTATATTTTCGTATATTGCAACAACCCAAAATAAAGAATAACAATATTTAAACATATAAATTTTCCCTTGAGTTCAACAAAAGGTCCTTTCGTCCTGAAAAGTCCTGGGATAATACATCCCGCCAGTAATCAAAATAATTATTTTTTGGGTCAAATAGCCCCAATAGTACTATAAACCTAAAAAGGAAATAAATAAAAAACATAAGTAAATGAAACAAAATCCAAACGTATTTATTCTTTAAGTGTATAAAACTTCAGTAAGTAAACTTTAAAATCCTTTCTAAGCATCTTTTTCAAAAAAATCACTCCAAATAATTATATATGAAATGGCCCAAAGCAGTCGTAGCATAATGGAACTGCACATTCTTTGCATGTATAATATGTTCTTTTGTCTTTTGGTTTGCCACATTTTTGTTTATAACATCTTGCACACCGACGTCTGCTTGAGCCTTTTATTGGCATATGATCATGAGCTAATTTAATTTTTTTAGAAGAAGTTGAGGGGCGACCATAATTTCCTTTGCGTTTTATGGCTGCATTTTTCCTTCCACGCTCAATTAGTTGTTCTGCAAGTTCAGTTAGAAAATCGTAATATTTTATTTGTTTATGGTGTATCTCTTTGTAGAGAATAAATGCATTTACGCAAGATGTTTGTAAAAGTTTGTAATACACCTTTTTCCACCATTTGTTGGAACGACGATCAATGTCGTATAAAGATACCATTTAGTCAGAAAGGTCAATTCCACCCATGTTTTTGTTATAAAATTTGAGGGCATCAGGACAAGGCACATCGGCTTTTTGTCCAGTTTTATTCTTTCGTTGAACAATATCAATTTTCCCTTCATGACAATTTGTCAAGCAAATTACTTGTTTGGTATCTTGCCAAGCTATTGCTGCGGTTCCGTAGCCATTAGCCATTACAATGCTTTCTCGTCTGTCCATTTTTCGTGGAAATTCTGGCAAATTTTTTCTTGTTGATATGCATGTCCCTACAGCCGGAAATTCGATAGTGTTTATCAATTTAACTGATGTAAAAAATCTGTCAAAACAAAAGCTAATGTCGGAGCGGTTCACGGTTGAAATTAATTGATTTACAACTCGTTCACCTAATGTATCGGTGGTAGTTTTAACAGTTTCTTTTCCACAGTAAATATTAAAATCGTACACGTATCCTGTTCTTGAATCGCATCTTTCCCATACTTTAATACCTCTCTTGATGGGCTTCATAGGCAAGAATTGTTTCAAAGAAGATCTACCCTTGAATTTTACCATGCTTTCATCAATACTTTGCAGAGTAGATTCCTCTCTACATTTTTTGAATGTGTATTTCAAACATGACGTCATATCATCGATATAGTACGTTTTTGAAGCATTTGGAGGCTTTTCCGGGTCTGCAAAATACAGTTTACTTGCTAGTAGTAAATATCGATCTCTTGAAATTGCTTGTATGATTGTCTGGTTTCCACGACTTTTTTTATTTGACCAATAAGAAGACATTACGGGTAATCTGTTGTATGACATTATCAAAGTCACTCCTATTATGATCATTATTTCGGCGTAGTCAGTGTCATTTTTCTTATTCTTTGCCAACAATTTTAATCGTTTGTTAGTACAATCTGCAATGTGGACGAAAATACTTTTTGGAAATATTTTCAAAAAACAATCCAGTTCATTACTACTGCGATCAAGATTCGCTAACAAGTTTGGATTATTGTAATCCGGTATTTGAAACCTAGGAATTAAATGATTATAATCGTTCGGGCTGAACCACATATTGCGAACTGAAGGTAAATATTCAGCTCCATTCTCTTTATTACTCTCTGGTTCATTTTCTTCTGCTCCATTCTCTTCATTGCTATCTGATTCATCAAAATCCAAATCTTTTTCTTGATCATTTCGCTGATCTAGCTCTCCTTCATTGCTATCTGGTTTAAAATCATTTTCTTGTTCATTTCGCTGATCTAATTCCCCCTCATTTATGGAATCTTCATCACAGCTAGGTAAATATTCTGATCCACTGTTCTCAAAATCTTCATCAGAGGATTCATTTAAAAAGTCTACCAATTCCTTATCTGTATAATTTCTATTATTCATTCTACAATATGATAAATTTCATGAAAAAAAAAACACTTTCCAAAACTGTTGGGATATATTATCCCAAAAATATTAGTTAACACAATACTAGTGGGATCATACGTCCCAGCATCATAAAATCATGGTTTTTTTGTATAATTTTATAATTATTTATACTTACGTGATTTTAAAATAATTTATTATTTATTTTACATTATTTTATTACTGTTTATTAGTATGTTTATTAGTTAAAATTTAAAAAAAGCCGCAAAAATTTACATAGACGTCTTATACCTCGTGTAGTTTTTAACTAACTAAAACAAAACAAAACATGACAGCCAATACAGATAACGGAATTTGTTTAGATAACAAAGTGTACTACTGAATGGGGCAATTTTAAACCAAATTAAATACAAAAATATGCTTCCAGTGTTGTGTTGAAATTTTTTTGGGATATATAATCCCATTAGAGTTCAAAGGGTTAATGTATACTTGTATACTACAGATATGCATACAAATGTATACTTGTACCAATCTCGTGAAAATTATAATAAACTTTTTCGCCCGAGCAGAAAATAACAATTTAAATTCAAAATTCTATATAGTTATATACGGAATATAACTTTAACCTCCTACACTACAAATTATAAATTCTTTCTTTCCATTTAAATTATACAAGCTAATTTCCTTTCTCACGAAATTAGCTTAACTTTAATCTTTTAAATAATTCAATCATGCTAACGCAGCATTTCAACACATAAGTTAAACGCAAATAACTTTATTGTGTTGTTGTATAATAAATATCACAGAATGCTTAATGATTGTTGTTGTATAATAAATATCACAGAATGCTTAATGATTGTTGTTGTATAATAAATATCACAGAATGCTTATTATGCATTTTGTGTACAGTTAACTTTTAAGTTTTAAGTACAGTAATTATAAAATTGAATATTAATAAATAGTCTTTTAAAAACCATTCAAGAGAACGTTTTAATTGAACATAACTGGCGCAGTCGGTAACGGTCGAGTGAAAAAGATTTAGCTGACCGTTCGAACCTCAAACCAATTTTATATTCAAACATTTATAAATAGTTTCATATAAACATTTGGCATAAATAGTTTTAAAAAAAAAAAATTTAATAAAAAAAAAATAACAGTAACAAAACAGTGAAAATAATAACTACTAAAGTTTTTAAATTAAAAAAAAAAAAATTATAAGATAATTTTTTCAAATTTGGATTTGGATAACAAATTACAATTAAAAACAAGTAGAAAAAAAATAAAAAAAAAGGAAAAAAATATTACACTTTTTATCATATAAGATTTTTAAATAAAAATTTATTTTTGTTAATTGTTGAACATTAAACTACACTTTACTATTTATTAACGGATTTAATTATTTAATTTATATATGAGATCCAAAATTAAATTTACAAAATTGTAAATTAATTAATTTGATTTTTATTTGAAATTTTGAATAACATAAACTTAACAATTTAACTACGAAAAACCAAAACATAAAATAAAAACAAGGGCAACAAAAAAAAATAACCAACAACAGTAAACCAACAAGGGCAACAAAAAAAATAACCAACAACAGTAAACCAACAAGGGCAACAAAAAAAAATAACCAACAACAGTAAACCAACAAGGGCAACAAAAAAAAAATAACCAACAACAGTAAACCAACAAAGGCAACCAAAGCAGCAATAGTAACGCAACAAAAATCTAACATCAATCAACCATGGCAACATCATCTGGTTAGTCAATCATTTTTAATATTTAATAAAATTTTTATATAGTACGAAAAAATTTTGTGAACCGAAGTAATTTATTTATTCTAAGGAAATTTCTTAAATTTATTTACTAATTTGTATACTGATTTATTTACTTAATCACTTAGTTATTTAACATTAAATTAAAGTGAGAAAAAATTGATCTACTTAAAAAAAAAAAAAAAAAAAAATTAAATTTCTTTTAATTACTTATTTATTTAACATTAAAGTAAAAAATTTGATCTACTTATAAAAAAAAAAAAAATTAAATTTCTTTTAATTACTTATTTATTTAACATTAAAGTGAAAAATTTGATCTACTTATAAAATAAAATTTCTTTTAATTACGTATTTATCTACCAATAAAGTAAGAAAATTAATTTACTTATTAAAAAAAAAAGAAAGAAAAAATTTTTAATTACTTATTTGCTAAGACCTATTTTTTTTTGATTTGTCAAATTTATTTGCTACTACTATTTTATTTTATTTAAGTAAGTTTTACTTGATTGAGAAATATGGAAATAGATAAATTTAAAATTATGCTCGAAGTTGTGAGCAAAATTTCACCCTTCACGGGAAAAAATACAAACGACTTGACTGAGTTTATTGAACGAGTAGATGTGCTCATACCATCACTCAATACTTTTGACGCTACAAATACAGCACTAATTATAGGGTACATAAAAGACAGAATTATTGGCGAAGCTAGGGTGTCATTAAGAAAAAATGGAAATCCTAATACTTGGGACCAAATAAAACAAATTTTGATAACAAATCATGGCGAAAAGTTATCAGCTGAGACACTCTTAGACGAAATGAGATTATGTCGTGTCACAAAAAATATTGAAAAATTTTATGAAGAAATTAATAATTACCTCTGTAGATTAAACAACTATTATCTCTTAAATAAAAATTTAAACAGTGAAAATGTAGAAAGCAATAAAAGAATAGCTTTAAAAATATTTGAAACTAATTTACCTGAACCTGCACGTAGTATTATATACAGTAGGAGACCTAAGACCTTAGACGAGGCATACGAAATAATAAAAGAAGGTAATTATCAAAACCTTCGTGCGGAGAACTTCAAACCAAATTTAAATTATAATAATAATTTCAACAAAAAATATTATAATCAAAAAAATTTCACATCAAAACCAAACTATTCAAATTCAAATCAGGCATACCTAAATACAAATAAAATAAATTATAAAAACCCAAATAATTCTAATAAAAGTAATCCACATCAAGCATACTCAGGCCAAACAAATTCAAATTTTAACAAAAAAAATTATCAAAACTCTAGTTATTTTAATAAATATAATACTCCAAATAACAAAAATTTTCACAATGATAACAGAACAAATCAGTCTAAAATATCTAGAAATACAAATAATTCGGATGCAATGGACATCGCATCTAACCAAAGTTGGCCGATCGCCTGACTAAAACAAATGCCCTATATTATTATCAATACTCCTTTAAAAATATTGAGATTTATTATTGACACAGGTGCTGAATTCAGCATAATAAATCCAAATTTGTGTCATCCTAAATATAAAATTAATTCTAATGTCCAAGAACTTAAAACTTTAAAACACAAAGTACAAACAAATACCAAATATAAGTTTCCACTTTTTGAAATCTTTAAAGAAAACTTTTCAGTTGAATTTCTAGAAATAGATTTTCACAAAATTTTTGACGGTTTAATCGGAAACAATATTCTTGATCCTCTAAATGCTATTATCGACTATAAAAATCGAACTATAAAAACTAACAACGCGATTCTTCCTTTCTTTTTAACAAGAGATGAGGAAAATTATCTTGCCAAAAGTTTCCAAGATAATCCTATTGAACTATTTTCAAACGAAGTTAATAATTTTAACGTTCTTGACCACATAAATATATCACATTTAAATAAAGAAGAGCAAAATTCATTAAGGAAAATTATACTGAATAATAAAAATGTTTTCTATAAAGAAAACGACAATCTTTCATTTACTAACAAAATTAAGCACTCAATAAATACTCAAAACGAAATACCTATATATACCAAACTATACAGATACCCAGAAATTCATAAGGACGAAGTCAACAGACAAATAGATGAGATGTTGAAAGATAACATCATTCAACACTCAAATTCCCCATACAATTCCCCAATTTGGGTTGTCCCTAAAAAACTTGACAACAGTGGAAAGCAAAAATGGAGAATTGTTATCGACTATAGAAAATTAAACAATATAACCGTCGATGACAAATTCCCAATACCTAATTTGGAAGACATTTTTGATAAATTAGGAAAAGCAAATTATTTTACCACCTTAGACCTTGCCAAAGGGTTCCACCAGATAGAAGTGGACCCGAAAGACAGAAAGAAAACCGCGTTTTCAACATCTACGGGACATTATGAATTTATGAGGATGCCATTCGGGTTAAAGAATGCACCCTCCACATTCCAAAGACTAATGAATCAAGTGTTGGAAAAATACATAAACAAAATTTGTATAGTTTATATGGATGATATCCTTATTTTCTCTTCATCTTTGCAAGAACATTTAGACTCTTTGCAAAAAATATTTCAAACCTTATCGAAGGAAAATCTAAAAATACAGTTAGACAAATGTTCATTTTTAAATCGGGAAACCGAATTTTTGGGACACATCGTAACGAAAGAAGGTGTTAAACCCAACCCAAAAAAAATAGATTCAATTTTAAAAATTTCATTGCCTACGACGCAAAGGGAAATAAAGAGTTTTCTCGGCATCACAGGCTATTACAGAAAATTTATACGTGATTATGCTAAAGTAGCGTATCCATTAACAAAGTATTTAAAAAAGGGAGCAAAAATTAATTTAAAGGATAAAGAATATTCTAAAGGTTTTGAAACATTAAAACGTTTGATCACATCAGATCCCATTCTAAAATATCCTGACTTTAGTAAAAATTTTCTTTTAACAACGGATGCATCTGACTTTGCACTAGGTGCCGTGTTAAGTCAAAATAATCATCCAATTTCATTTATTTCGCGTACTTTAAATAAGCACGAGAAAAATTACTCAACAATAGAAAAGGAACTACTTGCTATTGTTTGGGCTACTAAGCAATTCCGACCCTACTTATATGGTAGGAAATTTACTATCAAAACGGACCATAGACCACTTATCTGGCTCAACAATTTGAAAGAACCAAATTGTAAGCTTCAGAGGTGGAAAATCAAACTAAATGAGTTTACCTTTGATATAGAGTATCTTAAGGGTAAACAAAATGTTGTAGCGGACGGTTTGTCCCGCATTAATGTTGAAAAAAATTACGAACAATATAACAACGAAATAAACGAAAATCAAGAGGAAACAAATTACGATGAAGTAATACAACCTCTTTTAAACGAAAATTTAAACCAACCTTCTAATGAGATAAACAGTTTGAATTATGGGCTAAATTGTAATAACGAAGATGTTATATCAACTGGCGCCACGATTCATAGCGCTCAAGAAGATTCTAGTGATCTTATATATATCACGGAAAAACCTATAAATCTATTTAAAAACCAAATATTCCTAAAAGAAGGAAATAAAGAAAAAGTTTCTTTAAAAATCGTGCATAAAAAAATACAAAATACAGTGCATATAGCACAAAATAGCAATTTATTACAGCTAATGCAAAGAATTCTACCAGACAAAGGTCTGATCTGTGTTTACTGTGAAAATACAAAATTATTCCTAAAATTTCAAGAGCTTTATTCTAGAAACTTTGCTACAAATAAAAATTTGAGAATTTTAAAAACATCTCGAAATCTTATAAACGTTTTAGACAAAAATGAATTAATTACAATTATCAAAAATGAGCACTTAAAAAATAACCATAGAGGTATTAACGAAGTCTTCTTAGAACTGACACAAAAATATTTTTATCCAAATCTTCGCAAAGAAATAACTAAATTCATAAATAATTGTGAAACTTGCAGTCTTGCTAAGCACGATAGACATCCTGCAAAAATTCATTTCAAATTGAGCCCTATGCCAGCTCAATTTAACGACATAGTGCATATGGATATTTGGTTTCCAGAAAGAAACCAAATGTACCTAACAACTATTGACAAATTCTCTAAATATGCTACATTGCATAAATTAAATGATAGAAATTGGATTAGCGTTTTAGAAGGCATTAAAGAAAGAATAAGATACTTAGGTAAAATGAAAAAGTTAGTATCAGACGGAGATAGATGCATTATCCACAATGCCGTTGAAGAGTTTTTGAAAGAAAACGGTATCGAATTCCACCAAACAACTGCCGCTTTAAAAACTGGCAATAGTGACATAGAAAGACTACATGGAACTTTGAACGAACACTTGAGAATCATGAATGTCGAACGCACTAACGATACTTTAGACAACAATCTTTTTAAAATAATAAATTACTATAATAATTCTATACACTCAACAACAAAATTAAAACCTATCGATTTTTTAACAAAAAATTTAGACAAAACCGATATAGAAAAACTAAAAAATAAAATTTTAATTCAAAAATTAACCCATAATGAAAAAGTTAATAAAGCTAGGCAACACACTCCTAATTTAAGTGAAAATATTGTAAAAAATAGAAACATAGCAAAATGCACTCCAAAATATAAGAAACTAACAAATTATGAAAAAATTAATGACTACATAATTGACAAAAATACAAAAAGAAATACA